>OZ023205.1:12270070-12495050 GCA_963995525.1 Escarpia spicata | reverse complement strand
GTGTTGGGTGCGCGACGCTGCATGTAGTTCTATGATAGCTTTTCCCCTGTTCTCCTTGAAATCGTTAAGTGTTATGTTTCCCGCCTGACCCCGGTAAAGGGTTACATATATCGCCGCTGATTTTCCGACAGCTTTGTTTGAATGGAAGATGTTTGTCTCGATCCTTGTTCGCGCAATATTAAGTATCACCATTGGCGTACCATCGATATATTGCATAGTGTTACCTTGGATCAGGTGAACATCTTCCCCTGTCTGATGGTTGTTTATCGTTAGAGCACCTCTCAATAAATGATGGAAGTCGTTTCCCTCTATCGTCAGCCCACTCTGATATACATCCATCGACACACAGGGACCGCCATTCGTAGTGCCATTTTCAAATTTGTTTCGAGCAAGCGTGAGGTTGCTACGACGACGAAGCGATAGATAGATGGACTGACGCTGATTGTCAATGAACGTGTTCTCTGAGATGTTGATGTTTGTCTGCCATGGGTACTCTGTGCCGTAGTCCAAACGAAAGGCCATTCGTCTGTGTTTGCTGAACAGACACCTGTGCATAGCAAACGACCCGCGATCTATCACTCGCACTCCGTAGTTGTTTTCGTTGAAAGTGCTGTCGCTGATCGTCATGTTGGACGTTTTGGAAGACAGTTGTAAAGCCCAATTGTTGTTCCCGTAGAAGCTGCAGTTGTGGACTTTAACGATGCCGCTGCTGTATATGAATGTGCCTTCTTGGCTTCCGCTGATTGTTACGGCGACCAGACTAATGTTAGCCTGGTAAATCTTGATACGTTTAGGTTTTGCTATGTGGGTGAAACTTAATTCATCTGCAAATGGAACAGCTACTGGTCACAATTCTCGTATTATGTGTTTACATCTTACGGTGTGCTTGATTTGCTGTTTATGATAGTGACAATTTAAAATGTAATGGTGCAATTCATATTATCCAGAATTCTCCAGATTGTTTAATATATTATATGGATATTACGCAAGTTCATATTGTTAGCTTATAAAAAAACTGAATAAGATAAATGTATAGGTATGTTTTGGTATGTATGGTAGCCGGTACATAGGAATATTCAGAAGGCTTTACATATCACCACATGGCTGACCTGTTAATTCAATTACCAACTTGACTCATCTGGGAAGCATCCAATCACGTCCTGTTACTCCGCGAAGATCATTGGTTCGTACATAGTGATCACTGTTTATAACCAGTTACTTACTTCAGCAGTTGAGTGAATGGAGGCAAAATGAAATGAACGAAATTGCTTAAGCTTCGATACCGCGGCAAAATGATTCGAACTCAGATCCTCTCTTTGGGAGTCCGATGATGCATTTACTGCGCGACCGCAGCCAATTGTACCGCGTATTGAACCTACCTGTTCCGCTGGACTTCTCGGTCACTACACCTTCCCATAGTCCACTTGAACCGGTGAAATTGATTACTTTGTCCGCCGTCCCTTCCAGGACAAGCATACCTGTAGATAATACATGACTCACACTAACAAAAACCACAATATTTGTGTTGGTCGTTAAGAATCGTTATACCATTTAGTTGGAGATTGCTTGAGAGAGTTACATATGGTTAGATAGCTATGTTGATGCATTTTATCAAGTGCGCCCTCTTGAATGGGCAAATATTAATGATTCATTAATAAATAAGTGTTGTCAACAATCTGTTGTTACAATCCTTTATCAAGCCAACCAGCATTATCGGTATTAAATAAGATTAACTTGTTAAAATATGGAGGTACTCAATAAAATATGAAAACGAATATTAATTATGAATTTTTTAAATCTTGCAAGACATCCTAGCACCAGTATTAGACACATATGCATGTTTTGTACATATTAAATTATGAGACATACCTTTAGCCAGAATACCACGGCCAGGTTTGAAGAGTAGGGTAACTCCGGCTTCTATTGTCAACGAGGCATTTTCCCTATAACAACCGGTCATAGTACATGCACCCTGGGATCAATCGATAGGTGGTTCTACCCATTTATTTACGAAATTATATTTATAACTGAGTCTACACTTAATTTGCACACAAAAGTTCACAGTGTGGAAATGTTTTGTTTACCGTATATTTACCTGTTTTAGATATCAGCAGTTAAGGTTAAATGCTTAACAACTTACATTATACTGGTTAGTGCACGGTATGTTATCATACTTTAAGGGTAATTTAACTATATAGACTTCCGTTCATCTTCTGAAGATAACGTCATCTTACTAAATCGCACCAGTCAAGTCCCATGATACGGCCACAGTTCCACTCACTCGTTCCACTCATCTCGGTTGATCGCTGCCTTTGTTTTGTATTCCTGTTGCTTACTTTACGTATCGTCTCCTTCTGTGTGATTTCAGTCTTCCACTGTTAATTCCTCCGGGTACATTATATGGTTACGGTGATGTGTGGCCTGTGAGGGTTGGCTTGTTGATGGTGGACAATGACAGTGTCTGTTCGTTCATTGTATATAGTTTGTCCTCGTGGTGCGTTCTTTGTATCTTTCTTTTGTTCTCCTAGTTTGACCCATGGCAGATAGCACACACCGTAAACCTGGGCTACATGTACGTATTTCGTTTCTTCCACCTTGTCCACTTCTTCAGAATCATAGCCTCACATTTGTTCATAAGGGTTCTGACTACTCCTAATGTATGTTGCTTAGGGTGTTGGAACGCAAAGATCAGATGGGTCTTCGTTCTGTGTTCTGTGGAGTCCATTCTCCAACCTCCTCTCCGGCGTCATGGAAGGGCATGTTGTTTTTCTTTCACTCATCTCTAGGGAATTGTATGCTGCCCCTGTAGCATCAATTGTGTACACAAAGTGTTGTAGTTTACCCGCCTTGATTCTTCACTCTATATAAATTACTTTATTTACATACTTATCTAGTTCGTTGATTTGCAATCGTCTGGAAAGGGGCTGCGATTTTCATCTACAAGTTTTCACTGTACAAGTGCACAGCTACACCAAATTTCTGCTGGTAAATGTTTTATATATCATCCAGATCTAAAAAATGACGTATTCACGACGAATTTCAACAACTTCATGATATGATATTTGTTCTTTGATGTTAGTTCTCAAGTAGAGAACCAGCATCAAAGAACAAATGTCTTACAAGGAGTGTCACCATTTAAACGGGACGTCAGTTGCACCGATGAATCCAAATTGACAAGACACGATATAAAATGTGATTCAATTTTTGGATAACAAGACACGATATAAAAATGAAAGTCTTCTGAGGAATGTTTCGGTGCTCAAATTGCAATTCAATTATAACGAAAATTAGGAATGAGCTTACGTTTGAACACACTCGCATCTGTTGAAACTTAAATCAGTATTTTATAGCATAACAATGTTATATAATATTCGTTGCGTCACAAACCTGATCAAAATGCTTCTGTCGACCAAGTAGGGCTCGCTCCTCGCACGGATCGTGACGTCATTTAGCACCTCGCCTCCGATGTCATCGGAGAAAAACCAATAATCGTCAGGTGGCAGCACTAGTGTGTTGCTGTCAGCAGTTTCGCGATACGGCCACATCCTGATTATTCCACGCTCCATTCGGTTGAAAAACGAATCCACCCTGGAAACAAAACAAAATTTCATTATGTTCTTTTGGGTTGATAACATTAGAATGTTTAAAACAGACGATCTACAATAATATTATTATATAATTTGATTTGATTCCGGTTTGGATTGGTATTTGAATGAAAATATAAAAAATGTCAAATACTGTTTAAATCCTTCTAGACTCTTTCAAAACAATTTCAAGAGCCACTCCTCGTGAGTCATTCCACAGTAAGGCAAAGGATCAGTGTTCATGTCGATGGTGGCCTGCTGCGTGACATTAGTCATCTCTTACGGGACGCTATAGGTGATTTTAAATATTAAAGACTTGTGGTATCCGTCGGACTGCCAGCCTACTCTCTGTATCCCCCTTTAACGCCTGTGCGTATAATCAGCCTATCGTTCCAATGGTAGCCCTGCATAGTTGACACCAGGTAATTGTCTATGCTTTTTTTTTCTAATATCTACATCTACCTGTATGAACGTCATCGTTATTTCAGACTAGTGACGGCCAGCAAGAATCGTCTCCGGACGACGCAAGAATGGAATACCCAATGTACCAAGTTTACGTGACCCGTCCTAGCTACCTGTGTGTCACGTTGACATATGCCAGTCCACCCCAGTAGCAGCCGGACGCGTCAGTTGTGATCCCGTTGTATGACGGCATTGACACCTCGTACGTCGCATCCCGGTTATCAAAGTGGTTGTTCTTCAACGATACAGGAATGCTATTTGTGATTGCGATTGTTTGCATGAATTGATTAATGTTGTCGGACTTTGAGTTATTAACAAATACATTATTTTCAATCTCGCCGCGGCGACGGGCGTTGTTGTAGGGAGTGAGGCTTATCACGCCCAAACCTCTGTTGTCCCGGAAGTCATTCCCGGTGATCTGCAAACAGTAGGGTTAGTTGCATGTAGACAAATAACAATGTGGTTGTATTACGAATTTTAGCATATTTACAGACAGTACAAGCTGGATGAAGACATCTACTGCGCCAAATTCCTCTAAAACTGTGTCTCTCAGATGCATAAATGCCATGAGTTAGCTTCAAGTGTGTATGTGTGTGTGTTTGTGTGTGCGTGTTTGTGTGTGTGAGTGCGTGAGTGCGTGAGTGCGTGAGTGCGTGAGTGCGTGAGTGCGTGTGTGCGTGTGTGCGTGAGTGCGTGTGTGTAAGTGCGTGTGTGTGTACGTGCGTGTGTGCGTGTATGCGTGTGTGTGTGTATGTGCGTGTGTGTGTGCGTGTGTGCGTGTGTGTTTGTGCGCGTCTGTGCGTGCGTGTGCGCGTGCGCTTGTCCGCGTGTGCTTGAGTGTGTGTGCGTGTGTGGCTGTATGCGCGTGTGTGTGTGTGCTTGTGTGTGCGTGCGTATGTGGTGTGCTTGTGTGTGTGTGCGTGCGCGCGTACATGCAACTTGCTGAATGACCCGGCTGTGTGGAGCGCGGTCGTGTATTCGAAGCCGGAATCTCTCAATTAAGAGTCTGATGTTCTACCTACTGTGCTACCAGGCTCCATTAAACTCCTATGATGCCGTGTACGTTCTATAGTGTGTTGATGTACTATGAACGGCAGGACGCAGATATATGGCAGTAGTAGTAGTAGTAGTAGTAGTAGTAGTAGTAGTAGTAGTAGTAGTAGTAGTAGTAGTAGTAGTAGTAGCAGTATTAGTAGTAATAGTAGTAGTAATAGTAGTGGTATTAGTAGTAGTAGTAGCAGCAGTGGTAGTGGTAGTAGTAGTAGTAGTAGTAGTAGTAGTAATAGTAATAATAATAGTAGTAGTAGTATCAGTAGTAGTAGTAGTAGTTGTAGTAATAATAGTAGTAGTAGTAGTAGTAGTAGTAGTTGTAGTAATAATAGTAGTTGTAGTAGTAGTAGCAGTAGCAGTAGCAGTAGCAGTAGCAGTAGCAGTAGTAGTAGTAGTAGCAGTAGCAGTAGCAGTAGCAGTAGCAATAGTAGTAGCAATAGTAATAGCAGTAGCAGTAGCAAAACAATACAAAAAGGAAAATTAAAAATACAAACTTTGAAATGGATGTCACCGGGGAGGTCAAGTTTAATCACGTGGGTGGCGTACGTCCGGTAATAATTTCTCTTGTAGTAATTCGTGTTGTTCAGGAAGACGTTGTTCAGTATTTGCAGGTTGCCGCCGTAGACGCGTGAAAGTTGGAGCGTTGGCGTCGCACGCTCTCTGCACCAGTTAGAGAAGAAAGTATTGCCTTCCACAATCAGCATCCCTCTCAGCTCGTCTGCGTTTAAGCCGTATTCTAAATTATTATTAATGTTGTTTTCCGTGAGCACAACAGTCCCTGCTATAGCCCCTTGGAACGTCACCCCAGCTTTGCCGTTGTTGCTCAGTGTTGTACGCGTGATATTCGTCTTCATTTGACTCTTCTTGAAGTTGATAGAAATGCCGTGTTGTTTGTTGAAGCTGAAGTTGCAGCTGTTCACGGATAAGTTCCCCTGGAAGAAATCCATTAAACTTAATCCGGATGTCGTTGAATTGAACACAGTCACGTGGTCTAGACGCGGTATTCGTCCTCGGATACGTATTCCTTCCGTGGGGCTGATGAGCCTGACATTGGTGAGCACTGAGCAGTTTGTGAATGTCCCATCGTCCTCCGGGGCGGGTGTCGTGCTCGCTTCCTGTTCCCTTTCGTAATCACCTTCTTCGTAATCACCTTCAACAAAACATATATTTATACGTACATGTTTTCAGACCGTGCAGTGCTATTTAGAAAGAAAGAAAAAACAGATATCGGTGTAAGTGTCCAACTTGCGCATTTACAACTATATATGCAAGTGTATTCGTGATAACGATACGTGTATACGTGACTGGGTGATTGAGTGACTAATTGATTGATCAATTCTGGTAATTTGACTGACTGACTAACTAATAAATGATTGATTAAATGACCAAGTGAGTGAGTGAGTAAGTGAGTAAGTGAGTAAGTGAGTGTGTGAATGAGTGAGTGAATGGGTGGGTGGGTGGGTGGGTGGGTGGGTGAATGAGTGAGTGAGTGAGTGGGTGGGTGAGTGAGTGGGTGGGTGAGTGAGTGAATGAGAGAGTTAGTGATTGAGTGAGTGAGTGAGTGAGTGAGTGAGTGAGTGAGTGAGTGAGTGAGTGAGTGAGTGAGTGAGTGGGTGGGTGAGTGTGTGTGTGAGTGTGTGAGTGTGTGAGTGTGTGAGTGTGTGAGTGTGTGAGTGTGTGAGTGTGTGAGTGTGTGAGCATGTGAGTGTGAGAGTGTGAGAGTGTGTAAGTGTGTGAGTGAATGAGTGGGTGGGTGAGTGAGTGGGTGAGTCAATGAGAGAGTTAGTGATTGAGTGATTGAGTGAGTGAGTGAGTGAGTGAGTGAGTGAGTGAGTGAGTGAGTGAGTGAGTGAGTGAGTGAGTGAGTGAGTGACTGGTTGACTGACTGAATGAATGAGTGAGTGAGTTATTGCGTGAGTGAGTGTGTGAGTGAGTGAGTGAGTGAGTGTGTGTGTGTGGGGGGGGTGGGGGGGTGAGTGAGTAATTGAAAGAATGAGTGATGGAGTGAGGGAGCGAGGGAGTGAGGGAGTGAGGAAGTGAGGAAGTGAGGAAGTGAGGAAGTGAGGAAGTGAAGAAGTGAGGAAGTGAGGAAGTGAGTGAGTGATTATGGAATGTATAAATAACTTCGTATAAAACAATTTAAGTATTACTTGTAAAACTATTTGACCGTGTTTGTGTCTGGATGTGCCATTGTCCTCGAGAACACGGTCATCTTACCTACAGCCCGCTTTCTCCGGGGCTGTCCGGTGCCTCGCCCGCCACTGTAGCTCTCGGCGACGATAAAACTCGCTCTCTCGCTGAAGTCAGTCGTGTTGTCGTTCGCATCAACATACAACACTCCAGTGGCATTGTACACTATAAACGAGTTTCTTACAATCACCGACTCGAATGCAAAATACCCATCGTAAAACCGGTTTTCTCTTTCGTAGAAGGTTGCATCCATGTCGAACGTGTCGATACGTCGAGGGTTCACCCTAGGTTCCAGATAGACGCGTCCTTGGAAATGGCGCAGGAACCATCCGGGTTTTTCCAGAGGCGTTATAGAGACGGTCGATTCTTGATTGGTTAACCCGGGGTGACGGATGCGGAAGATCGTGCTGGTATTGCCCAGTACGGCCGCGTACATCTCGTTGTAGGTGACCGTCTGGCGGTTGAGTTTCGACGAGAGGGTGACTGTCGTTTCTGAAATGAAATATTTATCCATGTGTGATATGTTATATAACGTCAACACAAACGGAAGAGACTAGCAGAGGGCGGGTAAACATAACAAATAATAATAATAATAAGATAACTTCTATTGCGCCTAAATCCTTGGAAACCTAGCTCAGAGGCGCATCAAAACAAAAGGATTGGTCAATCTCAAAATCCATAACTAGTTTTCCAGTTGTCAACAGATGAGTCAAGGCGCTAGGGAGCTACGGCGGATAAGCAGTGTTGTAAAGATAAGTTTTTAAATGACGGCGGAATTTTGTAATATATTCAACTGATCTAACACTAAGACGGAGCATATTCCAAAGAGTTGGTGCAGCAACAGAAAAAGCCCTAGTTCCAATGTTAGTGTTGACTCTCGGAACAAAAAGTAGGTCAGAACTAGATGGTCGAAGCTGGATATGTTTTTTTACAGGAGTAAGCAAGGAATGCAAATAAGATGGTTGCTTACTGGACAGTGCCTGGTATGTAATGGTACAGATCTAAAATATTATACGATATCGTACAGGAAGCCAATGCAAAGACTTCAAAAGTGGTAGGTGTGTTATATGCAACACATTTGCACATAACACACCTACACACAGGAACGCATTCACCCTCGCATACACAAACACATAAGGGGAAGGAAAGCATACCATAAAATAATACGGTGAACAAAACATGTTAGAAAAAACATCAAATCAGTTGATATTACAACCGGTTACACATTCGGTATTGGTAACGACGACGATGCCAATATATTCTTGTTGGGCGGATGAGCACAGTTCAGAGAGCATATCACCCACATCTAGCCATACATTCCTGGGTATATCTCCGGCAAATACGTAGAGTGACTAACCAGTGGGCTGTTGTGCATTTCGCACGCAGACGACCCCTGCATGATGATGTCCGGCGCAGTATGACGAAGGACGACATTCCTGCAGGACCTTCACTTGTGCCGAACATCCCAAGCTCGTCCATTGCTTTACTGCTCCAGTCGCTGCGCCAAATCTAAGCGAAAACAAACCCGATTTAATGAGATTGTAGAGGATTACAATTAGAGAGAGAGATAGAGGGGGGAAGAGGGGAGAGAGAGAGAGTGAGTGAGTGAGTGAGTGAGTGAGTGAGTGGGTGGGTGGATGGGTGGGTGGGTGAGTGAGTGAGTGAGTGAGTGAGTGAGGGAGTGAGTGAGTGAGTGAGTGAGTGAGGGAGTGAGTGAGTGAGTGAGTGAGTGAGTGAGTGAGTGAGTGAGTGAGTGAGTGAGTGAGTGAGTGAGTGAGTGAGTGAGTGAGTGAGTGAGTGAGTGAGTGAGTGAGTGAGTGAGTGAGTGAGTGAGTGAGTGAGTGAGTGAGTGAGTGAGTGAGTGAGTGAGTGAGTGAGTCGGTGAGTGAGTGAGTCAGTGAGTGAGCGAGAAAGAGAGAGAGAGAAAGGGGAGAGAGCGAGGAGAGAGAAAGAGAGAGACCGAGACAGAAAGAGACAGCTCAATGCAAACTGTCTCAATACTGCTGTCAAGTGAAGTCAAACCGGAATGCGAGAGTAGTTAGACCTGTCAGTTGTGTCAACTTCCTGCGCGCCTCCGGCGTATCCAAGTTGTCGACACACGACGTCGGCAGCCATCTTGTTCCACTGATACGTGCAGATGGACACCCAGCTGTTGTCTATCAGCGCCTCTACCCTTCCCTCTCTAGACGAGCTGCCCCCGCGCAAACGCACAAGCTCTACAGGAATAGCAATGCGGCAACATAACATGTACATATATTTTGGGGATGTCGCGTACGGCATTATATATAATATATATATATATATATGTATATATTATATATACATACATACATATATATATATATATATATTATATATATATATATATATATATATATACATACATATGTATACATATGTATATATATATATATATATATATATATAACAATACCGACCCAAGTACCAAGTACCTGTGTTAAATACAGTAAGTGATTGTGTATAGTAGCATACTATTTTATGTCAGCTAGTGTAAATAATAAATAGAGGCTAAAGTAAATCATAGTTAAGATGAACACATTTTCTTCATTTACTGATTAGGGAAATTTTGTTTTGTGATCAGTGACATATTCCAGGTGACAGTCATCTAATTTTAAATGGTTTTGTGTCAACCACAAGAGTGAATGATGTTAGCACAGCAAAGATACAGTTAGTCGTTTTGTTTGTTTCACTGATCGTTTTATGCAACGTATTTTTAAAGAAGGTTTAAATTGTTAGCTTCATATACACAGCCTCTACAACCTGCATGTTGCAATGCATGTATATTCTGACTTTACTTCGTTATTTTATAGACGTTTGTTATTATTATTATTATCATTATATGTGTGATCAGTGTAGCATACTTGTTACCTTTAAATAGATAGTCCTGATCGACGTTAGTTTCGAATGGTAGTCAGTTCAATTACTTGAATTTGAATACACACACACACACGCACGCGCACGCAGACACACACGCTCACGCACACGCACACGCACATGTGCGCGATATATAGTAGATCATTAAGCGGCACACACTACTGTACAGCACAGTATATATATATATATATAATAAACAAATATTTATAGATTGGCCCAGTTAAAGAGATAAAATAAACACGTAAAAGAGGACCAAGTGAACCAACCCCAATACTGATCTTCACTCGAAAGAGAGATTTGCAAAACAGTTTTTAATGCAACAGTAACTGATACACCGCTTGAAAATATGTAATCACGTTTAAACTATGCATAGCCCATCTAGTAACTAACGATAAGGAGATAAAAAAACGTGTTGTGTTCAATATCCTTACAATCAATAAAATGGCGCATTACAATTCATGGGTTGGACGATTCGTCTTGACTGTGCATCAAAAATGAACCGTAATGATAATCGGGATATTCGACAGGTATTTATTTTCAGTACGTCTACTCCGCTATTGATATGTAACCATTCCGCCTGGCATAACTTGTTTTATGTTGCTGACATCATCTGCAACAGCGGTGGTTTCATACTTTAGATTAACTAGAAATAAACGACGTGTTATTCTCACCAGATACTTGTTGGAAAGATATGCCCTTCCACTGAGATCCAACGTCTGCAGGGAACATCGCCACTTCGTTGTATTCTTCACCAAGAATATTCAAGACTCCTAAAAACGTCCGAACTTGTAGACATAATCATACGATACGGCGTGACATCTCGCTGCATTACAAACATCGTTTCTGTAACTTTTCTCTTGAATGCAGAAATATATTGTGAATGCATTAGATATGGATGCAATTGAAAATGCGTTTGCAAAAGGAAGGAACCCATTAATGCTTGTCAAGTGTTCCCGGTGTTATTCGTTCAACTCCAACATTATCCCCATTTGGCCCATGTATATATATGGTTGCTTAATTATATTTAACAAATCACAACAAATTGTGTAGGTAAACGAACCAATTGACTGTATTTCTAACCCATATTAGAGCAGTGAAAACGAAATTATTAAATACATTTTAGTTCAATATAACGTCGTCGTAGGTCGTAATTTGATGGTAAGCCCATCAATTTACTCCGCTATGCAATTCTATTTAGTAATATGAAATTAACGAAAACGGGGACAGCTAATTGTATATTTGTTTTCAGATCATGTTGAAATTAAAACAAAATATAAATTATTCAAATACCCTTGGTATTTGATAATTGTTTTTTTTTATTTAAATGCAACCATAATAATTATATTAGAGAATATAAATAATTTCCAGACACCTTTTAAGCATTAGTTCTTGTACAGTAAGGTATTCATAAAACATGTACCCTTCATCCCTGCTAGACATGTTCACTCCAACACCAATTCGACTTCTCCGGGAAGCTTCCAGCCACACGGTAATTACTGCACGAATATGACTCGTATATCTCGTATATCTACCTTGTATGTAAATCCCGTGCTGGCATAATTGTTGTAGAAACCAGGGTTGATTGTAAACATAACGTAACGGACTCTCGACCAAGAGAATCCGAGGTCGAATCCTGTGCTGTGTAGACAAGTCAAGCGGCGACAATTTCGTTTACTCAACGTTGCTCCAGTTCATTCAGCTGAATAAATGACTACGACAATGTTGAATATTTGTGTACGAATAGTCTTCGCGCATTAATTGCAGCGTGGCTGGATGCTTCACAGAGAAGTTGAGATGGTGTACAACTGAACAGGTCTGCCAGGGAGTAAAAGTATAAAGCGCTTTGAGCAGTCCTAAAGACTGGATACTGCGCTATATAAAAACTTCTTACCACCGGGAAATGCAACTAAACCATATTATTGTACTTCGGAGATCTAAAAAGGTAAGTTCTTATATCGCGCAGTATCCAATCCTTTGGACTGCTCAAAGCGCTTTACACTTTATTCCCTGACAGACATGTTCAATCTAACACCATCTTGACTTCTTCCGGAAGCATACAGCAACGCAGCAGTTAATGCGCTAAGAATATTCGTACACAAATATCCAATATTGTCTACAGCCAGGTATTCATTCATACAGCTGAGTGAACTGGAGCAATGTAGAGTGAAATAAATTGCCCAAGGTTTGATACCGCAGCACAGGATCCCGGGTTCACTCAAATGAGAGTCCGATGCCCTATTCACTGCGCTACTGCGCTCCATTGCTGAGACAGAAAGGGGAACAGGATCAAATTACCTTCAACGATGATTCCACCTTGTTGGAATTTGAGTTGCGTCCCCGCCTCAACGATCAGACTAACACCTGCAGGAATGGTAATATCTTCGACCACCATATACGGCGTGTCGAGTTTCTTCAGAGATGTGTCTTGTGATATCTTCCCACCAATCACCGTCGGTCCACGGAAGAAACCTGTCGTAGAGCGACTAAGCACAGTCTCGTTTCTCGCAGTCAGGTAGGGTTGAAAGACAACGCGAGCCAACGACGAATCTATACTGTGATCATAGATACGACTCGTGACTTCACCATAGAGGCCTGAGCCCCACCAGTTCAGCGTCGCATACACGACAGAAGACACGCTGTAGGCTGCAGTGACTTTGACGTCATACCGGGCAAGAGGATTGTCAAACATGTTCCTGGTTAGAGACGCCATATAACCAGTATCTAGCAGCGTAGTCGTGTGAGCGGAGTTGTTCAGGAAGCGGTTGTCGTGCACTGTCATTGTTCCTTTGTAGGAAGGCGCATTAATGTTCACAACATAGTCGCCGTTGTTGTCGATGAACACGTTGTCTTTGATATCCACCGCGTCATTCCTTTCAGCTCCGCTGAGACGTAATATCAGTGCGTTCTTCAAGTCAACGAACGTGTTGTTTCTTATCAATAACGCCCTTAGTCGGTTCATTCTGATGTCTAACGAATTAGATGTGTAATGAGTAAACGTGTTGCCTTCAACAAATACAGATGGGATGTATTGCACAAATACATGGTGTGAGTTTGAATTACTTCGCGCAAAAGTATTGTTCGACATCGTGAAACTGGTGTTCGCCCTCGTGTGGTAGTTGTAGACGGATATTCCCCCGCTTACATACGAATTCGATATAGTAATTCTCTGTAACAAAGCATCGTAAAATATATATAAATGAACATGTCGAAAAGGCGTGTAAATATGTTGAGAGAAAAAAAAACAATCACACGACACGAGACAGAGGTAGCTTTGCCTAGAGAACTCGACGTGTGAACAGGTTTTTTTTAGACTGGTTGGTTCTAATGGTCTCTTTTCACAGTCAATGTTCTCTTTTCTCTCGTAACGTTTCGACGGTTTTGAGTTAAATTATTCATACGACTAATTTCGATAGGTGGCGACGGGTGGCGGCAACACGTAAGACATGCGATAGGTTGTATTCCAGATCCTTACGAACTGTGCTGCAACATACATTGGAAAATATCAAATCGTGCTTTGTTAACCCACGTCAAAGAACACAACGAGGATGCAGATAAACTATCGACCTGTAGAACCTACTGCAGACGCAGCAAAACACATATAAATCACCCATCATTGCCACGTACGTAGACAGGGAGTCGAGCTAGAGAACACGATACATAAAAGAAGCGATATGATGAGGAACTAATGAGGCCCGTTACCGACTGTAACATGTCTATGACGACCTTCTGAAGAGCCACTTAGTCGCGGCCGGGGGGGGGGCAAACAACTGACAGCACAGCGCATACGAGAACCGACTGGTACTCCACATAGCTGAAACAGTGTTCTATCAGAGAGTCAATGTGGCTTCCGTACAGGGCGCGGTACCACTGACATTATCTTCGCGATGAGACAAAAACAAGAAAAGTTATGTGAACAACACCTGTAGTTACGAAGTCTTTTGACTCAATCAACAAAATAGAAATATGAAAATTACTGAGAAAATATTTTTACGATGGCATGCATGGTGGTCAGAATTCAAGACCAAGGCGGATTACATCGTCAGATGCATTTCCTATAACGAACGGCACCAAACAAGGCTGCGTGTTGGCACCAATGTTATTCTCAAGTGTATCCTCCACCATGCTACAAGATGTTTTCCGTAACAACGAGCGTTGTGCTTAAATTCACTTTCATGCTGATATGCTGATATCCAGTTTTTTTGCTAATGGCTGTGCGCTTATTCTAAATTCAATCGGTGACACGAAAGCTATTACTAACAGTTTTGCTAATTCAGCCTGTAGATTTGGACTCGCGATCAGTCTAAAGAAAACATAAGAAATGTTCCAACCAAAGCCGGGAACCAACCACATGCCTCTAACCATTACCATCAATAACGTCTCATTGAGGTGGGCGTTCATGAGCTGGGCCAAGAAAGCGCTACAAAGAAGTCTTGAAGGGAATGCTGAAGTCATACTCCATCCACCACGACACCTGGGAAAGTCTGCTGCTAATCGCCCCCTCTGGTATCACAACTGCACATCTGGCCTGCAGGAGTTTGAACAGCAACGGCGACAACTTCTCAAAGACAGAAGAATGCAGCGGGAAGAATGGTCAACTTCCTCCGGGACCTGTGACCATCTATGACTATGCCATCTGTGGTCGCCAAAATGCTTCTCGCATCAGCCTACACAGTCGACAAAAAACTAACTCGGGACGGAATCCGTCGTTTGACGGCTCACCTCATTCATGACAACGGCGCAGCCGAATCAATCTGACTAACCCTAAACGTCAAGAAAGAAAAACGACAAAGATAAGCCAAAAATAGATTTTGTTTACTACGTGACCTATTTGCAGTTGTGAGTAAGTTTATACCTCTCGCCATGATATTATGGCCACAACGACTTAACACATCTTATATTGCTAACATTTGCACTGACTTTTGTGGAACACAACACTATCATATCAGAGATTCGATCAAGCATTTCAACGTACCTTATTGATTGAAGGGAAGTTGCCGTAATTAATACGTTCCACGTACATCGAGTAACTACTGCCAGTGTTGTTCAAACGACACTTGTCGACAAGAATGCGACCACTATCTGATCGCACTTTGATGAGATGGTATCGGTAGGTGGCTTCGGTAATGGTGCTCTCGCGGACAAGCACATCGGCGCTGTGACTGCTCACGTCAATGCTATTGACTGTCGAGTTCAACACATATAAGGAGAGCTTATGCTTCGTACTGACGGCGGTTTCGACATAGATGCCTCGGTTCCCAGTGCGGTGAATTGTGCAGCTTTGCACAACTATTGTTATCATGCCAGAGAGTGATGCGTAAATACCGTATCCATTCACGTCCTCCACGACACAGTGGGACATCCCCAGTGACGTCATCCCAGTCACTCTCACGCCATTCTTCGCTCTGCGAATGCTGCAGTGTTCCAAAAACGAACCTGCAAAGACAGACAGTATGCGACTGTTGCAATAATTCGGACAAGCTCGGCAGAAAGATTTCAATCCCACTTTGACCAATCTGCAACAACTTCAACCAACCAGTTAGATCATATCCTAAGGGAATAAGTCGGTCACTTACGAGGGCGATTATGACACGAGGGTTCACTGTACACGCGCAAGTGTGTTTTTTTTTAAAAGAAATTTGATATCAACCGAATTGAGTGAGGATGACCAATAAACTGAAGGATAACCGAATACGGAGAAACAGGTGCATCGAAGCTAAATTGATAGGCATTGTGTGTTTGTGTGTGTGTGCGTGTGTGCTTGTGTGCGTGTGTGCGTGTGTGCGTGTGTGCGTGTGTGCGTGTGTGCGTGAGTGCGTGTGTGCGTGTGTGCGTGTGTGGGTGTGTGCGTGTGTGCGTGTGTGCGTGTGTGTGCTTGTGTGTTTATGTGTGGTGTGTGCGAATGTGAGTGAATGTGTCAGTGTGTGTGTGAGTGAGTGAGTGAGTGAGTGAGTGAGTGAGTGAGTGAGTGAGTGAGTGAGTGAGTGAGTGAGTGAGTGAGTGAGTGAGTGAGTGAGTGTGTCAGTGTGTCAGTGAATGTGTGTGTGTGTTTGTTTGTGTCGTGTGAAAGTGTGTGAGTGTTTGAGTGTGTGAGTGTATGTGTGAGTATGTGTGAGTGTCTGTGTGTTATGTATGTGTGTTTTTGGTGTGGTGTGTATGTGCGTGTGCGTGTGCGTGTGCGTGTGCGTGTGCGTGCGCGTGCGTGTGCGTGCGTGTGCATGCGTGTGTGTGCGAGCGCGTGCGCGTGTGCGTTCATGTATAGAACAAACTATTCGCCCTGTTAGACAAACAGCTTTGTTAACATACCACAAACAAAAACTCTCAAACAACGGCGTCGTGATTTTACCTGTAGCATTTATGAATTTGATCCCTCGCCATCTTTGCTTTGACGATAGCACGGCCGATTTGTTGGAATTACCTCGCAACTCCAGTGTCCCTGTCAGATGCGAATGACACAGAAAAAGGAGCAATGACTTTCACTTTCTTACAGTTCCTGTGTTGACACACTAGATACACCACACGTAACACTGGATACACCACACGTAACACTGGATACACCACACGTAACACTGGATACACAACACGTAACACTTTTACATTTGCTAATGACACATTTTCCCCGGTACGATTTGTTTACAAATTAGAATTAGCTGTCCAACATTAACATGCATTGTAAATCGTCGGATCAACCTATCAACTTATCATTGACAATAAACTAAACAACAGCTTAACACAGTTAAACACCAATGTTAAAACGTCACAAAATAAGCCTTTATACGTTACACTTGAAGCAGAGTTGAACACAAGTGTGAAGAACACTCACTACAGTCAGCCTTAAAGGGAATAAAAACATATATTGCTCGAATTCATGTTATATTACATCCTGCTATCTATTTCCACATTCACCAAGCCAAAAAAATCAAAACAATTCAATGAATTAGAAATTCCACATTTTATGGTGTGCATCCGGACATTTTCGAATATGCATATTTTTGGCGCGCTTTACGGGATGCCGAGATGTGACGTCACTTATGACTCAAACTCGCATCAGGCCGACCCTTTGCATGCATTCAGAGCATGTTTACAAGTATAGCTTTTGGGTCGAAACGAGCGTCAGAACGACTTATTGTGCAATATTCCGACGTATTACAAACACTAGTCATCATAGAGGAACAAGCTGTTATCTTACGGTTCCACATGAATCGAATTTTATTCAAAACAACGAATGCGAATGGGCCTACAAGTCGACCAGGTTTCGCCAAGCTTGGGCTCGTTTTCAGAATAATTATGTCGAATGCAACCAACGGGAGATAATCTACACCAATAAACATACATAGCAAACATATATTGTATCCAGCTACATAAAGTAACGTGTATAATCTAATAATATCACTAGAATATCGATAGATGAAGGAGTTGTACAATTTATCATAACAACTTAAATCAGTCAGATAGTTTTCGCTGGTCCCGCTAGCTCAGTGGGTAGGCGCGTTGGTTACTTGTCATTTATTTTACAATCGGGCGACGCCGGTTCAATCCTGACAGCATGCAAACCTTTGATTTTTCTTTACACTTTTTTGTTTATGTTTTCACGAAGTACTACAAACAAAATCATTTTATACTATAATGCACTGTTTGTAAATAATTTTTATTTTTGTAGTAATTATTTATTCGCCACAAAAATGAAAATATGTTCATTATATAACGATGTTTCTAAATTTTATTTATCCAAACAAATATAATGTAATGGATATATAATTTATTAATTGTAAATATATTGTACGGTAATATATTGTAATTATATATGTGAAAACAAATTGAGATCTGTCTGGATAAATACAATTTAGAAACATCGTTATATATAATGACCATACTTCCATTTTTGTGGCGAATAAATAATTACTACAAAAATTAAAAAAATATTTATAAACAGTGCATTATAGTATACAATTATTTTGTTTATATTACTTCGTGAAAACATAAACAAAAAAGTGTAAAGAAAATCAAAAGTTTGCATGCTGTCAGGATTGAACCGGCGTCGCCCGATTGTAAAATAAATAAAATAAAATTCGATTCATGTGGAACCGTAAGATAAATGTTTGTTCCTCTATGATGACTAGTGTTTGTATTACGTCGGAATTTTGCACAATAACTCATTCTGACGCTCGTTTCGACCCAAAAGCTATCTTTGTAAACATGCTCTGAATGCATGGAAAGGGTCGGCCTGATGCGAGTGTGTGTTATAAGTGACGTCACGATACCACGTGATCGCCTAGCTCATTAAAAAAAAAAATTCCGTGGGAATCGCTTCACAGATGGGCTTAAAATCGAATTGATGCTACAAATGTATTTGTCTATATTTGTTTAATGTTGTCAAATGTTAGATACAATGTTAAACTTTGTGTACGCATGGAAAAAGGATTTTAGCTAATGCCTTATTTTTATTTCCTTTAATATGTAATAATTAGATTATAGCAGTTTTGAACATAAAGGTGAACATACCAAACAATTAACGTTTACTTGTAGCAGTGTTCAGCAAAACAGTTAATGTGAAAACGACAAACAATTAGTCTTTATTCGTATGCTTGTAGTAGAATTGAACACAAAACAACTTCAAACATATATTATACATGTATAATATATAACAATTATACATGATTAATGAGAATCATCTATGTGTATCTACAAGAGAATAAAACATACATCTTATGTTTTATGAAATGTGAACCTCTACTTCACAAATTGTGTATCAGCGACAATTGAAACGTCTATACCCAGAAGACAAGGCAACTGGTAGACAAGTATAAATAACAGTTATATATTCACAACACGTGGCATATATCCCATACTACACTTACCTTCCACGAGTATTCCCCTATTGTTGTCAAACATCAGTGGTACATTCAGATAAAGTACAAGTTTCTTGCCGACTGGAACGTGGATGGTGTACGGCACCTGACGATTGTTGTCATCGATTACGATGGTAGTGTTCTCTTTTATTCTGCCACCGATCGTGTGGTCGTCCAACTTGTAGTCTCTTGTAGTGAGTTCAACATAGGACGCCGATTCGACGGACGCACTTGTAAGAACTGGCGACAGCTGTACTTCGGCGAGATCCATATCGAGAAAGAAGTCATGAATTCGCTGAGGTATGGCTGTAGTGTTGGCTGACCCCCACCAGTTATAGCGGGCATCCCTCAGACAACTGGCACAAATGTGTGACCCCACTTGCAACTCGTAGTCAGCTTTCGGGTTATCAAACACGTTTTGTGAACAACGCAAGTTACCGCGATTGGGAGAATTATAATTTATAGTTATTGTGGCTGTATTGTTCACAAAGAAATTGTTTTTAATCAGGATATCGGTGTTAGTGTTTATGTTCACAACCGTCTGGCCATAATTGCCCGTGAACTCGTTGTTATCAAGTGTAATATTACCAACAGATGTGCCTGAATTAGGCTGTGAAAAAGAAACAGGCAAATTTCCGTTGTCACTGAACTTGCTCTCGCTAACTGAAACAAACGAATTCCATGTAAAAATGGAGAATCCATGGTATCTGTTTCGTTCTACAGTGACGTTACGCACGGTAATGTGGCTGTCTTGGCCAACATATAAAGTGGCACCATTGTTATTGTCGCGCAAAACAGTGTTGGATATTGCCAGACGGACAGAACTGTAGTAAAAATGAATATATAGTTGTTTGCTATTAAAAGCAGAGACTTGATCCAAGACGATATTGAATGGTGTTTCGGTACGGCGGCTCCCTCTCAAATACAAACTGGAGCGTGTGAAAACAGTATTAGAGAATGTGATGTTGCTGGTACGCCAAACGTTATCCATATAAAACCCATAATTGGTGTTTTGTGCAAACTCGCTATCGACAACTTCCATCGTTGTTTGATCTTCCCCTGTAATCCTTCCAGACACACCCCTTCTGTTGTATTTGAACTGGCAGCCAATGAACGATACGTTGCTCTTTGTGTTCATGTATAGTCCGTAGTTCTTGTTGTGTTCAAAGACTGAATGACGTATCGTGAATGGTTCATCGGTATCTGTCAACTCAAAGCGAAGACCATCCATATTGCGGTCAAGATGGGCATACTGCAAGTCTATGTCGGCAGTAGCGGTATTAAGGCCGATCGTTGCACCACTAATACGAACGTTGTGAAGTCGCGAGCCGGTACAAGAACGGACTGCAAAGAAACGCACACATATTATTGTCTCACTTGCAAGATGGTTAACATATTAATCCAGACTTCGGCTCTACATCACATCATCGGAAAATGAATGTAAGAGACAATGTATAAAATATTTATATTATGCAATGCTAAAACAACTCGACACACTGTCCTAAAACAAAATAAAAAACCATGATAATCATACACATTTTGTAACGTTCAAATGTTTAGATCTCATTGACGTACTATAATTACATCGTGTCCCAAAAACGAAAAACAAGGTGACACAATGTATACAAATTACATTGTCATGTCGATATTACAACTATGACAGTTCCCAAAAGTACACTGATTAGTATATGTCCCGGAATAACGAGGTAGAATGTTCCTTCTGACGTTTGCAAACTCTACGAACAACAAACAAATGAAGGCAGACGTAACTATTTCACGACACTGGACAAGAAACATGTTTTCGAATCGTCAATTAAATTTATGTCTCGATATTCGTAAGGACGAAGACATGACGTAAAATGACATACCTTGATTTTGTACCGCCAAACCCTTCCAGTAGGCCTTTACCTCACTGATGTAGCTTGCCACATTGTTGGAGTGAAACGTCACTTCCAACCCTGACAGACCCATAGCCTGTATGCATCCTGTCGATGAATGCAAATGTTCGTTATGACATTTCAGGCAATGTAAATACACACTTAAGTTAAATCACACATATACAGTTTTGTATAGGATCAACATTGTAGTTTACGCTTAAAACAAACAATTGGGGATCTTTGTACGCTTTATGTTACTCGAATAGTCGGCTTTTAGGATACTGCAGAAAGGACCGTGTCGGCAGTGGATTTGTTTGGCAATGTTAGCTGTACACGACATGACAATCATAACAACGTCTTATGGTAATAACACCCGCTTTCGTATGCACAGAAAAATGAAACGTCAAGTGCCATGTCGTTGTCAGATTATTTATCAACATGATAAACATGATGTTACCTTCAATAACGAGACCGGCGTGCGAGCCAATAAAGACAACATCGACTCCAGCCTGGATGGTGAGAGTTGCGCTGTGGATGACACTGATCTGCTTCCTCACGACGTACGGACTTCCGCTCAACGTCCAGTAGGTGTTCGTCTGGAAATAAGACAGCACTCACGTATACGGGCTTGTTGGTATTCCCGGGTTTCACCTTGATGTAGACTATATAAATAACTGTATTTATCCACCTTCATATCAAAGAATGTTACAGGAAATATACAACTCGACCTTTGATCGCAACGATTTCCCATTCTTCGATGAAAATCATAACAAAAGTTAGAAAGCATCACTTACCTTGATATCTGTCGTGACGTTTGTTCCCATTCTCGCGGGCGGTCCACTGTAGGCACAGCCGTGAACTTCAAGGCGCAGAGCCGGTCTGTTGTACCACTGTGTTGGAGCCACAACAACGAAACGGGCCTGAAACGAATTTCGCTTAGGTAGTTTAATTATAAAATCAAATTACTTAATCATATCCAGACTACAGGAGACTACGGAATAACACTACATTGCAGTAACTATTATACACGCATCATGTGTACGCAACTAACAAAACGTTATGTCCACTGTGGGTTCTGCAAAATATGACCGAGCCGGAAAAGACAAATATCATTAACAAAAGGTGTTGTGACGCGGGAGGCGGGAGACGATGGACGAGGCGAGAGACGGGAGACGCGAGACTGGATACGAGAGACGGGAGACGAAGGGCGGAGACGAGAGACGGGGGACGGGGGACGGGGGACGGGGGACGGGGGACGGGGGACGGGGAACGGGGGACTAGGAAGGAGAGACAAGAGACGGAAACGGGAGACAGGAGACGAGAGAGGGGAACTCTGTGTGCATTTTCTTACCCGCAGAGGTGGGTCAAGCGAGTGCGCGATGCTGTGGTAGCGTGCTGGATTTCCTTCGAACAGTTTCACCTCGGAGCCAACCTTGTAGAACTTCCACGTGAAGCCGTTCTCACTGTAGAGCACCTGGAGAAGATGTCCACATCAGACGCACATACGTATTAGCGACATGGACAAAAGTGTCCATCTACCTTATACCATATAATAACATACATTTTTTGGAGAAAAAAATCGTCTACATAATTATATATGTAATTATGTAATATATATGTATACAGTTGTATATATATTATATATATATATACATATATACACACACACACACACACACACACACACACACACACACACACACACACACACACACACACACACACACACACACACACACACACACACACACACACACACACACACACACACACACACACACACACACACACACACACACACACACACACACACACACACACACACACACACACACACACACACGCACACACATAAACACACACACACACACACACCATATATATATATAATAATCTGCTTAGGATAAGTTGTTATACATGTAGAGAATGATACCTTGAATTGCGTGGTCCATGAGTTGTGAGGACGACCACTTCCCTGCACCACCAACTTGGTGACGTCATGCAGAGCTAGCAGGTCGACCTGGAGATATTGTCTAAGTAGTGGGTAGCCTGGCATCCAGCCAGCGTATCCATCTGCAGTAGGAAATATATATATATATATATATATATATATATATATATATATATATATATATATATATATGGGAGTACAGTGTAAAACGCTTTGAGCATTCCCAAGGACTGGATACTGCGCTATATAAGAACCTACCTTTACCTTCACGATCATCCCAAGTCCACCCGCCATATTTGCATTCGATTTGCAAACACGATTGTATTGACATTATTGTACTTTACCGTTACCAAAGATATATATATATATATATATATATATATATAGGTTGGGAGGAAGGGAGGGAGCGTTTTGTGATTATAGTTCTTTCTCATCTCATAGTGTACAACACAACTCACTCTCTGCTACCAAGTTCAGTCTGGCTTTGAAGGGGTCGTTTCCAGACATGAACGTAGATGCAGTGATCTGGTCATCTTTGATGTCGCCACTTTCCATTCCGAGAGGATGGGAACATGCCGGCTCTTGGTACCCTGCCAAAACACGTTGAATTACTGGGAGGTGTGTGTGTTTGTATGTATGTATATGTGTGTGTTTATATGTATGTGCGTATGTGCGTATGTGCGTACATGCGTACGTGCGTATGTGCGCATGTTCGTATGTATGTATGTATGTATGTATGTATGTATGTATGTATGTATGTATGTATGTATGTATGTATGTATGTATGTATGTATGTATGTATGTATGTATGTATGTATCATGCATACGTGCATGTATGTATGTATGTATGTATGTATGCATGTATGCACGTATGCACGTATGTACGTATGTACGTACGTACGTATGCACGTATGCACGTATGCACGTATGCACGTATGCACGTATGCACGTATGCATGTATGTCTGTATGCCTGTATGCATGTATACATGTATGAATGCATGCATGCATCTATACATGTTTACATGCATACATGCATGTATGTACGTATGTATGTACGTGTTGGCGTGAGTGCGTGCGTATCCGTGCGTGCGTGTGTGTGTACGTTTGTGCGCGTTTATGTGTGCGTGTGTATGTATATATGTGTATGCGCGTGTGTATATGCTGTGTGGATATCAGTACATAGTTCTCTTCAATCGCTTTCGTGTAAAATGGGGTGTCGTGAATGATTCAGTAATGTCTGTCTTAAGAAATTTTACTTTTAATATCGTAAGACTAGTTGACAACCTAGCACAGAGCGACATTAGGATGAATGAAAACTGTACACGTGTCTATCATATTAGCCTTAGTAACATGGACAGGCAAACAGTCATACGTAGCTAGTCTTACCACAGAGAGGCACGTCACAGTACTCCCGCAGAGTGTCGCCACCTGTCGCGTAGCACCACGGCATGGCCAGTTGACAGTTGGCTGAACCCGTCGGATTGCGACAGTAGTTCTCGGCGACAGACACGTTAGCATCAGGAAGTCCATTGTAGCAACCATGGTGTGGCTATGGTCAGCAACGAACACATTTCAAGTTAACCGTGTGTATGACAAAACTATAATACAATATGTTGCATCTGGTGAATGCTACGTGTGAGTTGACGACGAGGTTGTGCGTACTATGTTGCCCCATGGTCAAGCTGCATTGGGTGATCTGCTACATTGAGTTGACGACGAGGTTGTGCGTACTATGTTGCCCCATGGTCAAGCTGCATTGGGTGATCTGCTACATTGAGTTGACGACGAGGTTGTGCGTACTATGTTGCCCCATGGTCAAGCTGCATTGGGTGATCTGCTACATTGAGTTGACGACGAGGTTGTGCGTACTATGTTGCCCCATGGTCAAGCTGCATTGGGTGATCTTGCGCAACCACCTACACACAAAATGAAGCTGCTGCGGCATAGGCAAGAACTCTTCTTGGGATGTTGGAGACTGTACTTAGTGAATGGCTGTTTGTTTATATTTATCAGTAAACCTCACCCTGAATAGCATTGCCCTTGTATGTCATTTAATAAAACAACCATACTATTTTGTTGATTAATCATCAGTTTCCTTCATATCTGCGCAGATTATTATCAACAATGAAAAAATCGGATTATTCTGTAGTGCCTTAACACTGTTCAATGGATATAATGTCGTTTAAAACCTACACTAGACTCTAGCCCAGTTATTTCAGAAGTTATCGTCTCGGATGACATATTAAATTATGCAGCGACCTCGTACGGAGCTTTAGTGTGTTATTCTAAGCCTATGTTGTTTCTCTTGTAAACAAAAATCAGCATTTTGCATTGAACGTTTATGTACCAGGGTAATCGTGCCTAGTCATGTGTCTTTATTTACTGCTAAAGCAATATCAGTATATCTTATTAGCATGCAGTCGCCTTGACTACTGCAACTCACTCCTAAACAATATTGCTAAAATGGACTTAGCTACACTCCAACGTGTACAGAATTGATTAGCACGTGGGGTACTAAAAGCACCTCGTTTCTCACCATCTCTGCCCCCTGCTTAAACAGTTACACTGGCTTCCAATTACATTTCAAATACAATTCAAGTTAGCCACTGTCACATATCGTACCTTTTCTACGTAACACCCATCCTATTTGTTTGGGTTCCCAGGAATCTCAGATCATCTGTTTCACAACGACTTTTTGTTCCGAAAACCAAGTTTAATATTGGCAAACAAGCTTTTTGTGTAGCTGCACCCAAACTCTGGCATCAACTCCCTATCGCTTTAAAAGTATCTGACACTATAGATACCTTTCGTAAAAAAAACGAAAGGCTTATTTAGTTGAAATTGTATTTCCACCCTAACCTTTGGTGGTCCCTTAATTTAATGATGACTCTGTCTTGTCCATGTTAACGATTTTGCCCAACGATTCTTCTATGTTGCGTCTCTGAGCTCAGATTCCTGGGGATTTCGGCGCTATAGAAGTTTGTCATTATTATTATTAGTCTACCTGGACTAAAACCTGTAAATAACCAGTTAAGTTAGGCTGTCACCTGTGATGACCACGGCATGCAAGTTCGGCCAGTGACCGTTGTGTTCACTTTGCCCACGTAGTCCAAGCCGGCCACGGTGGTGCGGCAGTCCAACTCACCTGCAAGTAGAAGATACAAGTAGAATAGTACCAAGTAGAACAGGTCCAAGTATAACAGCTGCAAGTAGAACAGTTACAAGTAGAACAGTTCCAAATATATAAGTTCCAAGTATATGTATCACAGTTCCAAGTAGAACGGCTAGGAGAATGATAGATCCAAGTAGAACAATCACAAGTATAATAATTCAAAATAGAACAACTAGTAGCAGTACATTTCAAAGCAGAAAATATAAAATATTACCAGGCAGAACAACAAGTATCATGCTTTGAAGGAGACCAGCTACAAGTAGAATAGTTCCAAATTCGAGACGCAACTACACAGTAGCCAACGTCAACTCTATCCGACTCTGTATGTATCGTCGGCTGTATTTGGGATCTTGCAACGTTGAAAGTCAAAACCACCGAGCAACATTCTCACACACGCACAAGCACAAGTACACGCGCACGCGCACGCGCACGCACACGCACACGCACACGCACACGCACACGCACACGCACACGCACACGCACACGCACACGCACACGCACACGCACACGCACACGCACACGCACACGCACACGCACACGCACACGCACTCGATAGTTTAGCCACGTTGATGACCAGCAGACACAAATTAGATTTAAAGATGTGGTTAATTGATCTCTCTAAACCTACGCCATCGACTATCTGCGCTGGTTCTATTTTGAGTTTCAGTTTCTGTCAACGTTTCCTATTCTCGCAAAAATCATGTAACCGACAAGTTGAAATGGTTTAAAGCTAAATGGCAGCCAGGGAATTGGCGTGGGAAAGTTATCAGACGTAACTACTGGAAATCTATTCTTTTGGCCACAAACTGTATCCTTTTCTTATAATTACACGGATTGCACGTACTGTATATATTTCTGACATCAAATATATATATATATATATGCATATATATATATATATATATACATATGCATATCTAACTAGTTACACTTTGCAAATAGTATTCTTTGATGTCAATATATATATATATATATATATATATATATATATATATACATACATATTGGCAATATATATATATATATATTGCCAATATGTATATATATATATATATATATATACACATACATATATGTATGCGCCCCTGACACAGACATCCTCCTACGCAAAGCAACAATGCAAGACAAGTGTAAATTGAAATAGGCCAAATTAAGGACATTTAGCTTTATTCGTTCACATAACTCATAAACAACCACATAAATACTTCAATACATGTTCACAGCAAGCATGCCGGCTCCCATGGTATTGCTAACCACTACCTACAAGTCGTAGACGTATCACTAACCACCAGTACTAACCATCTCACGACACTATATTTACCATTGACACCGTATCGGTGGGGATCACTCCGCCACCTGGTCACCTAAAATCAAATGTGACCGACCCCCCTAACTATATATATATATTGTCAATATGTACATATATATATATTGACATAAAAATACTATTTTCAATTTATAATTAGTTAGATGTGCAGCGTTAATTCAAAAAATTAACAGTGCTAAACTTCGTGTTTTAATACGTAATAGAGCACTGCTGGAGGACGGATAACGTCAGAAATTGCTTGAAACATTAATTCAACAAAACATTATATAAACAGTCTTCCTCCCTTGCTGATCAATCGATGCCATCTTTCTTTTACGGTTGGAGTGACGACTGGTCACGGGACATTACAACACTCATTTCAATTAGAACATGTCGATTTTTTTGTAAATCAACACAAAATTGTAATCTTCCATATCTTAGTACTTTAAAAAAAATTGCTGTTGTGTTTGCGGATTGAAATAAAATAAGCCAGTTTTACGAAATAAATATATCGATTGATAGCAATTATTGACGTACACTCCCTTCTAAAGCATCCAGTGGAAACTGTTGTAGATTTTACATCATTTAATAGGCCCGAACGAAAAAGGCGCCGCCGCCAGCCTCATTAAAATAATCGATTGTTTGCTAAGTAGAATCCAACATGATTCTGTTGTCAAAATTCATGTGTCTAAAACGCACTTAAATATTCACCAAAATAAACACATAAGTCTAAATCACAAAATATGACATGATGAATATTGTATTGACAAATATTATTAACAATAATAATTATTATCATCAGAGCTTACAATGATTGTGCAGCTTCTATAAAAGGCATTAATATGATCGTTGTTGTTCATCTTTAGAGACGTAATTGTCACTGATGTTATAATATTATCTAGTATCTTAAATATAGTTAGTAACATGGCCATGTATGCTACACTTTACAAGAAACCATTCCCAACAGTAGCATGTGGCACTCCCTTGAGAATGACTGGCCTCATAACTCATAGAAACATTAGCCTCGCAATAGGTGACTCAACGAATATTGCTCACTGCTCCATATAAACAACGCCGTTGTCGCCGTCGGCCGTTCCGCTATGACGCACAACTAGATCACCGTGCGTGTGGCGCTAGCAGTGGTGGCGACGGAACGAAGGGTTCGGTCATAAATTGGCACACCTTGTGCACACTCAACCTGTTGTAAGTAGTCATAGACCATAAATGTTACGGTTCGCGATAAACGATATGGAGTCAAGGAAGATGTGTGTGTGTGTGTGTGTGTGTGTGTGTGTGTGTGTGTGTGTGTGTGTGTGTGTGTGTGTGTGTGTGTGTATGTGTGTATGTGTGTGTGCGTGTGCACGTGTGTGTGCGCGCGTGTATGTGTTCATGTGTTGGGGCGTGCTCGTGCATGCGTATATGTGCTCGTGCGTGCGTATATGTGCGTGCCCGCCTATCTGTGCGTGCGTTTGTGCGTGTGTGTTAGTGTGCGTGTACGTGTGCGTGTGTGTGTGTGTGCGTCTGTGAGTGTGTGTGTTGGTCGTTGGGGTATATTAATGTGTCATACTTCTAGACGGCTTGCGCATCGGGTGAACGCTGAAAACATCCTCTCCTTCAAAACAAAACTCGACAAAGAATTGAAGATGGACAGGTTTAAATTTTAATAAAAGCACAAAATCGCAAGACAAGCCACGTTCTCAATACCAAAATACGATGCATAAAGGCGGGCGTACACAAGGCTGTTATGCTTTACTTTAAATCACGAAGCGCCAGCCGAAGGATTGGCATATTGTTTATCATTCACAACGGATGTACCTGTATAAGGTACGCCGTGCGTGGTGGCTATATTAGTCAGAAAGTTAAATTTGGGTGTGACTATTATTCATACGGTGCCTATGATATACATGGCTCAGGATATGAAATTGCGGAAAAAGGACAAATGTTTCGGGTTTTTAGTAGCGTATGTGTCCTCTCTGCCTAGCAATACATCTGACGATCTATTGAAGCAGCTTGTGATGCACATTTGGAAACATTATTCAAATACGAATACACTGCAACATTATAAAACTATATTATAATTCGAATACCTCATATATGGCAACATGGTGAACACGAACACTTTAAAAAAAGATGAATATGTTTCTATACATTCACTAAACTAAACTAAGAACGAGTAATTGTATTTGTATTGGAACATGGAACAGGAACAGGAAATATTTATTTGTCCCAAATACATAATACAACAAAATCATCGTTATAAAAACAAAAGACCACACAATATATTGCAATCGAATCATTATTTAACTTATATAAACATATGAAAATCCCTAGTACAATTAGTCTATCATCACTACAAGATAAATGTATATACGCCTGTATATTACTCAGGTACTAAATCTACAAAGAGTCGGTTTCTAAATTAAGGCATTTATAACCAAGGAGGTAAAAAGTTAAATTGGCTACATAAACAACTACATTAAGTTTATTATAAACAAACAACATTATAAGTCCAGTCATATGGCCGGACCTGCGGTGCCGTGTTACCTGTTAATCTGCCCCCAAGTGTCTCCTGACGTACAAAAATGCCCGTCGCGTGAAAGACGTCTCGGTAGATGACAATTGTAATAATAGTCTTTACCAACTGTTAGAAAACATATATTATCGTTACATAAACACCCCAACGTGCTCGCAGATACTCGGTGTTTGTTCCAAATTACAAAGGTCGGAAAGCATGTGAAGTTCACGTCCATCGATAGGCCCTAGTCGTGATAATGTAGATTTGTAAAATAACACAATAATGCTATGCTACTGGAAGAGGGTAAAACATAATGTTTTGTTTCAGCGTCTACTCCATGTTACCAAATCTATGACGCAGGGGCCATTTTCACGAAGTATTTGCCGCGCGCGTTTGGTTCCTGCGGTTGTTAAATTATGTTATGCATATTACGTGCACATTACGTTTTATGTTCCGAACAACTGACTTACCCCATAAAAGCTGAGAATCTTGACATATATAGGGTATTATGAAAATTATAATATATATAATATATACAGACTGCGCCAAGTCAGTCACTGGCACCTTATTTAAATTACTAATACAAAAGACGAGACGCTACTGTTATAGAAAACAACTGGGTAATACTGTAAGACTGCAGAGTGATACGAGGAGACAAATGGAAGATGACCTGAAAGAAGAGATGACGAGAAGAAACACTTGAAAATAAACGTATTTGTGAGCAAGATAATGAAACGAGCGATGGACCATTTACAGGCAGAACATGGGAAACAGAAGAGTGCCATTGAAGAAGTGGAAGACGAAATTGAAGATTGGAAGACGCGTATAGAGAGTTATCGATGGGGCTGGTACGAACTGTGGAGAGTGGATGACCATCGCAGAAGACCGAGAAAGATGGAGAAATCTAGTGAAGACATAGACATCGAGTGTCGTAGAGAATAGAGACTACCCGCAAGGGGACGAATAAGATGTGTTCCACAGGCGAGTGTGACCAAACACCTCTTCCGGAGACGACTCGTTTTCCTCTCTCATTGTTAGGAGAGCTAGCATATGACGTCATAACGTCAGCTGACGACAGTATGTCTCTGCGGAACAGTGGAACCTAACACGTGTTCATGCAGTAGTAGCTTACTCCTGTTCGTGGTAGTGGCATAGCCAGAGGGGAGGGCACGGGGGCCATGACCCCCCCAATCCCGGACAATTAGGAGGGTAGGAGACTGAAGACATATAACTGGTTGTCTGATTCATAGCATGACAAGGTACAGAGGTTATAGGGGTACCTGTGTAGGACTTCCAAATCTTTGGCAAAGACATTTGTCATCATTCAAATGGGATTGAGTTACCAAAAGTAGAGGAATCCCGCTGCTTCTGCCGTAGGCGATAAGCATCCAGCAGGTTGCAGTCAAAGAGGTTACAGGGCAACGAATATGTCATCATTCACAATGTGCTTGATGGCTAATGCCTATTAATATATCAACACAAAGATGCAAAATGACAGTTGCCCGGCAAGATGATTAGTTACTAGACTAAGATCAAGTTGCAACCTGCCAAAACGGCCAAAACGATTTATCTAGTCGATTTTCCACTGGGTAGTCAGAACTTCCTATTGTGAATTAATTAATTTTAATAAGCGACAACGTTACACATGACAGGGACATTTTTGTGAAGATCACTCGACGCCGCCACCGCGGTACGGATTTGTTGTGAAGATATTGGTTGAACGCCAGCGACTCGTCACACACACGCACGCACGCACGCCCGCCCGCCCGCCCGCCCGCCCGCCCGCCCGCCCGCACGCACGTACGCACACACACACACAAACACACACATATATATACATACATACGTGCGTGCGTGTGTCATATACCGCTACTCATTGCTTGCTTGAATGCCAGATGGCCCCCTCCAATACAAAATCCTGCCTACGCCCCTGTTTCGTGGAGCAACAGACCAACGGTAGCACTTGACACCTACTGTTTACACCATATCGTATGTGCTGACCATTTCAATTCACCGATGTAAAAGATCCCCAATATACCTGTTACCTATCGATTGACAACGTATTAAGTGTCGTATCTATTGTGTAGGGGTGGTGTATTCGTGAATAACGTTTTATTAAGTTAATACTGTATTTGATGCGAACGATATGAATCCCGTGGATACGTTATTATTCATCACAACGTTAACGCAGTAACTGGCAATACGTTATCATAACGATTGAACATCATTTTTGTGCACGATCAACCGAAAAGGTCGCCGACGTGAAGTAAGCCTTCCAGAAACAAACTGCTGAACCAAAATTTGGACAAAGCGGTCAGTAGTGAATTATTCTGACAATGAGTTTAGTAACACTGCAGCCAGCGATCTTTGTCAACACATTATGGACAGTTCCACAGACTGAGTGGCTAACTTTGTCTTGTAAACATGTTGACATTCCCACGCTCTACATCGGACCAATTCTATCTAGACACACTTAATTGTGCCACTAATGCAAGACACTGGTATTGTTTAGGTCATCACACATTTATGTTCACCCTACATCCCTGTGTGTTCGGGGTATTTCATACGAGTAGGTGTACAAATCTGTAATCGCTATGAATTGAGGTGTGATAATGGCTCGCTTTACCGCGCCTGTCACGCCCTAGACAGAGCCCAATTGTTAGGAGCCATTGGCGGGTGCGCCTCTGCCACCATGGCAGTGACGGACACCCAGTTGGTATGCGACAAAGCTGAAAGAATGTGTGATTATAAATATTGACGAACTCGATCTTGATACCCGACGTATTTTGTATCTTAGAAGGGGGCAAAAAGGGGCAAGCTTACTCACACTTTGTAGGTAAACGTTATTATCTTTATTATATATTGCAAAATACGAACATTGAATTGCGGTAATACTCTGTGAATAATATTAATAATGCCTAGGCCTACTTACATATTTTTAGGTATAATATTTTCGGCTGTGCAGGACCTGTATAGGTTAGTAAATTATTACCGAAAATAGTGCAATAATAACAATGTTCCCCGCATACGAAGTATTTTAAAGTATACATTACAATACAAATATGAATAATTAGGTGATATCTGAACCTATTCTAATGCAAATAGCCTACTCAGAAAACAGTTTTCTAGTAGTTCACGCAAAGGCCACGTGTTCGCTTCCAAATAGCCGTAAACGAATAAATTTGACGTATCTTTAAATGTAAATATACGCTGTGTGAAATTTGATTCACTATGTGAAATTGCTTGCGACTTAAATTATTCAGGAAGTTGGCATTATTTGTTTGGTTCATTTGCGTTACAAACGGATGTAAGGAGGTTATACAAGTATGTCACAGATACAATGACAACGAACATGTTTGTAATACCTGCAGTGACAGTGGTGTATAGTCGGTGACAATAGTCACGAAGGTTACAACATAATCGTGATATGATTGAGAGGAGATCACATAGAAGTGTTTAAAATATTGAATGGTTATGAAAATATTGATAGAAACATTTTTTTCTCAGTTAAGATAGATAGAAGGACCAGAGGACATGAAGCTACATTAGTAAAGGAGCAGTGTAGATTAGATATAAGAAAGTTCTCATTCTCACAAAGGACTGTAAATGAATGGAACAGATTATCTCCTGATTGTGTTGGTGCTAGTAGCGTGAATATGTTTAAAAATAAAATCGACACACACCTTAAAAAGGCGGGATACATGTAGATAAAAAGTATTGGACTCTCGATAAGCCAAAAGGCTTCCTTGTCCAACTGCCATCCAGAGTAATTTTCTGGTTGGCAATCTTGTTAAATCTTGTTAAATGTTCATATACGGTGCGTGCAGTGGCTATAGCGTCGGACTCTCAATCGAGCGAACCCGGGTTCGAATGCTGTGCTGCCATGTCGAACCTTGTTCACCCCAGTATGCTCGAGTTAACTGAGCTGTACGAATGAATACTTAGCTGCATACAGTGGTTGATATTTGTGTACGAATAATCTTCGCGCAGTAATTGCAGCGTGACTGAATGCTTCCCGGAGAAGTCGAGATGGTGTTCAATTGAACAGGTTTGCCAGGGAGCAAAGTGTAAAGTTCCTTGGGCAGTCCTGAGGACTGGATACTGCGCTGTGTACGAACTTACCTTTACATTTATAATAATAATAATAAGCTTATTTTCTGTGGCAGCCATAGAGGCTGAACAGTACAATGACTACATTGAAATTGATAAAACAATTAAATAAAGTAGAGAAATAAAACACTAAATGGATATTTACAACCTAAATAAGTTAAATTATACATCATTAAAATGTATCATTTGCATATAAATAAGTAAATAGAATAAACTACTAAAACAAGATTCACTGTCCATTGCGAGTAATTCGTAGGAAATAAAACAATGTCCGGTTACTGCCAATGATACAGTCCATGTTATAAAAGAGTTATTAAAGCGTTCGGTCCTACACCGATGAGCACTGTACACACGTGCGTTTCGGATTGCTTATGGAGGTGTCCGGGGAGCAGTCGTCTACGTATTTGACGTGTTCACAAGCTGTTTGTAAGTCATTTATATGATGCACAAAACCGATTGAGCCAAACCTGTTCCTCGTGGCACGCCTGCGTTGACAGTAGTGTACTTCGACTTGATACTGCCGATCTTCACTCGCTGTTTGCGTTGGCATAAGACGGATGTTAGCTATTTATTTACAAAATTCGGGAGTCCAAGTGACGCGCATTTAGTTAGCAGATTATGGTGGTCTACTTTATCAAACGCTTTGCTGAAGTCAACGAGTAGTACCCGCATCATGGTTACGGTGGAATCGAGTGCAGATTTCCACCTGTGCACTAAGTCGATTAGTGCGTGCACTGTGGACGTTCCCTTTACTGAACCATATTGTTGAGGGTCAACTTGATCTCCAGCGATGGCCGTTATCCAGCCACAAATGAATTGCTCCAACCACTTGGACAACATCGGCGTGAGTGATATTGGGCGCAGGTCTTTATGGATGAGCTTCGGCGGTCGTACTTTGGGTATAGGTCTGATGTCGGCGCATTTCCACAGCAGTGGTACAGTCCCTTCCCGCAGATGAAGATGGCTTAAACGAGGGGAGCAAGTGTAAAATCCAGTTAGGTATTGCCGACAGCTTTGTCTGTTCTAATTCGTGATAGAGAATTGGCTACTTCTACGACGCTGATGATGTAGGTATCTAGGACGGTAATACCAGCTCCTAACGGAAGGACTGTATCTTCCGGTGACAGCGGTGATCGTTCGTCACGGATTGAAAGAAATCGCATACGTCGTTGGCGAGAACGTCTACGTTTCCGGAGCAATGCGCGTTGGTGAGTCCCTGCAGATTGTCGCGGTTTACTTTGACACCAGCAATGTCTTTAACGTTGTTCCACCATCGTTTCAGGTAATCTTTCTCAAGAGCCTGGATTTTCCGTTCGTAGTATCTCCGTTGCAATGACTTTCTCTCGCGGTTGATTTTGTTTCTACATAGCTTGTACAGCAGTTGGTTTTCACAAAGAAGTGCACTCTGACGACGACGAATTAGAGAGCGAAAATTAACATCTATCCAACTTGAGCATCGTCTGATTTGGCGTTCTGAAAGATGCAAATCAAGTAATGTTCTTATGCTAGAATGGAAGAAATTCAGTTGCTCTTCGCAAGTTGGTAGACGGAATAGCGTTTCCCATGAGATGGCTTGAAGCGCTGCCGCAAAACGGACATGATATTGACCTTCGCAAACATACCCGAATAGCTACGTGGAATGTGTTGACCCTCAACACTCCAGGCACAACCTCTCTCCTATGAAGAGAACTAAAGAAGTACAACATTAGTTTTGCTGGCCTCACTGAAACTTACTGGCCTATGATTGGCGAGCAAACAGTCGATGGCTACACCTTCCCTTAGACTGGTCCTGACTGCCGTTCTCAATGTGTCGCCATAACCCTCAATCGGAAGTCATACGAAGCCATCATTAATTGGGAGCCCATTTTGTTTCACCTCCTCGAGGCTCGTCTGCATCATCAACATGGCAAGCTGACTGTCATTGTGTGCTATTTATATAAATAAATATATATATATATCATGTCACTTATTTTTACCTAAAGTATTAATGTTGTCAACAGGTGGATGTATACGCCAATGACCTACGGTAGATATTCAGGGATATACAGGTACGGTTTTAAATGACGGCGAAATCGTGTAATATTTTCAATTAATTCAATCCTAAGAGGGAGCAAATTCCGAAGAAGTGATGCAGTAACAGAACACCTTTTGTTTCAATGTTAGTATTGACAAAAATAAATAAGATGTAGATGATCGAAGCTGGATAGGTTTTCTTGTAGGAGTAAGCGATGAATGTAAATATGTTGGTTGCTTACACGAACGTGTCTGGTAGGCATTGATCTGTAAAAGGACATAATATCGGACAGGAAGCCAGTGCCGATAAGTGGTGTTGAATGAAGAAACAGCGACGACCGGGTTACAACTACTACCCCTATTAAAAAGGTTTGCACACGTTGTAATTTTGTGATCTCCTTAAGGGCAATGTTATAAAGTCTACTAGTAGTAAGTATTGTTGCCGTAGTTTTTGCAAAAAAACATCGTTATTCCCGAATGAAATAATAACAAGTCCCGTCTTTAATTGACATTTTCATCAACGATAACTTTTCGATTTCGTGTAGAAAGTGCATGTTCAGTGCAGTTGTCTTTTGGTGTTGCATGATTCCCACCACCAAGACCGACGAAGCCAGCAAGTGGGACGATGTACAAACGTTTCAGTGAACTTCCGTACATGTGTGTTGGCAATATACCCGGTGTATTCTAATACCGTTACCACCCCTGGCTCAGGGGTTGATATTCCGGGTAACGAAACAAACATGGTCATTTTAATAATCATTACGACATTACACGTGTATCCGTCGAGGTATGGATGATTGCAGCAAGTGCAGCTCTCCTACAACTAGGACATTGGCAACATCGGTGACAGACACCGCGGCTGGAACATCGAACGTCAACTCCAGCGTCGACACAGACTGTGCTGTTCAAATATTTCACGCATGACTGAACACTTGCCATGTTCGTAAACAAGTAGGTCACCGGGGCCTGTATAGGCGAATACTAAGTCGAAGACGATACTGGGCACTGGGCAAAACTCGTTCTTCCTCTTCTTCGTCCTCCTTTTCTTCGGATCATCCGCTCCGGGATATCTTACACTGGCTACAGTCGTGCGTGGAGATGCACGAACAAACACTGCTGTGTGAACATGTGCTTGTGTATATATCGATCTACAGTACTTTTGCCACAATGGCAGTGCTATTTATGCATGTACTCACCCAGACTCGGTGCCGTGGCCAGCAGCAGTATGATCCATCGGAGAAGGACGCCCGTCTCAGCGAGATGTGGGGAGGGGCAGTATAGCGCCATTTCTGTACGGTCCGCCTAGTCAGGTAACCCAACGCGGAATGACACACTTAGTAAACAACACCGGTATTAACCCGCTCGCGTGTGTCAAACAATGAGGCAGTTGTGACTAACAACCACGTGGGACCCATTAAAAATCAAACAATGAGACATACACTATATAAAGCACAAGTGTCATGTTTTGCGTAGCTATCATGGCAAGTGTCATGTATAGAGTAGCTACCATGGCAAGTGTCATGTATAGAGTCGCTGCCATGGCAAGTGTCGTGTATAGGTAGCTGCCATGGCAAATGTCATGTATAGAGTAGCTGCCATGGCAAGTGTCATGTATAAAGTAGCTACTATGGCAAGTGTCATGTATAGAGTAGCTGCCATGGCAAGTGTCATGTATAGAGTAGCTGCCATGGCAAGTGTCATGTATATATAGCTACCATGGCAAATGTCATGTATAGAGTAGCTACCATGACAAATGTCATGTATAGAGTAGCTACCATGGCAAGTGTCATATATAAAGTAGCTACTATGGCAAGTGTCATGTATAGAGTAGCTGCCATGGCAAGTGTCATGTATAGAGTAGCTGCCATGGCAAGTGTCATGTATAGAGTAGCTACCATGGCAAGTGTCATGTTTAGGTAGCTACCATGGCAAATGTCATGTATAGAGTAGCTACCATGCAAGTATTATGTCTAGTAAGAATTATAATTGTTATTGCCATGGATGGTGGGGTATCCACTGCGTGGATGACCGAATAAAGAAAAGTCAAAGTTAGTTCTTATGTATCGCAATATCCCGATAGCCGATCTTTGGATCACCTTACATTTTACTCCCTGGCAATCGAACACCATCTCGACTTCTCTGGGACGCATTCAGCCACACTGCAATTAATGCGCGCAGAATATGCTTACACAAACATGTAACACTATCTATATAGCCAGATACTCATTCATACACAAGGTGGCTCATTATTAACCCATGTTCAGTATCTAAACAGGCTACTTTTGTGTCTATATACGTAGGCCACACAGACCCTAAATGTGTGTGTGTGCGTGCGTGCGTGCGTGCGTGCGTGCGTGCGTGCGTGGTGTGGTGTGTGTGTGTTTATATAATTAGGCTATTTAAATTTACACGTGTAAATTGACATAGAAGGCCTGCCTATGATGTGCTTATTTTATTAAGTTCTTATGGTGTGTAATTGGGATCGGAGTCAACCAGGTTATCTTTCTATTCAAACATTCCTATGGCGACTGTAATAGATGTTTACCCGTAATATGTTTAGCCTGTGTCATTTGTGGTGGTGGTGGTGGTGGTGGCAGACGTCCACGTTCGTGCTTGGGCCTTGTAACGGTCATCACCTGATCTATGATGACCCGCCCAATTACTGCTAACCTCATCTCACCTTAGCCAGCGATGCCCTAACCCGGCATCCTGGTAAAATGCGTGTGTAGAGCCTGACCAACCCAGTACGAGCACCCATGGTTACACAAGCCACATCAAATTCTTTACGATCGGACAATGGACCTCGGACCGCCAACGGACATGATGTTGACCTTCGGAAACACACCCGAATAGCCACGTGGAATGTGTTGACCCTCAACACTCCAGGCACATCCTCTCTCCTATCAAGAGAACTAAAGAAATACAACTTTAGTTTTGCTGGCCTCACAGAAACTCACTGGTCTATGATTGGCGAGCAAACAATCGATGGCTACACCTTCCTCTGGTCTGGTCCTGACTGCCGTTCTCAGGGTATCGCTTTAGCCCTCAATCGGAAGTCATACGATGTCGTAATTAATTGGGAGCCCATTTCGTTTCGCCTCCTCAAGGCTCGTCTGCATCATCGACATGGCAGGCTGACTGTAAATGTGTGCTACACTCCAACTAATCAACCAACTGGCATATGATGCTGACAAAGACATATTTTGAGAATCACTATCGGACACTCTCTCAACCGTTAGCCGCCATGACGTCTCTCTCATTCTCGGCGATCTCTATGCGACTATCTCCACATTGTTTGCTTCAAGAAACTTATGGTTCAATGTTATTTGGTCCATCTCTTCAGACGAAATAAACGACAATGGTGAACGACTTCTTCAAACGTGCTTCTCAAACGGCCTCGCCATAGCAAACACCTAGTTCCCTCGTAAAGAGTTCCACCAAAACACGTGGTACATCAACAATAGTAGGACAAAGAAGATGATCGATTTTATCATAATAAATCGCCAGTGGCTCACGTCAATACACAGTTGTCGTGCTTTTTGTGGTGCCGAACTCTCCAACACGGATCATCACCTACTGATTGCCGAGCTCAAACTAAAAACGCCCGTCAAATGCAAACCTGCACCGCGGTATAAACTCTCTCTATCATCGACGAGTGTCGTGAAGCCAGACTCTACGGCAACACTGACTCCTACCAAAAAATAAAACAGTCTCGAAAACGCGCCCTCAAACAGGATCAATAAAACTACTGGAACTATAATGCGAAATGCATCGAGAATGCCATTCACATCATGTATCGGCAATTCAGAACTCTGGCAGCTGGTCACACAATCCACAACAAAATCAAACTCGTTACGGATCAAAACGGCTCTCTTACAAACAAAGAAGACTGCCTCAATCGCTTGAAAGAACACAATCTCCTCAACAAGCCGCCGCCGGAACCGGACCCATGTGACACCTCTCATACATCTCATACATCACAGTTCTCCTATCTCAGAGTCACCTGTGGCCGTCGAGGAAGTGACAAAGGTTCTCTCCAAACTGAAGAATGGACGTCCGGCTGGAATATGCAAAATATCATAAACTGTGTTTGGGTAAACGAAGAAATTCTTACTGATTGGAGACATGATACCATCCCGCCATTCTGGAAACACAAGGGCGACCGCCCGATATGCAGCAATCACAGAGGTATAACACTTCAATTGATAATTGGTAAACTTTTCGCACTCATCTTGTCAAGAGTCCAGCAGGCTGGTTTCGTTCCGGGCCGTTCCACAGTTGATCAGATATTCTCGCTACGCCAGATTATCGAAAAGCTAAATGAATATCATCAAACTGCCTTCATTGCTTATATTGATTTTAAAGCTGCTTTTGATACCATCGACCGCAAGAGCACTGGCCTGTCTCCAAACGTATGCCGATTGTTCAAGCTACTGTACAGCGACAGTGAGAGGTCAGTCCGCCTAGGTAATGATTCCTCAGATCTTTTCTTCATTGGCTGTGGTGCACGTCAAGGCTGCGTCGTTGACCCTGACCTGTTCAATCTCACCACTCACCATATAATGCGACAACTTGAGAGAAATGCCGGTTCTTCCCTCGGCATTAAACCTGGAGACACTGTCGTGACAGACCTGGATTAGACGGATGGCATTGCCATCTTCTGCACATCGCGTGTTGACCTCATCGTCGTCTTCAGGGAGCTCTGTTCGATAGCCATGGTTGTTGGTCTTTCCATCAGCTGGGCCAAAACGAAAGCGACTTTGTGGATGGGTTTACTTACCTGGATTCCATCATATCTGCTGATGGCTCTGTCGACCACGAGGTCGCAGTTAGAATCGGCAAACCAGCGGGTGCAATGAAACGACTATCTAATGCTCTGTGGCGCAGACGTTTCATCTTGCGGGGTACCAAGCTAAACATGTTCAATGCTCTCGCCATTCCCATCCTCCTATATGCCTCCGAGACCTGGCAACTAACCGTTCAACAGGCCAAGAAAATGGATTTTTTCGCCATGAATAGCCGCCGACGCTTCGAGAACATAAAGCGGTTCCATTATATCAGCAATAACACGATCATGGAACATATTGGTCAGAAGCATGCATCAATACTCATTGCCCAGCCTTCGATGGTTCGGCCACCTGCAACGTGTGACATCAATATCAAGGCAGCGTACAGATTTTCATAATTTATTCACTCCCACCGAACACACACACAAATATTATGCCAGCTATAGTATGACGAGTGTAGGAGTGTTGTGTTGTATAATGTTAAATTGTGTTTACAGACTACTTACATATCTAGCATGCATTTTAACTAATGTGATATATAGTTACGTCGTGCGCATACGTTTGACTTTAGATAATGTGATAGTTATTAGTTAAAATAAGTGCTTAGCTAAAACAAGTTTCTCCGATTCGTTGTCTGTACAAGTTCAGACAAGTATTTATAGGATGACTGATTATTACATGCGGTTTAATATTTAAAAATTATATTTGTTTTTCTCCCTGTCTCCCCTTCTCCAACCCTCCCTCTCTCCCCGAATCTCGAACCTAGCACGTGGCGTAATCGGGATAGGGATGTGTTTCAAGATCGGGGCGCTGCAGACACTCTCACATTAATATTCATCGTGTAACTGGCTGTAGCCACAAGTAGGGTTAGGATGCAAATATAGCAGGGCGTCGTGTAAAAAAAGCAGGGCATTCTTTTTGCCTTTTCTGGGTATCAGAGCGTCACTGAAGAAGGGCAGGGCGTAACGCCTTGCAAATTCGACCTATGCAGAACACTGTTAAGTATTCAAATCACACTCATACAAAAAGTAGACCGTACTGTTCAACAAAAAGTGTAAACATATCAGAGTGGTAATCAATGTAAAGCATAAAACTAAAAAGTATTTCATGGTCCATGCTCTGTTGTTAGTCCTGTTTTGTTCTTTAGATTAACCAATTGAATTTGTGTTTTCAAAAGATAGCCTATCTATGTTCTCATGATTGGTGATTACAGATACATGGAACATTTACCCTTACTATATTATATAATTTTGTATTAATTCGTTTTATTTACATTAAGTGATAATTAATGACCCTGCGAAAATTGACACCAGACAACGTAATCGAATTCGGCGTAGCCGGGCCGTTTCCGTAGCGTAGATTTAGGGCCAGGCCGCGATCTAAGTGAATTATTCAAGAACACGTCCACCTTTTTCCCGCCAAAATAGTTTCTAGGAAAGAATATTTGTGCATATAAAGAACTTTGTAACTGGCGAGTACTTTACAATAATTAATAAGTGTTATACATATGCTTTTATTTATTAAAGTGTGTGTGTGTACTTGCGTGTGTGTGTGTGTGTGTGTGTGTGCGTGCGTGCATGTGAGCGCGTTTGTGTGTGTGCGTATGTGCGTGTGTGTGTGTGTGTGTGTGCGTATGTGTGCGCGTGTGTGGTGTGATACCTGTGTGCGTGTGTGTGCGTGTGTGCGTGTGTGCATGTGTACCTGCGTGAGTTTGGTTCGTGAGTGATGTGTGCGTGTGTGTGGAACATATACATGTGTGACATGTGCGTTGTGCGTATATGTGTGCGTGTGGGCGTGTGCGCGTGTGCGCGTGTGTGAATGTGAGCATATGCGTGCGTGTGCGTGTGCGGGTGCGGGTGTACGCACGTGTATTGTGTGGTATGTGTGTGCGTACGCTTTTCTATATGTTTGTTTCTTGAACGTGTCGATTTTGCTTGTCTGAGTGGTATTTCATTTTCTATGTCTGTTGTTTTGTTTTTCATATCTGTTGAACGTTAATTTGTTCTAAATGTTTCTCTTTTGAACATACTGACTTTCGACCCCGTGTGAAAAAAAGTGCAGAAGACAAAACGGGGTTACGTACATCGCGCGCACCAGTCGCCAATATGGATACGTCGATGAAGCAGTCAACACCCGTAGCTCAGGCTGCTGTCGTGGCGGTAAACACCCGCAACGCATGTCTGTTATCATATCACCTCTTGTGTCTTTGGTTAATAAAATACGTGTGCCCTCGTATACTACCGTGTTTTGTTCGTTTTTTATACGCACAAGCACGCACGCACGATGATATACCCGATAAGAGACGGTCATTATCCGTCCACCAGCCAGAGTTTTCAGTCTCACAGTTTTGGCGCTCACTAAAATGTCACAATTTTTGCATCGGGCCAGCTTTAGACATGGCTTAAATTGCCGTTCAATTTTCAACAAAGGATTCTCATATAAGATCTTTGGGTCGTCCACCTTTATTCATGGTAATGCTTTCTGGCAGCTGTTTCTCTATTTCTAAGCAAACCTATAAAACAGGCATGGAATTGTACGCTAACACAGAAAGGAAATTATACTTTTGGGACAATATTATCAGTGTTATATTAGTGCGATGTAGTTGATATTTTATTTGACGTAAGTGTACTCGTTGTTAAAATCGTACACTATTGCGTAATAATTAAGAATTTAAATCACGTCGATACTTTCACTACGCCAAGAGGCTAACGCCAATACAATCGCAAGGTGGCGTGTACATAATGTGTTACGTTTGTAATTTTCACTACTAAGCATACATTTACACCCGTTCCCAAATTGTGTATTAATTATTCTTTTATATATTCAGATTACTATTTAAAAATGCACAGGACACGTAAATCCAATCGTTTTCATTAGCGTGTCACTGCGGACATTGACACCAGACAACGTATTCGAATTCGGCGTAGACTCGTAACTCGTTATAAACCGTTGGTTGCAAAGTTCGGGTGTTACGAAAAACAATCTCATATATATAAATTGTTCATTTTTGTTGATGCATACACAGACGAAGAGAGGGAACATGGCTGGTATACCGTGGGACGAAATAAGACAAAGGATGGAAAGGTAATTCAGTACTGTTATATCTCTCAGTTAATATTACAAAGTGTTCATTGATGCCGGCTAAAAAAAACAATAATTATATGGCTATTTCAATTTTGGTTAGTCAGTTATATTGGTACGCATTGCTTGTTGTCAGTTTTAACACGTGGCGTGATGGAAACCACATATTATGACTACATATAAACAAAACAACATTTGTTATATCCCAGTACAAGTTTATATTATATCTTTTTTCAGATACGACGATATAAAAGACGTACGTGAATGTCTCTTTCGTCCCGTGCTCCGATAATTAACAGAATGAATGAGGGTTTTCGACCCCTTTCCCTATGACGATACGCCTCCAGCCATTGACAACGGCAACCAAGAAGTATGGCTCTATCATTCAGACGATGAGAGCGGATATGAAAGTCCCTGAACAAGATGATTGAAAAAGAAAATAAATTTTAAAACTTGGTATTTATGGTATTTTTGTTAGTTTTTTTCATACACACGCATACATACAATGGCACACACGCACCCCTCTAATAAGAGGCGCCGATTACGCATGCGCTCACCTCTAAGTGGGCCCATGATCCGCCATATCCATCCGCTACCCGCCCGTGCCCGTGTCGCCAGGGGCAGTACCTACTTCCGGTCATCTATGGCGCGGAGGTCAAACACCCATAAGTCGTATCATGCATGCACGAGCCAATGGCGTGGTGTTAATCACCCGTAAGTTCACGGCCACTGGCGCGGTGGTAAAACAGTTAGTTTTTTCATACACTCGCATACATACAATGACACACACGCACCCCTCTAATAAGATGTACCGATTACCCTTACGCACTCTCCCTCTAAACCCCTCCTACACACACACACACACACACACACACACACACACACACACACACACACACATGCACACATCCGCTAGGAGACATCGATTAACGAACCCGTACTACCCACCCGTAACGCCAGTAATAACACACGACAATTACGCACGCACTCCCCCTCTAAGTGGGCCCATGATACGCCACATCGCACGCTACCCACCCGTGTCGCCATGGGCGCTACCTACTTCCGGTCACCGTACATGATATCCAACCCGCCCGTACACGGTATCCAACCCGCCCATGCCACCAGGGGGCGCTACATACTTCCGGCCACGTAACTACAACGTCTCAACACAGGAAGCTGAGTCAGAAGTTTTCACCATGCCTCCTCCGTGGGGGGGTTCTGTCAGCCACCATATACCTACTCATATTGTTTATCAAACATATTGCCTGATGTATATACAATACAGGCTTACAATGTCAATTTTATTGGTGAATAATTGTGAAAACAATGGAAAATGGTGTAAGTGTGCTATTTGGATGTCGTAATAAAGACGAGTTTTTCAATGTTTCACCAGTACCAACAACATACTATAGTGTTATAATGTTTGTACCTTCCTTTTGGCAATATATTATGAAAATATATATTCAAACATGTAGTAGTCGTGTACACTGGATACTTTCTGGTACTTTTGCTTAGCACCAGTACTACATCTTGAAACATTTTGAAGACAACACCTACTTCTTCACAATTTATGTGAAGTCGCCATATGCAGGCCACTAAATACCTTAAAATGTTGCCGAGAGAACATCGTGACACTTTGAATGAAGAGGTGTGCATCTCTCGTGGGTGTTACACTGATATAGCCTTTCAGTGTTGTTCAGACAACATGGTAGTGGTCCTTCCCAAGTTCTGCTGCTTCAAACAATTGCAAGGGCTACTTCGGCCCAAAGACAGAGAGAGCGCCATTTTGCACTGAACCCGCTGCATACATGCTTCAAGTTCTTCCATGTTTACAATAAAACTTTAACAAAACTTAACAGTTGGTTCCACTGTTTTAAAAAGTCATTTTTGTTGATAGTTTGGCATAATCCTTCGCAAGAGAGACGTTTACTTGTTCCCATCAGTGAAGGATAAAATCCGTATTTAGTAAATATGAAAAATCATACAAAAACTGAAGTGTACATCATCAGATTCCATTTTTTTCGGTTAGCTAATACGATGTAGCACCACTTCAACCATTTTTGCTAGAAGCATTTTCAGGGCATACATGTATATGTATTATTAACAAAAAAATGTATTTTATACATTTTTATGCATGCTACTACGGGGCCACATGCCGATATTATAAATGCATTTGACTACTTTATTAGGATACAGTGTGCATCTCATTCCTGCACATTATTAAAAAGAATAACTAAATATTTATAAGCACAATATTTTTTGGGGAAAAGACTGCTATTTTACTTCGAAATAGCACTGGCACTAAGCCAATGATTATTTTTAAACACAACTACTATGGTAAGTAGGTAGCCTTAAGAGACACATACCTACGCCAAAACATCCCGTATTACCTCATAAACTCGTCTTCTACAAGGTCCGGATGTCGCAATTAACGGCGATGTCATAATAAATACTGTAGTGTTTTTGTCATATAGCTGAGCGGGAAGATTTGTATTATTTTGCTCCTTGTTGTATGATCTTACTGGTGACAAATAAGATGAGTAGTATATCGCTTAGGAGAAACCGAATATCGTAATATTTGGTTGGAAGTAGTATAGAAATTAGTTTTTTCTTACATAGATATAACCATACCATGTATCATAAGAACATAAAGTCCTTCTATTGTCACGGTTCTTGATGTGTTTGAATTGTATTTACCTTGGATGTCGTATTAAACAGCACATATGTGGTCAACATAAATTGGTCCATCAAAACAACGTTTCTAAAATTGTCATAGATTGAATGTATACATGTCACAATATCATGTATTTTCTGAAACACAGACGCAAAAAAAGGTTCTTATGTCATAAATAATAGTTAAAATCAGTGGTGTAATCTCCCCAACACTCTTCAACATCTTCCTCGAACGCGTCAAGGCAGATGCACAGTCGGCATTGCAGGAAGAACGATCACAAACCTGCGATTTGCTGATGACATCGATGACAAAGCAGGAGCCGAACAAGAACTGGCCAACCTAGTGAAACGCCTCGACAAAACCTCTGCATGGGATGGAAATAAACGCAGAGAAAACAAAGCTCATGACTAACAACTCAAATGGCCTACAAGCACAGCTTCAGATCTTTGGGAAAGAACTAGAAACTGTTACAAACTTCAAATATCTCGGTGAAACGCTGTTCTTATGTTCTTTCAAGAATTGCACAAACCTTTGTCGCACTTGCAAGACTAAAACCAATGTGGAAAACAACATCACCCTAAACATAAAATAAGACTAATACGTGCACTTGTCATACCAATCTTTCTGTACGCTTCTGAGAAGTGGACCCTAAGAGCAGAACTAAAAAGAAGGATACAATCTATGGAACTGAGTGTTACCGACAAATCTTGCACGTCCCATACACAGACCATGTCACAAATGAGAAAGTGAGAAATATAATCACTCGAAACATCGGACAACACGAAGACATCCTGTCTACTGTCAGAAGACGCAAACTGAGATGGTATGGACATGCATGTCACATGATGATCTACTGGCATGGCAAAAATCCTCCTCCAATTAAGGCACAGTGAGGCGGAAGAGAAGAAGAGGCAGGCAGAACAAGAACTAGCAAGACAATAACAAAGAATGGACAGGCCTCGACGTCTACGAGTCACAAATGGCAACAAAAGACCGACAGAAGTAGAGTCAGACTGTGCGATTATCGTCAGAGGTGTCCCAACGACCACACACGGTGAAGGGATAGGTGAGGTGAGGTGTAAGAAGTGGAAAATCGCAAGACACACGTTTTTAGGGTACTCCTAATTTTTGTGAGGCTGCATCTCTAAACACATTGGACCGTTGAAGTAGACTGAGCAGGCATCTTACAGATAATTGGACTGCAGTTCACCAGCACTTAAAAGATCGACGTATGGTCATTTTTGTGGCATCTAAGGCATGTCAAAGTTTGAAAACACACTTAAGTAAGGTCGTAACCAGGTTTCGCTGAGAAGGTTCGTTTTGGACATTTCTGTATGAATAAAATTGCGTTAAAAGGACTCACTATATATAATAGGCCTATTTTATAGATGCCTATATTTTAAAGGGATACAAATCAAACGACAACTGTGTGAGCTAACTAATCCTAAAAAGTTAATACAATCTAACCATGTACAACTACAATCAACAACATCCCGCCTCTGGTTTACTTCATTTGTTTTATTTTCAAAGTGCGAGTTTCTAGTGAAGTCTTACAGTTCCCAGCGGTTGACATAATTGAGCACGCCCCTGGTGATTCACCAATAAACGCTTAGAACTTCTGCACCATGCCAACGTAATATTTATAGTTAAAGCGCCAAAACAAATTTGGCGACGCAAACTAAAGTACTATTCTCAGTTTGGCGACTGGCGAATTGGAAAGAGTAGGCATTGGTGACGTAGGTTATGTTTTCTATCACAATGGTGCTGTTTATCAGCAGTGGCGGTTTAATCAATAGGCACAACAGACACCTACCCTGGCTACTGCATAAGTTTCATTGGTATTTAATTGGCTCAATGAACTTTGCAAGCTGGGAATAACAACAGACACGTGCCTGGGGCCCACGAAGGCCAGGGACCCACAAAAATACTCAAACTTTTTTGTAGGTTGAATATTCCCGAAATCCACTTAGCAAGACTTGATGGCCAATGGTGGCTACTGCATAAGTTTTATTGGTACTTCATTGGCTCAATGAACTTTGCAAGCTGGGAATAATCCTGATGTAGGCACTATATGCTTGAATGTTAAACAGACATTATATCGGTGTTACAGCTGTTGAGAATGTAGGTTGTAAATGTACAGGTCATATAACAAAGACTATACTATCACTGGAACCTGAGCTATTTCTGTACCACGGACTCTTTGGAATTTGCTCCCTCTTAGCGCTTAGTGTTAATTAGATCAGTTGAGAATATTACACATTTTCGCTGTCATTTAAACATGTGCCGTTATAACCTTGCTTACCACCTAAGCTCAATGACGTATATGCCACCCCCGCCCCCGTATTCAGATGTCATTGTCATGGCATGCAGATAGTGCGACAGAGGAGTGGTCCTGGAGCTCCGGAACACATCTTCAACAGCCCCCCCCCACGCCCGTCCCGTCTTCCGATGTCATGATCCGACAGCGAAGTCGTGTTAAAGCTCCTGCTCAGCCAGCCCAATATTTATATCGTTCCGCCGCCAGTGGATGTTTTTTGGCAGTGGGGGAACAATTGAAGGTTTTGGGCCCCCCTAGACTACCTCTCTATCTGCCCCCGAGTCTACCTAAGGCCTCCGCATGTCTTAATCTGCCACTGTGTCTGTGCAATTTAAATTATGTATCTTCGACAAGGTTATCTTTTAGATTCTAACACCAAAATGGTGCCATTTGTTTCCCTTTAAATAATTTAACTATGAAGGATTGATTGATGGAATGACTACACAATTCGACAAAGACGAATTTACAAATGTTATTATTTCCATTTTTGTTTATTTTCAGAATATTACACAGCAAATGTAATGCAACGATGATATTATTCCCTGAGAAAAACATGCAAATCACACTGCGAGTTGAACATAAACTAACCAAACATTATACAACATCTACTTATGTACATGTTATTTTCTATAATGCCACAATAACAGTACTTGTATGAAACAATACACCCTATCGACTCGCAAAATAAACACTAAGAGCAAAGCATGCAGAAAGAATTAAAAAACACATATACATTGAGCTTTTGTTAGTACTGTACCCATCCAATCTACATTACATGACTTCCATTATATAACATCATCTCGCTGTAATGGATATTTCTTCAATATTGCCTGTGTATTTGTTGACATGTTTGTTGGTACAAATACTCTATATAGCATTACGTATTGATGCTTCCATTAGGAATAGCTATATCTTGCTACGTGACAAGGTATACATTTCTGCCATTTTAAGTGTTTTACCAAGATAAAACAATTTGATTATTTACATGACTGATCTAATCGTTATCTAAAGCACGTCTGTCTTGTTGGTGTGTTAGGCGTGTAAAATACATCTGACAAACGTGCCTATTAGTGATCCTTTATGCAGACACACACATTATTACAACTTTGCAAACCTATTTAAACATCTAAAAACATTACACACAACCTGCTATTTCAAACAGTTCTAATGACACATACGCTCATCAAACAGTGCATACAAAATAAATTGCTTTATAATAAAATCCTTAACTAAAAAAGCCAATAAAACAAAAATTCTAAATACAAGTAAATCATAACGAACGACAATTACTGTGTGCACACGTAATTCATAAATCTGCTATGCAGACATACAAACCGCTACAAACAATATGATTTGTTAAAGAATATGTACTGCTACAGTTGTAACTTAACGCACACTTGGTAAACAGAGCATAGCAATAAATTACATCTTAAGGAGATTAAAATTATTAGAAATAAAACACAATAAATACAATGATGGCTGGGTCGCCATAACCACGTCATAACCAAGACTCTATGCAGCACATTTTGTGTCACCCCAACAATGAACTCTGGGAACAACAACTTGGAGCGCGTATATGGATTGCAGGCAAGTGATACTTCGCATCTGCTTAGCGATATAACAAACATCAACAGAAGCTACCCAGATTAGTAAATATGTTTAAACAAGATTAACATATAATGTTTAAACAAGTCATATCATTTAGAGTTTAGAGAGACAATAGAGTTTTCGTGGTTCAAAACACAGTTCGTTGGTTAAGGTTGCGTGTCGTGGAATGCTTATATCCAGGAGTGGTTGACATATTGTTTTACACAATTTACAAAAAAATTAATTAGACTTCATACACATTTCCTAGAATGGACATGCGTTGCCGTGGATACATAACTGTTTTACAATAATTAACTGTTATAATTTTTAAGTACACAAGGAACAACGACGAATGTAATGGTATAGAGGTGTATCACGTTAGTTCGGGTAGCCACCATTCTACTGTACTCGCTAAGCTAATCCTTGGTTCAATTTAGAAGGTAAATCAACCATAGTTTTAAATATTCGCCTAATATATCTTGTAAACGTACATCCTCATGTGCCGGGAGATTCGCTGTATCGTGCACTTGATATCTTGACATATCTCCATATGTTGGGATGTGGATCTAAACAATTCTGCATAAGTTGCCAAACAAGATATTCTCCATAAGCCTCTTGCCGTCGTCTATGTGCCAACAGACTGAAAATAAATCATGAACACTAAAGACAAACTGCACCTTGACATACAATGACAGTTTTGTGAATTTGAAACAAAGAAGATGATATCTACAGGCATATTAAACCTGCCAACTGTTCAGCTTCTCTGCTGTCTTGGCTCAACACATAACATCAGAAGGAGGGGTGCTGTTGAACATTTTCTGAGAAACTCTGGGAGATCTGCCTGTATTCCGGCAGACCAGGTGACATACCCAAAATCAGGGAGACCCCCTGATTTTCTGGGAGAGTTGGCCAGAGACTTAACGTACCTCTGCAATATAAAACTTGCACCTGGATCTCACTGTAAGTTTGTGCAATTGATTGTGCACAGCTAGATGTGTTTTAAACTGTTCATATGAACTGTCGTTTGACAAACCTGGCTGTTTCCCCAAAAAATAAACTATAAAACTTGTTAAAAATACACAATGCCATACAGAATGTCTCCCGTATACTTGCGAGATCACCAACAAATAAATTTGGTAATTAGATTAGAGTTGCCATCTATGTTTGCTTGTACTGCATGTCAAACATACCCATGAAGATGCTCGTTTGCGCTTCCAACAATCGGGATTCAACTTCTTGTACTGCTCTGCCAGCAACCTTGCTTCCACGGCATACATCTTCCGTTCTTCTATTTTCATCTTATGCCACGTGTTGCCAAGCAACACACTGATCTCTCTGACATATGAACAACAATAGAGTTAGCCGATAAATAATAACTATTTTGTGAATCAACTGCAATCTGTAGCAATGTCCATCTTGTTGCACAGCTGGTACAACCTGCCAACCCGTAATTCATATCGCGTCTGTCAGGCTGTCACCTTCTCTCTCCTTCACTTGCCTTTCTACACGCACATTATTATCTTTTACCTTTCTTCTACATACATAACGTTTTTCTTATAGTACATTAGCACGTATACGTACACACACGCACATGCAAGCACACGCACATACAAGTTTTTAAACTTTGAAAACAGGGCACTAAAGCACATCAGGAAGAAGAAATAAGAGAAATGTAATATAATTATTGCATCACAAACATTCAACCATTCAATTTTCTTGGTTGATATCCATATTGTTTATTTGAAATTCTGTCAAAATCCGCATTTGGTTCTTCATTAGGCCTACATCATTCTTATTTTGATAAAATGTCAACAACTATCAGTCTACTAAATATGCCTATATAAAAAAATCTGCAGTGTTTTGTTGGAAATTGGCCAAACACAAAATGCATTTGCTCTTCAACCACTAAATTTGTTACCAAAATTTACATTTTAAATGTATACAAGAAAATAGAACTTTATATAGATTTGTTTACATTTGAAACATATCCATACTGAAATGATTTATGGCTGTATTTGTTTCTCGATGGCTCCAAGTTTGTCCCTCAAATTTATACTTGTAAGTTTGCACAATAGTACCTGGTATTTTGTAATAAAAATTAAATTTTGAAACAAACCCACAATAAAACGTAATACGGCTGCATCTCAAAAACCTGTACGGTGTATTGTTGATAAGAATTCTGTATGATGTGGTGAGTCAGTCAGACACTGATTAGTTTTAAGATTTAGTTTAGCAATAGTGTTGTTCTTGCTGATCTTGGTCAATAGACTGGTCTAGGAGTAGGTTAGTAATACTTTCAACCACCAGTACCTGTTGTCGCGCCCAGGGTACATGCGCGTGAATTCCACGCGACATTTCTTCGCAAACAGCATAAATGCATTCATCGGTCGCTTTGCCCGATGTGCCGACCCATTGTCTGCCTTCTTTCCCTCTTCCACAGAAGTCACCGCGTCGCTCTGTGATAGACTCCGCTTCTGTCGAGAAAATTATAACACAGCAGTGACAGAATGCTTAGTGACCACATGCAAACATTACATTTGTTGGCATACATTAAATTGTTTTCACATTAACTATGATTTGTTGACACACCTTAAACGTACACATCCACTGATGCAATCAATCTCATGTTAAGATAAAAATGTACAAACTTTTGTAGAACCGAGTCTTTGGCAGCAATGACCCTTCACAGTCACTTATATGATAATTAAACAACATAACTCACCATCGCAACGTAATCTTGAAATTCCAACAGACTTGCATTTTCCACAGGCTCACATCCGCAATATTAAATACTTCACTCACAACTATAATCGATAGAGATTAGACAGTACCGGGTAATTATTCACACGAAATGGGATAAACTGAAATTGCTAAAAATATAACGTGTTTTTAGAAATACTAATCAAATAAATTGTTCTTTTTGTTTCATCAATCTACAATGAATTTAACAAAGATAGGGACAGAAAAGACGCACCCTCGCCATGTTGCATAAAGTGATGACTGCTGTGGAGTCCATAGGAGTGAGATCATAACTGAAGATGAAAACAGTGCAGATGTTATCGAGTACTGAACCTGTACACAATAAGTTTTTTGCCAATACTCATAACTGCTTTCACAGCCTTAAAGTATCGTTTTAGTTCATGTTTTGCATCCAAACATCGTACCACACACATTCGTGTAAGTTTTACAAACTTGGATCAACCGTTCACGGTTCATCTAAAGTACTTTTGTTGTTGCCATGTTCATCTAAAGTACTTTTGTTGTTGCCATGTTCATCTAAAGTACTTCTGTTCTTGTTCTGTTCATATAAAGAACATATGTTCTTGCTGTGCTCATATAAAGTACTTTCATTTTTGCTCTGTTCATCTAAAGTACTTTTGTGCTTGCTTACTGTTCACATTATATGGCTGAAGGTCTGATAACAAGAACAATGATGTAAACAAAAAAAGAACAATTATGTAACTGATTATTTATTCCTAAACAGCAAAGCTAACAGCAGGCATAGGTGGATCCAGGGAGGCCTGGTGGCATATGCCCCCTAATACCCCCTATATTTTTGTAATTTAACTGTGCTATGCCTGCTCTAGCAAAGCTGATGGAAATGAAGCACAGCTGGGGGGGCACCATACTGCGAATGGCCGGAGACAGGCAGAGGTGGAGGAACTTCGTTGCTGTCCTAAACGCCAGAGGGCGTAACGGGTAGTAAGTAAGTAAGTATGCCTGCGCTAGAGTGGCGTGCCCCTGCTAGACTTTGGAAAGTTCCCCCATTTAGGTGAGACTCAACGGGGTGCAACTGGAGGTTTTTGGTGAGCTTCCGAAATTGTGAACGTCGCCGCCAAAACTGTTCAACAGCTTCCGATGTCAGGATCCGACAGCAGAGTTGTGCTGAAGCCCCAGCCAAGCCCACTCAAAATGACTTTGGTTCGGCTGCCAGTGTAGGTTTTTTGGTGAGCCTCGGGGGTACAATTACAGACGTTTTTGGCCCCCCCCCAAGACTACCCTCTCTGTAGCCACCTCTGGAAGGTTCTTAGCCAGCACAGCATCCAATCCATAGGACTGTGCAAACATTTTACACTTCATCCTCTGTCCTGTTTACACCAAATCAATTTCTCTGGGAAACATTCAGCCATACTGCAGTTACTGCTGGAAGCATGTTCAATTCACACATAGCAATTTACTTCTGTGGATCGGTTTCTTGTTTTGCCTGAGGTACCTTTTAAACGTATCGAAGGCAGGGTGAGTGATGACGGCATCGGGGTGAGTGGGAGGCAGACACCAGTCCTCCAGTTCCAACTCGCTACACCACATCCCATAATGCCTTGCTGTGATATCTGGCTGCAGCGAACACCATCCTGTCAAAAACAACTCAGACATGGAGTTTGATACAGACTGGGGAGCTTGTACATTGAACGTATAAAAAGGTAAGTTCTTCTACAGTATGGTGTTCTGTCCTTAGGGCTGCTCAAAGCACCATTACTATATCTCCTGGTACCTGTTCAATCCCGCATTCAGCCACACTGCAATTACTGTGCAAAGATTATTCGTCCATATGTTTCTACAGCTTACTAAAGCCAGACATTCACTCAGATCAATGTGGAGGGAACAGAATTGCTCAAGGTTCAAAACAAGAACATTCAACTGAACTTGCAATGTTTCAACCACTGCACCCCTCAGGAATAAGTTCAACCCCTACACACACCACTGCACTCCTCAGGAATAAGTTCAACCACTACACACACCACTGCACCTCTCAGGAATAAGTGCAACCACTACATACACCACTGCACCCCTCAGGAATAAGTTTAACCACTACACACACCACTGCACCCCTCAGGAATAAGTTCAACCACTACACACACCACTGCACCCCTCAGGAATAAGTGCAACCACTACATACACCACTGCACCCCTCAGGAATAAGTTTAACCATTACACACACCACTGCACCCCTCAGGAATAAGTTCAACCACTACACACACCACTGCACCCCTCAGGAATAAGTGCAACCACTACATACACCACTGCACCCTCCAGGAATAAGTGCAACCACTACATACACCACTGCACCCCTCAGGAATAAGTTTAACCACTACACACACCACTGCACCCCTCAGGAATAAGTTCAACCACTACACACACCACTGCACCCCTCAGGAATAAGTTCAACCACTGCACCCTCAGGAATAAGTTCAACCACTATACACACCACTGCACCCCTCAGGAATAAGTTCAACCACTACATACACCACTGCACCCCTCAGGAATAAGTTCAACCACTACACACACCACTGCACCCCTCAGGAATAAGTTCAGCCACTACACCCCTCAGGAATAAGTTCAACCACTACACCCCTCAGGAATAAGTTCAACCACTACACCCCTCAGGAATAAGTTCAACCACTACATACACCACTGCACCCCTCAGGATTAAGGTAAAACAGTAGGGATTATGTCATGTATGATAACTGCACAACACAATCATAGCAGATTGCCTTGATCTTCCTCTCACCTTTGTCTTTCACGAAAAATGGATGTCCCATGATGCACCTTGCCTTCAACTGTGGTTGACCTCTGACCTCTGGACTGAAGACCAACACAGATGAACCAATTTTGTCCTCCACAACCATTCCCCCGCTTGTTTGTTCACCAACGTTCAGCAGCTTCAGGCCATTCGGAGCATACCTGTCGGGAAAGAAATATTGCTATCTTAAAATTCCATATAATACAAATAAAAATATATATATATATATACACGACATATAAAATATATAGACTATATTCATCCCAACATGTCAGGACTTGGCTACATTCCATTACGTTCCATTTTGTATATGAAGTGCGGTACATAGTTGGTAGAACTCGATCGACAGAATCTGGGTTCGAATCTGCTTCCTGCCGTGCCAAAGCATAGGCAATTTCATTCACTCCACGTTGCTTCAGTTCACTTAACTGTATGACTAAATACCTGGCTACATACAGTGGTGGATATATCTGAATGGAGAGTCTTCATGCAATGACTACACAAGTGAAAGCATCCCAATCATGTTGAGATTGTGTTTGATTTTACAGCCAAGAGGGAAGTGAAAAGCACTCTGGACATGTCTAAGGACTGGGTACAGTTCTGTATAACAAATAAATTGTTTTTGTCTTGGATGTTCAGGATGCCAAATAACAAGCACCAGAGTCAACGAGAGCCACTCACCGGGGATGAGATGACATCTGTGACGCCCTTGAGCCGAGCCGCTCTTGCTGGGCGAGGTCATCCACTAACTGCCACGTCACCTGACCTCGTCCAGTGAAACTCACACTCGTGCCTACAACAGTCAAAGATACAGCAAGTCAGAGCACTGGAAACTGTCCTACAAATGTTACCATCAAGAAAAGATAAATAAATCAGTTTCACTTTTATGCACGCATGAAGAATGTTGTTAGTTGACAAGCTGCCAACATCAGCATGAAGTAGTGAACAGCATAGTTTGGCAAATGGAAACACTTTTTGTTGGCATTTAGTCAACTAACAAGAGATAAATGCTGATTATTGGGAAAACAAATCAACTGTAAATCACAATGAATTCGCTGTAGTAACAATTTATGATGTTCAAAGTCAACACTCACCAGTTGGTTCTCATTTCTGTTACCATGCCATAAAAGATAGTGTTTGTGTAAAATAAATATGTCTGTGTTTTAGATTTATTGTGACAATACAAATGTAAGCATGGACACTAAGTGATTTAAACCTTTTTATTTTTTGTTCTTTTAAATGTAAGAACAATTTGATGGGTGTATAAGGAAAGAAAGAGATACCTTTCATGAAGCACTGCCACACAACTGCAGGCCATTGATGTGTGTCTGTGTTCTCCCCAAAGTCTCTCTGCGTTGGACATGGCTCTTCCTCTTGACGCTTGCACTCCCTGTCAACAGGACATATGCGACTGTACTGTATAATTTTACACATGGACGGATGAAAGAGAGAGGAGAGGGGAAGATGACACACAGACATGCACATATGCACACGCACACATAATCACATAATCACATACACACAGTCACAAAAATGCATGTGCGCGCATGTGCATGCACAAACACACACAGTCACAAACATAGACCCACACAAACTCAAACATACATTGCAGGCACACACACACACACACACACACACACACACACACACACACACACACACACACACACACACACACACACACACACACACACACACACACACACACACACACACACACACACACATACACAAACATACACACACACACCACACATACAACAGAAACGCTGGAATAAGCACAAAGGCACTCACCCGCGCACACACCACCTCACAACTTGAACGATTTAGATTTTCCTTCACTAAAATACTTTGTAACTAATTTATAAATTCAAGCCACCCCAAAGTACCCTGGAGATGAGCAACCGAATATTTAAATCGATTGATACACTCAGTGTAAATGTTTATTAAACATTAAAAACTAGAACAGGTACAATCGATAATTATCTCATTTCGTCTTTCATCCAATCTCGAAAGAATTATGAATGCACCTGTTGTGTGTCACTTGATAATGCAATCCACCAATTCATATGCTACCAACCAGTTTATCATAATTTTATGATACTTTCATATTATTTACCACAGATTAGGATTAATGTTGGACCACATTGAAAACAATTTATCTGAATCTTGTATACATCATATTTGTGAATCTTAATTGCAATTTACACACCACAAAAGGCAACACCAAGATGAAGCCTTGGCTGGGGCTGGAGGCTTGAAGGCAGCTTGAAGCCATGTTGACATCAGGGAACATGATTGATACCAGGGCAAAATAAACAATACCTTGCTCTACATTCACTCTGCCTACAGTTTGAGCACCATCAAAGGATTTCTAGGTAGTCTGGACAAACACAAGGGGTACAGCGAGGAAGACAAGATCGTCCTTACGAGTACACATGTAACTTGGACTTTGTTGTTTTCATTGCTCCGCACCGCGCTGTTTCAGTGTTTGTCCGCCATTTTCTAAACAAATTCGGCAAAAAATCATCAAATTAATTAATACTGTCCGCCTTAGCAGGGACATATAACCAAAATATCCTCACCGCTGACTGCGTCCACGAGGTGTCCCCTCATTAGAGGGACATTAACATGGAAAAACAGTCCATATATTCACAAACTGTCCTGACATAGCAGGTGTCCCCTCATTAGAGGGTCCATTGAAGGGAAGGACTACTGTACATAGTGTGACATCACTTGTATACCTGTGACATGTGACATCCACAGGTAGCTTCAGCAGAGCTGGCCTCGGAGTGACTGTCTGAGGTTCTTTGTCAGGACATCTTGAGTAGGTGTGCATGTCCGGTAGTGGACTTGACAAACTGCTGAAAAAACAACCTAATTAACATTTATACCCTTCCTTTCAGCCGCTCTACCACAAGAAATGTCTATGCAAAAATCAGAGAAAAAGTTATACTGAAGACTTTTTTGAAAAAATAGGCAAAATGTGAAAATTTACCAGTTTGGAGGGCCCTCAGGGGTTAGAATGATTCAATCAAATACAGATTTCTCATGCATAGTGGCAGTACCCAAAGATATGTCTATGCAAAATTAGAAGTTGCTGAACGGTTTCTGAGATATGGCAGCTAACGGCAGATGGCACACGGTGAATGGTGGACACAGACTGGTGGCATAAGTCCGTTGGACCTTCAGCCCAAAGAACTAAAAATACATAGAATTATATAAAATCTACAGAAACCTATAGAATTTCTGTGGAAATGTATCAACATTTATGTGGCCATAAAATATGCAGAACATTATAGAATATTATATAGAAATATATATAATTGTTATGGTAATTTCAAATGATATAGACATATATATAGAATATTTCATAGAATCCTATATACATAATGGCTGTGGCCAATCCAAATTCATAAAAACAATTCTACACAAATTCTATAGAAATATTATATAGAAAACCATTCACAAAAAACCTACAAGAGATATTCTACACAATATATTCCATATAATGTTTTGTGCAGGACAGACAGAGAGTTTGAAGCAATGACTTACACATGGTCTCCTGTAGAGACTGAGGTATAGACGAGTGGACTGCATGGTCCAGTCGCAATGATGGCCAGCTGAGTGAGTCGACAGCAGCCAGAGTCTTCACCTGCACATGCTCCCAGACGTCTCCCCTCACAGTCTGCTTCCTGTCTCGGCCACAGTGTCAGTGGAAATGCATCTGGCTGCTCTGTCTTTAATGGTCGCCTGGACAACTCTGAAATTATCAGATCATCAGCTAATAAAAAAATATTTATGTTAAGTGAATTAATATATAGTGTTTTCAATGTATACCTTATTGCTTGAAACTGTAACATACACACACATGTGACACACACGCACGCAGGCACACATGCAAGCTTGTATGCACGCAGCACGCACATAGACACACCTGTATTGATACTGAATAGCACTAATGATAACATTAATAACATGCATTATTATTTATTAATAACATATATATATATATATAAATATACCGGTATATACAATAACCTTACATAAACGGTTCAAAATTAAATATATTTAATGAGCTGAGTGTGTGTTTGTATGTGTGCAGGCATGTGTACGTGACTATGTGTGCAGGCATGTGTACGTGACTATGTGTGCAGGCATGTGTATGTGACTATGTGTGCAGGCATGTGTACGTGACTATGTGTGCAGGCATGTGTACTTGACTATGTGTGCAGGCTGGTACCTCTGTTGGGTTGGTGTGCAGGCATGTGTATGTGACTATGTGTGCAGGCATGTGTACGTGACTATGTGTGCAGGCATGTGTACGTGACTATGTGTGCAGGCATGTGTACGTGACTATGTGTGCAGGCATGTGTACGTGACTATGTGTGCAGGCATGTGTATGTGACTATGTGTGCAGGCTGGTACCTCTGTTGGGTTGGTGTGCAGGCATGTGTATGTGACTATGTGTGCAGGCATGTGTATGTGACTATGTGTGCAGGCATGTGTACGTGACTATGTGTGCAGGCATGTGTATGTGACTATGTGTGCACACACATGTACATGTGCAAGTGTGTGTACCAAAGAGAAGTTACAATACAGGGTGAACTGAAATTATCAAGTAACAAATATATAACACAAATTAAATCAAACAACAAAATGACACATCTTGTGTCAAGAATATACTAAAGTACTACTGACAATAATTAAGATAGTTTATCTTTGTTACAAACATGGAACCAATCCTTTATTCACATCTAACAGATTTATTAAAATAACACCTGACACACTGTTCATGTGGGCATTCACAAACGGTTAGGTATACACTGTAAATGTGTATAAAATCAAATTGCCAACAGACCTGACGTCAGAAACGTCGTGTGTTCAAGGTCATACAGACATGCAATGCAGCCAAACAGTTGCTGCTCTCTCTCCAAGTTGTCTGTCCACCCCAAATGACACTTTGCCCATCTCTTCATATCTTGTAATCTAAACAATGCAGGAAAAACTACCAAATTCTTTAAACAACTGTCTATAGGAAAAATGTATTGCAATAAAACAGCATCATGGATATGCATTAAATAGTTAAATATGTTGGTAGTACTTCTATAGGTTGGTTAAACTTCAAGTTTAACTTCAAGGCAGGTGGACTTAACTAACAAAAAGTGTGTGGTCACAGATGCATCAAAGTATATGACAAAGTGTCGACTCCAAGGTATAAACACAAGACAATTGGTTGTTGTGAACTTGATAATTTGATATATGATGCTTGGTTTTTATGGAAATCTTGTCAAATTGAGATAAATCTTATTAAAGTGGTAAATAACATTAATTCACATGGATTTCCTGTATAAAAATAATAAGACCAAAGTGTATTCAACAATGAACACATTCATCACGTGTCATCATCATTAATGTTCCGTGGTTGGGCGAAGGCCTTAGCATCTTGCCTGATGTCTTCCCATTCTTCATATCTCTTAGCACTGCTTCCGCTTCCCATGGTGTTATCCCTGGTACCTCTGTTGGGTTGGTGTGAATTATGGTACTCTGTTCATTGTCGTATGGCTCGGTGTAGAATTCATCTATTCGTTCCATGATCATATCGTGGTCTTCTATTTCTCTACCCTGCTTGTCTAGAAGTGTAATCAGTCTGTCTCGGCCTAGTGCCTGCGTTCTTCTTACTTTCTTCAGGCTCTTTGATGACATAATCGTTTATCGTATGATCTCTTGTTTGTACTTCCTGATGTCCTCCTTTGCTTTCTTTTTTGATGGTCTTGCATATTTCTGCATACTCGGTTTGTTTTTTACAGTCGCCATTATCCACCATTTCTCGTTGTTTGTTCATCAGTGCTCGTGTCGGTGATGATATTCTCAATTTTACATGCCTGTTGATTGCTTTGGCTACACTTGTCACACTTAGTTGGATCATCTCAGTGATGTTTTCGCTCATGGTGTCGATGTCGTCTAGTTCTTATAGTGTCTTAAATTGATTTCGCAGTTCGAATTCGATGTTTTTTGTTCCTATTTGTGTGGTATTTACACCTAGTGGTCTCTTGTTTATTAACTTCTTCCTTTCAGCCCCGACGTCCAGTTTGATGTTGCTCATTACCATTCTGTGGTCACTTCTGATGTTGACTTGGTTGATGACAGTTCCGTCAGTGACCCTGCCTGACCTGTTTGTCAGGATGTAGTCAATTTCGTTCTTCATTTCTCCATTTGAGCTTTTCAATGTCCATCTAGTCCCTGGTTTCTTCTGAAACATGGTATTCCTAATTTTGTACTTTCTTGATGTTGCCCATTCTACCTCTTTCGTTTCTCACACCTAGGCCAAATTTGCCTGTTGCCATTTCCGAAATGTTTGTTCCTATCCTTACTTATGCATTAAAGTCTCTCATCACTATCGTGTAGTGGGTTGGCTTTTCTAATCCACGTCATTGTAGAAGTTATTTGTGTCTTCTTCTGAGTATGATGTTGTTGGTGCATATACTTGTACTATCTTCAGTTTGTAGCACTTTGTTAGGCATAGAACCAGTTCTGCTACTCTAGGGCTGATGCTGTTAACCCTCACTATATTGTCTTTCCATTTCTTGTTTATGAGAAAGCCTACTCCAGCTTGGCCGTTGTTTGCTGTGGAATGGTGTTGTAGATGGCAACTTTGTAAGGTAGTGAAGCATTCCTCTCTTCTTCTGACTTCTCTAATCCCGATCACATCTCCATACCAACCTGGTTTCCCTAAGTTCTTCCTCCAGTTCTTGTATCTGTTCATTTCTTAGTAATGTTCTTACGTTATATGTTGCTATCTAAGGTCTACTTACCTTCTCTCGTCGGCTCTTCTTGACCCAGAGATTCTTAACACCCCATGCACATAGCCCTAGTTGACCCGAACCGCCTCCTTGGTCATAGACTCTTTCGATGCTGCTGAGGACTGGGGGCCTTGGCTTCATTGTACTTTGCATGCTGGTGTTGTTGGCCTACCCTTCCATGCTGGCTGGTTCGGGTTGGAAGGGGGGGTGACGTAAGGTGAACAAAATTGCCCAAGTTTCGACATGGCGGCCGAACCAATACGGAACCACTGCCTGGCCAGCACCGGGATTCGAATCCCGGTCCCTCCGGTTGACAGTCCGGCACTCTAACCACTCAGCCATTGCGCGAACCATGTAATAGTACACAATATGATGTGACAAATCTACTTTTACTTAATGTATGTTTCTGTCTGATTACTAGAGACTGTAACTAATATTAATTAACGCCAACCTACAGTACTAACCTTCGGACAGCTTTCAGACATCTTTTACATAGATAACTGATGACATCAACGCTGCCACCATCTTCATGGGCAAACAGGAAGCCAGATGTCTCCTTGTTGGTGTCAATGGTCACCAACACTGGGCAAGATTGGTTGGGTTTCAGCATTGGTCTTTCTATTGACTTCTTTCTACATTTCAGATCAACTAAAACACAAATGTATTTCAAACAAATATCACAAAAAATTAAATATGATTATACATGTGAGTGTGTGCGCTCAAATGTGTATAAGTCTGTGGCATTTATAAAATTCTAGATTGGTTATAGGCAACCTACCATAGAAAAATGGGCCAAGTGGCCCTGAAATCCTTTGGACTAATACGTCTATATGTGACCCTGGCTGACCAAATGAGTGATAAGTCAGAAAATTTGTAACATTGTTTTCTTACATCCTTGTAAAGGTTTGGTAGGGTGCTTTACACGGTTTCAAAAATTATGACTGCTACAAAAATTGGCAAAGTTATGGAGGATTGAACATGGTAGGGATCAAAAAGTGAAAATGAAGAAAACGGCTGTTGAAGTTTTACATTATATATGCAACTGGATTGCATGGAAATATTACATGCACAACATTCAAATGTGGCACACAATATGTAATATGTAGGTTATGTTGCAATGATATACTGGAAGTACAAATGTGCTGCTACAAAGACTTATCAAGTTATGCCAGATTATGTCTTCATGTGTAAAACTAAGAGGACAGATTATTTGAGAACAAAAGGTAGACTCACTGTTTGACACAGTTTAAAACCTACAGGCAACTGTCCAGTTTAACAGGAGTCTAGTGGCTTAATGCTGTCTGTTGACACAAGCTACTGCACATTACCGGTAGTCACAGTTTATTGTGCATTCATCGATTATAAGAAAGCATTTGATTTAGTAGACCGGTCCTCCCTGTGGTCTAAGATAATTTCATGCGGTATTAATGGTATTGTGTTGAAAGTTGTATACAACATGTACAAAAATGCTAAATCATGTATAAATCAGGGCCAGGCTGTGTCAGCCTTCTTCTCGTGTGATGTATAGGTATGGCAAGGAGAAAACTTGTGTCCTTTGTTATTTGCTATTTACCTGAATCATTTTGAACACTGTTAGTCACAATTATAATGGACTTTACATGGCAGCTGGTGAAATTTACAACAACCTTAGTGATAATGATGTAGAAAATGTCTTCTAATGGTTGACATTTGGTTGTTTCAGGTGTCAACTATATTGTGAATCTGTAATTATTAGTCTATATTGATACAATTGATTTACACAGTACCATGTCTACACAAGGCATGGCAAGCATAAACAGAACAGTAGAATGCATTTGATATCAATAAAGTGTAGGATATTTCACTCTATAGTTGTCCAGAATATTAATTTTCTATGTTTGTCACCTACAGGTGACATAATATTAATTGTCTATGTTTGTCACCTACATGTTTCTACAGACAATACATCTTTAACCAATAGACACCACAATCACACCATTTTATAATAATTAAATGAACATCAAAATAAACACAACTTGCAATTATAGAAAATCAATAGTTTTGAAGATAAAAAGTGTTAGGCAACTGTTCAGTCTAACAGGGGTCAAGTATGTCTACTCTGCCTAGGTGCTGTGACCAATTAAAGATTAGTCAAGGTCTCAATGGAACAGCAGCACTAGGTTGCAGAGTTTAGTCATGCTGTTGACTTTGTGGCACATTAAAAAAAATCTACTGTTGGGGGTGGTCTCAAGGGCCCTTCTCAAAACCACATCACTAGATATTGTAAAACTTTTGCACTTTGGGGGCCCCTTAGGTGCCCTTAGAATGATTCAATCAAATACAGATTGCTTGTATATAGTGGCAGCATCTTAAGATACATCTATGCAAAATTAGAAAAAAAGTTGGCAAACAGTTTTTGAAAAAATATACAAAATGTTACATTTTTACCAGTTTTGGGGTCCTTGGAGGCCCTAGGGAGCCCTTAAAATGATTCAATCAAATACAGATTTTGTGAGCATAGTGGCAGTGCCCTAAGATATTTTTATGCAAAATTTGAGAAAAAGTTGCTGAACGGTTTCTGAGATACGGCAGCTAATGGCGGACGACGGACAGAGGACGGCGGACGCAGAGTGATGGCAATAGTCCCTTGGACCTTCGGCAAAAGTACTAAAAAAACTAACATGTGGATCTGGAATTTCATTAACAACCAACTGCAAACACCCTTGAGGTTCATCAAAATCCTCCAATTGCATGCCCCCCTTAACCGAAACTCCCGAAACTCCCCAACTATACCACACCCTTGACAGCAATAAGGGGGTATGCACCCCCTGGGTCCACAAAATACCTCAAATTTTACACCCCATTGAGGCTCATTCAACCGAAATTGGGAGGTGGACATACCCCAGGGCTGGTCAACACCACGTGTTAATAGCATTCTGTCTGAGGCTATAGTATATCAAATTAATGTATAGAGTAGGCTGTGTTTGTAAAGTTTAGAAGCTGCACTTGAGCTGCCTTTTCATGATGATGGGTAAAACAAGAAAACAGCCTGTATGTTTTCAGTCGATGTGCATGTGTGCACCTAATTGTAGTGAAATATGTGTATCCAATGACGGATTAACCAACAGGAACTATAGGCACATACCCAGGGCCCCACGAAAATACCAGAACATATTTTTTTAGACTGAATATTCACGAAACCCAGCTAGCAAGACACGATTTGGTGAATGGTGGTTACTGCATAAGTTTGATATGTTTGAATGTTTGACAGTATAGAAATGGCGGTGCTGTTGAAGATTTGTCTCCTATTTCTCTCCTTTTAGTCAGTTATATAATAAGCATTATCGGCCTATTCTACCAAAATGGGCATCAGGTCCCAAAATCCATTCCATTGCTTGCAACTTGCAGCAGATATAATATAACTGGGCACATCCAGTTTTTCCAAATAGATCTCTAAAAGACCTTGAAGGACATCTATACTTTTTTTTAATATGTGGTGAATATTTCTGAAGATACAGTACTGAAACTGTTGGAAATTGTTAGTTTTCTTATGTCCATGGGCATCTATTATTTCAGTCATGCATGTCATTAAAATAAAACAACAATGTATTGGTCAATGTTATAACAGTATTTATGACTGAATACATGTCTTGACTATTTGTTTGATCCCAAACGAAGCACAAATTCACGCAAAACATATTTTCACTCATTGGACAGATTTTATATTATTTTTTCAAGTTTTGAAACAATATGTAACCTATTGAAATAGATATAAGGAAGTGCTAAAGCAGAATGATTTAAAGTCAGGAAACGGAATTAATCAATACCACAAACAATTTGAAGCTGCTGGCATTTTCAAGTTAATAACAGACCAAAACTGTTTGAGTTTTAGTTTGGGAAGTTAAGGGCGTGTCCACCGACACTTGTGGTTCTAGAGTACTGAAAATGCTATACAGCAAACACTGTATTTGGTATATTCCATGGAAGGAGTATTCATTTGTAATTATTTAATGACACTTTTCAAGAATGTCCACCGACACCATGTCCTCCGACACCGACTCGAATGAGCTGCTGGTGCTGCTGTCTGGCAAAAAAGGGGCATAGAATCACGGATCCACAGTCTTTCTATGAATGGGCACTCACAGAGACAAACTCATCCATAACGTACTTGTTCGTAGGAAAATATGTCATTGAAACACGGCAGCTAACACCACTGAAAGGGCTGATGACGATACACTTCATCATGACCACAGGAGAACACCATGACCAACTAGTCACACCTGCCATATCATGCTTCCAGGACTGTTGCTACACCACCGGGTCCTTCATCGGCGGATGTTCTGGATGGAACAAATTTTCTCTGACATCGACCCACAAGAAGGACACGAAGATAAAGTTCCCATTGACGATGTAGTATGATGTAGACCAATTCATGGCTGCTGTGTACAATGACGACTGGTACATTGGCAAAATCATCGGCACAACTGAAGAAGACTGCGTTCCAGTCTCCTTCATGGAGAAACATGGTCAAAAGATCATCTCGCACAAATGGTGACAACGTGATTTTTTGGCTGTAGAATACGACGACATCCTGACAACCATATGCGCACCAACAAATTTGCAACGGGGGTATGCCCGACTGTCAGAAGAAGATGAGATGAAGGTAGAAGTTGCGTTCCAGAATTATATTCAATCACCATGATCACAGCAACAAGTATCTGAACTTACAAAACCAGCCAGCCAGTGTCTACAAACACCAATAATGGTGTCCACCGACACTCCCATTCTTCTAGTTTTAATTTATTTTTGGTATAATGTCATTCATCTTATCTTTGTTTATTTTGTATTGCTGCTATTTAAGAAATCCAAATTAATAAGTGTGTTTGGCTTTTTACTGTGTTCATGAACTATCTCACAGCACTAATATCAACCAATGGTTAATAAGAACACATAAAGGCTAAATGAACCTTCTAAAATTAAGCACATGGAATATACATCCATTTGTATTCAAATTTTACATGGTTCCATGGGGAATATGGTTATTGGAAAGAAGTTACATCAAAACGTGCATACACCGATTGTTTATGATATGGGGGTCCACCGATACCAAGGGAGAGGTTTCTCTATACCTATCTTACCAATAGTGCAGGTTGTCAGCTGGTGTCAACAGATTTCAGGTGGCAAGTAAACATATTAGAGATATCATATATAAATTAGTTGTATAATCTTTTTCAATCACTTCTGAAAAAATCACGATTGGCATGAAATGTTTTTTTGTTTCATGTTTCAGAGACTTTGTCATTAATATATTTGTCATTAATTGTTGGAAAGAAAGATACTGTTAAAATAATTTGTTTGTGTGTCATATCAATAGGTTATTATGTTTTAAAAATAAATCAACAGGTATCGACTTGGTAGCATTATATAACACTACAGTTGGTATATCTATTCTTCAGACAGCCACACTGGTGTCGGTGGGCACACCTACACAAAGAGAACATTGCTGCCATAGCCATGGTAATTTAGATAGAAGATAATATTTGTGAACTTTTCTAGGACATTACAGGAAAGCATATGTATAACCAAAAAAACGAAAGTGCAGTGGTTTCTGAAAGTTTATTTTTTGGCTATGAAAGCTGAGGTGGTGCCCGTTTTGTTAGAATAGGCCTATTACGACAGACACTCCACCCCACCCCATTCTTCAAATGTAATGACCGACAGCGCGACAACAGAAAGATGCAGAAGTTCCAGTAAAAATCCTTAGCAACATGTTCCCCCATCTTACGATGTCATGATCCGACAGTAGTGTTTTGGCAAGCCTCAAAGCCAAAGGGGAGGTGCAATTGGAGGTTTTGGGGCCTACCTAGATTACCCTCTCTGGATCTGCCTAGGTCTAGATGCCTATAGGGCCCATGAATGTCTTAATCCGCCACTGTGTATACCAGTTTTAACTTCTCAGTGACGGGAACGGCAGATCAAGTATTTAAAAACAATATTTTCATGAAAATGTCAATTCTAATTACTTACACTGCATTAGAAGGCGAAGAGTTACGTCCCTGTATGTACACAACGACCTTCTGTAGGAGCAGTGCCAGTGGTAGTGTGTAAATGTTTTCATATTTTTGTTATACATATACCTTATGTATTATATAACGTGCTTCTACTATTACTTTGACAGTGGTAGGGGTATATGGACCGATATATGTATCACTATAAATTATGTATTTGTGTCTGAAATAAAGCATTGAATTGAATTATTAGCCATAAGGTAGCGCCACATATAACATACATACTATGACTGTGGCGCCTCCTTGTGAATGGCATATCAGTACGTTTTCGTACCAAATCCCATTGAAAATAAGTAGGTCTTGTTTCAATTGTTCTTTGCCCAAACAGTTTACCATGATACATTCTTTTAAGTATCGGTGTCAACATATCATTCAGAAATGCAGAGATAGGCAGTATGACGCACCATTTCGATTACATAAAAATAAAATATTGTCATTTTAAAACAAGTTAATGAAACTAAAACATTAAAATAACACACAATACGTAATATAATGCCATGCATCGATTGCAATGTTCTATTTTGTGTTCGTGCCTTCTTCATATTGAGCACGAACCAGTTGTTTTAAACAACGTAGTTGCAAATGCCGTCATCTCGCGTTTACCAAAGGCAAAGTGTCAGCCGTCAACGAATGAGTGCCAAAATATGGAATCAATGACATGGTGTTTCAATGATTTTCGGTGATAGCATTCATTTCAAATTCTTATCACCATACTGCATTGTACATCTTCGACAAAGAGCAAAGTAATTATTTCAATGACACGAAGGCACCGCAAACTTTTTCCGCTGATGCTTGCGTTTGCTAAATCAAAATTCACCTACCTAGGTCGCAGAAGCCATCGTGACCCACTGACCATCTGCGAGGCCACGGATTTGTTTACGATCTATTTGATTGGTTAGTTTGCTAGATGTAACCACGCCTTCTTGTAATATGATTGGTCCGACGTGCACCAATTGAGTCAATGGCAAGGCTGTTCCATTTGTTTAATACACTCCCACATTGGGTCATGTTTTTGGCTTGGTTGTAGACATTTTATGTATATAGACGGTTATTTTTGATATGTTTTTGGTCGATGAATGAACTTCAAGACATACATTGTGGTTCTTTAGCAATCAATCAATGTATTAGATAAAGTTCATTAAGATATTGTGATATAATTATGGTGATTGAAAGCAGGTCGGTTTTGCAGTGATGATTGACGGGAAAGCAAATACGCTCGAAAACAATCCTTCTCGTTGCTTAAAGTCGATTTGTTTATTGTTCTCGAAACTATTTTGTATTTTGATTGGTGCCAGGTTAGTCACATCTCGACAAATTTAGCAATACTGTGTTGTATATTTTATATGATCTGGTGAACTAGCCTCGACCTTTGGTGCCCCCCTACCAAACCAAAGCCAGGTGAACCGGAAGCGTCGATGCGCCGCCCTAGTTTAGACGCGTTCATCCACGAGCGAAGTTTTGAGTTCGGAACTAGGTGCTTTTCTTGTTACTTTAAATTTGTTTTCAGGCGCTGTTATACCTGCATCATGTTGGCAAGTAGCCGCTAAATGTCAAAAACTACTCCGCACAGCTTACCGAATATTGTCAATGACTGAATGAGAGTTTGATTCAATGATTGGTCATGACTCGTGTTTGTTATAATTTGGTTACTTTTTGAGTTTTGTTGAATGAGATCGATTATTCAACAATCGATTTCATCCAACAAACTCAAAAAGTAACAATTTAATTTCAATAATATATCATTGACAGTTTTGGGCTCCATATCAGCGTATGTCATATCTGACCTAGCTGCCTAAGGCTAAGACTAAGTCAAGACTGTCTATCCGTTGCAAGACCCCCTGACCTGTGTCTGGTCACAAAACGTTTAATAGCTGATATTTATTATTAATAATGGTGAAAGGTTAATTTGATCAAAATAGTTAGTGCCAGTTTGTGATATCATATGTGTGCAACGTTTTGAAATCGTCAATTATTTGGGTAAATAATGCAAGCCTACAGCAGTACCATACCTGATCCCATCCCAACCCACATCTCATCTTCTTCCGTACTTCTGCCTACCCTCAATGTGTTGAGGATACAGGCGGTGGTTGGCAAGCGAACAGAAACTGCTTATATGTACATGTGCATTGTGCGATTAACATAATTAATGTGTAAATAAACAGAAATACGTGCACAAGAGCTTTGTGTCTAGAATCTCGGACTTGGATATGTCAATGTTTGGATGTTATGTTTTAATGCGTCCAGGCTGTTTACATTAACAATATGTTGGGGAGGGTGTTCCAAAGTCGAATGGTACTGTCGCCCCCGGCTCTGGGCCCATCCCAGGTATGGGGCAGAAAAAAATTATCCGGAATGGATAACTCGGTGTGATAATACTTTCATAAACGGCTCAATCTACAGCTGTAGGTATATTTTATTTAGGATCAACAATGTTAAAAATTTGTGTCCAATGGGTACAACATGTGCTAGTTTACATATACACACACACAACATATTTAACGTGAATACAATACAGTGTTTTACATGCACGTGATGTTAGGTCAAATGTTTTTGTACTGGATGTTTGACGTAATGCTACACGGTTTCCGCATTAGTCTTAGTTGTGTAATTAAATACGCATAACATTGTGACAAGCTGGTATGATGGGTAATTATAGGATGGCATCCTCGCAAGCCAGGGCTGTTTGCCATGCAAAACTAGCCCTGGCAGATCTCCTGTGCGAAGTGCGGAAATTAGCTGAGTCAAACTAGTAATTTACTTCGCCAGTTGCGACTGCATCACCCGTGAGAATAGCGCAAATACCCGCCCCTATTTGAAGACGGATAAATGACTTCTGGGAATCCCAATATATAATGACCTATTTGCACGAGCAGCTGAGCGGTATTGTGTATTCAAAATTTCAAATAATACCTGAGCGGTATTGTGTATTCAAATAATTCTTAAACATTGCATGTAACACGAGCCATTGTTGGTTGAAATGAGTTTTAATATGATCACCTGACCTGCCGCCAACCACTGATCTAGTGAGCGATTTCATAGGCTGAGCTTAACTTCAGAGTTTCTCAAAGCGATCAGCCAGGGGGTACTGCTGGCTGCCACTGACATATCAGCAGAAGCGACCCCTGACGCGCGAGGATGTAGGATGGGTAATACAGTGACTCCACATCCAACCAGTCCATAGTTACTTTGGGTATGTTCTGATGGATATCAGGGTAAAGTTTTGTTCGGATTGGTCAAGTAATGTAGCTGTGTAATGGTAACAACAGAAAGATAAGGTTAAATATTGTATAATTATATACATGTGTAATTTTTAAAGTTTCATTCCAGAGTTGCCCAGGAGGGTAATATTGGCTATGGTTGATGCCCACAAGCACTGCCAGGCAGTTTAATGTTGCCACTTGACTAGTACAACATCTGCTAGAATGTCCAGTGATACAGATGATTCTCTTGTGGTAAGTTGATATCTATAATATTACATCTACAACAAATACTGCAGTGTCAGACGTCTTATCATGGAGTATACTATCATTTATAAGACATGTAAAAAGTGTATGTGACAAACTGAGTGGTCAGCCATTCTCCAGGTGGCACCACTGTGGAATGATGTTCGATTTGTTGGAAATTATCGCTGCCATTGGTTTATTGCTCCTTGCTGTATTTGTTCCATTGTACCATGTTCAATAATGATGGCGGTTCTGTGCAGGCACCTGCTACAAGGACAAATGAAGCAGATAACCTGATGTTTAAATACTTGATTACCCCATCAGTTCTATGTTTTCGCCATCCATTCAACACTTCTTTTGAAGTGTTATTCATTGGTTTCATCCGTGACGTAAACTAGTTGTCCAAGGCTATTGATGTAACATTTTGTCATTAAAGCTATAATTTGACATCGTAACAATGGCTTGGAAGATTCTTAGTTTGGTCGCTTACAAAAATGCAAAACATACCAACATTTCAAAATCAATAACTCGGTTGGGTAGAGATTAGGGGTGTCAGGTTTGTGTTTTTTTAAAAGCTCGGGAAATGTGCGGCGGTCAACTGTGAGAAAACTAATTGTGATCTGACCCCTGACTAGCCCTTATCTGTGTAGTTTGCTGTCTTTCCAGTGTTCTAGACTACTACAAGATAGCAGCACTATCTGGATGCCGGACACGGACTCTGTCGAGTTCCAAGCGGCGAGACAGAAACTGAAGGAGGAATGTCAGGACCTTTGGCAGCAGCTAACACAGGTACTTGTTCGATATTTACACTGGTTGAAGTAAAACCCACGTGCTTAATAAAATACAGTTTTAGCAAAAATTAAAACCTTAACAAACACTTATATATTATAAGTATTTATTTTTTATCAGTTGTATGCAATTAAATTGTTACAATTTAAAGTAATTTTCAGTGAAGTATTTAGGATTATTCTTGCATATTCTAAGTCTCTATTATTTATTTTGATCAGTTATGTGCAAATAAATTGTTACAATTTATAGTAGTTTTAGTGAAGTACTTAGGATTATCCTAGACCTACAATTATTAAAGTATGAAAATATATTTTGCAAAAAATGCTTAAAACTGGACTAAAAACATTGGATATTTGGAAGAGTTTGGTTAAGTTTCATCGTGCCCTCATAACAAGTATCCCTTGTATACATTTATTATAAAATCATGATCCATGGTCACAGACTCAGACGCAGCTACACAACAGAGAGACCTTGGCCGAGGGACATCTCCATGCTGGTGGTGACAGCAGTGACACAGCTCATGTCCAGTGTCATGACGTGTCTCCTCGTGAGAGGGGGGAGGGCGTGACAGCTCCTGGTGACAACCCTCTTCTGGCCATCACGGTCGCGAAGGAGAACTTGCTTCTGGCCCAAGTTGACCAGTACAAAGAGAAGCAGCCGGAAGGTAGAATTCGACATTTGTTTGCAGAGTTTGTACTAACAGAACATCTTCACTAATGTAATGTGCTCAAGGAAAATCCCTCGTTGGACTTTCATCTGTTGAACTTTTTTAATTTAAGGAGCTTTTTAAAATATAAAAAGCCGCTGGCAAATCGCCAAGGACATCATTTCTGTGACACAGTGGTGCCTAAGTTGTAAAATTTATACTACTATGTCGGCTCTATTTACTCAAACATCCTACATGTGCCAAATTTAAGATTTTTTGTGTAAGGTATGTTTTTGCACATCCTGGTAAATATAGCTTTCTGTGCTTGTATACATTTTGGACACACATTTGTAAAGAATTGGCAAATGGGATTAATTACCCAGTAATTGGTAACAGCACTCTATCCATGAATAAAAGTTATTTAAAGTTGTTAGAAAGGTGAAATGTATTGATAATAGACGTACACAATTATCAGAATATAGCAGAAACATATTTTGAGGTTTTTTTTCAAAAAACGTTTCACCTGGAGTTTGTCTGGCCTTAACAGAAAATATGCTAAAATCATCTTTGCTCTATCTTGCACTATAAATATAAAACATTACACCAAGTAGAGCTGTGTTCTGAATCAAAAGCTATCAAGTGGCATAATTTAAAATTAATTTTAATGATTTAATAAAATCACTTTTGAATATGTAATATAAGCACAGTGGTAACCAAACACCTTTCTCTTGTGACATTGGCCAATTTGAATGTGACCTGAGAACTTATTTACATGTTGAACATGATCTGTGCATTGCAGGTTTGATTGTGAGTGACGCGATGCACTATGAGTTGCTGACCGAGTCCCTCACAGACGGCATTGCCCAGCTCGAGCAGGTCTTGTCTCTTGTGGCCATGCAAGCCCAGGAGATGCAAGACGAGATCGACAGGTGAGATCACTGCCCCCCCCCCCACTGCATACCCCGTTGTCATAACAATTTGGTGACAGTCTGCTGCTCTATTTAGGAGTCTGCGCATAAGTTTGTGAGTCCTGACTTTTTCAATTCTGGTATTTTGAGCAAACAGAAACGAGTTTGGCCCGTAATCCAAGACACCCTAAACCTATCAATTGGCAATGTATTAAAAACACAAGGGTTGTTATTTAGACTGAATTAGTTTTCAGTGGACATACTGAGTGGTCAGCCATTCTCCAGATGGCACCACTGTGGAATGATGTACGATTTGTACGCTAGTGCTGTCGTTGAATATGGTTTTTAATACTGAGTTACAATGCGATATAAGTCGGAAGGCAGCTTTAGTAGCCAGTAGTTAGTATTATCATAAACATTTGAAACGACTGTGGCAACTATTCGTACAGAGTCAAATGGTTATTTTGTGTGCAGAGAGACCGAGATGGTGAAAGAACATGAGGAGATCAAACGTGTCTTGCTAGAGAAGCTTTCCCTCCAGTCTCAACAGGACCAGTGTAGTGAAACAAGGTAACTTATCAGTTTACTACAGTGTCTGTGTCTATTGTTTGATTCTCCCAAGCTTAACATTGGTGAGCACTTCTTTCAAATAACTTCCATTCAAAATATATGTGCAGTTTGGTGTTTGTCTGTGAGTCTGTGAGTGTGTGTGCGTGCGTGCGTATGTGTGTGTGTGTGTTTAAAGGTACATTTATCTTTATTGCATTATGAGATCTGCCATCTTGACCCCCAAACAGGCCAAATTATTTTCTTGACACTTCTTTGTTTATGTTTTCACAAAGTAATATAAACTAAATCATGTTTATACTATGATGCACTGTTTGTATATATTTTTATTTTATTTTTGTAGTATGTAGGCTATTGTCGAGTTTTTTTTTAAATTGATGAAATATTTACTGTCATCTATTGCAGTTTAGTGAACCAGATTCAAGACAAGACGAACACTGTAGCTGCATACCATAAGGTGTTACTCAAGAACATGGTAGGAAACTACAGTGGCTCCCTCTCTGCAACTGCATAAAATCATAGCTATGATCACACATAACTTAAAGTGATCTTCTCACAAGATATTGTGCTAAACTTGTTCCTCTATATAACAAGCTCAGTTGACAACACGGACCACCAATTCGGTCAAATGTTTAGTTCCATAAATTTAGTAGAAAAGTATGTTTAGGGCTTATCAGTTTTGTACCTATTCATATTGCCTAACAAATACATTTTAAATATATCTTAAAATAACATATACATGCATATGATTATACAGATGAAAACACTAACAGACAGTATCATCATTTTTATCTTTTAAATCCAAAGTACATCAGTAAATCTGTGTCTGTTACTATGGTAATAGGAGATTTATCAGAGAAGAGTTACGTATATGTTTTACTCGGTAAGATGGTTAGACTCGTTAGATGGTTGTACACTTTGGGCACCAATTAAACAGATTAAATATTCTTCGCTCTATTATGGGCTCATTCAAATGCATTTCTAGGTGTGTTTTTTCAAATGGCATATATTTACCACACAGCTGTGATAGAATCTTAATTTCTGCAACATCCATATCCATAAGCTAAATATCAATATGCTAATCTATCTTCACAGGCTGAATTTGTGGAGAAACATTTCCCTCCACCAACAGCTGAGCAAATAAAGAGGGCACAACGGAAGGTGGGTACCAAGGCAGACCACTGTCTCGCTTAGGGGTGACCGCACAACATTGATGTATCACACTACATGAGATGGCTGTTGTTTAACCTCAGATTTCTTTCCCTGCTAGTACACTGCTTTGACTTACTTCAACCTGTGTGTGACTTTGACACCTTTGTATTCACCACACAATTCTGTTTTTTGTAAATCTACCTAGCATCAAATTTGTTTGCTCTTTGACCGTTATACATCTGTCCTTCTAATTTACATTTCAGTGACGAATTCAACAGAATACATCCTTTTATCATGGTTTTTACATTTTAATCAAATCTATTAAAATGGAATGTGGCCAAATTCCTTAAAAAATCAATACTACTGGCATGGCTGCTATCTCTTCTGGTCTTACTTTTAAACATTGTAAAAGTGCAAGATTGTGACACAGACACACAGACAAGTGGTCCAATGAAACTGGACGCTGGATGGCATGAAAGTTGTGTCACTGTGTTCTCTTGTGTTACTCAGGTCCGCAGACAAGCACAGACTCCTGTCTGGCCACTACAACAGATGCTCGAGGTAAATTATGCCGCATCAGCCACTCGTCATACATTTGTGTGTTGCCGTCATGAGACAGTTGGGTTTTGGACATACAAAACCAATTTTAAATTAACATGCATCAGTAAATCTAAGACCTATTTTCATCACCTTTTAAAATATTTATGCCTTCTAAAAGTGATCAAAAATTGGTTATCAATATCGTACAATTTTGGAATATGGACGTCTAAATGTAATCGTGATTACAGTAGCAGCTTAGTATTGCCTGTGTTTTGTTTCCATTGTTTGTACATTTGTTTGCAATTATTACCAGGCAGATCATAGGATAACATACTAACTGCTCAAAGAGATGCAAACAAATGGAGATGTTTTAATGGAATTAACAAATATTGTTAAATTGTAATGATGCGTGTAATCATGATTATGATTACTTTGCCGTAATTGAGTACGATTATGATGACTCTGACAGGTGCTGATGAACAAGAGTGTTGAGACTCCACACAATCCATACATGTCGCTGGAGCCTTCACATTGGCCTCCTTACGTTGAGTTGCTGCTACGATTTGGCATTGCTCTGAAACATCCTGATGACGACCAGCAGATCAAACTGACGCCCTTTCACCTGTAACAGCTGCAGCAGAGAAGCTGTTAATCTTGTGTGCCAAGTTCTAGCAGCTACACGCACACACACACCACCACCGCAAGCATGAAGACACGAGTACATACCACACATGCATAAATATGCGCACACGTATACATGCCAAAGGTGTAGTAGTGTGGTTAGCATGTCCATTTTGGCTTCCACCAGAACTGGGCATGGTACTTCTGGTGTAAAACCTGGCTCTCAACATTCGGGGACTCTGTATCCCACGTGTCATGGAGATCATGTTAATGTCTGTCCCGTCTCAATTGAGGACGACGAGCACTCCGGCAGTGACCACCCACGGTGACAACATAGACAGGTCTTATTGATAATGTTCTGAAAAAGGCTGACTTGTTTAATGATACCTCATAAGACTATCAGATTCTAATAACTATAGCATATATACAGGCTGCCGGCAATAGTTTTGCTACCGGTAGTCAATTATTGGAGTGTTGGAAACATCTTGGACAATTGGTTTGATTAACTGGAAGAGACTTACTTATGGATGTGGTCGAGAACTCCTAGCGAATTATTCATTGCTGGCAGACATTTGCCAAATATTGGCTGCTGATTGATCACATGTTTAGATAGTGTTGTGCAATTTTTTGTGCTCAATTTTTTATTTTCATGCTCTGATTTTAAACAGTTTTAGTTGAATTCAATTTGAAATTCAGCTTTGTTTCGTTGTATGTGCTGTGGTTGTATGTGCTGTGGTTGTATGTGCTGTGGTAGTATGTGCTGTGGTTGTATGTGCTGTGGTTGTATGTGCTGTGGTTGTACACTGATATTATGACATGTTTTTTACAGGGTGTTTTTAAGTTTATTATTTGTCACATCGAGAGGCCACTAAATTTCAAGATGACCACAGATTTTCACGTTATTTTTTTTGTGTTGTGTAATTTTTTGTGCTCAATTTTTTATTTTCATGCTCTGATTTTAAACAGTTTTAGTTGAATTCAGTTTGAAATTCAGCTTTGTTTCGTTGTATGTGCTGTGGTTGTATGTGCTGTGGTTGTATGTGCTGTGGTAGTATGTGCTGTGGTTGTATGTGCTGTGGTTGTATGTGCTGTGGTTGTACACTGATATTATGACATGTCTTTTACAGGGTGTTTTTAAGTTTATTGTCACATCGAGAGGCCACTAAATTTCAAGATGACCACAGATTTTCACGTAATTTTTTTATGACCTGCGATTGCTTATGAAATGCATAAATTTTATTTATTGTTGTAGAATGTAATGTTTGCAAATGTCTCTGGTAAATAAATACAATATTCTTCATTGCTTTGTTTCTTTACATATCTGATTCAGTCACATTGTCATTTAGATTATCATCATCCTCGAGATCAATTTCACTGCTCAAGACACGGCTTTGCATAAAAAGCTTTCGCTGTAGATTTCATCTTAAAATAACTTGTACATGCCAGTAGTCGTATATATTGGGAGTATAAATGTTCAACAAAGTTAACTTTTAAAGAAAATAGGGAAGCCAGGTTTTTAAGAAAAATGTTGGTATCTAGTATAAAAAGTGGCAGTGCTAGTGCATTTTATTTGACAAAATTGTATTCTTGTAATATTCACAACAGGACAGTTAGTGAAAGGCTGTGTAATGTTTAGATATGTTTTTAATGTGTTGTGTCTTCACTGCCTTGACATACATTGTTTTTGAACTTTGCACAAGGAAGCCTTTGGCTTACCGAAAGTCCATCAAAATATAACCTGTCCTTTTCAGTCAGTTGAAAACTATATTTTAGAAACTATTTTATTGGATCTCTTTCGCAAAAGTTTCTTCACATTTGTTTGTAAACGGAATATTCTTACAATAATTATTGCCCACTATATGGGGGAAAACAACGTGATCGTCTGAGAAAAAATACAGATCTGTCCCCGATTGCAACCACTGATAGTGTACACCTGCTGCCACCTGTCGAATAGCATCCGAGTCAAGTGTCGCAACAAAAATGGCGGGCACTGTTCCGCAGAGTGCATTTCAACCGGGGTCTGATGCCACTCCGTCGACACGGGTTGAAATTAGCGTGTCTTGCAGGTAGTACCACACAGCTATGCACTCGTTAATGTTAATAACAACACTATATGGGTAACCAACTTATTTGATGAAGCAGTCATGTCCGGGTAGCGCATCAACTTCAAGCGCGTCAACGTCGTCCGGCCTCCGCCCCGGGTTTTTGCCCTAAGGCTAAGGCTAAGTAGGCACTTCAACGAATCTTGCTACCGCGATGTTTTTAGGGGTCAGCACACTGTTGGACTTCCTGCCTGCTCCAGACGAAACAAAGTGCAATATATTTTTGAGAAATGACTTTATAATATTCACTTGCTCTGACATAAGTGCACTTGAGTAGTCAGATTTCTAGATGTGATTGTTGAATCTGTTGACAGTAAAATGGTGTCTTTTTAGCTGATTTTACTAAGCGGAAGGGTATCTGGCAGCAATTTGGCTAGTTGACACTTTAGCCGGATTACTGCCTGCATCCAGTTGTAAATATTGACGGGTGTCATACATACAGGCATTTTGCAAAAGCTAGAGATATGAGATTTTGACTAAACTCGACCAGCATGTCAATGAGATGATAATAACAGCAGGTGAGAAGTTTAAGAAACTTTATAGGTCACGTTTTCTTATAATCACACAAAACATTAACATGGTCGCCAATGGGAAAACTGACAGTGTGCTGACCCCTTTACGTGCGCGCAGCGCCGTTGCAGCAGCGCCGTCTCGTTTACTAGGCACCTGGGTAGCGCTTTACTTCAACCTCTGTTTTCGTGGACATTTCCCGGTCATTTACGTCATTCGCAGCGGGATTCCTTTTGTGGGTAAGTCGAACTTTCTGTACGTCCTTTTCTTTTTCAAATTTGACCAAAATTATAATAAATTTAATCGATTTGATGACATAGCTGTGTTTCAGTTGCAATTTTGATAGTCTAGTAATGATTTGTATCGAACGATTATGTTTGTAGGTAGATCTATAGGATTAAATTAGTATGTGTTGAAAATTTTGTTGGCGTACTCGCTCGTGCAATGTGGTTTTTACGCCATTCAAAACATGTGACATTTAAGCGATCTGTGTCAGTAATGACAGTATGACTGAGAGCGCGTCACCAGAGGCGTGGAGTGAGATCGTGGAGCTTGATCCTGACTTATTTAATTAATTTCTGTGCCTTTTGATGACAGCAAAAACAACAGTATCTTATTTAACTTTACTAGGGCCTATAATGTATAGCATAGGTCCTACGGGCCAGGCCATATATGAATCTTAGGCTTAGGTCATGGCTGGTTACTGTTTACCTTTGCCTGGGTTTAGCCTTAGGCTTGGTATGGCATAGCCTTATGCCATTATTTACGGTTATGTTTATATTTAGACTTAGAAATAATATAAATGTCATTATGCAGTAATTTTAATTAATTGTTGTTAGTTACCTATTAAATAAACAATTAATTTTGTTAGAAAAGTTGTTTTTGAGGTAAAATACGTAAATAATTTGACTTAATTTGTTTTTTTAAATGTTTCATGACAAGCAATCACTGCAAAAAATTTCTAAAGCATGTTGTAAATGTAATACAAACCATAAATGCCTTGATCAGTTGTACCATCGTTCATTTCATTGTAAGACAACATGCAATACATTAAACACCACAGTTATACCTCTCAAGTATCACAATTATTATGAATTTATGTGCGTCATAATGCATTATTATAGAATTTCACACTGCTCTCTTGAGTAACAGAGGCAGGGATATGAAAATTATTTCACAAGATTTGCATGTAGAATCAAAACAGTTATCATTATATGATATACAATGACCTTTTTATTTCAGATATTGTTCGCAGTTACATGCAGTGACACTGATCTTACGCTGATATGTGTCTGACAGTTAACTGTGAAGGCACCAAGCCACAGAGTCATCTGAATATGACACCCATCACCTGCCTCCATACGTACACCTTTAATCTGGCTGATTATATATCTGATACCTACATTAAACATCTGATATCTCTACATCTGATATCTCCACTCAACATGAAACGAACATTACTTAGAGACATCATGTTGAAGAACACAACGTTATTGTGCAAGATATTGAAATATGAACCTTGCTGCACAGATCTTGCTACTGGCATTAAATTATGAGACAATCAACTTCCAATATTACAAAAAGACTATTATGAGCAGAGCAGACTTCTTCATGGCTTGCCTCCCATGGGCCATAGGGAGTAACGCAGAAAGCAATCTTGCATTTGGCATATTTGGATTCAGCGTCGGAATACTGTGAACAATTTATAAACATTACTTCATCAAGTTCATGTTAAAATGCAGATCATTGCATTATGAAGCATTGACAACTGATTATTGGTCTGTACAGAGCATGCAGCGTTCATCAAACCTGTCATGACACAGTCACACATAGACACAGTGAACTAGGAGTATGAATATTGTATTTCATAACAGTCTTCATAATTGTGGACATTCCAGCCTTTTATCGAAATGTAGTGGTCAGTCGTTAGCGTGCTAATATTAGCCAATATTAACTTATTAATTAAGTTAATAACTGTTAATGTGAAATGACTAATGTATATTTATTACCACAATTAATGTGGTTTACTGCTTTCATAAATTATACAAATATCTTCATAACCATGGACATTGTGGCCTTTTACTGAAACATGTCGGTTTGTTGAGGTTGCACACTAATTAGCCAATATTGACTAATTAAATAAATTATTATTATTATTTTTAATGCATATTTATTACCATTATTAATGTGGTTATACACATTGCATACTATATATAAATATCTTCATAGTGATGGACATTATGGCCTTTTACTGATGTTTTGGTCTGTCAAGGTTGCGTGCTAATTATCCATTATTAACTAATTAATTAAATTATTATTTTTAATGCATATTTATTACCATTATTAATGTGGCTATACACATTGCACACTATGTATGAAATCTTTATAATCAGATTAGCATAGCTGGTTGTAAATTACTTCATATATGTGCCTACTACAGACCTGACGTAAATGATGAACACAGCATAGAACAATTTGAAATATCTCTAGGCAGAGTAAATCAAAAGCAACACTTATTTATTGCAGGAGATTTTAATTTTCCTGGATGGGACTGGCAGAATGGTATGTTAAAACCAAACTACCAAAACGTATTACTTCATTATAAATTTCGAAACATTCTAGATGACCATGGCCTTATCCAGATTATAGACAAGCCAACAAGGGGAGAAAACACTCTAGACTTAATGATCACAAATAACCCTACCAACATAAACCGAACAGAGATATTACCAGGAATCTCTGACCATGACTGTTGCTACACAGAGCTAGACATAAATCCAATGAAACACAAACAAAAACCTAGAAATATTCCCCTTTTCAATAAGGCAGACTGGGACAAATTTAGAAAACATATGAAAGATGTAAGCAAAACTCTTCAAAATTGCTATGAACAAAACAGTGCAAACAAGTTGTGGTGTATATTTCGGGATAACATGGTCAAAGGTGCTGGGTTGTACATACCATCCAGAATGGCTTGATGTAGGGACGGATACCCCTGGATTACACCAACACTCAAGAAACTTATGCAAAAAAGGGACAGAATGTACAAAAGTCACAAGCACACTCCAAAATACAAACATCTAAAACAAACTATACAGCAACAACTCAGAACTGCCTACTGGAACTATGTAAATGAAATTGTCACCTCTACAGAAGATAGCCAACAAAAACAAGGTTATGCTCAGAGATTCTGGACTTACATGAAACACTGCCGTACGAACCACATAGGGGTATCGCCTCTCAAATAAAATGGAATTCTACACTCAAACGCTAAAGCCAAAGCGGATATACTAAATCAGCAGTTTCAATCAGTCTTTACAGATGACCCATCTCCCCAAGAAACCAAACCACCCAATCCAACACTACCAGAAATGCCAGAAATAGAAATTACAGAAGCTGGTGTACTAAAACTCCTACAAAATCTCAAACCTTATAAAGCACAAGGACCAGACAACATCAACCCAAGGATTCTAAAAGAACTGGCTGCTGAAATTGCGCCATCGCTAACTTTAATCTTTCAGAAGTCATATGCTACAGGAGAAGTCCCCACAGACTGGCTAAAAGCAAATGTCTCACCTATTTTCAAGAATGGTCAAAAATACATAGCTTCAAATTATAGGCCCATTTCCCTGACATGCATAGCATCAAAACTAATGGAACATATCTTGGTTAGTAGTATAATGAAACATGCACATTCACACAACATTCTTTATCATCTTCAACATGGCTTTCGCTCCCAAGTATCTTGCGAGACACAGCTTATTCAGTTCATACATGACTTAGTTACCCATATGCAGTCTGGCACGCAAACGAATGTCATAGTGATGGATTTCTCTAAAGCATTTGATAAGGTCAGCCATAAAAAACAGATTTACAAACTCCATCACTATGGCATCCAAGGCAAAACAAATTCCTGGATTCGATCATTTTTAACAGACAGAACTCAAAGAGTCATAATAGAGGGAGAGGCCTCCTCTGAGGTACCCGTAACATCAGGAGTACCACAAGGCTCTGTACTTGGCCCTTGTCTATTCCTCTTTTATATAAATGACATCCCAGACAATAATACATCTACAGTTAGACTTTTTGCTGATGACACCATAATGTATATATCCCTTAAGCCTAAGACAAATACAGCTGTGCTCCAGGAAGATCTTCACAAACTTGGAAAATGGGCCATAACCTGGAACATGGAATTCAATCTTAAAAAATGCCATGTCATACCTGTAACAAGAAACAAAACTGTCATTAACAATCAATACATGCTTCATGGTCAAACACTAGAAACTGTTTCACAGGTAAAATATCTTGGTGTAACCATAACCTCAGATCTCCGGTGGAATGCCCACATAAATAACATTTGTCTAAAAGCAAATAGATCACTAGGCTTCCTCCGCAGAAATCTCAAAGTCCCGTCAATTCAAATAAAAACTCAGGCGTACTTCACCTTTGTCAGACCCATCGTGGAGAACAGCTGTACTGTCTGGGATCCCTATACCCTTACACAAATAAACAAACTAGAAATGATTCAACGCCGTGCAGCCCGATATGTCTTATATCGCCACCACAATACCTCCAGTGTAACAGACATGCTCCAGACATTAGGATGGAGATCCCTATCAGACAGAAGAACTGATGCAAAACTATGTATGATGTACAAGATAGCAAATGGCCTAGTGGGTATACCAGCAAACCAATACCTTATTCCTATAAACGTAGTCACTAGAAAACAACATTCCTTATCTTATCTTATTCCTCACTCCAGATGCAACTACCACTTGTATTCTTTTTTCCCAAGTACCATTCGACTTTGGAATTCCCTCCCTCAATATATTGTAAATCAAAACAGCCTGGATGCGTTTAAAAGCAACATCCAGACTTTGCACTACCCCATGTTTTAGACGTTAACAAGTTCTTCTGCACGTATTTCTGTTTATTCACACAATAATTTGTGTTCTTATATATTGCACTCTAAAAACAAAACACAAATTTCCTGTTCGCCTGCCATGCCACGGCACCGCCTGTATCCTCAGCATGTTGAGGCTAGGCGTGTATTGGAAGAAGAAGAAGAACCAAGTATAACTATAAGTTACAACTTTCATGTCTTATGACAGCGATAGAAATAAGCTAGAATATTTACTTGTCCGCTGGACAAATAAGTTTTGAAATCTACTTGTCCGTCAAAATTTTAACTTGTCCGAGTGGTTGTGAAGGGGAATCGAAGCTTCGAAAAAAAACGTCAAAAGTCTGTCTTATTTTTATGACAACACAATGTTCCTGCTGTTTCGTTGCACGTACATCTGAGTGACTTGTGATCAAAGACAAAGACACAATTTTATTTAATCTTCAAATGAAAATTGCAAAATTATATTTGCAACTATTGTCCGGTCCATTGTTAGTCATCACGAATATTAAAAGTAGACACGTCACATGATATATATCAATATTTTAGTGATGCTGATATGAACGCTTTTATTAATAACAAATAATTATTACGATGATAGGAATGAGATTGTTTTCCTTGCTATTTGTTTTATAGTGTTGCAAAAACTGTTTATGTTTAATATGGTATTTATATATATATATATGTATATATATAAAACATATAACACTGCTGTAAAATGTTGGCATCAGTTTGTCATTGAAGATGCCACTCAACCATCAGGAACACGACCAATGCAAAGCCAGGAAATCATAATAAACTGATAATAGTTTGTTAAACCTCTATGAACTTCAATATTAACAAAGTTCTGTATTTTACAAACGAAGATAATATTCAACTGATCATCAGCAAACAAACGCATATTTTTTCCTAAATGTTATATTACCATTTCAATGATGATAAAACAGTTTTAACAGTGCCTGAATTATATTTACCAGGCGGAAACTATAATTTATAGATTTAATTACGTCGTAACGTTGCTGCCGCGTGCAGACAGCCGTAGTTGGCGGAAGCCGACATGTCAACGGCGGCTGGCGCCCCGGCCACGCATCTTACATAATTCGGTTTTGAAAACTCGCAATTTATGATTAAAATGAATGTTACATAGATACAACAACACTTCTGAAATGTAATTAATATGCCGTTTATCAACCAGCACCATAGATTTACCGGAGAGCCAGTTACAAGTTTTGAAAATTGTCACCGATCTGGATCGGCTAACGTTCGATGACGAGGAAGACTGCCGAGTCCGCGTGGGTTAGGCGTAATAATGGTTAAAACTATAGAATTATTCAAATAACAGGTAGTGATACAAAGTCTACTATTTCCAAAGTTCATCAAATATGATCCGTGAGTGGGAGCAAGTTGTACGTCGGCCAAACTGAACGATTTATGATTGTGTGAAATACAGCCTCGATCAACGATGGCTGATGCGGAGTCTGTCCTACACGTATGACAGAGCTAGGTCGGTGCGCTCAGCGGATGACCCTGTTAACGCAGGCACTAAACTCGGTCGAACACTGTACAACACACTGGCGGCGGAACGACAAGACGCCGACACACCAACAAAATTGGAACGCGGTCGAACACTGTACAACACACTGGCGGCGGAATGACAAGACGCCGACACACCAACAAAATTTGGAACGCGCGCGATTGCTAGCGAACATTTACGTTTGAATTTCCTCAAATAAAAAGTTTGCAATGTTGCACGCGTCACTATTTACTGTAAATTTTCACTTGTCCACCGGATAACCATGTAAAGTCATTTTACTTGTCCGGGCCAAAAATCACTTGTCCCGGACAAACAGACAAGTGCTATTTCGAACGCTGCATGACAAGACAACACTCACATGTAGGCCTATGGTATGTATTTCACACCCCACTGTCCTCAGGGTCAGTGCGGTAGTTCCATCATCAAACACCATGAACCCAGGCATGTTTACGCTTTAAAATATTGTGTCTTAGCACATTTTTAATATGCCTGTGATTATGTGGAATGGTGGAACAACAGCACAGCCACTGGGGTATAAAATAATTTTAGGCAAGTGTGTACTTATAATGGCAAAATTGAGGTGGGTCCGGATTCTACACAAGTGCCTGGTAATTGCTAATTACCCGGACACTGCCTACAAAACAATGACGCCAACGGGAAGGGGCTATAGGTCTATGATCGACCTAGCCCTAGCCCCTACGTGACCGGCTGGCCTCTAAATAAAAGTTCTAATCCAATTTGATTATATATTCAGAAAACAACATTGAGCGTTACTATTGCATTATTGATTGAGCAAGTATTTCAGAAGCCATTAATCACCTCTATTGTTCTTGTTCACATTGATACAATGACAGAGTGTACACCTGTCTGTGCTGTAGCATTGAGCACAGTCGGTGAAATAGCAGACAAATTTGATTTTAATAGCAAATTTAAGGATTAGCAGGATCAAGTCACTAATTCCAACAGCATCAATTCCAAACAAAATAAATTTAAACTAACTTCAATCGACAATCAATTTTGGAATTGAGGGTTAATTCTGGAATGGAATTGGCCCCCCATGCCATATATACATATCGCTCAATAAGAGAATATGTATATTTAAAAACATGCTATAATGATCACAATTAGTATACAAGTATTAAGTGTGATACAGAATTACAGCGATCAATGGTGATGTTTTGTCTATTCAACCAGCACTGATTCACATGTTCTACTCTTACCTCCCCATTTTTACTTCATTGTCGCCCTCTTGCATGCATGCTTTGTTATGCATTTATCTAAATCGTGTTCCAGTGACAAAATTACTGTGCATGTTCATATTGCAAAGTTACATTTGTTGCTGTTTGTTGTAGAAAACTACAAGACCGAGATGTGCTATCAAAGTCAGATCCGATCTGTGTGCTGTTCACAAAGCCATTCGGAAAAGAAGGCTATATTGAGGTATATAGTTTCTTGAACAAAATTTTGGTAATCACCTGTTGTCACTGAGATCAATGGCTCTGTTCCATGAGTAACTATAGCTCCCTGCACAGTCACGATCAACACTTGTTACATGAATCATTGATCTACAATATTTATTATTTGGAATGAACCAAATGTAACAATTATATAACCAAATTCTAGCAGTTCACACTTAATCAACATGGTACATCACTGACTTGCTCAGTATGGACATAATATATCAGTAGTATCCATAGGCTTTGCGATCCTTGTATATATGTCTAGTCAGAAGTCAGTTGGAGTATTGCAGTGTTATCTGGAATCCCTGGCAAGGTACGTTTATTGACAAAATTGAACAAGTTAAAAAAATAATTAAACAACCATGTTACAAATCCAAAATACAGTACTCCTCTGACAGTTATCCTGCACTTTGCCATCATTTTAGACCACCTTCCCTTTAAAACCATAGGCAAGTTGCAGATCTCATCTTTTTACACAAGTGTGTGCACTCCCAACTAGACTCGTCCTATCTGGTAGGGGCTGTCCAATTCCACTGTCCTTCACGATCTCTACAAATTACACTCCTAGAGTTTCCAATAGCTGAATCAACATTAGAAAACACTGTTTTGAATAGATGTATGACCACTTTCAACACATTGTATTTAAGTAGTCCAATTTGTGATATATTTTCAGGAGCTGAAACCTTTAGATCTTCAATTCAAAAACATTTCTATGTATAACATATTTTTGCCTGGTATATTTGATGTTGATATTGTGTGGTTTTTATGTCCTTCTTCTTATTGTTTTTATTGTTGTATTATTCAGATGTATTGTTTCAGTTATCAGTCCTGTTACTGGGTCCACTGGACCTGTTGGAATCTGAATCAATACAATACAATACAATACTGTCTATTTTATAGTTTGGGCGAACTGAGATGATCAAAGACACACTAAATCCTGATTTTGTCAAGAAATTCCTCATGGACTATTACTTTGAGGAGGCGCAGAAACTCAAGTTTGAAATGTGAGTAATGACTTAATGGTAGATACATTCATCAAGTCAGACTCAAAGTTTGATACACCTGTCAATGTATCATTCAACGTTGCACAAAATCTAGCCATATTATGTTCATAAGTTGTTTCACTAATCCAGCATAAATCTTCTTCTTCTGAATAATGTGTTAGTCTCACAGGTTTTTTTTTGTTTGGTGCGCACGCGTGACACGATGCCGGCTTTTCGAAATATAATTAAAAACCATGTAAATGGTGAATAAAAATGTGGTTAAAAACACTTCATTCTCCTTAAATATTATGTGACGTGGACTGTGGGATTAATTTGCTGCCCAGCCTCCCAGCTGCTGCTTGAAAGCTACCAGTGAGGTGGTATCTGGTGCAGCTGGTGGGATGGTGTTCTGGAGACGTACAGCTGAGGGGAAAAATGAGTGGAAGTATTTGTCAGTCTTGGAAATGTGAGTTTATAATGATGTCCTCTGGTTGTATGCAAGCGTGGCTGATGTATTTCACATTTAGTGGGAAGTGTGATGACGACAAGGCCATTTATAACTTTGTACATCATACAGACCTTGTCGACTTTTCTTCTGGTTTCAAGCTTTGGAAGCTCAAGTCTGGCAACGAGATCAGAGGCGCTTGTCGTTGTTCTAAAATCATGAAAGATCCGTCTGGCGGCCCTCCTCAGGACCATCTCGATGTCAGACTTGGGCTTCATCTGGTGGGGGTCTCAGACTACTGAGGCATATTCCAGTACTGGTCGGGCTGGACTTTTGAAGCAATGTGACTGAATGGTGGCTGGGCTTCCTTTGAGGTTTCTATAGATGAAGGCGCTTGTCTTATTCGCCTTTGCTGTAATTATGGTTCTCTCATTTCAGATATGATATTGATTCGCCGAGTTCAAAATTAACCCGACAAGTAAGTCCATATTTACAGATTCACAATTCAAAGTGATATGGATGCTTATTTCACAATTTGTCAAGGTATTTGCTAAATTAGTCCTTCTGTACATGATGTCCTTTCAATGATCTCTCGCAGAGTGTTTTTTAAAATAAAAATCATGATCTAGCTTACCCCCCACCTATGAGTCAACGAACCAAGGACAGCAATTGTTACCATTCCAGTATTTCCAGACCGCATGCAGCAGTAATTTTAATATAACCCCTCTACAGGTGCCTCCACCTGGGGAATAGCTGACAACTCATTTTATCAACTGAGAAGTATATGTACTCTGTTTAGTATATTTACCTCTCAAGAAACTTTTTTGTTTGTTTTTCTTCTGTATAATTCGTGGCCTTCTTCGGCAGACTGAATTTACGGTCGTGTCTCATGACACAAGTGTGCTCACCGCTCTTCCAGAGGGCAGAAAGTTTGGTTACTGAAGAGGAGGATAAGACCAAATAGGTGGAGCACACAAAGAAAGTCCTAAACATTAACGGTTACAAACCATAGATGTTTAACACCACACAACCAAGAAGAAATAAGGAGAACGTCAACACCAAAGATACCAACAGAAGACAACATGCCATAGGTCTACCCTATATCAGTAAGCTGTCTGAACAATTAGCAAGGATTTTCAAGTCCTACGACATACCTGTGTACCACAAACAGGTCAACTCCCTGCTGGTACATCCAAAAGACAAAACAGACAAGGCAGCAAAGTGTGGGGGGGTATATGACATCCAATGGCCAAAGTGTGACCAACACTACATAGGAGAAACAGCGAGGGCACTGGGCACACGATTTAACATCCATCATGACGCCAACCTCTATCAGTGATAAGTGAACACAAGTTGAACACAGGCCCCCAGTGTTCAATGAAAGATGTAAAAAAATCTTGGACCTCGAGGAGAACTGGCATAGGAAAAAGATCAAGGAGGTGATTAACATCTACAGGGGGAGCCTTCACTGAAGTGAGACATTGGCCAGGAGCTCCCAGCAGTCATGCTCCAGCTTGTGTCACACGCAGGTCATGTGACAGTACCGTAAATTCAGTCTGCTGAAGAAGGCTGCGAGATGCGGCTGAAATTATACAGAAGAAAAACAAAAGAAAAAAGTTTCTTGAGAGGTAAATGTACTAAACATGAATAACCAAGAAACCGGATCATCGCTACATTCAAGGGTATATGGACTCTACCTTTATGTGTCTTTTTTCAAATATATTGCCAATTAGTAAGTCAGATGTCAACAAAGATGTGAATGATATAGAACGAGGATACAGTTACAATGCTCCATAGGTAGCGTAATGTAATAGTAATAGGAAACAATGTAATAGTAATTGACCTATTACTTTTATAATACTATTGAACATTTCAACCGAAATTTAACTACACAACAATTCCATTTGATTAGGTTGTAGATTTTCACTAGTTTCTCCAGGTTTTGTGGTTGCTCCCCCCTTGTCAACTTCAGCATGGCCCTGGTGAAGTTTTACCCTAGAGTTTTATGAGCTTTTACATAGCAAGAGACACTGGTACAGTGGGACTGCTGCATTGACTAAAGGGACTGGGCTTTCACTGCTTTGAAATAAGTTCTGCCAAGTTGCCAAATACCCTTTTCAAGTAAGCCTATGGGTTTAGTGACTGCCTCCACAGTGCACACCGTTCAGCCTAAACTACAGTGGGTGTGAAAAACATCCTAATGTATTTGTACTTGCATCAATAATTAACTGTCCACCAAGCCCCAAGCAGCAGTGGAGCAGTGTGGTTTATTTAGACTAATATAATCCATCAAGTTATGTGGCATTGACTATTGCTTTTGTCTTTCATTCCAGTATGGTATTTAAATATAAAATGGAAAATATATGTTCTATCCTTAGTCAATGTAGTTAGTAGATTGTAGTAAATATGGTATATACTACTATATAGATATATGTTGTCATAAATATTGATGACTTTTTTATAATACTTCCCTAATGATGATGATGAAAGTACTTGACACTCTCAAATATTATTTCAAATACTTTTGGCAGGGTATCAATAAATGGAAAGTTAGATTTATTATTCACCTGTCTTGTTTAACTTCTTGAGACTGTGAGTCAAACAATTGTACTTACTGTATTTATGCAAACAGTGCATTATACCATAAAATGTTCCGATGAAAAATGTAATAGTAATAGCTTCAAATGTAATAGTAATAGGAAGAATTCAGCATGTAATAGTAATAGGAAGGAAACAAAGTAATAGTAATAGATTACATTGCAATGTAATTGACCCAGGCCTGATATATATATATATATATATATATATAATGTATGTAAATATATAATGTATGTAAATTTTAACACTTTATGTTGTGTATTGCATACATTGTAGTTTGATGAAAGTGATTTTATTAACTGAATTAATAAAGGTGTGTATTTTGATAGGACTTTCTAGGGAGCATGCAGTGTACGATGGGTGAAATTGTGGGAGCAGCAAACAGCAAACTTGAACGAAATCTCTGGTAAGGCCAACTTAGTCTTTCTAGCTTAGCTGAACAATCCACCCTATGACAGTACCGTAATGACCTTATGTATTGGGACACTTAAAAATAATTAAATTATCAGCTGTCCCAAAACATGGGTGCACAAAAGTAATACTCAGATTCACTGCCCCAAAACTTAGGGACACGAACGGATCCTGACGTCATGTTGTCCTCGTTTTATTACCCTGGTGTTAACCTGGCTTTGTAGCTTCACCATGGTTACCTCGTCTAATACACTGCTACGATTTTTGGACTGGTTGAATGGCTTTATATCCCATGAAACATGTTTTATATGTAGGGACTACATTTGTAATGAATTAATGAAACTTATTTCACCAACAGCAGACATAATAAAGTATCTAATTATTAATAAAACTATATTTCACCAACAGCAGACATAATAAAGTAGCTAATTATTAATAAAACTTTATATTTCAACAACAACAGACATAATAAAGCAGCCAATTATTAATCAAACTTATATTTCAACAACAAATTACATAATAAAGTAGCTAATTATTAATAAAACTTATATTTCAACAACAACAGACATAATAAAGTAGCTAATTATTAATAAAACTTTATATTTCAACAACAACAGACGTAATAAAGTAGCTAATTATTAATAAAACTTATATTTCAACAACAACAGACAATAAAGTAGCTAATTATTAATAAAATTTATATTTCAACAACAACAGACATAATAAAGTAGCTAATTATTAATAAAACTTTACATTTCAACAACAACATACATAATAAAGTAGCTAATTATTAATAAAACGTTATATTTCAACAACAACATACACAGTAAAGTAGCTAATTATTAATAAAACGTTATATTTCAACAACAACATACACAGTAAAGTAGCTAATTATTAATAAAACTTATATTTCAACAACAACAGACATATTAAAGTAGCTAATTATTAATAAAACTTTATATTTCAACAACAACAGACATAAAAGTAGCTAATTATTAATAAAACTTATATTTCAACAACAACAGACAATAAAGTAGCTAATTATTAATAAAACTTATATTTCAACAACAACATGCATAATAAAGTAGCTAATTATTAATAAAACTTATATTTCAACAACAACAGACAATAAAATAGTTTATTATTAATAAAACTTTATATTTCAACAACAACATACACAATAAAGTAGCTTATTATTAATAAAACTTATATTTCAACAACAACAGACATAATAAAATAGTTTATTATTAATAAAACTTTATATTTCAACAACAACATACACAATAAAGTAGCTAATTATTAATAAAACTTATATTTCAACAACAACAGACAATAGAGTAGCTAATTATTAATAAAACTTATATTTCAACAACAACAGACATAATAAAATAGTTTATTATTAATAAAACTTTATATTTCAACAACAACAACATACATAATAAAGTAGCTTATTATTAATAAAACTTTATATCTCGACAACAACAGACATAATAAAATAGCTTATTATTAAATTATAGATGTACACAATCGTTGAAAAAGGGCAAGAAAAAGTGTAACACTTATAATGACATCCTCAGCCATGTGAAATGTTTAGTCTGTCTAGTACTTGTTTCCCACACTTGTTCAAAGACTATTTATTTAGTGACATGTTGTACCATATTTGACCACAGTACTGCCCATATCCTCATAAAATCCCACCCCCATCTCGGCCACATATACATTTGTTATTAAATTATAGAAGATAAACTTGCAGAAATGCAACAATACGTCATGTAATCCCCATTGAACTACCTCTGGTATTAACAGGGTGTCGTCCATTACGCTGTTAATAACTAATTTAGTTGGTGGATGACCATATATGCAGGTAAAAACATCAACTATACGTGAAACGATGTGCAAGTCTTGGGACAATGCAGACAGTTGAGTGATCACACAGTTTTGTGCATTACAGACAAACATTGGGGACTGCAACTAGGATTTTAGATGTGTATTGCGATACTTCCTAAATGTATAAAGGCCACAGCTGTTAGGTGGAGAGAAGGCGACACATAGTTGCTGGTGCTACAGTAATTTACATCACCCAAGTTTGTGTTGTTTATGTCAGAGCTGCTACGATTATAAAACCTTTTACAGATACACTGTTTGTTATTTACGCGTCTGCATCAGGGAACAAAGTGGGTACATGCTCGTCAGAAATATGAATAGTTAGCGTCCCAATACATAGGAACAAAAGTAATTACATTTACAAAGGTATCCCAAAACATGGTACAGAATTTTATTTTTTGTCTTGAATTTTAGGGTGTCCCAAAACATAGGGTCATTACGGTATGTAATATTGCTATGTATATGTACAATATTGGCTCTTGCAATGTACACATAGTTGACTCTCGCTATAAAGACTTTTAACATACAGAACACTAGTTTGTGGAGCAACTTTGAAATCCTATGTTGCGTGCCCGTGGATATAGGGAACATCAGATTTAAGGAACAGTTTGAACAAGTAGCAATGTGTTGCTTATACCGGTGGAACAAGTAACATATGAGATATTATTGGTATCAGAAGTTATATCTAACCTGATTGGGTGATTGCCTTTTTTATACATTCCAACATAAGTATTTTCTTGTTTTGATCTTATTTGAGACAAACATTTCCTGACCTGCTGTAAGGAACATGCTGGGATTTAATCAAACTCTTCCTTATATCTGATATTGAATATGTCCAATTGTAGATAAAACAGTTTCGGCCAGAACGGGAATTTCAGAGTCGTCCCTTTAAGGGCTTGTACTTAAATCAAGAGTCCTTAAAAGTTATATTGAGAGTGTGCCATATATGAAAGTATGGTGCGATGAGAAATGTTGGCGATGTATCTGTCAGGTTTGAGGTGTGTAATCTAGATACACCCTTGTGAACATGCTGCTGTAAAATAGGTACAGTTGAATATGATGTATAAGTTTGACTCCACACTTTCAAACATTGCACAGATTTTTCAGTTATCTTGATTAGATGATGTGAAATGATTCAGTCTCTGATACATGTTTATTTGTTAAATATTCATGTGATATAATAATAAGTTTATTAAATTGCCTCACAGAAGTTGTTTAAATGTCTTTTTCAGTGACCACAGTAACAAGAATTGCGGTACCATAGTGGGTATGTGTGCTTGTGTTACATAAAAGAGTAAAAAGATGACATTGATATATGTTTCCTGTTTCCACACTTGAACACTTAGTGGCAGCACTAGTCACTCAAATTTCCACTGAACACAACACATTATATATACCTCACTGATGGTATTTTTATGCGCCTCTGAGCAGAATTATATTCCGGATTTATGGCGCTTTATGAATAAAATTATTATTATTAATTATTACTATTTATGGTAATAACAATAACCTTGCAGATTCTGAAATGTGATGTGCGCTTGCGAATAAATAAAATATATCAACATGTGCATGGAAATAGTCTGTTTGTTATAATTAATTTTTTACATGAGACAGAGAAAGCCGCATGAGAACGTGAGCTGGAAGCGGAATGTGTGAGTTTCACCCCAAAAGCATGGGACCTGGTAACTCTGAAACTACAGAACCAGCCCATATCCCGGTTCATGTTTTCAATCATTTTGTGTAACCAGAGAGCTTCCGTGGTTCTCTGTGGTCTTCCCCATTGGCAGCATCTGCGCAGGATAACTACCAGTAGTGGTAGGCGAAATGTCATGACTGTAAAAAGGAATGAAATGTTAATACGTCAGTTTGAATAGAGGAAGGAATAGGACAGTCGTTTCTCTTTGGTTGCAGTACGTGCTGAAGAACTGGCAACTTGTAAAGTAAGTAGAAGGCTTTGTGTGACTGTGTGAGACTGGCAGTGGTGGTGTGTGCATGCGTGTGTGACTGCATGAATGTGTGCGCATGCAAGTGACACTGGGTGTGTGATTGTGCATGAATGTGTGCGTGTGCACGTCTGACTGCATGCACATATCTGTGTGTGTGTTTGACTGTGTGCAGGGTTCGTACGGGGCCTGGAAATCCCTGAAAACCATGGAATTTTGTTAATTAAAAATCAAGACCTTGAAAGCCTTAGATTGTCTAAATGGCATGGAAAAGCCTGGAATTCTTAAGTTTTCAGAAATAAAATGGTGTACACCAAAAATAGTCAGTTCTCCAACCGTGATTAGTGAACCAATAATCACGGGTACTGTGGGAGGGTACTTTGGGAAAGATTAAACAAAATTGTTTGTGTGTGGTGATGCATGTTGTGTTGTGTATGTGCAGCGTGGGTGAGATTCCATGGTGAAAATTTGTGCGTAATGAATTTCTCAAGTTCTCCATTAACAACTTTCACTTTCGCTTCAGTTATAATGAAACTAGGATAACGATAAATGTTGTTCTGGTAAACAGGAGCAGGTAACTCTTCAGTTCGATGGGCAGAAGCTTGACAAGAAAGACTTCCTTGGCAAGTCCGACCCCTACCTTGTGATCAGTCGCAGCAACGAAGATGGCAGGTAGGGGGCAGCACTAGGCATATCTAAAGCAATAATGATAATTCTCTTTCTTCATATAGCGCTTTAGGTGCATTATCAACAATGAAAACGCTTCACATAATAACATTAAAAAGCTACCTTGCATGTTCAGTTACCATAAACATTTTAAATTTATCCATGGCTGGTCATTATTACCAGGAGGTTGACTGAATGACTACACTCTACCCCACTTGTGGTTCAGCCACACCCAAATTTTAGGAAATTGCAGTTCATGTCATCTCTGCTACATCTGTGCTTAGTATTTGAATGTTTTGTATTTGTTTCGTGGGTGCAACATTCACATTGCAAACTATTTCAGTCTTACTAAATGCAGTTTGGCAAGCAGTATACCTTCAATGTATTAATTTTTGTATCACATGCAATACACTTTTTTATAAACACATCTATATTTCCCCTTTGTCCACCTGTTCAATTAATCACTGATTGGTGGTATACAATGTCACTAGTACCATAGAATCTGTTCAATTAATCACTGATTGGTGGTATACAATGTCACTAGTACCATAGAATCTGTTCAATTAATCACTGATTGGTGGTATACAATGTCACTAGTACCATAGAATCTGTTCAATTAATCACTGATTGGTGGTATACAATGTCACTAGTACCATATAATCTGTTCAACTAATCACTGATTGGTGGTATACAATGTCACTGGTACCATAGAATCTGTTCAACTAATCACTGATTGGTGGTACACAATGTCACTGGTACCATAGAATCTGTTCAATTAATCACTGATTGGTGGTATACAATGTCACTGGTACCATAGAATCTGTTCAACTAATCACTGGTTGGTGGTATACAATGTCACTGGTACCATAGAATCTGTTCAACTAATCACTGATAGGTGGTATACAATGTCACTGGTACCATAGAATATATTCAACTAATCACTGATTGGTGGTATACAATGTCACTGGTACCATAGAATCTGTTCAACTAATCACTGATTGGTGGTATACAATGTCACTGGTACCATAGAATCTGTTCAACTAATCACTGATTGGTGGTATACAATGTCACTGGTACCATAGAATCTGTTCAATTAATCACTGATTGGTGGTATACAATGTCACTGGTACCATAGAATCTGTTCAACTAATCACTGATTGGTGGTATACAATGTCACTGGTACCATAGAATCTGTTCAACTAATCACTGATTGGTGGTATACAATGTCACTGGTACCATAGAATCTGTTCAACTAATCACTGATTGGTGGTATACAATGTCACTGGTACCATAGAATCTGTTCAACTAATCACTGATTGGTGTTATACAATGTCACTAGTACCATAGAATCTGTTCAATTAATCACTGATTGGTGGTATACAATGTCACTAGTACCATAGAATATGTTCAATTAATCACTGATTGGTGGTATATGTCACTAGTACCATAGAATCTCTTACATGGAGTTTCATATGGTTTTGCCAAATGCCAGTGTGTCGTGTTGGTTCGTTGTAGTTTCACGGTTGTGCACCAAACTGAGGTGATCAAAAAGACATTAAATCCAACATGGCGGCCATTTCTTCTCCTGGTTCAAAGACTATGCAATGGAGACTACGACAGGTGAGGTCATTCTGTGTGTCTGGTTCAGACTCTGTGTAGTGGAGACTACGACAGGTGAGGTCATTCTGTGTGTCTGGTTCAGACTCTGTAGTGGAGACTACGACAGGTGAGGTCATTCTGTGTGTCTGGTTCAGACTCTGTGTAGTGGAGACTACGACAGGTGAGGTCATTCTGTGTGTCTGGTTCAGACTCGGTGTAGTGGAGACTATGACAGGTGTGGTCATTCTGTGTGTGTCTGGTTGAAACTGTGTAGTGGAGACTATGACAGGTGAGATCATTGTGTGTCTGGTTCAGACTGTGTAGTGGAGACTATGACAGGTGAGGTCATTGTGTGTCTGGTTCAGACTGTAATGAAGACTATGACAGGTGTGGTCATTCTGTGTGTCTGGTTCAGACTCTGTGTAGTGGAGACTATGACAGGTGAGGTCATTCTGTGTGTCTGGTTCAGACTGTGTAGTAGAGACTATGACAGGTGAGGTCATTCTGTGTGTCTGGTTCAGACTGTGTAAGTAGAGACTATGACAGGTGAGGTCATTCTGTGTGTCTGGTTCAGACTGTGTAGTAGAGACTATGACAGGTGAGGTCATTCTGTGTGTCTGGTTCAGACTGTATAGTAGAGACTATGACAGGTGTGGTCATTCTGTGTGTCTGGTTCAGACTGTGTAGTAGAGACTATGACAGGTGAGGTCATTCTGTGTGTCTGGTTCAGACTGTATAGTAGAGACTATGACAGGTGAGGTCATTCTGTGTGTTAGATCTTCTCGTTGGTTATTTATAGGATGGGGCCACATCTCTCAGTCTCTTCAGCCCTCTTGATGATACTGTTCCAATCTTCTGCAGTTGTCACTTTCAGTTGTTTGTCCCTGCGTTTGTGATATGTATATATATATATATATAATAATTATATATATATATGCATACATACATACATACATACATACATACATACATACATACATACATACATACATACATACATACATATATACATACATACATATATAATATATGTATGTCATTGAAAAAAGCCTAGCTCTTAATAGTTGAAGATGGAAACCCTTTACAAGTTATGTGTTTCTGTCTCTGCAGTACACATTCATTCATTATGGGTGTGGCATTGTATCCACAGCTTGTATGTATCAAAGTACATATCTACTTTACTTTACTTGAATAGAACATTTTCTTTACTTGAGTAACATAGTACAGTTTGTATGTGTATTTTTACTTGTGGTGAAGTACAATATTGAGTTCCTTATAGGGAGATGGATGGTGTGTTTCAGGTCGCTCAAGTTTGACTGTTACGACTGGGACAGCGATGGAGGGTAAGTCAACAAATTGCTCTCACAAACTTTCTTAGAACTTAGCAATGAACATGTTTGACATATGTTAGAAATCATGCAATCTGACAGTGTTTATGTTTGAACAAATGTGACATGCATTCTCAAGGCCATGGCAGTTGTGTAGATGTTTCTTTCAAAATCCAAAGATCTTGTTCAAGCTATATTGTTAAATTTAATTTTAAATTTTGTATGAAAGGGTAGATTGGACAGTTGTTGGGGTGCTTGAAAGCTAGTGTAAACGCAGATTTATTTGTTTTCGTTTTGGTTGGAAGAATTTTGTGTTTGTCGGACTGTCACAGAGTGGTCATAATTGCGAGGTGGCTGTATTACCAGGTTTGAATCCTGTCACTGCCATTGAGAACCTTGGGCAAGTTCATTTACTCTACGCTGCTCCAGTTCACTCCGCTGTATGATGAGTACCTGGCTACAGACAGTGATGGATATTTGTGTACAAATTGTCTTCATACATTAACTGCAGCGTGGCTGGATGCTTCCTGGTAAATCAATATGGTGTTCGATTGAACAGGTCAGCTAAGGAGTAAAGTGTAAAGCGCTTTGAGCAGTCCTGATGACTGGATACTGCGTTAAATAAGAACTTACCTTTACCTTTTACTGAGGTGAGTATAAAACGAGGTTTGACCGTATATTAAATGTGGGTGTGCTATTGTTTACTGTCGTCATGTTGTTGTCACTTGCATCTGTCCACCAGCAGTCACGACTTCATTGGCTCCTTTCTCACCACAACGAGGCAACTCAGCAAAGGTCGCAACCCCAGCAACGAGTATGAGGTCAGTCAGTCATGCCAGGAATTAGTCAGTGTCCACTACCCACTGACTGTGTGAACAAGATTATGTTCTACTGTCCTGGTCACAGAACACAATCATTTGTCAAATTGGGACGGAGTACAATTGATTCGATAGACGCTGCTAATAATTACCATTCAGGGTAATAAAACAGACAATCTTGCTTTTTCTTCTCAAAAACTGGGCTCGTAGATTTCTACTTCTACAGAGATAAATGCAAATTCAGGTTGAAATGTTATTGATTTTTGCCATTGTGACACAGACATGCTGTCACAAGGTTTATGAAAACCAATTGGAACTTTCATCTTCTCTAAGAAATGTTTCATTTGAGAATACCATTTTACAAAATTGTGTAACTACTTTGCAGTTATTCAATATGAATGAAGTAAAACGATAAAAAATTTGTTGTACATTCACTGACACTTCCACATAATTCTGAAAACAAAATATTGTGATATTCACATGAAACTGCCACTGAATATAATCAAATTGTTCTGGCTTGAAGTGATTCTATTTTAAAAGCAGAGCCCTATTCTTCAGCTCCATAACAGCCGATTAATTTCTCCTATGAGACATATTAGCTCTTCAGTATAATTGCATGGCAATTATTATCATGTAATATACTTTTGTTTCCTAAATTGCTATTAAATGATGTTTCTTTCAGTTAATTAACCCTAAGAAGAAAGCAAAGAAGCATAAGTATACAAACTCTGGGACGGTGAGTGGACAGTGTCTGACATCTGTATGTTATGGTATATGGGTATGAATGATGTATGGCTAGAATAGATAGAATTTCATAAACTATCACTGAAGTATTTTAACATAATTTTACTTGTCAGTGTCTACAATATTTCTATAATTTCGGTACAAATTGTAATGATGTTTTACGACAGAACAACTCAATAAGGAATCGTAACTTAAATAAGTGCATTATATTTACTGTACATGAAAAAGTACATAAATGGGACAGCCTGGCTGAAACTCTGTGACAGAATATGAGGCCCCAGGTGTTCAGTGACCGAACATGATCCTGGGCCAACTACTTTGTTAAGGTCATGTGTCTGACTTAGGGTCTACAACTGAGGGGGGGTCACACGGACCCAAAAAATATTTATAAAACTGTGATGTGGTTAAAAATAATTTTTCTGTCATTTTACAAGTGTACACCAGTGGATTTTGTTGATGTCTACTTTGATATCTTTTCCAAACCGTAAAACCACCATACCCCTCAAATGTAGTTTTGCAGAATGGTCTCTAGCTAATGGGATACAATTTTTCCAATGGGGTAATATGATAATGAGGTTCCTTGATTAAAACACATTTTTGTACATGGAGTTTTTGCAATACACAAATGATATGCAGTGCTTCCCCTGGGTGAAATGATGGGTGAGGTGGTAGGGGGTGGGGTATGTTATATACCAGGGGAAACACTAATATAGCTGAACTTTCCCCGGTCAGGTGTGATGTTGTTTCGTGAAGTCTGTGCTGCGCTATCTGACAACCGTATCACTAAGACAATGAGGTGATAAGGAACATCCACCGTTGGTCAGAATTGTTAAATTTAAAGGGAATAAAAACACCTATTGCTTGAATTCATGTTATATTACATCCTGCTATCTAGCCAAAAAAATCAATTAATTAGAAATTCCACATTTTGTGCTGTGCATCCGGACATTTTCGAATATGCAGGTTTTTGGCACGCTTTTCGGGATGCTGAGATGTGACGTCACTTATGACTCAAACTCGCATCAGGCCGACCATTTCCATGCATTCAGAGCATGTTTACAAGTACAGCTTTTGGGTCGAAACGAGCGTCAGAATGAGTTATTGTGCAATATTCCGATGTAATACAAACACTAGTCATCATAGAGGAACAAGCAGTTATCTTACGGTTCCACATGAATTGAATTTTATTCAAAACAATGAATGCGATTGCGCCTACAACTAGTACAAGTCGACTAGGTTTCGCCGAGCTTGGGCTCGTTTTCAGAATAATTATATCGAATGCAACCAACGGGAGATAATCTACACCAATAAACATACATAGCAAACATATATTGTATCCAGCTACAGAAAGTAACGTGTATAATCTCATAATATTACTAGAATATCGATATATGAAGGAATTGTACTATTTATCATAACAACTTAAATCAAATAAGCGAATTTCCGTTGGTGCCGCTAGCTCAGTTGGTAGGCGCGTTGGTTTCTTGTCACTTATTTTACAATCGGGCGACGCCGGTTCAATCCTGACAGCATGCAAATCATTGATTTTCTTTACACTTTTTAGTCCTTTGGCCGAAGGTCCAAGTGACTATTGCCATCATTGTGCGTCCGCCGTCCTCCGTATGCCGTCCGCCGTTAGCTGCTGTATCTCAGAAACCGTTCAGCAACTTTTTGTCTAATTTTGCGTAGACATATCTTAGGGTACTGCCACTATGCACAAGAAATCTGTATTTGATTGAATCATTTTAAGGGCTCCCTAGGGCCTCCAAGGACCCCAAAACTGGTAAAAATGTAACATTTTTTTTCAAAAACTGTTCAGCAACTGTTTTTCTAATTTTTCATAGATGTATCTTAGGGTGCTGCCACTATATACAAGAAATCTGTATTTGATTGCCAAAGTGCAACAGTTTTACATTATCTAGTGATGTGGTTTTGAGAAGGGCCTTTGAGACCACCCCAACAGTAGATTTTGTTTATTGTGCCACAAAATCAACACCATGACTAATCTCTGCAGCCTAGTGCTACTGTTCCATTGAGACCTTGACTAATCTTTAATTGGTCACAGTGCCCAGGCAGAGTAGACACACTTGACCCCTGTTAGACTGAACAGTTGCCTAACACTTTTTATCTTCAAAACTATTGATTTTCTATAATTGCAAGTTGTGTTTATTTTGATGTTCATTTAATTATTATAAAATGGTGTGACTGTGGTGTCTATTGGTTAAAGATGTATTGTCTGTAGAAACCTGTAGATGACAAACATAGACAATTTATATTCTGTCACCTGTAGGTGACAAACATAGAAAAGTAATATTCTGGACAACTATAGAGTGAAATATCCTACACTTTATTGATATCAAATGCATTCTACTGTTCTGTTTACGCTTGCCATGCCTTGTGTCGACATGGTACTGTGTAAATCAGTTGTATCAATATAGACTAATAATTACAGATTCACAATATAGTTGACACCTGAAACAACCAAATGTCAACCATTAGAAGAGTTGACATAGTTCCGCTATATACAAGCAAGAAATCTGTATTTGATTGAATCATTTTAGTGTCATCAGCATATAGTAGAACATACATTTTCTACATCATCATCACTAAGGTTGTTGTAAATTTCACCAGCTGCCATGTCAAGTCCGTTATAATTGTGACTAACAGTGTTCAAAATGATTCAGTTAAATAGCAAATAACAAAGGACATCAGTTTTCTCCTTGCCATACCTCTACATCACATGAAAAGAAGGCTGACACAGCCTGGCCCTGATTTATACATGATTTAGCATTTTGTATATGTTGTATACAACTTTCAACACAATATCATTAATACCGCATGAAATTATCTTAGACCACAGGGAGGACCGGTCTACTAAATCAAATACTTTCTTAGAATCGATGAAGGCACAATAAAGCCTTTTGCGTCAAGACAAATACAATTCAACCAATACCCCTATTTGAACACTGCCTGTTCTTCACCTATTACATTCGCTTTGTTTAGGTATGTGGTCAGTCTGGTGTTCTGAACAATCACTAAGGATTAATGAACACTTGTGCAGAATGTCACCCACTTGGCAGGTTTAATTGATCTATTCAGCAATGAGGACACTGCTTAGGCCTCACTCTGGACACTGTCACTCACAGTGTTGTGTATTGTCTTAGTTGGTGCATTGAGCTAATCTACTTGACCATGAATCAGTGGTGGCTCTGGTTGTGTATTACACCCAGCTGTGGAGCTAAGATTCTCTGCCTGCTATTGTTTGATGGAATCTGTGACTAATGTGTAATTGGTCACTGGCAGTAGCTTGTGTCAACAGACAGCATTAAGCAACTAGACCCCTGTTAAACTGGACAGTTGCCTGTAGGTTTTAAACTGTGTCAAACAGTGAATCTAGCTTTTGCTCTCAAATAATCTGTCCTGTTAGTTTTACACATGAAGACATAATCTGGCATAACTTGATAAGTCTTTGTAGCAGCACATTTGTACTTCCAGTGTATCATTGCAACATAACATACGTATTACATACTGTGTGCCACATTTGAATGTTGTGCATGTAATATTTCCATGCAATCCATTTGCATATATAATGTAAAACTTCAACAGCCGTTTTCTTCATTTTCACTTTTTGATCCCTACCATGTTCAATGCTTCCTAACTTTGCCAATTTTTCTAGCAGTCGTATTTTTTGAAACCGTGTAAAGCACCCTACCAAACCTTTACAAGGATGTAAGAAAACAATGTTACAATTTTTCCAACTTATCACTCATTTGGTCAGCCGGGGTCACATACAGACGTATTAGTCCAAAGGACTTCAGGGCCATTTGGCCCATTTTTTTGTTTATATTTTCACCAAGTTATATAAACCAAATATACTATAATGCACTGTTTGTAAATAATTTTGGTAATAATTATTTATTCGCCAAAAAAATTAAAATATGGTCATTATAACAATGTTTCTAAATTTTATTTATGCAAACAAATATAATGGATATATAATTTATTAATTGTACATATATTGTACGGTAATATATTGTAATTATATAGGTGAAAACAAATTGTGATCTGTCTGGATAAATAACATTTAGAAACATCGTTATATATATAATGACCCTATTTTCATTTTTGTGGCGAATAAATAATTACTACAAAAATAAAAACAGTATTTACAAACAGTGCATCATAGTATACAAAATGATTTGGTTTATATTAGTTCGTGAAAACATAAAGAAAAAAAGTAAAGAAAATCGATGGTTTGCATGGTGTCACGATTGAACCGGCGTCGCCCGATTGTAAAATAAATGACAAGAAACCAATGCACCTACCAACTGAGCTAGCGCCACCAGTGGAAATTTACAAACTGGTTTAAGTTGTTATGATAAATTGTACAACTCCTTCATATATCGATATTCAAGTGATATGAGATTATACACATTATTTTCTGTAGCTGGATACAATATCTGTTTGCTATGTATGTTTATTGGTGTAGATTATTTCCCGTTGGTAGCATTCGATATAATTATTCTGAAAATGAGCCCAAGGCCAAGCTCAGCGAATCCCAGTCAACATGTAGGTCCATTCGCCTTCATTGTTTTGAATAAAATTTGATTCATGTGGAACCGTAAGATAACTGCTTGTTCCTCTATGATGACTAGTGTTTGTATTACGTCGGAATATTGCACAATAACTCATTCTGACACTCGTTTTTCGACCCAAAAGCTATACCTGTAAAGTGCTCTGAATGCATAGAAAGGGTCGGCCTGATGCGAGTGTGTCATAAGTGTTGTCACGATACCAGGATTTTAGCTAATGCCTTATTTTTATTTCCTTTAAGAAGCTTTATTTCAAAATGCAAAAAAGTAGTCACCATATCAGTGAGGACAGTGTCCCGTGACTCAGCAGTGACAGTGTCCCGTGACTCAGCAGTGATAGTGTCCCATGACACAGCAGTGTCAGTATCCCGTGACACAGCAGTGACAGTGTCCCGTGACAGTGCCCGTGACACACTAGTGACAGTGTCCCTTGACACAGCAGTGACAGTGCCCCTTGACACAGCAGTGACAGTGCCCCGTGACACAGCAGTGACAGTGCCCCCTGACACAGCAGTGACAGTGTCCCGTGACACAGCGGTGACAGTGCTCCGTGACACAGCGGTGACAGTGCCCCGTGACACAGCGGTGACAGTGCCCCCTGACACAGCGGTGACAGTGTCCCGTGACACAGCGGTGACAGTGCTCCGTGACACAGCGGTGACAGTGTCCCGTGACACAGCAGTGACAGTGTCCCGTGACAGTGCCCGTGACACACTAGTGACAGTGTCCCTTGACACAGCAGTGACAGTGCCCCTTGACACAGCAGTGACAGTGCCCCGTGACACAGCAGTGACAGTGCCCCCTGACACAGCAGTGACAGTGTCCCGTGACACAGCGGTGACAGTGCTCCGTGACACAGCGGTGACAGTGCCCCGTGACACAGCAGTGACAGTGCCCCCTGACACAGCGGTGACAGTGTCCCGTGACACAGTGGTGACAGTGCTCTGTGACACAGCGGTGACAGTGTCCCGTGACACAGCAGTGACAGTGCCCCATGACACAGCAGTGACAGTGTCCCGTGACACAGCAGTGACAGTGTCCCGTGACACACCAGTGACAGTGTCCCGTGGCACAGCAGTGACAGTGCCCCATGACACAGCAGTGACACTGTCCCGTAGCGCATCCTGGTCTTGGTAGTTTTCAATATATAAGGTCAATATTAAGGAGCAAAGTCTGATATGTTAGTGAAATGGTTGCGGTGATGAAGGTGTTACTACAGATACGGTTTCTTCGTAATAACATGCCTTTACAATCAAATGTACATTACAAATATTAACAAATATAATTTTAGATTCGACTTTTGAGTTACAAAGTGGAGCCTCTGCATACGTTCCTTGATTACATCCAGGGCGGGTAAGTGGTTTTTGACGTCTTCACATATGTCTGTCATAAAGCATTCACTTAGGGGTCATTTAATAAAGGGTCATCCATAGAGTATGTCACGCTTAGGGTGGTGGGCAGTCTATGGACAGGCGTGACGAAACGTTACTTGGAGTGTGGAATCTCTGGGTGAGCATTACGTAACAGTTTTTTAAATGTTGGCTCATTGAGTTGTCTGTATCAAATTGATAAAGTATTAACTGTTCAGATTTTGTTGGTAGATGTTCACATTATTCCAATGAATAATCAGCAATGTATTATTGTTTTTTTACTTTTATAGACATATTTTAAGTGTAAACAATGAATCGATAAATCTAATAATTATTATAGATGCACAGGGATTACAGGGGTCTTTGTCATAATTTTAGGGGGCATACATGCTGGTGTTATTAAGCACGACAAGGGAGTAGAGTGATCTAAAAAGTTCAGAAATAATTACATACTTTTCAAAATCAATTTCGGAACTGAAGTGAAGGTCAGTTTGCAAATGGAATTGAGGGTCAATGACCTGATGTGACAAGACAGACTGTGGCTTGCAGGATGGACCTGAGCTTCACTGTGGCAATAGACTTCACAGCGTCGAATGGCAACCCAGCCTCCTCTATGTCCCTGCATTACTGTACCCCCCAGCAACCGAGTCTGTACGCCCACTGTCTCATGGCCGTTGGAGGCATCATCCAGGACTATGACAGGTGGGTTGTACGCACTTGAGGGGATATTGTGACCTGTTGCCTAACAACAAGGTCTGTCAAGCTTACAAAATGGCTGTCACAAACGTGAATCAATCAGAAATTCTGTCATGTATTTTGTTGAATTCTAACCCAAAATGTTTTTTTTGTGACATAGAGAAGAGTTGTTTAAGTGGGAGCCATATGTTGGAACAACTGATGTCATGTGGCTCTGGTAATGTCATTAACAAACTAAACAACAAAATGTATTTTAAATTTTGACCAGATCTCACTCACTCACTCTCCCTCTCCCTCTCCCTCTCCCTCTCCCTCTCCCTCTCCCTCTCCCTCTCCCTCTCCCTCTCCCTCTCCCTCTCTCTCTCTCTCTCTCTCACTCCCCCCCTCTCTCACTCTGCATGGCTTTACCTATTCCTATACAGGGAAGTATTTTTTCCTCTGAAAACCAGGATATAACTCAGTATTAAATAACCAATTGTTATGTTCCAGCGACAAAATGTTTCCAGCTCTCTCTCTCTCTCTCTCTCTCTCTCTCTCTCTCTCTCTCTCTCTCTCTCTCTCTCCCTCTCCCTCTCCCTCTCCCTCTCCCTCTCCCTCTCCCTCTCTCTCTCTCTCACTCCCCCCCTCTCTCACTCTGCATGGCTTTACCTATTCCTATACAGGGAAGTATTTTTTCCCCTGAAAACCAGGATATAACTCAGTATTAAATAACCAATTGTTATGTTCCAGCGACAAAATGTTTCCAGCTCTCGGGTTTGGGGCCAAAGTACCTCCAAATGGAGTTGTTTCTCATGAGTTCTTCCTGGTAAGTTCCATGTCCTGTCACTGACTTCACAAAACTCCAGTTTACCACTTGCCACTTGGGTGAACTGACTGCAGTGGTTAATGGAATTTGACTCTATCCCAGAGGCCTGTCCCAAATAAGCTCCTAGTTCCCAAACAGATTTGCTTTTGTACTGATGTCAAGTTTTTTGTCTGGGTGGTCTATGTTCATTGTGTTTTTTGTCTGGGTGGTCTATGTTCATTGTGTTTTTTGTCTGGGTGGTCTGTGTTCATTGTGTTTTTTGTCTGGGTGGTCTATGTTCATTGTGTTTTTTGTCTGGGTGGTCTGTGTTCATTGTGTTTTTTGTCTGGGTGGTCTATGTTCATTGTGTTTTTTGTCTGGGTGGTCTGTGTTCATTGTGTTTTTTGTCTGGGTGGTCTGTGTTCATTGTGTTTTTTGTCTGGGTGTTTTTGTTATACTTTATTCATTAACAAGCGCCAAAAAACTGTACATCAAATGAAACTTAATAAAACTATCTTTGTAATGGTCTGACATTTATAAGTGTATGTATATCTTAACTTTACAATACAATTGTTTTATAAATGTTTTGAGTTAATACAATCTTAAAATAATTACATTCACAGTCAACTTCAGATGCCGTTATGGCAATTACTAATTCATTTTTGACCGCTTGAATCAGTTATTGAAATCTTCGGAATTAAGTCCTGATTCCATTGGTACCACACTTAATTGTGTAAATCGGCCTCACGTGGATGAATATAAGTTTTTGACTGCCATTGAATACCACAATCGCAAACGTTTATAACCGTGAAAACATCGACCATCCGTCCGTGAAAACCATCAAGATTACCAGAACTTACATTTACCTTTTTACTCAGTATTCAAGTTCAAGTACATGTCACATCCATCTGTCATAAACATCATTACCAACTTGTACTTGACTTTGTTCGAGTGAAAACAACAACTGTCCAAAACATCATCCGAATCATCAGAAAATGAACATTGCTACCATCCTGCACGGCATCAATGCGTTCAGACGCTTTGCACCAAGAAGAAAATTAACAGTGTATTTATTATTTAAAACGCTCAAAATCACTGTCTAAACGTGTCCTGGCCAAGTACACATACACACATCTTGTGATGTCATAGGATATTTATTACTTAAAACGCTCAAAATCACTGTCTAAACGTGTCCCGGCCAAGTACACATACACACATCTTGTGATGTCATAGGATATTTATTACTTAAAACGCTCAAAATCACTGTCTAAACGTGTCCCAGCCAAGTACACATACACACATCTTGTGATGTCATAGGATATTTATTACTTAAAACGCTCAAAATCACTGTCTAAACGTGTCCCGGCCAAGTACACAAACACACATCTTGTGATGTCATAGGATATTTATTACTTAAAACGCTCAAAATCACTGTCTAAACGTGTCCCAGCCAAGTACACATACACACATCTTGTGATGTCATAGGATATTTATTACTTAAAATGCTCAAAATCACTGTCTAAACGTGTCCCAGCCAAGTACACATACACACATCTTGTGATGTCATAGGATATTTATTACTTAAAACGCTCAAAATCACTGTCTAAACGTGTCCCGGCCAAATACACATACACACATCTTGTGATGTCATAGGATATTTATTACTTAAAACGCTCAAAATCACTGTCTAAACGTGTCCCGGCCAAGTACACATACACACATCTTGTGATGTCATAGGATATTTATTACTTAAAACGCTCAAAATCACTGTCTAAACGTGTCCCGGCCAAGTACACATACACACATCTTGTGATGTCATAGGATATTTATTACTTAAAACGCTCAAAATCACTGTCTAAACGTGTCCCAGCCAAGTACACATACACACATCTTGTGATGTCATAGGATATTTATTACTTAAAACGCTCAAAATCACTGTCTAAACGTGTCCCGGCCAAGTACACATACACACATCTTGTGATGTCATAGGAATATGTGTACATTTTCTTGAGGTAATTCGATAGGCCTACGCAACTATGTGAAAAGTCATAGTTGGGATAAAAAGACTTATAAGTAGTTTCAGCACCTGTGATGCACAACAGAAAAATCCCGCAACCAGATTTTTTCCAAAACTGTCGCCATGCAGCAACGCTTTCCTGGCAGATGGTAGTTCTAAAGTAATTACTGCAACATGTTGCCAAAATGTTGACACTAATAAGTATTTACATGAAAACAAAATCATTCTCAAATACTTTTTTATTCATTCAATAAAAATATTTTTTGTGTTTTGACTTGGTTTGTATTATAAACACAGGAGACCACTTAGACTCCTTAGCTGTCCCCAGGATCATTGTTAAGCAGATTTGAGCAGTCCCAAAGTCCAGAATTTACACTTGTAGTACCTTTGTGAAATATCAAACTATTCTGTTGGCACTTCATATATGCATATAAAACCTTACAAAAGGTGTTTGGGAAAAATTGCTTGAAAACTTTGTTAGTCGAACTTGTAGTTTACTGTACCATTCAGACACGCAGTTGTGTTGGTTTCAGAATGGAAGCTCAGATAACCCATACTGCCAGGGCATCCCTGGGGTTTTGGATGCCTACTACAAATCCCTACAGCACGTCAAGTTATATGGACCCACCAACTTTGCACCCGTCATCAATCATGTTGCAAAGTAAGTCATTTGCATCTTGATTGCCTCTCCGAGGAACATCTTTGTAATTGCAACTGGCATGAATTAAAATGACATCTATGTATTGAATACTACCAACAAATATTGACAGGTAAAAAAACAGAGTGGGCATGATTATTAGTTATCACTGTGGCTTGTGGGGCACAGTAGTATAGTTGGATTCTCAGTCGTGTAAACTGGTGTTCAAATCCTCTGGCAATTCTTTCGGACGTTGGACAATTTCATCCACTCTATGTTGCTTCAGTTCACTTAGCTGTGTAAATGAGTACCTGGCTATAGACACTAGTGGATATATGTGAATGAATAGTCGTCGTTGAGTAATCGCAGATGGCTGAATGCTTCCTAGAGAAGTTGGTGCTGGAATGAACAGATCTGCCAGGGTGTGAAGAGTAAAGCACTTGGAGCAGTCCTATGGACTCGATATTGCGGTGTGTGTGTGTACGTGTGTGTGTGTGTGATTATGTGAGTTTGTGTGTGTTTATCAGACCTGCCTACCATTCCGGATTGTCTGGAATCATTCCGGAAAGTCACCTCAAATTACGGTATTACGGCGAAGGATGAAAATATTACGGACTGTCACCATGTTTGCTAATCACTAAAATTTAGTTTCCACTATATTTAACAGGTGGCAGCATATGTATGCAGCATGTTGTGACATTGTGTTTCATTCGCTGAGTCTGGTCGTAATCTAACCAATAGGAAACAACGTTATGACAAATTGGCATTTCCGCGATCAAACAAAACGAAGTCACGCTGCACGAAACGATGGATGACAGCGAAACGACGCCACCGCCAACCGAAAAGAAATGTGTAATGCAAAAATGTAGTGAGTGTTGTACTTGTAGTGTTAGGCCAACTGTACTAAGACTAAGTTAGTGTATTTATTGAGGAGTTTAGTCTATCATTTACAGCCTATCATACAGTCTCTAGAGTGTAGGCGATGTCGATGACAGTGTGATGTAATGGTTTTGGTCGGGTCGCTACCCCCCTCCCGTCTATCATTTATCATTCTAGAGTTGAGTAGGCTAGCCTAGAGTGTAGGTGATGTTGGTGACAGTGTAACTAATGGTTTTGACCCTTCACTACCCCCCCCCCCCCCCACAATATCTGACACAGTTCTGCATTACTGACAGGAAGCCTATATTCCTGAAAATCAGTGTAAATGGGAAGATGGATTACTGACAGGAAGTTTTTGGGGTAGGCAGGTCTGGTTTGTGTGTGTGAGTGTGTGTGTTTGTGTGAGTTTGTGTGTGTGTGTGTGTGTGTGTGTGTGTGTGTGTGTGTGTGTGTGTGTGTGTGTGTGTGTGTGTGTGTGTGTGTGTGTGTGTGTGTGTGTGTGTGTGTGTGTGTGTGTGTGTGTGTGTGTGTGTGTGTGTGTGTGTGTGTGTGTGTGTGTGTGTGTGTGTGTGTGTGTGTGTGAGTTTGTGTGTGTATTTATGTGTGTGTCTGTGTGCGTGCGTGCGTGTGTATATGTGTATAAAAGAACTTACCTTTACTTGTTGAATGCACAGGTTTGCGCAGGCCTATAGAGAGGGGTCTCACTACTTTGTGCTACTCATTCTCACTGATGGCGTCATCACAGATATGCCCATGACTAAACAGGCCATCATTGACGTAAGTATAAGGGTTTTCGTGTGTTTTAATTTGTCTGCTCGAAGCATGTCTGAAATGAGTAAAATGTGACTTTATGCATATTAATTTGTACAGTTGACTATTCAGTAAATATTCACTTTATATTAGATTGATGTGTGTCAAATGCAGTGTTTATGTAATATCCTTTCATACTAATTTGCATATTTAGCCTTTGCTAGATGTCTCAACTTTTTTGTACCATTTTCTGGATTCATCTGGGCCAACAATTGCTTTGCGGAATAGTGTGGGTAATAATCATGGTAATGCAATAGAAGCCTTGATATTAATTGACAACCTTTGCATGAATGTGCAGGAGTGTTATGTTATAATGTATAATTTGGCAGGCTTATGCGTTCTGACTTCTGCTTTGCCATTTTTTATACTCTCAGTGCTCGGGAATGAACAGACATTTGGTGTTTGGCTACAGAGATTCAGTTTCACTTTGCAGGCTTCAAGATTTCCCATGTCCATTATCATTGTGGGCCTTGGCAATGCGGACTTTTCAGGTAAGACCCTGCTCCTTTGCTGAGATCTGTAAATATCATGTCACTGGTGGGTGTTTGGTTGCATTGGTTCCCATCTGTATTCACAGGGGTGTCAGTTGAAACCCTCTCTTTCACACTACATCCCTTTTTAAATAATAATTACTTCCTACAATTTTTCTGTGAATTTGCAAGGCTGAATCACAACTTCCATTTTGATAATATCTAATAATATAATCATATCATTGTCATATCTTCTGGTTTCTTTCCTTTGATCAAATCCACTAATCTCTCCATGTAACATTACAGGTGAGCATTTAAACATAAATGAGAAATATAAACATAATTCAATTAATGATGTGTTGTATTAATTCCCCTTTCAAGCTTTGACTTTATTTTAAACCAACATTGTCTATTTCTCATTCTGATTGGATGAAATACAATACTTACGGAGCTGGTCCTTAAACTGGTCGCTAGAGGGCAATAGTTTAAAGCAGCTGCTTACACACACGTGACATCTGCCGTCTTTAATTTAGTTTTGAGTTGTTCTTTGATTACAGATTATTAAATTGACCTTGTCTGTTTCTTAATTTTAATATAACGTTCATACTAGAGTAACTATTTTGAAGATATAGTGCTCACCAAAATGTATGTTGTGCCACGAAATGTTCAAACTATATACAAATATACAAATAAACAATTGTGGCTAACAAAAAGTTCCTGGAATTACCCTTTAATTTGACACGTACACCTAGTTCACACAATCGCATCAGCAAGTGGGACGAAGTACGACTGATTCAGTGTACCTGTTCATACACATTACCACCCCTGGCACGTGAGGCTGATTTCAAGTACCACAACAGACACAGTTGCTTTAAAATAGCCCATCCAATTTCTAAATGGTGCAACTTTTTGGACAGCCCTTAGCTTCACATTACGATGGCATACAATGCTAGAGTCCTTGTCATCTGTGTTTGGACAGCCCTTAGCTTCACATTACGTTGGCATAAAATGCTAGAATCCTTGTCATCTGTGTTTGGACAGCCCTTAGCTTCATATTACGTTGGCATACAATGCTAGAGCCCTTATCATCTGTGTTTGGACAGCCCTTAGCTTCACATTACAATGGCATACAATGGTACAGTCCTTATCATCTGTGTTTGGACAGCCCTTAGCTTCACATTACAGTGGCATACTATGGTACAGTCCTTATCATCTGTGTTTGGACAGCCCTTAGCTTCACATTACAATGGCATATAATGCTAGAATCCTTGTCATCTGTGTTTGGACAGCCCTTAGCTTCACATTATGTTGGCATACAATGCTAGAATCCTTGTCATCTGTGTTTGGACAGCCCTTAGCTTCACATTACGTTGGCATACAATGCTAGAATCCTTGTCATCTGTGTTTGGACAGCCCTTAGCTTCACATCACAATGGCATACAATGCTAGAGTCCTTATCATCTGTGTTTGGACAGCCCTTAGCTTCACATTACGATGGCATACAATGCTAGAGTCCTTATCATCTGTGTTTCGACAGCTCTTAGCTTCACATTACGATGGTGTACAATGCTAGAATCCTTGTCATCTGTGTTTGGACAGCCCTTAGCTTCACATTACGATGGCATACAATGCTAGAATCCTTGTCATCTGTGTTTGGACAGCCCTTAGCTTCACATTATGTTGGCATACAATGCTAGAATCCTTGTCATCTGTGTTTGGACAGCCCTTAGCTTCACATTACGATGGCATATAATGCTAAGAGTCCTTATCATCTGTGTTTGGACAGCCCTTAGCTTCACATCACAATGGGATACAATGCTAGAGTCCTTATCATATGTGTTTGGACAGCCCTTAGCTTCACATTACAATGGCATACAATGCTAGAGTCCTTATCGTCTTGTTTTGACAGCCCTTAGCTTCACATTACAATGGCATACGATGCTAGAGTCCTTATCATCTGTGTTTGGACAGCCCTTAGCTTCACATTACGATGGCATACAATGCTAGAGTCCTTATCATCTGTGTTTCGACAGCTCTTAGCTTCACATTACGATGGTGTACAATGCTAGAGTCCTTATCATCTGTGTTTGGACAGCCCTTAGCTTCACATTACAATGGCATAAATGCTAGAGTCATTATCATCTGTGTGCCTCAAAGAACATAATGTGGACTTGTTGTAGCAATGAAGGAGCTCGATTCAGATGACCACGCCTTGTCAGTTGGCAGATACTCGGCGGAACGTGACATTGTTCAGGTGCGCACTTTCTTTTTCAGCTGCATACTTGACAGTTGTGGAATTTCTACAGTCGCCCCCCATTATAACACGACCTCGCTATAACGCGGATTCGGTTATAACGCAGTCGGTCGTGGACCCCAAATTTCTGCCGCCAGGGGGGAAATGAGCGCTGTGGCAAACTATATTAACGCGGTAATTACTGTCACTTGTTTTGTGTGAAGTTATCCTCGTCTTTGTTCGCTACGTGTGCATTTTTGAAAGACTAGTTGGCGGACTATAAATTTAACGTTGGTGTGCAACGAACTGTGCAACGAATCTGGGGCGAGGCGTGTCACTACGTTGGCTTGCTGTTGTTTGTTCTGCACTGCCAGTGTTATCAAAGGCATCAATTTCTTTGACTGGTCAATTAATTTTAGGCACAGTAAATGTGGAGCAAGGCATTATTTGTTTCGCACCAACATCAAGCGAATCGTTTCCCTTCAGCGAGTCATGGCTTCCACGGATCAGCGCCTTTACCTTCTGCAGGTTTGCCAGGCTTCGGCGCCGGGCGGCTTGCAAAGTGCAATTAAAATTCACAAATACGCCTTGCTTAGGAATGGGGCAAGAATGGGGTAAAAAGTTTTAATGCAGCCTAGTAGGGAAGATCAGTATGCTAACATTGCATCACAAATATTAGTTTTTTCGCTGCGATGATCGCAAAGCTACTGGTGCGCCAAAATATGAATTCATCAACCGCATATGAAATGGTGAATCGCAATATTGTTCGGCATGGTAAATGTGCTTTCTAAATTGGTATTTTGATATTGCTTTAAAGACGAAGTTAAGCCAATTGTGAACGTATTTATTATAGTTTTAAATCTTTAGTCAACTCAAGCACAGCGTTTGCGAACTCATTTGCATATTCAGCTGCTGAGTGCCAGGTTATTATTTTAGATCTTACGTCACTGGTACCATATTATCATTCAGTTGACCGTGGCCTGTTGGTCTGTAGTCTATTTTAAAACTATACCATTCGTGAATTTTATTACACCGATTGTGTGTGTGGCTTCGACGGCGTTCCTGGTGCAGAGGCCGTGACAGTCGTCGAAGTGCCCCTGGTGGCAGATATGGGAACCCGTTATCGCGCCTCGCTTATACCGCAGATTCATTTCATGGACCCCCGACTACCACATTATAATGGGGGGGGGGGCGACTGTGCCTGGCTGTAGGTACTGGCACACATGTGGACGAATAGTCTATTCACAGTATTTATAGCATGGCTAAAGGTGTACGGAACCAGTTTTTAACAATTGATCATACTTGCCATAGTGAAACTAACTCAGATAATTATTACTTTTAAGAATCTTCAAAATCTAAAATGGCACTTTGAAGGGTACAACAGGTGGGACTTTGAAGGGTACAACAGCTGGGACTTTGAAGGGTACCACTGCTGAGACTTTGAAGGGTACAACAGCTGGGACTTTGAAGGGTACAACCGCTGGGACTTTGAAGGGTACCACAGCTGGGACTTTGAAGGGTACAACAGCTCAAAAAGACCAGTTTGTGAGTTTACAGGTGTTCCAGTAGTTGTGGCAAAATCCCAGCAGGTGGATTTACCACGACATGATTAGGGGTGCAGTGTGTTTAGTTATTTATTAGTTGTTATGTAAAAATGTAGTGGTACAACAAGATGCATGGGAGAAATTAAGAAAACAGTTAAGATAAAATCACCCTCTCTAAATACACCACTGTCTCTTTCAGTTTGTTCCATTCCGTGAGTTCATTGGTGGTCGCTATGGCAACGACTTGACAATGAGCCAGGCGTATCTAGCGAAGGAGGTCCTAGCAGAAATTCCCGACCAGATCACTGGCTACATGAAGAAGCATGGCATAAGTCCACGACAGCCACCAGCACCACCTGTTGGAGGCGATAATAATGGCGCGGGAAGGGTGTCGTGAGAAACAGACTATTGGTTATCTGGCGATGCATACCTAAGCTGCCGGAAATGGATCTAGAATAAGAACATTTGTAATTATGCATGATATGTGTGTGCCATATGCATTTTCTCCGTTTCTGACATTAGTTTTTCTATTGTATATTAGTTTGCTATAATATTGACAATGTTGCTTGGTGTGTTTATATATATATATGTGTGTGTGTGTACATGTATATATATATATACATTACCAGTATTCCAGGATATCTTTATTTTCAAAGGATTATTTGTGTGGAGTTCTGAAGTGCACAAATGTATTTAAGATGACTACATGCAAACGTTTTGTTGTATACGTTTTTAAGCAAATACCCGGCTAAAAATATGAGTACAATATTTCTTTCATGGGTCACCAGAGGTTATATTTTTTACTAATATTAGTACATCCAATTCTATCGTATTTCATTGGATTGAATACATTGCATTTATGTAAACATAGAAAGTACATTTGGTGCTGTGTATTGGTGAAAATAGGCGCCTAATTTCTAATATGGTCACAATACTGTGTTGATTGTATTAACAAACACGTCAAGTGAATTTAACTTTGTTTTATATCAAGATGAACGTAGCAGTTATATACATATATATATATATACAGATTGCAAGACTTTAGCGATGTACCTTTCACAGCATCATGCAATGTACTCTTTACATTTGTTGTGGAATAAATGGTTATTCACATTTACATATGTGTAGCAACTAACAACTTTCATATTGGGGTAGTTAAGGAAGATTCTGTATTTGTACAACAGATAGCAATGTTTGTGTGTAAAATAAATGTTGTATACTTTTTATTTTGCCACCAAGTATATATATATATGTTGCAACTATTGTATATATGTTGCAAGTATTGTATATATGTATATGTTGCAAGTATTGTAGCACTAAACGTTATATTTTGTAAAGTAAATAAATGTATATGAGATGACAAAAGGCTTACACGTGTTCTATTTGCATTACGCGGAGTGACAGCGTTTTGATAACAATAATCATTTATTATTCCATTTGATTTACTCCAGGGTCATAGGGCTTCAGGTCAGTTCCCGTGACATGGACCTCAACGATGTTCTCTCACATGAGTTGGCACCCATTCCCACATCAATGTTCACAGAAATGAGGATTTCAAAGGCGAAATGTATCCTAAAAAACAACTTCAAGTTGAAGTGTCAGCAAGGCATGTATCACACACAGGAGTCACAGTCATCGATGGTTCAGCCCTGCTCTGGGTGGTTCACTGGCCAACAGGTGGGACAGTGAAGGAGTTTGTGACCAATTTCAGAGGTCATATCGAAAGGCTAATATGTAAAGGCGATGTGCACCTTGTCTTTGACAGGTACCATGAGTACAGCCCAAAGAGTGTCACTAGAGGCTTCAGGACCACGGAGGCAAGCAGAACCAACCGACTTACGGCAAATATCGAATTGCCACCGCAGAAAGTTGTGTTGACAGTAACCGAGAACAAACAGCAACTAATGGACATCATCTGCACAGAGCAGATACTCGACGAGTCGTCCCATCACGACAATCTAAACCAACACAAGTTAATTATCACATGGCAACACATAACTCCTGTGGAAATCAGCCATGGTGGAGTTATCATTCAAGGGAGAGACATGAACACCACTCACGAAGAGGCAGACAACATCATAGTACAACAGATGCTAATGGTTGCCAAAGAACAACCGAATGGAATCACTTTCTTGTCTGATGATACCAACGTGTTCGTGCTCCATTATTATTACCTGAATGATCCTCTGAAAATATTGGTGACAATGCAGTCTCCAATCAAAGACCGAGTTACTGTTGATATTGGCACGACTGTGGACAACACAAAGACATCATTCCAGAAATCCTTCCAGCCCATGCGCTTTCGGGATGTGACACGGTTGCCTGCATTGTTTTGGCATTGAAAAAATTACTGTTCTGAAAGTAGTGCGATCTGGTCATCATTCTATGTCATTTCTGGGTCATACTGATGCCCCCATGACAGCTGTAATAAAACAGGCAACATCATTTATGGCTGCTTGTTATGGACAATCAAATTGTCATGCCATGTCAAGTGCACGTTTGAATGTGTGGGCAGCCCAAACCAGGAAAGCATTCACGTCAATGCTCAAACTGTGCTCACTGCCGCCGACCACCGAAGCATTTGAGGAAAATGTCAAACGAGCACACCATCAAGTGTGTATGTGGCGATCTATTAAAGATGCAGACCCACCAGAACTTGACCCTGAGAAATATGGATAGAAGAAAGATGTGCAGAACAAATCATTATCACCAACCACCGTCCCGGAAGACGTGTCACTTGCACCTGCTGCTGTCTTACGCCTCGTGAGGTTTGGATGTGAGAGTGACACTCCTTGTTCTTCTGCTGGGTGTGGGTGCAACAATGCAAGGCTGTCATGTACTGTGTTCTGTGCATGTAATGGTGTGTGCTGTTTTAATACACACTTCATAATGTCGTTATGTATGACATTTTACATGTTAATGTGCTGGTTGAAAATAGTGGGACCTTCACATTAAGGCTGCTTTCAATGTCAAGGTCAATCCATAGCCACGGGAAAGTGGCCATATTTGAATTTATGCATATAAACAATAAAACAATTATTTATTGGAATAATTGTGAAATTACAACAATATATATAGGATATATGACCAAAACACAGATACGGTGGTGGCCATATTGCATTTATGCAAATTAACAAAAATGCCCGATCATAATATTTGTTTCAATATTTGATGGCACGAGTCTCCAAACACTTAATGTATTTAGAATAATTTTGAAATTCAAGCCATAATTGGATATATCATAAGAAACTGATATCGAGGTGGCCATATTGGATTTATGCAAATTAAGCAAATTGCCCAAGGGTGACAAGGTGTCACCCGGCATTTTCTGACAATATACACCCTAGTCATATTAAATCAGTAGACAAAAAAACTATAGACGCCAAAACCTGGTCCAGCCTAAATCTTGGATTTGTCTGTTGAACTATGTGCCCAGTGTGTGCGAGACAGACGAGAAACTAAACCCTCCATATGTGCCCGGTGTATGTAACAGACAAGAAACTAAACCCTCCATATGTGCCCGGTGTGTGTGCGACAGACAAGAAACTAAACCCTCCATATGTGCCCGGTGTGTGTGTGACAGACAAGAAACTAAACCCTCCATATGTGCCTGGTGTGTGTGACAGACAAGAAACTAAACCCTTACACAGGCATCTCTGGGTGAACCGCCAAATGGTGGAAAATACCCCCTTTTAGTATACAATATCCTTACCTTTCATGTGGTGTAGTGTATGGTCTTTAGTGATAGAATGACACCATCATCTACTTGCATAAGCCAAATAGTGTTTTGTCCTACATAATTTTTTATAAAATGGCAAAGTTTTAGTGGACTCAGACTTGATAATAAAAACCAGTTATAATTAAACAAATTCCAGGCACAATGAAATATTTAGTACAGTTTATTTTGAACATCACCTAATATCATTCTATGAAACAGATGCTACATAACTGGAGGAGTCAACAATTAACATGTGTGTATATGTAAAGATACAATATATATGCATATAAAATATTTTATCTAATAGACTGCTCATTATTATTCATGCCCGAGACATTAGCTTAATTGTTAGTTATTTGGTTGAACAGAAGATCTGCTTTTTGGTAATTTTTCAAACATCTCCTGATCTCCCACTTTCAAAAAAAAATGCTGATGTATTTGAACAAAATATCCTTTCGTGCACATTAATCAGTATTGTGTATCGCAGATCTTAATAGTGCAATTAGCAATAATTGATTAATTACACTGTATATATACATATTAACCATACCCTATTATATAAAGCAATCGCTATGTAATAAAAAAATTCATAATGATTAGTAAATCTATACATAAAACGTAATGAGATAATGGCAACTTAATAATAACGAAGATACTAAAATGCTTAAACAAAAAATACAACATTGGTCATATCAACAGCTAGAAAAATCATATTAATGCAGACTTGTCAATAAATGCCATCATATGTACGGTAAATTCCTCCCCCATATGCCATAGTTATCATGTGCTATGTTGAGCATGACTCTGCCTAAGCATGTGAATTTAGCAGTATAATATATTAATTGTACATCATTTTATACACATTATTAGTTATGCCCCAGTTGTAAGATGTACCACAGTTAAATGTACAAAAATATATTTTTAGTCAAAAATGTAAAAGTATATTCTGAAAATATTCAAGGATATTATAAGTCTATTATAAGGATATTATAAGTCTTTCTTTGCTATGTCCAAGCATGTATGCATCCGTACACATACAGTTATACGTGGTGGCACAATGTGCACAAACAGGCATACAGACATGCACACCCACGTAACTGAATGAGGACGATAAGTGACAATGTGTATGTTTCAATGTCTTGCAGCAATGGCCATCTCTCTTGGGCCTTTTGGTTTCCCCACACGGTTTGGGAAACCTGAAATAAACAATCGACCATTGTGACAGTGCATAGAAGATTCGACATGGCTAACAATTTAGGTTAACTTTTAGTAGAAACGATTCAATGTCTTAGGATTAATAGTTTGCTCATTGTGAATATTCTGACAAAATATGAAGAAGTTTCGATTATTGAATAAATAGTTACAATGATTTTTGTGATTTTCTTTTCTGTCAACCCCATTTTAAAAAATTTACAAATATATGCCACATCTATAACATGGTGAAATTTATCGCATGTAAGCTGGGAAAAATAACAACTATACTCACTTATGTCTATTCCCTGGTAGACGACTTTTTTTTCAAACACCCACGTCAAAACTGAAAATGTGGAAGGAGATGAATAACTGTATGTGTGCATATTATACATTATTGCTCAGATTTATTAAGATTAATAGTGTCACTGATGTCATTTATTCAGAGTTATGTTACTAATTAAATTATGGGTTCAAAGATGGTCACTATAATCAAATCTTGTTCAATATTGTCACTATTCTGGACACTGATTCAGTGTTGTGACAATACTCTGGTCATGGGTTCAAGGCTGTATTAATAATCACGTTATGGGTTCAAGATAGTTTCACTAATCCGATCATTATGTTTCAAGGCTGCACAATAATCAGTTCACGGGTTCAAGACTGCCAATAATCAGGTCATAGGGTCAAGGCTGTGTCATTAATCAGGTGGGTTCACGGATGTGTCAATACTCAGGTCATGGGTTCAAGGCTGTGTCAATACTCAGGTCATGGGTTCAAGGTGCTGTCAATGCTCAGGTGGGTTCAAGGATGTGTCAATACTACTGCAACTCACTCCTAAACAATACTGCTAAAAAGGACTTGGCTAAACTCCAATGTGTACAGAATTGTTTGGCACGTTTCTCACCATCTCTGCCCCTACTTAAACAGTGCATTGGCTTCCAATTGCATATCGAATACAATTCAAGTTAGCCACTATCACATATCGTGCCCTTTCGACACAACACCATCCTATTTGTTTAGTCTCCTTCGTTTTTCCGATATCCCCAGGAATCTCTGATCATCTGTTTCACGACTTTTTGTTCCGAAAAGCTTTTTCTGTAGCTGTATGCAAAATCTGGAATCAACTCCCTATCACTTTAACATCATCTAAGACTATAGATACCTATCGCAAAAAAACTGAAGACTTATTTATTTGAAATTGCATTCCCACCCAAACCTTTGGCGGTCCCTTGCTCTAATGACAACTCTTGCTTGTCCCTGTTAATGATTTGCCCAACGATTCTTGTATGTATGTATCTGAGCTCAGATTCTTGGGATTTAGGCGCTATAGAAGTTTGTCATTATTATTATTATACTCAGGTCATGCTTTCAAGGCTGTATCAATACTCAGATCATGGGTTCAAGGCTGTGTAATTACTTAGGTGCATTCAAGGATGTGTCGGTATTCAGGCTGTGAGTTCAAGGCTGCGTCAATACTCAGGTGGGTTCAAGGCTGTATCATTACGCAGGTCATGGGTTCAAGGCTGTGCCATTACTGAGGTCATTGGTTCAAGACTGTATTAATACTCAGGTCTTGGATTCAAGGCTGTATCAATTATCTAGTACTGTTTTATCTACTTTGGCAATTTACAGGTCATGGGTTCAAGTAGTATACCTAGTTTAGCCAGCCCTCTAAACGAGCATCCTAAACTTCTTCCAATAGGGGAGCTATGCAAACCTGCATCCCATCCATGGGTATAAATAACACACAGCTTTTGCTATTGGAACTGGTCTATTATCAAATAACTGTATTAAACTAATTACATAGTTTAGAAAAGGGCATCATAATCTAGTCATAAATAATTTCTTCTTGAAAATATACAGCCTTTTTTAGAAGCAGGCTGAGGTGGTATGGACATGTAGAGTGAAAGGACGACGCGGACTGGGTGAAGGGCTGTACAAGGTTAGTGGTGGAGGGGACAGCTCCCGTCGGCAGACCAAGGAAGACCTGGCAGAACTCCGTGTCTGTAGACTTGAGTCTGATGGGCATCGACCATCGGGATGCACGGGACTGTTCAAGTGGAAGAGAGCAGTTGGAAGAAAGGCAAACCCAGCAGAGCCTTGAAACACCGCCTCTAAACGACGATGATGATGATGATGATGTGAGCATCACATTTCATAAATTCGCAAATCAATCTCTATTTAATCATCTGCTGCATGACAATAATACTAAGATTAAGATCACCTCCAACATGAAAATGTTGCCATAGAGTGCATAAATTAGGATTGTGATAACTGCCCATTTTTATCACCTGTGGAATATAAGATTAGCTGAAAATACAGCAGTCAAAATGTCACACTCACTTGGCTGGTGAATAGTTGGACTTGAAAGTGGCGACACTGGACCTGGCTGGGGCAAACCTGTGTTTGAATGTGGTGATCTTGATCTCTTGTGGTGCTATTGAAATGACATAATTACTATTATAATACAGTTGTAGTAATTATCACAAAAATGTCCTTCAATCAAAACATGGTGACAACTGTAAGAAACCATACAAGATCTTTAGGCCATATAAACAAGAAACATGTTCAATGTCCCTGCCCCCTTCTTTTGGGGCTGCCGTCTCCTTTTAATTATTATCTATTGAAAAACCAAATAAGTAATTTATAAATGGTTTTTGGTTTTCAATCTGTGAAGAAATCTCAATCCAAAACAAGCGTATAAAATCATACATTATTACTTGTCCATACCCTGCCAGTCCTGTGGTGTCTTTTTCTGTCTCTGTTCTTTGCCTCCTTGTCAGAGCTTCTGTGTGACCCGGCTGGCACTCTGTGACCACCAAACGCTGCTGAAACAGGAAAAGTGCAGTAGGAAAATATATGCTGAAGTAGTTAAAACTGGCCTTGTTTAAAACGTTTCAGGTACGGAGGAAATACTAACAATCAACTCTTGGTAAGTTACATGTATCATTTAGTATTGTATTCCGCATGCTCGTGCAATTGCCTAATTATTGCAATGCATCTCAGATGTTTACCTGCTATAATGTATCAAACTGTCAAATACTGAGAGGAAGTGGTTAGAATTGAAGAGAGACAATTGTTTGTTATCAGCCATCTGCAACAGTGACATGACAACAGTGACAACATTATAATAACAATAATAATGTCAACTTGTAGAGCGCCATAATTCTAGACAAAAGTCCATTCAAAGGCGCTAAAATAGATTAATACATAAATACTAAAACAAGGTAGTTAAACAAATGATAATAAAAATAAATAAATCAATTGCTAAAACCGTGATGCATAATGCATAGGCAATAAGATTAGGCGGTAAAAGGATATAGCATTAATTAAAACGTGACATAATATGTGCATTATAAGGCATAAAAGAAATAAGTTAGTTGAATGAAATAAGTTATTTAATTCCCATGACAACTGGACAACCGTCTCATGTTAGAAAGTCCTTAATACATGTGTATGTCCACAACCACTTTTGAAAATGTACAACTTATATGTATAATTGTATGTCTCTGGATCGGTGTTTGTCTGATGTGTCTGATATGAAGTTAATAACTGAATTAGCATTGAATTATCACTCAGAAAAGTCAGCAAATTACAACTCTAAACTTCATCATGTGGTTGTAACAAATTCCCAGCTGACCATGGAAATGCTACGTGTGAATAAGTATTAAAAGAAAAGAGACAGACATCTGCCAGGCATGGGTATAACACACGTCCGAGACATCTGAACAACTCGGTGTGCAAACTGTTTTCTTGCTGTTTTGCCATATCGTGTTTTGTATGGAGATCTTATGCCATATCGTGTTTTGTATGGAGATCTTATGCCATATCGTGTTTTGTATGGAGATCTTATGCCATATCGTGTTTTGTATGGAGATCTTATGCCATATCGTGTTTTGTATGGAGATCTTATGCCATATCGTGTTTTGTATGGAGATCTTATGCCATATCGTGTTTTGTATGGAGATCTTATGCCATATCGTGTTTTGTATGGAGATCTTATGCCATATCGTGTTTTGTATGGAGATCTTATGCCATATCGTGTTTTGTATGGAGATCTTATGCCATATCGTGTTTTGTATGGAGATCTTATGCCATATCGTGTTTTGTATGGAGATCTTATGCCATATCGTGTTTTGTATGGAGATCTTATGCCATATCGTGTTTTGTATGGAGATCTTATGCCATATCGTGTTTTGTATGGAGATCTTATGCCATATCGTGTTTTGTATGGAGATCTTATGCCATATCATGTTTTGTATGGAGATCTTATGCCATATATCGTGTTTTGTATGGAGATCTTATGCCATATCGTGTTTTGTATGGAGATCTTGTAAACTGTGCTACTAAATTGTTCATGCAACTTGTAGTTGTTCACTACACACACAGTCTATGACTGATTCGACCCTGGCTACAGCATAATAACTCTTGGTATCATACATGATTGATAGGAAACTGCAAGCAGCATATAATTATTCAAAATCATGCAGCATTAATCGTAGCTTTAACTATGCGCTTGCAATAAGGTGTATTAGCTAGTTTATTTGCTAAATATATATTGTTTTACTATAATTATTACAAAAAATGACTCTCATGGTAGCTGTGTTTTAATACCTTAATTATGGAGAATCTCCTGACCATATATATTTGCTGTACAGTGTATTATATACCTGTAAATATACTGATCAAATAACATTTCTTTCATATTCAACTTGTGCATTCTTTGTCATTATTGGTCTATGTTTTGTGTGAACTATTTGAAGAAAGGGTCGAATGTTATGAACTAAATCATGATTCAGCACATATCACCTGACTGTGCTGCCACCTATCAGGCAGTTTTGAAGATGGATTAAATAATTATATCATGAAACCTAATTGAATTTGCATATGAACAGAAAAATTACCATTCAAAGTTATAGTCTATCTAATTGTTCAATTTATGTGACTATTATTGGATGAAACCTATACTCGAATGGCTAGCCTGGGTCACACACTGTGTAGTGCCTGCGATTGGCCATTGTTGAGCCGACACGTGCTGCGCCACCTGTCAACAGTATGCTGACAAAGACCTATCAAATGTTCAATACATTTTTAGTTTCTTTGTATTCTCATCCTGATCAGATATGTGTCAATCCTGATTTTAAACATTATGTAGACGGTTAACTTTTGGACACTGTTATTGTTGTTAGCGTTAGCATCAATAACATTTATCAAATACAATTATATAACAACATTTAATTACAATACTTTCAAACAATCTATTATAATGCTTTGAAAATCAATTACCTTTGCAGTAATAAAGATACATTATAAGCGTACGTGACGGGTCAATTGCAAGTCCGTAGGTTAATGTGTACAACTACATTGTAGATTGTTTAATTATTTGTAATACAGTGCAACATGCTTATAACAAACACGGATACAACGAATTGACGGATAACATGAAACAATTTCTTACGTACAGATGTTTTCCCTATCTTTTCCATTATAAGCGTTCATGGATATTACGAACACGGGTATAACGAATTCACGGTTATTACGAACACCTTTTCCCGAACAAATTTTGCAGTATAACGAATTTCTGTCCAACTGAAAATCGCCCGGTTGTTCGCAAATACTTCCCAGCATGACCTGGTAGCCATGCCGTGGCCGTGCAGACCGCCAGTGCCAAAGTAATTAGGTCAATGAGCTAGGGTAACCATTTGTAACAGGGCTACGCAGTCAGACGCTGCAGTGCACTGCGACTGGCTTGAGGGTTTCCTAGCCAACAGCAAACAAACATCAATGGGGGACTTCTTCAAAGCAGATTTACTGGTGTCATTCTGTGCGTGTTAGGTCAATGAAGGAAATCATCAAAGGTGATTGTTAGCTGCGCGTTATACGACAGTTCATCCGTTAACTGGGCTACGCAGTCAGACAACGCTGCAGCGCACTGCGACTGGATTGAGGATTTCCTGTTGTCTGGTGCCCTAGCCAACAACAAACATACAACAATGGCGGACTTCTTTGAAGCAGATTAACTGGTGTCATTCTGTGTGTGTTGTACAAGTAGTAGTAGTTAACGTGGCTCCATCCTGCCACAGTTCATGTTTTTGTGTGCTTTGACGCGACGTGCTCGCCATGGCATGTGTTTACGTCATACTGTATATGTTACTTTTTCACAGATGGTGGACTGCGATCTTATGCTATAACTACAGTTAATAGTAACATTTGTAACCGTCTTATGTGTCATCTAAATAAATGTTACACAACAAAATATCTTTGAGTTTGATAGACACCTGGCGAATAGTTTAAAAACTCACACACAACACTGCCATCTAGCGGGTAAACGCGTACACGCGTGTAACGAATTCAGGGATATAACGACCTCGTTAGCTACCCACAAAGTAGTTCGTTATAAGCGTGTTGCACTGTACTGGTTGTCATCATGATGAATGTTGCTTCTGTCAATGCTTAAATGTACATGTATATTTTGGGGTCATCCACAAACTACATATGCAAGAGGGGCCATAGCAGTGTAACTGCACCAGCTACAAAAATTAAAAAAATAGCACTTCAGGATTGCAATAGATATCAGCCACCTACTTGATGATTGTTCAAGCATCCGCGTCACCTTCTGCAAACCACTCTCCAGTTTTCCAGGGGACTTTGGAGGAACTTCCGGATTATCCGATTCATACTACAACAAACAAAATGCGGAACCCTGACAGTGAGCAGTCATGGCAAGTCAGTTACTCTACAGAGGGTGCCACTATTTCGCATGCCGCGATTGTTGACTGCAGAAATGAAATGGTCAGCAGAAATAAGTTTAAGGTAAAAGGTATGTGTAGGTGATAACTGCTGGACGTGGCGCCTCCTGGCGTCGACAGTTTTCAGCACAGAAGATCTCTGTTAAGGAGCTTATGTTTTATAGAGCAAAATCAGGCTAAAACCGTTTCACTAAGATAAGAATGTTGGTGAAACAGTGCCCAGGCTTATGTGACTTGATCTACCAGACATGTGCACTCCACATGACATCACATGCACTTTTGATTTAACAAGTGTGTCCATGCCTGTGTGTGTAATTTAATGACATACATTTTAATAACTTGCGATCCAGATGAATAAAGTACACTATATTTGCTGAGCCCATTGTAATGAAAAAAACGTACACTTTCGTCAGTTGAGTAGTCGACACCCGGCTCAAAGGGGGATTCTGGGAAAACAAGCAAAGAAAGTATTTTAAAGGAAACAACAACAATGCACCAGCTAAAATCCATTTTCCATGTGTACAGAAACTTCACAAAGTATATCATTGTTTGTAACTTTTGGCAATATGGAAAAAACACAGACAAATACATTTATAGTTAAAATAATAATAATAGTAAAACAAACTTCTATGGCGTCTATATCTCCAGGAATCTGAGCTCATCAGGAAAAATCGTGAACAGGGATGAGAAGAGTCATCATTTAACCAAAGGACCACTGATAGCTACGGTGGTAAAATAATTTAAAATAAATAAGTTTTGAGGTTTTTTACGAAAGGCAGCTATAGTTTCAGATGATTTTAAAGTGATAGGGAACTGATTCCAGATTTTAGATGCCAGTACAGAGAAAGACGATTATCTATAATCACAAAATTGATGTGACATGAGCAATACCTGGTTCTCTGGCGGACCACAGATAGTGCAACAATATCTCACCATTGGCGACATCATCAGGTGGTTCAGTTACGCCATCCAACGCAATATGCTGTAGCGACCATTTGCCCCGGCCTTTCGGGTCTGCATAGCAATACTCATTGTCCTGTTGTTCCTCAGTCATATCACTTGTCAACACTTCGCTGTATATCACGTCATCTCCACTAGGAGATTGGGTGTCCGGTACAGCCACTGGTGGACGACTGACCAGCCGATCCCTATCAGGGTTCGACCCAAGAAGTGTGAGCTTTGCACCCTGGACAGAGGGCTGCACTATTACCTCCTCATATGGTTTGATTAGTTTCTCTGGTCTAGCACTGGCTTTGCTGGGATCGGGCGATTTCATGGCAGTGTCGTCTGTGGTTGCGCTCGGTTTAACGTTGCTTCTGGTGCTGATATCACGCTTTTTTGTGATATTCGGCTTATCTGAGATCACTGGTTTCTCAGAGGGATCTAAAACAAAAGAACAGCCACTTATCCAATGAGAAGAAATGGATATTTAGAAGTTTGTTGAGGAGACCGGCGATGACGGCTAACGTAATGAAGTACAATGATTTCAGCAAACTTATCTGTCCTTAGCACATTTCTGTGACAATGCACAATGAATCAGCATGGTTCTTATATAACAGTTATATCTTCTTCCTGTTTTCTGCCTATCCTCTACTTGGTGAGGATACAGGCAGTCTGGCAGGGGAACAGGAAATGTAGATATATTGAGCGTAAGTATAAAATTAAGACAAATAACGTGTGAATAAACAAACCTATTTGCACAAGCAAAGAAGAACTAAAGCTGTCTATTTCCTATACATTGGGGACATTTGATATGGCTTTAGATTGGAAGTTGTTGAGTCAGCACCATTTCAAAACATATCTCGCTGAATATGTACAAGCTCTGTGGGGAATCGGAGTACATTTAGAATAAATGTCATGTTGTCTAAAGGTTTAAGAGGCAAAAGTGAATACTATTGGGAAGCTATTTGTTGGATATGTGAAGAAATCTATTCAGAAAAAAGAGGTTTCGCACCTGAGCTGAGTTTTCGCGGTGCAGGCATAGGTTCCTTCTTCAATGGCGCCACCAACTCCTGCACTGTATTCTGGATGATACGAAGGCTTGGACCAGACAAGCTCGCATTCTGTATCAAGCCCTCTGAAACACCGACCAACTCATGTATGGACAGCTGCAGGTTGCTTCGTAAACATTACAGCCAATACATGTATCAGGTTTTCAAATTACTGTCACCTTTGCTGACATCCTTCACCAGTGTCGAATCTAGGCCGATTCAACACTGGTAATTAGTTACGAGACTTATCACCAGAGATCTTAGTTAACCTATGTCATGATGATAATCGCTACTGACAGAAATATTTCCTTGAGATGTACACAAACAGTAGAATGAGAGGGCATAAAACTGCAGCGGGTAAGGCAGAGAGAGAAACTGCATGTGAGAAAGTGTTTATCTCACAGAGGAAGAGAAACAACTGAGCTAGTCATAGTTTTAATGCTTGCAGTGTGAATATGATTCAAAAATAGAATGTAACGAGGGCAGGCTATATGTCGATGAAACATTGTTGGACTCCTGATAAGCCAAAGACTTCCTTTTCCACAAGCGTTGGATAGCTTCCTGTCCATGTATTATAAATCATGTGTGTTCAACAAGTGTTTTCTAGTAAACTACTGGTATGATAGTTTTATTAACTTTTATTAACCGTTTTAAGGATATTGACCATAGTGCAATTAAAGTATCTCCTTTTCATACATAACAACATTGCAGCTACATTTAACTCTGACAAAAGATCAATAATAAACCATAGTAAACCATCTCAACAAAGATTTAACTTACCGGTACCGGTGACTTCAACATTTTCATAAACCTAAGTGCAAAGAAACAGTAACTGTGATTAGAAGAATTCTTCAAACCCAAAATATTGAAAATGTTAAGTGCATGTGATCTGCTGTGCCCACAGGCAAGTTCACCTAAATTGCAGTCAAGTAGTATACTGCACACATATTCCTGCTCTAAACACTGGCCGCCCTATTTGGCTAGTATCATTCATTTTAAAAATATTTCCTGTTAGCTCAGATCATCTGTTTCACAACAGCTTTTTGATCTTGGGCACGTGTTCTTTCTCTGGTGCTGCACCTAACATCTTGAATGAGCTCCTTGTTAATGTTAATAAAAAGCAAGATCAATTTATTCAAAATTGATTGTGTTTCAACCTTAGATCTTCAGCAATTCCTTGCTCTAATAATGACTGTTGTATATCACTGTTCATGACGTAATGCTTAATAATTGTAGTTTGTTGCACCTCTCAGCTCCGGTTCTTGATGGTATAGGCATCATAGAAGTCTCTCCGTCCCAACTGAAAAACTCTAACCAATTAAAAATGTCCTCATGCACCCAGATCAGTGCCTTTAATTACCCAAGGGAATAATTATAGGCCAGCTCCATATGAAACTTATTTATTACAACATAATGTTTACCCATTGTTACCCCACCAACAAACAACAACATTAGTATATGTCTTTGTGGGGTGGGGTTTTGACCTTGCCTCAACTGGTGGATCCATCACATGACTAATAGCCTAGCAACAAGATAATAATAATAATACATAACTTCTTACGTGCCAATCTCCTCAGACAATCTCCTCAGACAATCCGAGCTCAGTGGCGCACCAAAGCTTACAAAATGGCTGATGCATATGTGAAGCTGATAGATATTGTATCATATGTTTTGTTGACAATCCGGCCCCAAATGTTTTTGTTGCAACAAAAACATAGGGCAAAGTTGTTTTAAGCAAGAAGTATGTTGAAAAGATGACATAGTTATGTAATGCACACATGTAAACATTGTTGGTCCGGCAAAGCTTCTTGTCTGTAGGTTATATGCATAATTATGATTGTGAAATCAGACACTGAATATTTCACCTGGGTAATGGATATTTATCAAACTGTTTCCCTACCACAAAGAAAAGCAGAAGCAGCCACAAACCATGCAGGAACCAGTCACAGATGGGTACACTTCTACCTGCAGTAAATCATTCTGAAGAATTTCCAAATAGTCTGGCTACAGACCAAGACATTTTGTTGACACGTCCAATACCCAAATAAGGCAACGTAAAAAACCTGACCGAGGCATTACTTTTTAAACAGTACTGATCTATGACTATTGTGGTCCATTCCTCATTGAATTGGTAATAAACATGTCTGTGAAGCAGCCACATACCTGATCAGTGAGAAGACTGAGGTGCTCCTTGAAGAGAAACTCGACTGCCTTGTGCACAAAGTAGTACTGCTCCTGGAGCAGAACAGAACACGCGACCCGCACGTCACATAATAATAATAATATATTTTATTTAATATAGCGCCAGATCCAATTATAAATTGTTCGTGGCGCTTTACAACATGTAGAACCCAGATAGAGGTAAAAGAAATTCTAAAAAAATTAATATTAGTAAAATACAAATAAATACAGTAATTAAATAAATATACTAAAATAATGATCATAGCTACAGTTCTATGTAGAAATAAGACATTGTCAATTAATTTAACTGAACTAATGTACATGTAGGTATAAAATAAATAGGTTAATTAATACATAAGATATATAAAACAAATCAATGCAAAGACTAAACTATGCCACTTTGGACAAGAACAAGTCTAAAAAATGAGTCTTTAAGCGTGCCTTGAAGGTAGAGAGACAATCAGACGTTTTAACGTCATTAGGGAAAGTGTTCCACAAAGTCGCCACGGCGACCGCAAACAAACTGTCCCCAGCTTTGACATGAGTCCGCAGGACCGTTAACATGTTATTGTTCGTAGAGCGCAGGGCTCTTGTTGGTTTGTATGGGCATACAAGGTCGCATGTTGCACGCACATATGCATGTTGTCACATGAACGTCAAACGCATATTGCACCCATGTCACATGGATGTCAGATGCATGTTGCAAACACGTCACACACGCATGTCAGATATAGCAAGCACGCAACATGCATAGAGAACACACATCATACACACACACACACTGAACGCACATCATACACATGTCACACGTACAGTAGACAAAGACATGCAGTTGTATAATATACGAAAGGGGCAGTGAGCAGAGTATACAGGTAATTTAATGTCTGTAACAAATGCTACATTTATCCCTTGTAGCTTTCATATCCTGAAACATTCCAGTCATACAAATGAACACACACGGAATAAATGACACGGATGAAACATGTACATCGCTACTACAAACTGTGCTTAAAATAATTGGTAAAATCAAATCCTTTAACTAGATTTTAACTCAGTCAATTGTAACAGCTACTTTTGTCAAACATGTTCAGATATAATGTAATAACTGTAATATGAACATCATAAAAAGAATCTCTGTTAAAATAAATATAGTACGTAACCAATAAACCAATACCTCAGACTGGACGATTGATGGTCTCTGTGTCCTCATTGCCTTGATGGTGTCAAACAGTGAGAAATCAGCAGTGATTTTCTGTCAACAACAAAATCATATTCTGTATCATATTAACAAGAAACAAGACAAGTTCTGGCACTGGTCATACTCAACAGGGGACCTGGGAATGGTCAGGGATATAGTAACACATATAATCAGATGTAGCTTGTGATCAACTAGTGATCATGCCTGACTCTGCATGTTACTATGCCACCATTGTGTACTAGTGATCATGCCCGACTCTGCATGTTACTATGCCACCATTGTGTACAACTTGTGATCATGCCTGACTCTGTGTGTTACTATGCCACCATTGTGTACAACTTGTGATCATGCCTGACTCTGCGTGTTACTATGCCACCATTGTGTACAACTAGTGATCATGCCCGACTCTGCGTGTTACTATGCCACCATTGTGTACAACTAGTGATCATGCCCGACTCTGCATGTTACTATGCCACAATTGTGTACAACTTGTGATCATGCCTGACTCTGCGTGTTACTATGCCACCATGGTGTACAACTTGTGATCATGCCTGACTCTGTGTGTTACTATGCCACCATTGTGTACAACTTGTGCTCACGTCTGACTCTGCGTGTTACTATGCCACCATTGTGTACAACCTGTGCTTATGCTTGACTCTGCGTGTTACTATGCCACCATTGTGTACAACTTGTGATCATGCCTGACTCTGCGTGTTACTATGCCACCATTGTGCACAACTTGTGATCATGCCCGGCTCTGCATGTTACTATGCCACCACTGTGTACAACTGGTGATCATGCCTGACTCTGCGTGTTACTATGTCACCATTGTGTACAACTTTTTTATGGCTGCATGCAATTCGCAAAGGTTCAATTCAAATTGAACCTTTGCGTACTGATTTATGACTATTATGGTCTATTCCCCATTGAACCTTGGGCAAGTTCATTCACTCAACGTTGTTCCAGTTCACTCAGCTGTATGAATGAGTACCTTGGTTTTCAGCAGGTTCCACACGTAGTCTACGACAACGAGACTTCCAGTCCGTCCGCAACCAGCACTAGAAGGACACATACAATTAGAAAATTAACAGAAGAATTGTGGGAGTGAAGAGAATGAACAAGTGAAGAATGGAGGGGTTGAGGTTGACGGGTCGAGGTTAGTGTAAACGTTTTAAGAAGAAGCTGGAGTGGAGTCGACTAAAGTGGGGTGGACACGTGGAGAAAATCGGAGTAGAATGGTTGGCAAAGAAAGCAGATGCCTGGAGAGAGGGAAGGAAAAGGAGGCGAGGAAGACCTAGACTGGGAGGACTGTGTAAAGAGAAACTTGGAGGGACTAGCAGAGGAGTGGAGAACAAAAGCGAAAGACAGAGTGGAGGCAGTTGGTGGAGTCAGAAGTGAAAGACAGAGTGGAGTGGAGGTGGTTGGTGGAGACAGAAGTGAAAGACAGAGTGGAGTGGAGTGGAGGTGGTTGGTGGAGACAGAAGTGAAAGACAGAATGGAGTGGAGGCTGTTGGTGGAGACAGAAGATAAAGACAGAGTGGAGTGGAGGTGGTTGGTGGAGACAGAAGTGAAGGACAGAGTGGAGTGGAGGCAGTTGGTGGAGTCAGAAGTAAAAGACAGAGTGGAGTGGAGGCTGTTGGTGGAGACAGCAGTGAAAGACAGAGTGGAGTGGAGGCTGTTGGTGGAATCAGAAGAGAAAGACAGAGTGGAGGTGGTTGGTGGAGACAGAAGTGAAAGACAGAGTGGAGTGGAGGCTGTTGGTGGAATCAGAAGAGAAAGACAGAGTGGAGGTGGTTGGTGGAGACAGAAGTGAAAGACAGAGTGGACTGGAGGCTGTTGGTGGAGACAGTAGCGAAAGACAGAGTGGAGGTGGTTGGTGGAGACAGCAGTGAAATACAGAGTGGAGGTGGTTGGTAGAGTCAGAGGTGAAAGACAGAGTGGAATGGAGGCTGTTGGTGGAGACAGAAGTGAAAGATAGAGTGGAGTGGAGGCTGTTGGTGGAGACAGAAGTGAAAGACAGAGTGGAATGGAGGCTGTTGGTGGAGACAGAAGTGAAAGATAGAGTGGAGGCTGTTGGTGGAGACATAAGTGAAAGACAGAGTGGAGTGGAGGTGGTTGGTGGAGACAGAAGTGAAAGACAGAGTGGAGTGGAGATGGTTGTTGGAGACATAAGTGAAAGACAGAGTGGAGTGGAGGCAGTTGGTGGAGTCAGAAGTGAAAGACAGAGTGGAGTGGAGGTGGTTGGTGGAGACAGAAGTGAAAGACAGAGTGGAGTGGAGGTGGTTGGTGGAGACAGAAGTGAAAGGCAGAGTGGAGTGGAGGTGGTTGGTGGAGACAGAAGTGAAAGGCAGAGTGGAGTGGAGGTGGTTGGTGGAGACAGAAGTGAAAGGCAGAGTGGAGTGGAGGTGGTTGGTGGAGACAGAAGTGAAAGGCAGAGTGGAGTGGAAGCGGTTGGTGCAAGAACAGTGAGGAGGGAGAGAACTCAAGGATCAGTATCGAGACCAGCCTCACCCCAGACACAGTGAAACAAAAGGAGATCAACACAACATACAAAGGATTAATACAAAGTATGTGTATGTATGTTTGTGAAGTGTGAGTTTACAACTCAGTTGCCACCACTCTCTATAGCCAGGTACTCATTCAAACATTTGAAGGAACTGGAGCAATGTAGAGTGAACAAACTTGCCCAAGATTCAAGATGACAACAAGAGGATTCAAACCGAGAAACTCTTGATCGAGAATCCGTGCTCTAACCACAATGCTACCACACTCACTATGCTACGGCACCCTACTAATTACTGCAATGGCATTATCCATTCAGACACCATGTTTTCCGACACTCTATAAAATCTACCAAATTAATTATGTTTGTGCATCTTGCGTTTTTGGATACCTCTGTAAAAATATTCTTTGCTCCTACATAATCGCTCCTCAATTAGTAGTGATATTTTATAAAGTACAAATGCTCACTGATGCCATTAAACACCCTATTAATAGCACAGGCAGCCAAACAAAACACATCATGACTCGTTAATGTTCGTAAATATTCGGGTAGCTTGTATGTGAATCATTTTTATGTGCCTCAAATTTTTGACAGCTAAAAATGTATTATTTTAGGTGTCTGAATACATAGTCATTATGTACGGCACACTGTCTGTAGAGGGCACCTGCAGTGAATGACAATGGGCGGTACATCAGATGTCTGGAAGTCGCGCGCCTTTGCGAGCAAGTCGATGACGTGGGCATACTCGGACGGGACGAAGCGGTCAGGCCAAGCGAGGAAGTGAAGGTGGTGGATGGTGCGAGTTGTCTCCCCTCGCACTGCATGCAGCTCACGGAACACAAACTGGTCATCAGGATCAGGGTGCTGCTCATCTAGCTGAAGGCAATGATTATCAAACTACAGTCAAGTTTGTGTGTGTGTGTCTGAGTGTGTGTGTGCGTGCGTGTGTACGTGTATGTCTGTGTGTGTGTGTGTATGTGTGTGTATGTGTGTGCATGTGCTTGTTTGCGTAAACATGTGTGTGTGTGTGTATGTTAAGCATGTCCTCGTAGATGCTGTATACCTTGGGTGCCAATCTTTCAGGAGTTCACCTACGACGACTCGGAAGAAAAATATGAATGTATTCTGTGCATATGAAATATCTCATAATATAAATAAATAAAATCTTTATTATAATGATAATTGCTCTTGGCACTCAGTTGAAAGATACCTTAGTTAAAAAACTAAATTTATATGCATTTGTCTTTATGGAGTTAAACTGTGGTTGTCAGTGCAAAAATATATCAATGAACAAAACAGTTTACAAGTGTTTTTAAAATGGTACAAATTATATCTCACTGTTGTAACAAAATATATGAAATTGTAATCAAACATTACCAAAAATTATAGATTCACATATTTTATTTTTTTAAACATACCCTGTTAAATGTATTTCAACCATCAGCAACAGCATACATAACCACACATGTGCAGTGTATTGAATCAACAACAGTGTTATCACCAGTATTAGTATCAACATACTTATTCACAATGTAATACTGATGAAATGTATAGGATTTCAGAAACTAGGAGGCAGGATGTTAAGATGTAAGTAAATTGTATAAATAAAACAAATTGAACTTGAAATGTGTTGTTATAATCATAAAGAATATAACTTAACTCTCACAAACATACCAGTGTCACTGAGATGTCATCAAACTGCAGTGTTTCATCTGTGTTAGGCCAGTAACGATGACATCTTGGCTGCAAATATATTCCACACAAAACATACGAATAGTCTCAGACAATTTGCCACCATGGCCTGGCAACAGGCCATCATGACTAGAAAATTCAACAAAGGTTAACAGCCAGTGCACACTTGTATTTGAGAAGCAGTGGACATCTTGTAAACCACTAAAACCAGGTTTATCCTGCTCTAGAGATTAAGACGTGTTCCCAACCAGATCTTCAGCTATGCCGTGGACCAATGTTGTGATTCTACATTATGCCAGTTTGTTATACCTAATGCAACATAGTTTCCTCTTCCTCCTCTAATATGAATTAGGTATTTTCTAAATTGCTAGTTTTTATTGTGTTGTATATATATATATATATATATATATAAGTAGTATCATTAACTGAGATACAAAATTCTAATCTTCATGAAAATTGTTCTCTTTACAGCCAATTGTGTTTATCAGCATACTGCATACATTACTAATACATTTTGCTTAGGCACAATACTCATATCCAGGGAAAAACTATGTTTAAGTGTGTCTACAATTTGTCTAAAATACTAAGACTTAAATAATGATTAATACAGCTATTGAAACTGTGACTACTCTAAATAAAACATAAAAAGACAACTGATGATTAAATAAAAGTGAACTACCGGTAATCAAACCTACTTTGAGAGAAACTATAATAATATACAAACACAAGGATATATATACGTACATATATATATATGTATATATATAATCAAAAATTGTCAACAGACATTAAAATAGTAAATAATATAAATAAGACAATTTAAATAATAACTGTAAATATTATGAAAACAGGAGTGAAATGGAGGGATGCGTGTTATATTACATAACTAGATATTAAATGTAAACTTGAAATAGTATAGGTTTCAAGATGCGATTTAAAACCTACCCTCTCCATTTCCAATTCTCGACAGACCATGATGACCACCTTGATGTCATACTGCCACAGCATACGCCAGAAGTCTGAGGTTGTGTGGGGAAGGGGGCCTTGTGATGCGATGTAGGTAGGCTTTCCATTTACCCCCTTGTAAATAAAACAACACAACACTCTTACAGACATACATAACGTGGAGTGATGCAGAACAGGGGCTTGAACACACGACTCTGAATTGAGAGAATCTGGATTCGGATATATTCCTGATGCTAGTTTGAAGCTTGTGCAGTTTTGTTCCTTCTGTGATGCTTTAGTTCACCCAGCTGTATGAATGAGTACCTGTCTATAGACATGGTGGATATTTGTGTATGAAGAGCCTTCATATAGTAATTGCAGCATGGCTGAATGCTTCTCAGAGAAGTCGAGATGGTGTTTAATTGAACAAGTCTGTCAGGGAGTAAAGTGTAAAGTACCACAGACTGGATACTGCATTACATCATAACATACCTTGTAGTAGATGGTCCACAGGTATGGAATGTAGGATAATATAATATATATATACCACTATATGATTTTTCTCCAAACCGTGACATACTGATTCCAACAAGATGATTCAGGGCAACAAACAGACAAGATCACTTCAAAAAGAAACCCAATAGAACATGACTACCGCTGATTAGAAAGAGAAGAAACATTAACTGCCTCACCTTAATAAAGTTGGCATTTATGTAGTCAGACCCAGCCACACCTGCTTTCTTTTGAAGTTTCACACGGGTGTAGTCATCTACAGAAAATAGAATACAGTTTTAAAAACCAATACATCTGATATACATTTGTATATATATATATATATATATATATATTAACCCTTTACACCCAACTTCCTGCAACTCACTGATCTCTACCTGACTGTATGTCATTTAAATGCTTCGACTATTTGTCATACACTGGAGGTATTTGTTATGTGGCTTTATTTTCGAAGTTTTTGAGTTAGCACCATTCAAAAAAACCTTGTTGTTGTGATAATAATACACAGTGGTGGCATGAAACGAAGTACAAATACTTCGTTTCAATACTTGCGTAGTTTTTTCAAGTAATCCAAGTAATGAAGTATAATTTTAATAAAGTACTTTTACTTGTTGCGAAGTAGTTTTATCTAAAGTAACGTTACTTTTTACTTCGTTACTTTCTTTACAATATTTCCGTGTCTAGTCACCAGGAGGTCACAATTGTATTTGCATAGAAACCTCGCTTTGGGATAGCGCGTCAACGCTGACCTCTATAAATAAGAGACCACCGAGCGGGAAGTTGTTTCGAATGATTTTTGTTTCGCTGTTTATCCGGGCCAGGCTAGATTTTGTTGTTATAACTTCATTTTTGCCTAAATTTGATACCTCATTACTAACGTTACTAATACCATTCAGCATCATCCCAGGCATATTTATATTATGAAAATAATGCATCTTAGTGCACTTTTAAGGTCCAAAGAGTGACCCGCTTTGCATCAACATATGCTGGTATATTGCTCACTGGGTCATGAGTCATGACACTGTTAGACTTTAAAAAAAACAAAAAAGTGCAGTGTATTTTTCATAAATGCTTTTTTCTCCAAATTCACCTGCTCTGACATAAGTGTATTTGATTAGTTAGATTTCCAGGTGTGATTGTAGAAGCTGTTGACAATAAAATTGTGTATTTTTAGCTGATTTTATTAAGTGGAAGGGTATTTGGCAGCAATTTGGCTAGTTGACCCTTTAGTCAGATTACTGTCTGCATCCATTCATAAATACTGACGGGTGTCACACATACAGGCATTTTACGAGAGCTAGAAATAATAGATTTTGACTAAACTCAACCAGCATGTCAATGAGATTATAATAACAGCAGGTAAGAAGTTTAAGAAATATTGTAGGTCACGTTTTCTTATAATCAGACAAAATGTTAACATGATCGTCAATGGGAAAACTAACAGTGTGCTGACCCCTCGCTGTGGTAACGCACAGGCGCAGACTGGTGCAAACCGGGTCATTCACTTGGCCTCAAAAGTTCGCTAAGACGCAATATTCTCGTAACACAAACGTGCCTGGGATGATGTTGAATGGTGGATCTAATGCATTGAGCTTTCAAATTTAGACAAAAGTGTAGTTTTATAGAAGAAATTGAGGTGAGTCCAGATACTAAACAAATGCCCATGTTCGTAATTATACTGCTATTATTTGTATTATACGGCCTTTTACTGGGCATGATGACTATGGTCCCCTTATTAGCTTTTAATGTAAACAATGCCTTTTTCTTTAAAAAATCTCAAGAAACTTTTGTGAAATAGATCCCTATTATAACTTCCTACCACTTATTTATTTCATGCTATGCAACCAAATTGTTGGACAAATAGGTGTTTAGTGAAATACTTGCAATTTTCGTAATAAGAGTAAACATGGTGGCGAGTATAGACTGCTATCGATGACTATCGTCCGGTGAAAGAGACACTATTATTGTAAGTGTGGTTGGATTGTGACTGTTATAGGGTTAAGGTTCATGTTGAGTAAAGTAGTTATTTTATTTATGTGACTGTTATTGGGTTAAGGTTCATGTTGAGTAAAGTAGTTATTTTATTTATGTGACTGTTATTGGGTTAAGGTTCGTGTAGAGTAAAGTAGTTATTTTATTTTAGTGACTGTTATAGGGTTAAGGTTCATGTTGAGTAAAGTAGTTATTTTATTTTAGTGACTGTTATTGGGTTAAAGTTAATGTTGAGTAAAGTAGTTATTTTATTTTAGTGACTGTTATTGGGTTAAGGTTCATGTAGAGTAATGTAGTTATTTTATTTTAGTGACTGTTATTAGGTTAAGGTTCATGTAGAGTAAAGTAGTTATTTTAGTGACTGTTATTGGGTTAAGGTTCATGTAGAGTAGTTATTTTATTTTAATGACTATTATTGTTTTAATGACTGTTATTGGGTTATGGTTCATGTTGAGTAAATTAGTTATTTTAATGACTGTTATTGGGTTATGGTTCTGTAGAGTGTCGTTATTTTAGTCTCGCATTTTGTGTGTCTACTGTAACGTTGAAATTAAAACATTGAATTGTTCTTTTACTCTTAATTCAAGTACTTTTTGAAAGTTACTTTTAGTTTTTACTCAAGTAGGTTTTTTCAATGTATTTTTACTTTAGTAGTTTTGAGGTGAGTTACTTGTACTTTTACTCAAGCACAACATAAAAGTAGTTCAGTCAACACTGATACTACATGAACAATTTGGCAAACTTTTCCTGAAATGACATTACTCATTGTGGGTCAAATTTGGGTTTTCAGTACAATTTTACCATTCTATGGCATTTGACTAGAAACATTAGAAGGGGTGGGTGCTTTCAGAGTAGTTAAACCTCACTTTTGCTTTCAATTTGTGAGGTTTACAATTGCTCATAGACACAAATACCAGGGTGATACTTGAAGACTTTGGCCTCTGATCTACTAATTGGTGATACATTTAAAAAACACAATGAGAGTTATTAAGAGTTATTTAATTGCAGGTGTTTGCTGAACTAGTTTTTTTTATATTAAAGGACCTTTCTCCTTTGCCACTTATCGGAGAAATTAGGAAACTGTATAATTGTATCAACTTGCCTACAGAAGGCACAACTATTAGCCTAGTATGATAAACATGGGTTTGAGCTAGAACAGGTGTATTGACAAATGTATATCTCCCAACCATCCCCGATTTCTGGCAGTCTCCCACATTTCTTCAAGCAGCCTCCCAGAAAAGAAGAAAATCTCCAGGAATGTAGGCTTTTAAGTGCAGTTGTATTTTGGGAGAGCTTTAAGTGGGGTGTAGTTGGAGGCTGCAATGGCAAGTGGTGGTGGTAGTGGAGCTGACATGATAGATGATTCAACTGATCTAGACAGACCCTGCTTTTGTACTCCCTCAGACACTGTACCATGACTGTAGCTTGGTTGCTTTGTTTCTGGGGGATGAGTTTTTTGGTCTGGGATTACATACATTTGTCCAATGTTAGTGTTGAGGGGGTAGTGTTGTAGATTGTTCAAGGTCACGAGGGTAATGTTGGAGTTTTCAATGTTGAGATGGGTAGTGTTAAAGATTTCTGCCTCAAATTGTAACTGGCTCCCACAAGTGGAACTCGTTTGCACCCCACTAGCCTAGGGCATGTGCACTCACACGGGGCTATGTCTTTGAATCGATTCTTCTTAAGGTTCACCTCCCTGAGCGCTTCAGTGGCTGGATATCTGTTCTCAGTCTTACACAACATTGACTCTTGTCGGATTTTCTGTGGAAAAAAGAAACGTATTCAATCAGGTCCCACTACTTTTAGAAATTCAAACACTGTCCCAGACAAGGGTGTTTCCGATTCCAGAATCAAATGCTACTTAAGTTTCTTATTCCAGAATCGGGTGGCGTTAAAGCAGTAACATGTTTATATACTAGTAAAATACCCATTCTCCGGATGTGTTACATACCATCCTTGCACAAGTGCTTCTGCTGGTTAAATCAGTCTCACTGTCCCCTGGAAGATCGCCTTGCAAAATGCTGAAGTTAAGATCAGCCAATCATATCGTCTGTCACACTGAACATTTGGCTCATTTTCGTTTCAACTAACTGTGCTTGGCTCGTGTTATGTAATGTTTAGGAAATAGAAGTAATTATCTTGATTACGCAGTACCACCCAGCTGCTCACGAGAAAGGTTGAACTGGTACTTATACTGGGATTTCCCGGAACTGCTCTTTGGTGTGAGGCGAGGGCATTTGTGCATGATGATATTTTCATGGTTCCCACAGCAAGGCTGGTGAAGATAGATATTCATAGGACATACAGCTCCACAACTAACTGAGTGAATTTCTGCACTTTGTGTAGGGTATCGATCTGCCAGGGGTAGTGTATAGTTACCACCCTGGCTTGTGAGGATGTTGTCCATGAGCCAGACAAGATTTAATTCTTAAATTGAGGGACTAACTCCCACTATGATTTTCAGTTACACCGATATGTGAGGTGTCCGAAAATTGGTCATGGACATTTCAGAAATGTAGCTTACTACCTTTTTGGACGCCATCTTTAAACATGGCTGCCATTTTCAAGTGGAAGTCAAACTATTCAAGAGATGTCCTACAGCCAAACCTAGTGATCAGATCTTAAAGTTGTAGTTGTTCATACGGAAACTCGAAATGGCGGAGGCTCGTGATTGGGATTGTGGAACCCTCAGACATCATCAATATGGTATCACCTCCTATGATGGTAGGCAAGGTTTTCCCCTTTAAACCTCATGAAGTAGAAGCTATATAGAAATGCCATGCTGCTATGGAGGAAGAGGATGATTAGTAGACAATGTGATGGACATTGATGAGTAGATAATGTGACAGACACCGAGTAGACAATGTGATTACAGTTGAAATTTTGATGCTACGAAAGCGTGCCGATTTACAATGTTTTAATTGTATGTATGTACATGTAAATTTGAACGTTTTTATAAAACTGATTATTGTTCGAATATTGCCGAGTTATAGCCCAGAATGCATTCACAAATGAAACTATTTATTTGCAGACATTACCGATTGTAAGTTTTTCTCGCCCTGTACCAGTTTTGAAGTCTTTGCATTGGCTTCTTGTACGATATCGTATAATATTTAACATCTGTACCATTACATACCAGGCACTGCCCAGTAAGCAACCATCTTATTTGCATTCATTGCTTACTCTTGTCAGAAAACCTACCCAGCTTCGATCATCTAGTTCTGACCTACTTTTTGTTCCTAGAGTCAACACTAACATTGGAACTGGGGCTTTTTCTGTTGCTGCACCAACTCTTTGGAATATGCTCCCTCTTAGTGTGAGATCAGTTGAAAAAAAAAAAAAATTCTGTTGTCATTTAAACAAATTTCTTTACAACCTTGCTTATCCACCATGGCTCCCTAGCGCCTTGACCCATCTGTTAACAACGGGAATACTGCTTATGGATTTTGAGATTGACCAATCCTTATGCGCCTCTGAGCTTGGTTTCCAAGGATTTAGGCGTAATAGAAGTTATCTTATTATTATTAATAAAAATGTAAAGACAGTTCAAAATGCAATAACATACATCACAGTAATTAAATATGGCAATGATGTAGCAGTGCATATTGGCGAAGCGAAGATGGCCGAGATATTCACTGTCTATCCTCAAGCCTCTGGCTTCCCAGATCAGTCTTCGGAATATGTTTTTGAGTGTTACCGTGAACAGCTTGGGTGATATGGTGTCACCCTGTCATACACCTCTCTTGATGTTGATCTTGTTGCTCTTTTTGTGTAGGTGGACTGTCACCGAGCTGTTGGTGTAGATGTCTTTCAGGAGATCGATGTACACATCTTCTATCCCCAGTTCTTGAAGGGAGGTCAGTATTGCTTGAGTTTGCACTGAGTTGAAAGCCTTGTCGTAGACGACGAAAGCGATGCAGAGCGGGATATTATATTCTCGGCACTTCTCTTTCAGTTGGTTTACGACGTGTGTGTGGTCTGTCGTTGAGTACCTGCTTCTGAATCCTGCTTGCTCTCATGCCATGGTTGGTTTTCGTCGAGTGTCTTCTCTAGCCTATTTGTTAGTATCTTTGTGAGTAATTTGTAGATGTTTGATAACAGACATATTGGTATGTAGTTCTTTAAGTCTTCCTTATTTCCCTTCTTGAAGATTATCACCATCTTTGCGTTCTTCCAAGTGGTGGGTATTCGTCTTTCTGATAAGCATTTAGGGCGATTCCATGTCAGATCAATCACTAAAAAACCTCACCATCTCTGATTTTGCTGAAAATTGGTATGCCAATTGGAATATGCCACACAAACAGCCATGCCAAATTTTATGCGATCAGAATCATAATAATAGAAATAGTTAGGGTTAGAGCGCGAATTATAAGTTTTATAACAATATATTTACGTGAAATTCTTTTTCGAAGCCGTCCACATCTTTCTCGTCGGTCTGTCGAAGTTCCTCGACGTGCTTGATGAAAGTCTCCAAGTGCTGTTTTATCGACGTGTCGTTCGCTGCCATTTTTGTCCATTGGGTAACAACACAAAACGCCAACAAGGAAGTGATTCATGGTTCAGTAAACCGGCTTGCCCACCACCACAGAGTAACATCGCAGCCATTAAGAGGCACCCTAAATGGCGGACAAAGAAAAAGCGGAGTAAGTCGCAAGGCGGATTAGTGTCACAAGGTTGAACGCTTCAAATTCCATGAACTATATTCTCACCGACCATCCTTGTCGAGTATTATTCACAGTGAACATCGTCGGAACTGCACAAATAGTCCAGTATGGCCAAGTTATCAAGGTAGTGGACAATGCATTAAACTAGTCATTCTGAACTTTCATAAGTGTCATGCATGCATCGTTAAACAGGTTTTTGTTAAAGGTATATAACATGAACATAAATTTTACATTTTAACCATGTAAATAACATACTAACATGATGCTATTTAGGCAGATATGATGCCTGACAGGTTCCTTGGTTAATATATACATGCAGTTTAATGTGTGTAAATCAGCCTATCTGACCGATTTCCAAATTAAATCCCGAATAAAATGGTGTGCCTGATTGCCGCTTGGAATTAAAAGTACTGTGACATAATAATGATACGCCATAGCCCAAATTGGCCTCACCACTGTAAACACGGAAGACATGGCGCTAAGATTCTTGCCATTCCAATTTGGAGATCGAGTAGTGTCGCAAATGTGAAGACTTATAATTGTAGGATTGTTGCCGCGCATACAGCGATATGAACCATTGGCAATAGACGTCCCTCGGGAAAGTTTATGACATGTATGATGATGACGACAGTATAAAAAAGGAACATTTTGAAATTGTCGTCGTCGGTGACAAATGACAATTTCAGATTCATGGACCGAACATCGAAAGTTTTATTGTGAACGGACAATACATTCATGACATTATGCAGAATCACACGGATTATTTTCAACGTCAGATACAACGTCCATACGCATACTATGACCGTATTATATTGTAATAGTATTAATAATACGATACGCGCAAGTGACCGACTTGTCACTGTGCAACCCGATCAGGCATTCAGTGATTTCACTGTCATCGTCGATCACGATGACTATCATGTCATGGAGTAATTCAGTTATTTCAGTCACTTCCGACGACAAGGCGGCTCGATTTTTGAAAACACTAAATAAACACTTCGGTTGGGTTGCTGCAATGTTGTCATATCCAGATTATAAGACGACCCCCATGTCCGGTAACGGGATCCTATATGGCTATAAATTATGCATCACAATACCTGCAATGCAACGTGTATTGAAAAGCGCGACCAAAATGTCGCCTCTGACAGCTTCGGGAGCATATGCACTGCTTTTGTCCGACTGTTATTTGTGTATGTTCATAATCCGTAGTACACTTGTGAAATATCCAATCGCTGTGTAATTAGTCACACCAATGTACTCATCAATGGCACTATCTATCAAATTAGGTTCGCGTCACTACCACAACATCTTATAGTCCCATGCTCCCATACACAAAACAACAATCCCAACAAATACACACACACACACACACACACACACACACACACACACACACACACACACACACACACACACACACACACACACACACACACACACACACACACACACACACACACACACACACACACACACACACACACACACACACACATACACATACGTGTAAAAGGTGTGAATCGAGGACATCGGTAGCAACCTACTCCATCGAGGACATCCCAGGTTTTTAATATTTTGAAAAAGTAATTTCACAATTTAATAATATTTATATTCAGTATTCACTTGGTCACAGGAATAAGTCAATATTTTCATTATCTTACTTTTGAACTTGTCCTATCGAAATGAGGACACATTCGAACGAGTGTACTGTCGACTAGTGGAGTAATCGAGGACACACTCAAACTGGTGTATTATAGAAGAATCGAGGACACATTCGAACTGGTGTATTATAGAAGAATCGAGCCTGAATTTGAGCTGGTGCAGGCCTACTGTAGATGAATTGATAATATATTCGAACTCGTGCAGCATTGAAGAAACCGGGCTACTTTCAAACTTGTGTACAAATATGATGTATAGCATGACCATGCCTTACATACATAAATAAAATGTTTTCCTCAGTTAAAATCCGTAAAATAAATATTAATGCATTGTGTGTATTTACGCAATGCAACAAGACAACACCAGATATGGAAGAAATGTGGCCAGAATAACCTTCTGACATTTATTTAATATTCACCCGATAATTGGATGAGTTGTTAGCTAAAACACAATACAATCAAATGTGGGCCATTTGAGGTCTTAAACATTGCCCCATTTATTTTATCTATACATTCTAAAAACAAGGCCCACATTATAGAATACCATACTTAAATTATGGTAATACACCAGAACTATTAAAAAGACGCCTCCCAGACATTTAGACGATTAAAACTACTAACTATTACCACATCCTAGAGAGAGGTGGGGCCATTCCGCCACAAGGTCACCCGAACATGTGACCACCCCACCTCGTATTTGAATTGGCATACTACGACCGAACCGAGGACACATTCGAACTGGCATACTACGACCGAACCGAGGACACATTCGAACTATCATACTACGACCGAACCGAGGACACATTCGAATTGGTGTACTACGGACGAACCGAGGACACATTTGAATCGATGTACTGCGGACGAACGAACCGAGGACACATTCGAGTCGATGTACTACGGACGAACCGAGGACACATTCAAATTGGTGTTCTACGAACGAATCGAGGGCACATTCGAACTGGTGCTGTGTAGCATAATCGAGACCACCTTCAAACTAGTGTAATAATACGATGTAACGTACAACGTAGCCAAGTTAAAATCCCTAAATAATTTGTGTATCGTCTGTTTGTATAAAAAGCAGTCAAATACCCCGCCGAATAGATGTATCTCACTTTTACACATCGCTCCACACAGCACAACCTGCTCCCCGAATTAAGAAATGCGTGTGTTATATATTAATTAGTATGAGGAAGACGAATACGAAGCAGAACTGGTATTGTGATGTTTACTAGTTTTCAAAGCACATTGATGCACACAACAACACAACAGTGAGAGTAATAATTATGTGTATTTGTCAAAGGTAATGATACACTTATCTCACGTGGACAATGAGTAATCTACATGTCCTCAATTATCAGAGATACACAATAAAATCGATAACAAATTTAATCTGCACTGAACTTGGGTGTGACATATGTTGGATGATTTTATATACTATTAAAACAATGTCATATACATGTTTTTAGTAACATTTGGCATATACCGAGAGGTGTGGGTGGTAAATAGAAAGGTTAATAGATAACCAAATTTAATCGTGCATTGCACAGATCGTATGATTTCATACAAATGCTTACAGACATGCGACCCTTTCCAGAGTTAACAGCCGACAAGCTTATTGCTCCACGTATATTGGAGTTTCATATTTTCAAGTCTGGACATTGAATAGTGACATGCAATAGATCGTTTTTGTATCGCCTTACATGTTCAATATCTACATGTTGAGTATTTTTGATTTACTGTTTCTACAATAATCTTTAATGTTTTTCCACGTTCTGGAGCGAAGCATTGGATGCTTCTGCTGCAGCTCTTCTATGTCCTTCTTTCCTGGCAGTCTCGTGTACAAAATTCCGCGTACACTGTGCAGTGCTGTGCATTCCTCGTCACTCCATGCTTTCCCCTTAACGGCCTTTCTTACAGCTACAATAAAATGAGTAAACAATTCATTTTTGCCACTGTTACCTTGATTACATCCAGGTAATATTCATAGACCATTCTGTCCTACACAATCAAGCCATTCAACCTACCACAAGCCTGTCATTGACCTCACCACCGGTGACACTGGTGTGGGTGCTCTCCTCACTTGAACACAATTGTGGTGTAAATCATTTGAATATATATTATACATTAGTTCTTAATTTCTCTTAGGATATTTACACACTATATAAACTAATAGGAGACTTGAAGCATAATTCACTCAGGTTAACTGAGGAAATATAGCGATAACAAATGTATTGTGCATTTCTAGTGTGAGAGTACTAATTATTCGATGGGCGATATTAAAATGTGTCGTTTTCGCTGGTCTTGCCCATATATATGGGTTTTAATAGTACTTCGCGTAAACCGAGAGGTATTTTGCGCACTAGGTTTCTCGACACCATTGCTCAGTCTGGACAAGGCACAAACCCAAGGCGGCGTAGTCAATAGTTTCTAGATAATCTGTTAATTGCATTGAGTCTTTAGTGATTATCTAGAGATCATCTTGTTGATATGTTCCCTGCTGAGATGTTAGCCCATCAGTACGCTGTGTTGTTGTGTCGCACACAGCGGTGTTGGGATCAGATATTCTCTAGGGGGTAGGGACAACGACTGTGTTGAATTTACATGGATGGAGTGGATAGACAGACTGCCCACTGAGTAGGGTATTGACGAGTTTCCACTGTAGGGCTATTAACGTCCACAGTAGTGGGTAACTTGTATGTTAATAGGGCAGATTAGCAGAATTGCATGTTTTAATAAGTTTTATCTTAAGCAATAAGTTAATTACTAATAGTTGTTAGCAATGCGTACTTGGAGAAAGTATGTATTTGGTAGAGATGCGTAATTGGAGAAAGTATGTATTTGGTAGAGATGTTTACGCTATGGAGAATAGTATTATTGAGGAGTCTTCTTGTGTTAGAAATAATGCTATTTTAGTGCATTTCTTGACGGAATCAATATGTTAGATATGCCAGATGCTAGATTACGAACGATGTCTGAAGGTGAGTTATCATTATCAAGTAATTTAGCTGGAAAGTAGTTTTGGACGCACTTTTTAGCGAGGCAAAAATCGGGTGGTTTCAAGACAACATCGGTTTGAGGAAAGGAAGTGCACTTAGTTCATAACTGTTCACCATGGTGATGGAGACAATGAAGTTGTGCGGGATCGGACAGCAGCCAGAGGAGTTGGACATCAAGTGAACAAAAAAATTAACGAATTGTAGGAAGGGCCGAAATCTGTACTGCAGACTTGCATGAATACAACGTGTTAAAGATAAATGACATTTCGTTTGTAGTTTATCGGAGCCCCATTCCGTTGTTCCAAGTAGACCTAATATGCGCCGCGTTTATTCGTATGTTATAATTACACAAGTTATAGATGTATTGTAATGTATTGTAATGTATTGTATTATTTATTCAGATTCCAACAGGTCCAAAGACCCAGTAACAGGACTGATAACTGAAACAATACTATAAATGATATATATATGTATATATATATATATGTATATGTATATATATATATATATATATATATCACTAAACATATATATCACTACATCAGAAAACATTTGATAATCAGATAATGAATGTGAGCGTTTCTACGCTTTGTGTGCGGTGTCTTTCTCGTTCTGGGTGGAGATCATATCATTATCATACCACATTTGGTATTTACGTCTGCGCATGCGGATGGGGAACACGTTCATTTTTAGCAGCATACAAAATGGCATAAAATGTATCGAAACTCACGTCCATGTCAATCAGTTGTGTCAGTGAGAGACGACCACGAGATAGAATGTAATAAATGTCTTAGATGAATAAACGCTGTTCCGTGATAGTTATAAACAAAACGTCCCGCAGGCTCCTGCTTCCGTCGGTCGGCACAAAAGAGTTCACAATGCAGGGCGTCGTGTGTGGATTTCACCGCCTTCTCTGTTTTCTGAACGTTACACTGTCCATAATGTACCCGGACTAGATCCATGTCTAGACATTCACGAATTCAGATGAAATGTATAGAAGAAACTATTTTTTATGTGTGCAAACTACATAAACATTAGGCCTTCAGTAACTTCACTGGTAACAAGGAGGAAACGTAAAACACATGTATTAAAAATACTAGCAAAATGCCCGGACTCTGAAGGGATAATTTGGCATTCCATACGTGAGAGTCGCGCGCGTGGTTACTGAGACTGCTAAGTTACATTTTGCGTTTTACGCGCGCATAACATTTTACGTTCCGAACAATGAATTTAATCTGTAAAAGCGGAAAACCCTTTACATAAATTTTAAAAAGTAAGGTGTTACATTACACCCGTGGGTTCGTAGATTAATCTATGAAAGTTTGGCGCCCAAGGTGCAAGCATCATACATACATACATACACACTTACATACATACATACACACTTACATACATACATACACACTTACATACATACATACATACATGTGCTAGCCAGATTATCGTTAGATAACATCTGAACACTACTGGCGACCTATAACAACAAAACAATATTACGACTTTGAAAAGAAGGCTAATCATTTTGCCTTTTTTATATACTCCAAACTGACTTATTGTAATATCGAAAATAATTAATAAATCACTGCTATTTTCAATTAAGTTATTGTTTCACCAGAAACACTGTGGTGTTTCCATTCAGTTCATTGTAACATGTGCCGACCAGCTGAACACTTCGTCCCTCAGTTCCTGGGAACGCCCATGCATTTCGGGGCGCTGTGCGTAATGTTCTGCAGTCGTCACTAATGCACAGAACCGATGTTAAATTAATCAACTAATTACCTGAAACTATGGCAATGAATGGGCACAGTCACAAGCAGGATAAACGCAGAACGGAAGACGGTTATAAACGACACGTGTTGGGTTAGTGCATTGACACAAACAGTTGTAAAAGTGTCAGTGCTTTCCACACCTCGAACCAACGCTGTGATGTATATCTCCATCTTCCTTTATTTCAACATCAAATGAGCTACGACCACGTAAAATACAAACACACACACACACACGTATATATATATATACATATATATATATATATATAATATATATATATATATATATTATGCACAATACATGACAAAGCATAAATATTATTTATTATCAACAAACTGTGATAAACGTTGGTACATTTGACAGAGTATCACGTCAAAGTTATTGCATGTAATTGCATATACGTTTTGACATCACAATACAAGTTTTTACAATAAAGGTTGGATATGAAGACTCGCACAACATCGGGACTAACACGTAATCGGGACTAACAAATAATTAGCCAATATCTTTTAAGTCGCTTATTGCTGATCTAGATGCCAGTCTTGGCAGGCGTTGAAGTAGTCTTCGGTTTAAATAGTGCGCATGGTGGGTGATTTGTGTGTTGTTTAATACAAAGATTCATTGTATCCACGAGAAGTGACCAGCATAAGCTCACAACAAATTGACTATCTGGTATCACTGACGACCAGCTGGATGTTACTAGAAATCACCAAACCGGAAGGAGAGCATCTATAAGACGTGATTTGCTTATGGCTCTAGATCAATATGATGTTCCAAACATATATGGATATTTCAGTATGTCTACTGATGTATAGAATATAGTGACCAGTTGAAGTTAAAAATTGGTGTTTCGATGATTGAAATAACTAAAAAATAAAAACACCCAAGCATCTTTGTATTTACTGACTCATTACTGTGATATCATTTTAGTCTTTTTGGCAAATTATTTGTTCAATGACAGTTAAACTTGAAACAGATTTTTCCACCAGACATATGTACACGTGCTGTGCTAGACTTCTTCCTGTGAATCAACTGCCCGCAACGCCCCTGGTTTCTGGTAATTCAGTCGGATTTTCGAAGAGCATCTCACAATGTCATCGAAACAATCGTTTATAGCTATGCCAGTCTCCACTATGACACTCCAAAGCCTTCAACGGGTTTCTGACCATTCGGATACAGGTTGATATAAAGAAATAAATAGCATTGCCCTCGTTGTAAAAAAAAATATTTGTCTCATTTCGACGTTAATAAACCGCCACGTAATGCTTCAGTGACATTGAACGGCATTACAAATAGCGCCGAAGGCTTGATACGCTGGCCAATTGCAATGGTCAATAAGTAAATTAAATGGTTTTACTTTTTGTAATAATACATCGTTCCTTCCTGATATTCGTCTACCTATCACTTTCTTTTAGTGTATGTTTCAGGGCTGCCTACCTCATAAAACAATTAATGAATGACCCCACGTCGCACACCCCCCCCCCCCCCGTCGAGCACCCCCACCCCCCGTTGCATCCCGTCCCGCTCCCCGTCCACAAGATTGTTAATCAAACCTTACTCTGAAGTAGATACAGTGACAAGCCCAGCCTGTTCATGGTGCTTGCGAATCCAGGAAGTTATTAATTTAATCACCAAAAGTAGATATACCGGTACTTTGTTTCAACATATTGTGTTGGTACACTGTAACGCCTGTCGGTAGTTAAGGTCAGCGGTTAGCACTTCAAAGGGATGCTTGTTTCACAACATCCAATACGTTACCTTGTGTTAATTACAGCTGTCAAAGTGCATGCGTGGCTAGACATGCCCAAGTGTTTACATCTATAGAGCATCACCGTGAGAAAGACAGCGTCAGTGAATAGCCAATAATCATCCAACGAGCTTCTAAATTTACAACACAAAGCAGGAAACATTATAATTATTACTAACAGTCAATGACAAAGTTGTTGTATTCAAATAAAAACCTTTCAATAAAAATATGTAGTTTTATATTGAAATTACAACAATTATAATACTCATTTTTTATTCTTCTAAGACATTTTATAATTATATTTTATAACTAAATTCATAAGTTTCAGAAAACCATAACTATTCAATGTAATTTAATAGTTCTACCTAACGTCATCTTAAACAAATATTTCTTTCATTATATAATTCTACACCTGTAAATTTGTTTAATGTCTAGACGTGCATTAATGACACTGATATTTTTGGCCGCTGTAATTGCTGTTGACTGACATATGCAGACATAATAATATGTTCACTGCCACGTGCCAAGGCATTCATCACCTGGCTGGTGGCAGTCAAAGTTGTAACATTGTACACAGGCACAGCATTGGATGACGTCACCATACTGACTTTGTAGAACGTGTAGTGGATAAAATACGTATTGATAAACTGTAACAAGTGAATTAGGACAGTTTCTTCAGGGCATATAGAGCGTCATTATTGAAAAATTTAGCAATTCTTTAATTAATGTGTATCGTTTTCTGAAGGGATATTTGTATTCCCGTAATACGGCGGCAGTTTCCGTAATGCCGTAATCTGATTTAAATTTCCTTAATGATTACGGAAAATCCGTAATGGTAGGCAGCCTAGATGTTTTGGAAATGTTTAGTGAAACTAAAAATCAAATGGAATGTATTTGCAAGAAATTATGTGACATATACAATTCTCTCTCTTCGACGCGCGCAAATTTGGTGCCTTATGCTACGTCCTGTCTCGTCCAACGTGACTGCATTACACACCGTTACCGAGGACAGCCGCTAGATCGCCGATACACACGAATCATTTAACTCGGCTCAAAGCGTAACACACGCAAACACACCAACTGTACCGTATCGTTTAACCGAGGATAAAAATAAAATCGAAAGATTTTTTGCAGACCTCGCCTATGAACAGTCTAGATTGCTAACCCATACTCGTTTCTAACCGAGGACGTCCTCGATTCAACCGTCCTCGGTTGGACGCAAGTCCTCGGTTCGCGGGTGTGTATTCAGATGTGTGTCCTCGATTGGCATGATATACAAACCCACACACACACACACACACACACACACACACACACACACACACACACACACACACACACACACACACACACACACACACACACACACACACACACACACACACACACACACACACACACACACACACACACACACACACACACACACATAATGTTTGGTACAAATTCACCGTATGCTGTTGTAATGAATATGTCTGGCTTCACTAGTGGCACCTATTTCAAAACAATAATCGTACCCACATGTGACCACATCAAAGCAGTTGCCTACAAACAACTAAGACCAGACAGTCTCAATAATTACCCATTCGGGCTGCATGCTATATTGGGCGGCATCGTATACCGCTGCGATTGACAGGCAGTTACACTGTAGCGTATCTACGTTTTGGTAAACGGTGCCTCAGCAATTCGATTCACTTAACGAAAAAGAAACAATTACACGGTAGACAGGAAGAAAAACATGTGACGCAAGTGACGACTAAATTAAGTTTTTTCGATCATTTATAAACAAATATACATGTTTCGTATTAAACCGACTTCTAAAATTGTAGCTATTTATAATATTAAAAAATTATAAATTTGGACACAAAGGAACGGCATTTCCAATAAGATAAAGGTTAAAAAAACAACTTCAAATTGTCATCTCATCCAATGAATACAAAATAAGTTTTGTATTTTCTACAAATGATATCCAGACGGAAACAATTTAAAAAATACAATTTGAACGGTAGAAGAGGTAAAAGACATTTTTGCCCCAGACTTTCGTCATGACATTTAGAAGTACGAAAAACAAATTCTTTGTGCAAAACAAACATTTCTGTAACCGTATACGTCATCAGCCATCACCACATGCTCTGAACACAAAAAGGAATGCGTTTAATAAAATACAAATGGCTGCTTAAGTCTCGTTTTCGACGTACGCATGCTCATTACGGCATCTTTATAATTTATACCATAGCATCGCGTATCGCATCGCGCATCGCGCATCGCCCATCGCATCGCACATCGCATCGCGCATCGCATCGCACATCGCATCGCGCATCGCATCGCGCTTCGTCCATCGCGCTTCGTCCATCGCATCGCATCGCGCATCGTCTAACGCATCGCCCATCGCATCGCGCATCGAGCATTGCTCATCGCATCGCACATCGCATCGCGCATCGCGTCATCGCCCCATGGCGCTGCAGGTTGCCACACTAAACCGTGACGGCCCTTCTCGGCCATCATAAAAGCTGTATCGATGACACGACGAGCCTAGGAAATAGAGCGGCAAATGCGAGAACGAAACACGCATACCCAGTCGTAGTGCTGTGCGAGCCCGCAATCAGCGATGAAAGTGAAATCCATCGTCCAGTCTCACACCTAGTTTGCAAAGGACGGTGAGAACACGTGAAACACACAAAAGGAAGATGTCCTGCCCTTTATGTAAAGTGCAAATCGTGCGGAGTCCGTGAACATTTCACAAGGTGCTGCAGATCCATGAATCGCTATCGTTAGCTTCGGACGGGGCAAAATTAACGTTGTTGATGCAGACCAAGACAACGTATCGTTCCTTGGTGAGATATGTGATAATTCGAATAGTTGGACCAGACCAGGGCGCATTTTTTGTTGAATTTTCACTGGGGGGCAATGTCTTAAAAGGGCACTTATAATGGGTAAAAAGGGCAGTTTACGCATACATTAATGATTATGGTCATAACCCTTAGATATATATGAAAGCTTAATATAATGTGTTATATTAATCTTTCATATAAACGAATACAAAGTTAGCCCTACAAGGGGCTGGTTTGGAAGAATAGGGCACACTGGGGGGAAGTTGGTTGACTGGGTGAAGGCAAATGAAAGGGCTGGGGGCAATGCTCCCCGCTTTGTACGTTAAAAACGCCCAGTATGCACGTCTTCTTTCGGTTTCGTTTCGATGCACAAGCCAAGCGTGGGTTGCCTTGTCCAAGATGGTGGTCATTCTGAAGCCTCACAGACACGCGCAGTTCATCTCAAGAACTAGCTGCTACAGAATAATCGCCTCCACGTGGATCGTTGGTGCCGGCGTAGGATCGTTTCCCACAATGTGGAAATTAGACTTATGCACGATTAATATACTGACCAACGGTAGAAGTTTGTCTGCGTTGTAGTATATTACGCCGTGACCTTCTTTGCTCCTGGGGTTGCATGCATCTACGCTACAGCGATAATCTTTCTTGTGGTTGTCTAACCTCACCGGGAAATGTCGGCACAGGAACATTCTGTCGGCGAAGGAATGATGACTCTAGCAGCGATTCGTCCGCCAGAAATATCCCCGTCATTTGCTTCGTCGCTCTGGCTCCACAAGTTTATACACGTGGCCAATGTATTTGGTAATTGTCCTCACACAGTTTAGCATGCAGATATTGAAGAAATAGAATGTGTTTTGTTCTTTCGTCTGTTCATCATTCACAGCAAACGTCTTGCCCAGGAATAATTGAAATTTATTCAGCCTTTTCTATAACTCCATCACGTGTGACAGTACGCAGCAGACCATCGACTTCCCCACGTTGTTTGTTTATTCTGTAAGCTGCTGCTTGCAGCTTTCCATTTGCAAAGTCTTAGCGGTCATGTTACCTGTACAAGTAATTTCCAAGAGACGTCCTGACAACAATGTCCGATTTGTTTTGATGGACTGTTTTACACCGCCGTCGAAAGTGCTCCACGCATGAGAAGCATGGACCTTTCTCACTTCGTGACGAAGTGCTTGGCGCATCCTTTATCAGTGACGTCAGTACGGCTAGTACGCTTACTTGCTTTGGTAGAACGATGATTGTGGAAGTAGCATAACCTGGAAAACATTCCTGCTCCTCCTACCATATTAAAATTACTTGTGCCTGTTTCTCCAAGAGCCATGCACATTGTTGCACACTTATTGTGATCTTTGATTTGATATATATATCAATAACTTTATAATATAATAAAAAAACTGTGATCTTTGATTTCGTCCAATAAGGCACCAAAGTGGTATCTTTCACAGGGAAATCAACTTTTATATGTTTACATGTTGGGAAGCAGAATCGCAGGGAGAGAATCAACATTTGTCTGTCCATCATAATTATCTTTGGATTGAAAATAGGTTTCGTCTTCAATGTGTTGGTAAGATGACAGTATCACGAGGAGTACCACCGCCGGACAAATTGTCAACAATGTCTCGTTACTCTCATGGTAGTTATCCCATGCTAATTCTCACATACACGCGACTTAGTGTAAAACATCTGCCGTGGTACAATGTATGTCTGATGTATTTGTGGCCAAGTCAGTTTCAACCGTTTCTACTACACTATTTATAATCGGTGGAATGGCCGAAGCGATTGATGACTTCCAGTAATGTTCTGCTACCTGTCATAATCCTGATTCCAGTCCCATACATAGGTGTACGGACGCTTTTGTTCGACCCCTTGTAGTTGCGAACACGACATCATCTGACGTTGACTTTACTTACAAGTCCTTCAATTCGATCGTTAGAAGACGACTCACTGCAACCGGTGCATAACACTGAGGGAATCCACCAGCTCTGGTGGTGTCTCTCCTTGTGCGCGTGTCAAAGCTACTGCTGTCATAGCATGTAGTATGTCTTGCTTTGTACTCTTCAGTGACATGATAATGATCTGCGATGAAATGCTGCCTCTTCTGCCGATATATCAGCAAGGTAGCCCGCCTTACGACACGTTCCTCTCTTAGAGTTGCGTTATATACGATCAGTTCCTGCTTGTTGTTATAGTTGAATTTTCTCAACTGAGTAGGATATTGTTTCTAAATGCTCTCACACAACATTTGGGCTGGATATGTAGATCCAACCGTTGCCATGTTTCCATATATCGGTTGTGCAGAGAGGTAAGCAGTTCAGACCCTTGGTTTTCAATCAACGTGGTGTTTATGCGGTGTTAGGGCTTCAAATGCTGCAGTGTGCAACTGCTTTACATGTTAGTTTTGGTTACTGCTAGTGATCTTTTAATGTATTCTCTTCTGCGTGAATGGTGATATTTAACTTCCTTTGCTTTGCTGGCTAATCATGCTGTTCGTGTAAGCATAACTTCATAGTGTAATAACTCTACTGCTTGCCTGATGCTGTCCTTTGCTTTTTCCACCTCACAGCTACCCATATAAGTCTCGCTTGGCTTTTCCAGCATATTAAGATGCAGTCTTACAAAATACACTTTCGTCTGAAAACACGCCGATAGAGCTGGTTTGCGGGACCTCTATAGAAAACCATAAGTTTGGTTTTGTAGTACTAAGAAGACCATTTCCCTAACCTTTCTGTTGAGTGACTCTGTTTGGTAACTCAAGTTTAACTCATGGTGATCGGATAGTTTTATGACAAAATACTTGAACTTCTTTTACAACCTGTCCTATGTTGTTACTATATATATATTCCCCCATGACTTGTCGTCAAATGGTTTAACACTATCAGTCGTTTTACCACCAAGTTGTACGATTCAAGACCACTTTGTGAAAGTCATGATCTACTAGTCAACATACATTGAAAAACTATTAAAAAAAATCACGCTTGCAATAACAGTAACGCATCGGTTACACAGTATGCAGCATTCGTTAGATAAAAGACCGTTATCGTGGGATAAGATATAATATCTAGCAAACTATGCAACCATATTTGTATTTACGTTGAATACGTTCGTACCGACTTGAGAATGAATCGCAAAAAGTTGTGCTGTAGCAGACACCACCGACGTCACTGTTCTGCGGTGGCTGGTCGTAACTATTACTGGTATCACTGATAGGCACATATTAGTGAAACAATAATATAAGAACACTGCAATCATTATTGGTAACATGCCGATTGATGTTTCGATGTTTATGCAGTCAAATAGGTGAACGAACGGTGTGCACATTTTCACGTTTTCGTGTTTTTTGTGTGGTTACCACCCCTTCCGTTAAAACACAATTTCTCGGCTTCATAAGGTCAGACCAACACGAAATTGGTTCCAACAGTTAGCGGAATAAGACTACTTTGTAAACAATGTGTCACATTGACCAATGGTTGCATCTCTGATCTTGCCACATAAACGGAAATGATATGTCTTTCTTCGAACGTCTTCTCGTACGCAATTTGGGTGTGGCCACTTACAGGTTCGTAGACCTTGACATTGTGTAGATAAAACTAACTAAAGCTTTCCCCCAGAACAATCATATATCAGTCTTTCATTTGATATCTCATTTATATATTATATCGGTGGTGGCTGCGTTTGACTTAACATGTTAATTATATACTGGTTTGACTTAACCTGTTTATTATATACTCGTTTGACTTAACATGTTTATTATATATATATATATATATATACACTCTTTTGACTTAACCTGTTTATTATATACTCGTTTGACTTAACATGTTTATTATATACTCGTTTGACTTAACATGTTTATTATATACTCGTTTTACTTAACATTTTTATTATATACTCGTTTTACTTAACGTGTTTATTATACACTCGTTTCACTTAACATGTTTATTAGATATATATATATATATATATACTCTTTTGACTTAACCTGTTTATTATATACTCGTTTGAGTTAACATGTTTATTATATACTCTTTTCACTTAACATGTTTATTATATACTCGTTTCACTTAACATGTTTATTATATAGTCGTTTCACTTAACATGTTAATTACAATAATACCCGTTTCACTTAACATGTTTATTATATACTCGTTTGCACAAATATACCTTTGCAACTTTTTTACTCACTTTTATAATCAGCTAGAGTACCCCCGACCCTATGCGTTTTGCCCCAACTACAATTTGGTATTTTGCCCCATATGTACAGTATTTAAAACATTACCATTTAGACAATATTAAAGTTTTTTTACATGCATCCGCAACATTTACAACACACCGATAAAATAGTTGTCAATTAACAACTACAAAGAGGCCATTAACCTAACTACAACCGAAATTCTAAAATCCAAACGAACGTTTTAGAAAAAAATGGGCGAAAAAAAATGATAGCTAGAGTTTTTATGCTTATGTAAGGATCGAGTAAACAGAAGGTTCTTGATATGGTGGGGGCACTAGAAAAGAGTCAAGGAAACGTAATATCTGAGGTGTTTCAAAAGGAAGAGGCCCTGAACGAGTATTCCAGCTCAGTGTTAAAGCAGCGTTACAACATTTGTTCATATTCAATATATTTATTCTATAATTTGGTGCATTTTCCACTGTATATCTTATACGAATGCTGGTAGTCATTGATAGCCATGGCGTAACGTAATCGCTAATCCAAAGTATCTACGTGCATAGAGTCATTTTTGGTTTATAGGTTCTGACCGTGGTTTCGTTTTGTCCGAACTCTCAGGAGTTTCTTCATTTGCATGAGGGGTTCGTTTCTTGGAAGGGATACGTAAAAATATTGTAGGTTTAGTCCGAATTCCCCCGATGTATACCTACGCATATTTCTTACAGTAATCACTAATTGCCAACTAGTTAGATTTGTTGGAGGAAGAGTGTAGATTCGAAGGAGAATTTGTTGTTGTTAGGGGTGGTACATAAAAAGTGGATTCGGATGAACGCCCGATCCTCGCAGACCATGGTGCGTATGGTATTACAATGCACACGCCCTCCAGGAACTCGGAACTCGTGATCTGATGCCGAGTCTTGCACAGTTTCAGAATAGTTGTATAACGATTTGTGAGCGGGGCTTGTGTACCAGCGACGCTGTCTATTGAGATGAAAGTAGATCCATCTAGCGATCAATGTTCAAACCAAAGGCAAATGTACATAATAATTTGCCAAGAAAGGAGGACTTCCTGTGTGTGTGTGTGTGTGTGTGTGTGTGTGTGTGTGTGTGTGTACGTGCGTGCGTACGTACATGTGTGAGCGCGCGTATGCGTGTGCGTATGAGTGTGTGCGAGTGTGTGCATGTGTTTGTTTGTGTGTGTGTGCGTGTGCGTGTGCGCGTGCGCGAGTGCGTGTGCGTGTGTGTGAGTGCGTGTGGGTGTGTGCGATTGCGTGTGCGGGCGTGTGCGTGCATGTGTGTGTGTCTGTGTGTGTGTGTGTGCGTGTGCGTGTGCGTGTGCGTGTGCGTGTGCGTGTGCGTGTATGCGTGTGTTGATGATGACGATGTACTGTTCCTGCGACATAAATAATCTGGGGGACATCTTAATGTCGCAATCAGTCCCCGCAAAGTTTCCTCCATCCCGTGCGGTCTTCCGCCAGCTCTGTCAGAGTATTGGTGTCATTGCGCGACCTCAGCCTGATGCCCGTCACTCTGAGGTCCGAGCGCAGTAGGCCTAGCAGGTTGGTGGTGGGCCTGTCGACTCGGCCTCCGTACCGGCATCACCCGACAACGGCAACGGCGTGTGTGTGTATGAAACTTGATTGAAACATTGACACTATTATATATTGGCGTCACAATAAACACCTTCTTGGTTCATTACGGCTGTTACTCAACGAACCAACCTTCACCAACTTGAACCGTGTAACGGTCTTTTACCGTCAACTTGACATATCGCAATGTGAAAACCTCACTCGTGTGGGATTTGCTATTTTCACTTGCAGAAACGTTCGGAGTTTGTGTATTGCAATGCATGCATTGAGTCGTTTTGAATGCGCATATGTCTTTGCTTGGAAATAGTGCCATATCCTTATACAAACCATTAAATACACTATATTAATAGAGCATTCTATAAAAGTAAAATGTAAAGGTAAGTTCTTATATAGCGCAGTATCCAGTCCACAGGACTGCTCAAAGCGCTTTTCACTTTACCCCTGGCGGACCTGTTCAATCGAATATCATTGCGACTCCATGTATTATGGATGCACCAGCCTGTCAAATTTGATTATAAAGCCGCATTGGTTAAGGATTGGTTAAAGAGCGGTACATAGGCTCATTTGCTTGAAGACCGAGTCGGATGTATGTATGTATGTTTAGTGGAAATTCATTCCATAATTTAACGATAATTACACTAAACATGTAAATCATAAAATAGTATGGTAAGTAATAACTACTGCATAGTCTACGCAAATCACAACCACACGCGATCACGCTGTTGGGTGTAGCTCTCAGCTGGTGACGATGGGGACTGATCTCTCATGGCCCTTTTTTCTGGACACGCCTTTTGTCAATAATCCGTCAAAAAAACATGTTCTGGATACACCCCGACTGGCTGCCCGACTAATAGATCTTTACAAATTTTCCGCGTGAGGTCAGTACTCTAGTGGCTTTGCCTTTGACGCGATAATGCAGACACCGTGAGGTGGCGCCACCGTTTGTTGAGTGACTTCGCTGTCGTTAATCTTACGAGGAATTGGTCGCAAATAACACTGGATATCTGGAATAGTGTCGATTGACATTGGAAATAGGTATGCCTGTCAAGTAAGTAATACAATATACGTGAATCTTGTTTAGAAACTACCCGTGAAATGTTTTCCAATATAATGAATTGATTGTTTCTAGTGTTGAATATCAAATTCAGAGTTTCCCCTGGCCTTGGACTGGATAAAATGACGGGCGAGGGTGGCTACGCGAGCGCCAAACGTTGCCAGGGGGATTTTTTGGATATATTTTAAAAACTAGTTTTAAAATGGTGCATTCTGAGGTATGTTTTAACCTTTGCTCTTGAATATTGAGGGGAAGATATAACACAACAAATCACTACTTGTATATGTAGTAATCATGATTGACAGACGTCAGTAATCAGGATTGTTTCATCTTGTTGAGGTGTGGTTTCCACTTTACCACTGGTACTCAGTTGAAGTGTGGTTTCCACTTTACCACTGATACTCAGTTGAAGTGTGGTTTCCACATGACCACTGGTACTTGGTTGTGGTGATGTTTTTTTGCCCTAACCCTAGCCCTTGTCACAACCAGACCTGGGCCGGGGCCGAGTACATTTTCATGAGTACAAGTACGAGTACGAGTACTTTGATGATGGATAAGTACGAGAACGAGTACATTGCTAAAAGCTGAGTACAAGTACGAGTACATTCTCACATGTACAAGTAAAAGTATGAGTACATTTTTTTTAATATTAAAAAAATAACGTACTTTTAAATTGTTAATTGATCTAATTTATATAACTCGGCACAAATGAATATGCAATAGCAGTTGATCAATTTTTTATGAGGAAAACTAAAAAACCTGTTTCATCAACAATGAAATTCACTTCAATGGCATTTATTTCAGTGGCATCGTATGATCTTATCATCTATTTGCCATTGCACCGAATGAACATGAGTTGTTCACAGGTTGAGTCTTTCAGGCTGCACTGTTCAGAGCAGAATACTTTCTCGGCTATGCTAGATACCCTTTCAACTGGGGCTAATGAGGCTGAAATGCTGAGATGGTGAGGGACCAACTGAGCCAGAGTTGGAAAACTCAGAACTGCAGTGGGTCACTGTGACGATCTGTACATGGCTGACTGAGGTATTCGTTCACCTCTACAATCAGCAATCTGCTGTTATTATAAGTTTGCAATTTATATTTTCTGATCGTAGACTACTAGTTGTTGAGAGGGTTAGCACATGTCCACATAACAGGCTCAGCATCCCCTTTGGACTTTCTAGTTAGGCTGCTGCCCTGGAATTAGAGGAAGACTGGCAGTTCTTGTTCTTAGCAGTTACCACTGTCAGCCACTGTCAAGTGGCATGGTCTCCAGACTACATCAAAGGCATTTCCTGTCTAACTGGTGGGTTAACTGCTAATTGGCTCTTTATGGACATCCTGGTGGCTTAATTAAGGGAAGACATGGGTCTCAGACTTCTTTTTGTTATTTCTTATCTTAGAGAACTGAAAGTTGTGAGTTGGGGTGTTTTGTTTAAAAAAATAGGCTGCATATTTTTCTGATTTTTAGAGGGTATTCCTCCCCCCGAACGGCAGCCATCTTGGATATAAATGTCAGTTCTTTACACAATTTTTTTAAGCATAATCAGTGGACCAATTTTAACCAAAAAACACACTGTTAGAGTAGACTACCCTACAGGTAATAACAGTCTTTGTTTTTTGGTTTAGAAGATACTTTTTTTAAATAATTTTTTTACTACATGGGTGTATTTGAGACCAGAATTATTGACGGTAATTTGTAGCCATGGGATATTGCAACAATACTGTGTAGGATTTCCTTCAAATGCTTATGTCATTACCTACACAATACCATTACCTAACAACCTGTGAAGTTTCAAGCATATCTGATGATAAATAGCCGAGAAAAAGTCGTTTGAACACAGTGCTTATGCCAAAAATGTATAATTGAGAAAATGGCATTCAAAAAACGTGTATACTTTGTCGACACATTTCATATCAAATACATAGCATACATGACTGAAATAATTCACACAACTAACTAACTGATCTCTCTTACATAATCTCCAATATAAATCATGTAATTCAATGATGCATAGTATAAAGTGTGAATGTAGCTAATATATATTCGGGAAAAAACGTGATACATAGTTGATGTACATACTTCTAGTAGCATAGCAATAACAAAATACCAGAGATTTTCTTGAAATGTTGAAATCCTTAGATAATACTAGCATCATGTACTGTATAAAGTTCCAAGCACATCAGTTCAGATATAACTGAAAAAACTATTTCTGAACATTTACAAAATGTCTATAACGGAAAAAAACGTATTCAAAATGAACTTGTATATACACTGTGTGGACACATTCCTATGCATGTCTGACACCCCACTAATGTTCACAGGGTCAATGTCCACAGACACTAATAAAATGCCCCTCGTGCATAATCCAATGCACTAGCACTCGCAGCTTCCACCTGGTAGATCCAGCGTGCTCGTCTCGCTTCTTTCGTTCGCGACTCGGCCTGCCTGAGTGACTGCCTGAGTCGCTTCCGGTCTGCCTTCTCTGCCGACGCAATCAGTTGTGGTCCAGTCGTCATGCCCATAGCACCATATAGATGTTCTACTGATGTCTGGGCACCACTGTTGAACTCGGCCACAGCGAGGCAGGTAGCAAACAGCACTCGCTGCAGTCCCACGAAGCCCGTCTTGGGGCACTTGGCCCACACTCTGGCATGAAGTGATTCGTTTGGGTTTTGCGTGGCACTTCGGCAACTGACGGATCCGTATACACCCGCCGAACGATCTTCGCTGCATCAGTGAGGATGTTGTTAGCAACCACCATGCTGGCATCGACGATGGCTTGACTGTGGACGGCAAAGGTGGTCTGGTTGACTGCATTCATGTCCAGGTATCTGCACAGCTTCACTATACCACTATGGCCCACACCCATGTTCAACGATGCTGACACAACAGCACGTGTCACTACAAATGGCAAGTGTCCAGCAGTGCCACCGATGCGATCAGACGAATGCGTGGTGTTGATTGTGTCATCACATGATGTGCAGTACGTCTGCAATTGACACACCAACCCAAGACCACAGTTGACGGCACGGACGGCAAGACTGGTGCTTCGACAGGATGGGCACGGTAGCCCTGCAACGAGCTCAGACAGCTTGTTTACCCTTGCGATGACTGTCGAGACGGTGTCACTGCCGGTATCATCTGGATCAGGGTTGGACTCGTCATCGGGCTCATCCTCTCTCGGAATGGCTGTCTCACAAAGAAGATGCTGGTAATCAAACTTCTTCTGAGTTGCGGAAGTTGGCGTATGTGAAGTCGACGGAACCTGTGGGATAAACAATGAACATGTATTAGATTTCAACTTTACTTCAAATTATTACAACCTGAGTGACATAATTAGCACAGGACCTATAAGATATAGGTGTAACACCGTGTATGTTTTACATTGTCCATTTATGCATGACATTACCATGATAGAATGCACCAGTAAACTACTGCATATTAAAATGTAGGTATAGATTTAAAATAGCATATATAAATTATTCATGATTCCTGCCATTATTTCAGTTAGCTGGCATGGGATGGGTAAGCCCCTGGCAGCCTGGCCTGGGCCTTGCCAGGTTAGTCCCACTAACCGTGCTCCCTTTGACAGTAATGTTGAATAAATGTCATTTATTGTTAGACATTTCACTTTATTTACAAATCGGTTATATAAGTGTACATAAAAACGGTATTATACCTGTGCTGTTGGAGTGACACTGACAGGAACACTGTCACCACTGTCACTAGCCAGGGCAGCCATAGCATCTGACGACGTCGATTCACTCGATTGTCGAGCGGAACTTTCAGCGACTTCTGCCTTCGATCCACGCACCAACTGCAATTGTTTGCGTCGCTGGATTTTCCCTGCACCGTAGTACTTCTTTCCTTTCCTTCTCCTGTCTGCCATTTCGCTGCTTTTATCAATCAATCGCGAGAATGCGTAAAAAGTTTGTCGAACGAATGCGTAAACACTAATTTATGCGGAACAGTAATTTATGCGGAAGGCCGCGGAAGTGAGCGCTGTAGCCAATGAGGGCCGCTGTTGTGCACCACGTGATTAGTGCCGACCAATAAGAAGCCGATCCGCGATGTCTTTGTTGGCGCGGGTTCGCTAGGGGTGCTCATTTACATTCGGGATAACCCGGATGTGGTAGGAAATATTTATAGAAGATTGCCACCATAAGACAGTGCAAAAGTGACGCTTTCCAACGGTGTGCGCCATCTTGTAATTGACCGGCATAGAAAATATGTAAACATGTCACATTATACACTTCATTTCACTAAAACAAAGACTTTGGAACGATGGGGCATGCCACAAAAGTGATGTTTTATGACATAAAATATTTTCTTTCGTAATAACAATGTGTACACAAGGCAAGTTGAATAATTTTTCTACGCAAATATGTAAACAACTCGAAATCACTGTTTTTGACCAAATTTGACAAAATCCAGCCCCAGGTCCTCCTCCAGGTTTATGGCCTGAACTGATAGCCTACAATTATTGTTTGCTTAACAGGGTGTTTCTGACTGGGAAAAATTGCTGTCTGTTGCCATGTTTGGGTATCATAGTCATTGTTATCAGAGAATGAGGTTGCACTATGTGTAGGTAATCTAGGGATGGTAAGATGGTATTCTATAAGAAATAACAAAGTATTTTTTAAATAGTTGAACATTTAAATATTTCAGGAGAGTTTCATTTTATAACCAGATATATTTATTTTCCCCAGTACATATTGAGAAAGTACTCAGATGTACTCGTAAAATCTGTGCTCTTCCAGTTCATCTTCAGACCTCCTGCAGCATGTTTTGTAGTTCTTGTGGTGTAGTAGCGCATATGTGTATGTCATCGATGAGGTGGCTGATATATTCTATCCTCAAGCCTCTGGTTTCCCAGGTCAGTCTTCGGAATATGCTTTAGAGTGTAGCCATGAACAGCTTGGGCGATATGGTGTCACCCTGTCGTATTCCTCTCTTCATGTTGATCTTGTTGCTATTTTTGTGTAGGTGGACTGTCACCGAGCTGTTGGTACAGGTGTCTTTCAGGAGTTTGATGTACACGTTTTCTATCCCCCGTTCTTGAAGGGAGGTCAGTATTGCTTGAGTTTGCACCAAGTCGAAAGCCTACTCGTAGTCAACGAAAGCAATGCAGAGCGGGATATTATATTTTCGGCACTTACATCGGTCTGTAATTCTCTAAGTCTTTCTTATTTCCCTTCTTGAAGATTATCACCATCTTTGTGTTCTTCAATGCGGTGGGCATTCGTCTTTCTCATAAGCATTTAGTATACAGCTTAGCCAGTGTCTTCGAGATGGTATCTTCTCCTGCTTTTAATGTTTCAATGTTTACATGGTCGTTGCCTGACGTCTTCCCATTCTTCATATCTCTTAGCGCTGCTTCCACCTCCCATGATGTTATCTCTGGTACCTTCTCTGGGTCAGTAGGAATTATGGTACTCTGTTCCTCTATTCGTTCCATGATCATATCTTGGTCTTGTATTTCTCTACCCTGCTTGTCTGTACAAGTGTAATGAGTCTGTCTCGGCCTAGTGCCTGTGTTCTTCTTCCATTCTTTTTCTGTAGAATAGCCTGGATTTTAAACCGTGCACAGTCAAACCTCTCTTTGTGGTCAACTCAGTATGTTATGATGTATGATGTGGAATTAGCTAAGATGTTGCTCACTTCAGTCACTTGACTTCTCAACTTTCGAGTGTCAATATGTACGACTAGAATTGACCAAAATAAAAAATGTGCAATTGCATATTTGTGTTTCAGCTTCAACTCGTGCATGCCTTAGCTCCTGTTGGAAATATGCATACTTTTAAATTCACAAACATGTTTCCCGGCATAACTATGTGTCATTTGTTGACTCTGTGAGACTTCTGCTCCCTTTCCTTTGAACATGTTCCAAGTGGATAACAAGCATGTCCTACATGAACACATATTTGGGATGAAAACTGTTGTCAAAGTAGTCTTCATTTGCAATGTAGTAAATGTACCATAATATCTCTGGGTTAAAAAAAAAACTCATAGGCAATAACAAGATAAAATAAATACATTATTTTATACAATTAATCATGTTAAAAATAAAATGTGTCTAAAAGACAATTAAACATGTTAAATTAATAATTAATTAAATTTAAGCCAAATAATTGAAATGTAATTTCTACTATAATTATAACATTAACAACATGGAACAAAATCACTATATTAAAATGTTAATATTATAACGTTAGTGGTGGTTTATTGTATTATTACATAGGCAATTGATCTTATCGTTGTATTTATTGTATTGTGTTTATTTTCCAGAGTCCCCAACAAGCAAGAGGCCAGTGTGTGACAACTGTGTCATCAAGTCAGAAGTGCAGTTGACATCATCAATGAAGTTCAGTATCATACTCACAGAATCACGTGAACAACTTTTGTGAAAGACGACGTGTTTGTGAGAGAAAGCACTACGGAAGTGTTGGAATGTTTGTTGATTAGGGGACTTTGTGGGGGTCCATGGAAGGATTATTCCAGACAGATTTGGTTGAGTCTACTCATATGACCCAGTTATGACTGTCTACACATAATACAAACAGGCTCAACATTGGATATAAACAGGCTCAACATGGGATAATGACAGGCTCAACATTGCATATAAACAGGCTCAACATTGGATATAAACAGGCTCAACATTTGATATAAACAGGCGCAACATTGGATATAAGCAGGCGCAAAATTGGATATAAACAGGTGCAAAATTGGATATAAACAGGCGCAACATTGGATATAAACAGGCTCAACATTGGATATTGACAGGCTCAACATTGGATATTGACAGGCGCAACATTGGATATAAACAGGCTCAATATTGGATATAAACAGGCGCAACATTGGATATAAACAGGCTCAACATTGGATATAAACAGGCTCAACATTGGATATAAACAGGCGCAACATTGGATATAAGCAGGCGCAAAATTGGATATAAACAGGTGCAAAATTGGATATAAACAGGCGCAACATTGGATATAAACAGGCTCAACATTGGATATTGACAGGCTCAACATTGGATATTGACAGGCGCAACATTGGATATAAACAGGCTCAATATTGGATATAAACGAGTGACTAAACTAAACAGTTATGTCCGGCTGAAGGTGATATAAACTGAAGGCCATTGCACCCGACACTCCACAAGTCAAGTTTCTTCCAGTGATGCCCGGTAGAAGGGTAAGTACATTGATAATTTGTATTATTCTAGTTTTGACATTTCAAGGAAAAATAATTATACCCCACCTTTTTATTATAATTATTATATACTATTATATTATAATTAACACTTGTAAGGTTTGCAGAAAGGTCCAAGTCCACTCAAAACTCTACTCTTAGGTGTTTACACATTACAGGTTTTTTCTTCATAGTGTAAACTGAACATGCAAATATAAAAAAGTGTTAAAGACACACAGGCTTGTTTCGCCCTGCAGGGGGTATATTTTATTGCTGGACTTGTACACATCTACCATTTAGTGAAACACATGTTATTTTTGAGATGATCTGGTGCTGTTAACTCAAATGATATGGATGGATTTAAAATTCATTAATGAATAAACAAAATGAAAGAAATGGTGACATTTAAACCTATCATAACCTATGTGTCCAAGTGTGTCAACGTATATGATCAGTTATCAAGAAATTTGTTTTTGGGGGGTAAATTTAGAATTCCATATATAATGTTTTCCTTTTAGTCACTAATAAACAACATGTCAGGCTAATCATGAAATAAATTTGGGTAGCTTAATTACTAAAACTGACTCTTTGGGATCACTTTGAACTTGTAAGTTTGTGTTGCTCGATACTGAACGTATACCTGTACATCATATATTTAACATATTTATTATGGTATTTTCAAATTTCTGCTTTTCGATTGTATTTTTTTGAGCACATAACAGGCTTATGGTTAAGATTCGATAGCAATGGCAACTTTTATCAAATTTCTTTTGTTTTCATGTGATTTAAAAATTAGAGTACCTTTTCTGTCTGCCTTTTAGAAGAGACAAGAGGTCTTGTCATTCTGAGGGACACTGTTTGCATAATATCACTGCAAGTTCAAATATAAAACAAACAATTTTCAACAGAGCAATGTTTGTGCGGATACTATCGTGTTTTGTCTTTCTGGTGATGTTTAAAAAAAGTATACGTTCGGTGTCGGAGAATGGAATTTTTCTTTAATATTTCTCAAATAGAAAGTAATGGTCTTAAGTGGAATCTGATTACTGTTCTTTGGCATCTTTGAGTGTTGCTCGGTGACAGCTAAATGCACTAGTTTCCAATCGTCATCACTTGGGTGAAAATGCAGCCCTACTCTAAATAAAAAAGTAGTGTTTATAGCAAGAGATGTCTTAAACAACTAAGTATTGTGTAGATTATTTTGGTAATATTTAGCAGGATGAAACAGTTTTTTTTTCGGCTTATGGACCAACATGCAGATGGAGCGATTTCGGTATTGGGAACTTGGAGAGTCGGTCACAAAGTGGATGGTGTCAAGTAAAGGCATGGTTTGTTGGAGCTCTGATATCATTGCTTTAAGGAAGGCGAACGTTTAAGGCACCGAGTGGGCCGTCACACCTGACAGGCCTACGAAACTCAAAACTTTCATATTCCCATCTTCATCTCTGTAGTGCAATACCATTGGGTGGATGCTCACCTGCGCTTTGTCGTAGTACACAAACCCTATTTCTTCCATGTATTTGACCTGCCAATTCTCTGCATAGTCCATCTGCCATGTGGCTTCCATCATAGGTTTAAGCTTACCTCTGAGGTGTGCAGATTCTGCCACAATGAGCCCTCAATTCTGAGATTTCTTTCATGAGTGTTCAGTGTTTCCCCTAGGTGAAATGATGGGCGAAGTGGCAGTGATGGGGTACGCGAGCGGCGCGAAGCGTTGCTGGGGGCATGCTTCCCCTGAGATTTTTTTAAAACTAGCTTTAAAATGGTGCATTCTAAGGTCTATTTTAACCTTTACTCTTAAATATAGAGGGGAAGATATATAAAACAACAAGACACTACTTGTAACTATAGTAATCATGATTGATAAAAGTCAGTAATCATGATTGTTTCATCTTGTTCAGGTGTGGTTTCCACTTGACCACTGGTACTCAGTAGACGTGTGGTTTCCACTTGACCACTGGTACTCAGTAGAGGTGTGGTTTCCACTTGACCACTGGTACTAAGTTGAGGTGTGGTTTCCACTTGACCACTGGTACTTGGTTGTGGTTATGTTTTTCTTGCACTAACCCTTGGCTTTGTTACCTGACAGAGTCAGTAAAAAAGTAAACGGTAAGTTCTTATAAAGTGCAAGACTGCTCAAAGCACTTTACATTTTACTCCCTGGCAGACCTGTTCAGTCGAATACCATCTCGACTTCTCTTGGAAGCATCCAGGGGTATCATCTGAAGACTCTCATCATCACCTGTAAATGATTATAATATCATAATATTATGGTAAATTGGTGGTTTATGTTCCAAAGATTATATATTATTTGCTGCTAGCGTGCTATGCAATTAATTAAACAGTCATTTCTGGAATGCCAAAAAAGTATGTTTCTATTAATCGCAAGAACATTTCTCAAGTTGTATCCTTTTTATAAAACAGTATAAGTTGTTTAGTATATCCTAAGTTATTGATAACCCGTTAGTATACACGATTTTGGGCAGTAGACGATTTTTATGAGATGTGAACTCTGGTGGTTTATAAGTAAATACTTCACTCAAATCAACTTTCCCAAATGTTTATTTGCACAACTGATACCTTACGAATGACATTCCTTATTTTGCTTTAAAAAAACCGGCATGGAACATTAGCTGAAACTTGAATAGACTTGTGCCGTGGGCATTTGTGTCGAATCCGGACCCACCTTGATTTTGCCGTTATAACTTGAGTTTTGCTTAACTTTGATTCCTTAGTGAGATAAATCCATCATTCAACATTATCCTAGGCATATTTACCTTTAAGAATATTGCGTCTTATGCCCATTTGAGGTGTAAATAGCACCTCGGTTTGTATCAACATATGCTGCTATAGCTGTCATTTTACGCGCGCTGCGAGGTAACAGACTAGTGCAAACTGGGTCGCTATTTGAGCTTTAACAGGGTCCGGATTCGATACAATGCCGACTAGTGAATAGGATGCACGGTTTTTATTTGGGCTTCAAAAGAGTCCGGATTCGACACAAGTGCCGACTAGTGACGTAGTGCCATCAGCCTGCATGGTTTTCACTTCCACCACCGTCATAAACCAAAACGCAAGTTTTACAAAAAAGTGTAAAGAAAATCCATGGTTTGCATGCTGTCAGGATTGAACCGGTGTCGCCCGATTGTAAAATAAATGACAAGTAACCAATGCGCCTACCCACTGAGCTAGCGGGACCAGCAGAAACTCTCTGACTGATTTAAGTTGTTATAATAAATTGTACAACTCCTTCATATTGATATTCTAGTGATATTATGAGATTATACACATTTATGTTGAACCGTAAGATAACTGCTTGTTCCTCTATGATGACTGGTATTTGTATTATGTCGGAATATTGCACAATAACTCGTTCTGACGCTCGTTTCGACCCAAAAGCTATACTTGTAAACATGCTCTGAATGCATGGAAAGGATCGACCTGATGCGAGTTTGAGTCATAAGTGACGTCACATCTCGGCATCCCGAAAAGCGCGCCAAAAATATGCATATTCGAAAATGTCCGGATGCACAGCATAAAATGTGGAATTTCTAATTCATTGAATTTTTTTGATTTTTTTGGCTGGGTGGACGTGGAAATATATAGCAGGATGTAATATAACATGAATTCAAGCAACAGATGTTTTTATTCCCTTTAACCACTTCAGCAATGTGCTTAGACCAAGTTAAATCATTTGATAAAATAACCCCCAAATATTTTGCATCATTGACCTCTTTCAAAATGTGCGCATCCATGTGATAAAAACGATGTAAATGAAGACCAGAAGTTGTGCTCATTATATTGCATTTAGAAATATTAAATGTCATTCCCTAATCAACTCTCCACTTAACAAGGCTGTCTAAATCTTGTTGCAATATTAGTTGATCTCGTAAAGACTGAACTGGTCTATAAATCAAACAGTCATCAGCAAAGAGTCTCACTCTTGTACCTGGAGAAATAACACTTGGAAGATGATTACAGTATAATAAAAACAACAGCGGTCCCATTACTGAGGAACACCGGATGCTACTTCTTCATCATCATAAAATTCACCATTTACCAATATACGTTGAGTTCGACCCATTAAGAATGACTTTATCCAATTTTGAACATTTCCATTTATACAAAAATAATTCAACTTATTTAACAGTCTGTTGTGTGGTACAACATCAAAAGCTTTAGAAAAATCGAGAATAGCAATATCCACTTGTAGATTCTGATCATGTAATTTTGTAATGTCATTTGTTGTTAGTAACAGTTGAGTTTCACAAGAATGTTTCTTTCTTAAACCATGCTGAAAGGGAGATAGAATATTGTGGTCATCTAGATGTTGACGAATATCGGAACGAATCACACGTTCCATTATTTTTGAAACAATACATGTTAGTGATACAGATCTGTAATTGCTTGGATCACATTTTACACCTGTCTTAAATATTGGTGTGATCCATTGCTTACACCATTCAGCTGGAACTTCCCCAGAATGCAACGATTTTCCGAAAAAAATATATAAAAAAAAGGAGCTAGCTCAGAAGCAAGTTCTTTCAATATTCTACCTGAAATCTTATCTGGCCCACTTGATTTACTAGCGTTTATATCCCTTAGTAGCTTCTCAATACCCACCACATTAAATATGAGAGTATCAATATCTGGAAAATGAGGACCATCAAGTTTCATATTTCTGTTAGAACAATCGGAGTCTTTAGTGAAAACCGATTTGAATTGCTTAGATAAAATGGAGGCTTTACTGCTAGAATCAGAATAAAGTTGACCACCAGTTTTTAGAGGGGATATACTAACTGAATCTTGCTATTGAGACTTTATATAATGCCTAAATGGTGCTGCCAGTGAGCTTTATGTATCTGTTTTCTATTTTGCTTAGCCAATTCTTAGTATTTTAAGCAGTGTTTTGGGTTTTTAGAATGTTTTGCCCGATTATAGAAACGCTGTTTTTTCCTACAGTTCCTTTTCAAACTGTTTGATAACCAAGGTAAATCAACTCTGGTTTTAGACCAGTATGTTGGTACATATTTATCCATCATATTATGTATATGTTCTGTGAATAATAAATAAAGACTGTACACTTTGTTCTTCTGAACTACAAGAAACATCCAGTAAATGATCTGTGAATAATTGAGTATCTCTTCATTTGACCCCAATCTGCTTTAGACCATTTATACAACTTCCTAGGTGGTGCCTTTGTTCACATTGCTTTAATCATAATATCCACTACTATCAAATCATGATCTGAAAAACCTGGTACAGTATTTATAGATTTAAGTAGACCTGGTTTATTCGTACAATAAAGATCAAGAATAGCATCAAGTCTTGTAGGAATTCTTTGTAACTGATTTAAGTTATGCTCCTCCAGTGTTGATAGAATAACATCACCTAATCCTTTCTGGTCTGAACGTAAGGACACCTTACATGAATTCCAATCAATATCACCTGCATTAAAATCACGACCTACATTTATACGTGCATGAGTGTTGTTCCTAGTAATATAGGATATATGCCTTAGACTTGACTGAAGAGTTGTATTAGATTCGACTGAGTAATCAAAGGTCGGCCTATAGTACGAAGCTATATAAACTGGACTTTCATTATAAATAGATAAACGTGCCCACACAATTTCATCGTGAGATGTAAATCTGGTTTATCTAACTCAATTTCATATATAACCATATCTTTCTTATGAATTATTATGACACCACCACCATTAAGCGTACGATCATTTCTCAAATGACCTACATAATTAGGAGGCAAGAACTCAGAATGTTTTATTGATTTATCTAATTTTGACTCACCAACTAATATGATATCTGGTTGCATGGTATTACAAAAATGTACCAACCCTGCCTTTCTACCTCTAGTACTATTAACGTTTGTAATTGATATTCTTAAATTATCTGATGATTTATCTGAACCACTACTTTCCTCAGATAGACAGTTTGTAGATAAAGATGTGATATTTTTAACTTGGTTATTATGTACTGTAGATGTATACATGAGTAGACTACTATGAACAATAGGTCTAACGTAAACAGATCTGGTCGGAGAGACTCCACTGAGTGCTGACAAACTGAGTCATCACCAGGTATACCTGATAATAAATCATAACTGTTTGAAACATTAATGTTATATATGCCTGATAAAGGAATGAAGAAGAATTGACAGAATTACAACGACAACAATGCCATTTCAGTTTGGTTAAACTCGCCCGATGACATACTGGCACATGATTTATGAAACCAAACCTGACAGTTATTACAACATACTGCAACATCAGACCAGTCTACATTCAAATCACATGTTCCACAAGGATAAACACAAGCCCAAGCGTGGACCTGGGTTAACTTCAATATCACCACTCACTAATAATAATAATAATAACATTGTTAATAATGTAGTCTTAACAATATGTAATGTGTACAATTTATGCATATTTCTTAAATAACCATCATTTGTACAAAGTCCAACATATTTATGTTGTTGCACTAAATTTTTGATAGACATAACCATGGGTAATGAAATTGAAAACTCATTCACTAATTCTACCTTTTTGTGTGAATAAATTATACCAGTGCTTAGTCTTAGCAGAACCCAGACAATGATTAACCTATTATGAGCAATAATTAATACCAAAAAAACATGAAGATGTAGATTACATTGTTACAAATTGTGTTGGGGACGAATAAGATTCAACATATTTATTACACCAACTGACACTGTCATAACATAATGACATAAAATTGATAAATCGTATTTCAGAATGTTTACCAGGCAACAAAGCAAAACTAATAAGAATTTATAATACAAAAAACAGACATCAGCATTATGTTAATTTCTGTACATGACTTACAATGTTATATTATCTAAAGTTATTGACAAGATGACATAATCAAAAATGAAGTGTTACAACTTTTGAATATACCGTTATCCGGATGTAAACAAAACACGCGCTGACGACGACAGGCCTCGACATTAAAACTGGCCCGCTGACCCGGCGCCTTTTTGAGGCTGTTGGGCCAGTTCGGGCCACCAGTTTTAATATTTTACTGGCCCGCCAGGCCACTGATTTAAATCCAATTGACCACCATCGGGTTACTGGTAACCCGACCATACCTAGAAAAATAGGACAACCCTACAGCCTAATTTTTTGTATTTGATATTTAAATCAAAGTTTTTTTTTTTATAACTAATTAAACAACAGCAACTAAAACTCAGCCATGCGTATATACGATGACATGTATGCACTGCCAAACTCATTTGTAACCACCCGTGTGATTGGTGAATGGCGGGGAGGGGTAATTAATTATTCACCTAATAATCGGTCTTGTTACGTTGGCTACGGATGGCAGGCAATCTCAATTGTTGTCTGCAGGATAAAACGCTAGTGCATATGATATTCCATAATGGAAAGGCATCAAGGACATTTGTTATACTGTCAAACATTTGACAGCATTGCTAAAGACCGTGGCTGCAATGGTGGATCTTGTATTACAGCTGTGCCTTGGGTGGAACGAGAGCAAGGACTCGGGACAGCGTTCACATTGTTGCACACTGACAGCCACTCGTTGTTTGCATCAGTCATCGCCAGTCATAATGATAACGTGATACACATGGTATCGCGTTCATATGCATATTTATCATGATAATTTTAATATGCCTGATCCTGGCAATATCGGACGTGATACCACAATTAAAAATCTTCATATAACTTTTTGTGATCACTTTTTATAGTTGCTATCTTAATTTAGTAAACGATGTGCCCAAATAAGAACTTCGGAAAAGTCAGCACGACATCGTACCAAGCAAACTTTGTGGACTTCTTGTGAAGCGACTGACAGGCATCTCGTTATCAACATATTTTTTTCAAAATCCGGACCAGTAACTTTTCTGGGTGGGCCAGTAAATTTTCAAATCTACTGGCTCCCTTGGCCAGTGAATACAACACCTTAATGTCAAGGCCTGGATGATTTTAAAAAGAAATCTTAGGCGAAAACTGAAAATATTTTATTGTTGATTAAATACAGATATTTACTACAATGATTTGATTTGAACAAATGGACAAGATGTTAATAAAGCCACACTTAAGGTAGCTGGGATTGGTATCATGTCATTTGATTTCGTTATTTTTGTCTTCATAGAACATTAGTAGGTGTCAGTATGAATATGTGTACTATTAAAAAAACCAAGGCACTATCGCCATATGTACCAATCAGTCCTTTAAATATTAGTATTTTTAGTGTGTGGAAAGTCCCTTTTCCATAGTGACGATCACGTGTGTGTCAGCCCAGTTCAAACATAAATTCATTCACCATGAATGCAGATCATATAGTCTGGTTATTCTCATGCCACTGCTGTTGTATTATAATTACCTAAATGCATCACACTGTCAAACCACCGAATACTGGCAGTAGTTTTGTTTATTCACCGATAATGCCTGACCTCAGCTGCCCGTTGCAATGACACCTGACTGACCCCAGCAGGTGACAATCAATTTTGTCTACCACAACAAGTTCAGGGGTCATGTTCTAGTTAGACTTCCTGTCCATTGCACAAATAGTAGATTTCTAGATGATTTGAATAAGCGGAAGGATATTTGGCAGCAATTTGCCTGTGTGACTTGTTTGCGGAGTAATTCTTGCCGGCATTTGCAAATATTGATGGGTGTCACACATACAGGCATTTTACGAGAGCTGGAAGTATGCAATTTTTGTTAAAATCTATCGACATGTCAGTGAGATGATGATAACAGCAGGTGAGAATGCTATTCTCATTTTATAGATCACGTTTTCTTATAATCAGACAAAACATTAGCATGGTCGCCTATGGGAAAACCAACACTGGGCTGACCCCAATAAAGACCCTGGCAACAGAAGCATGCTATTCTCATTGCACAATCATGGAGGACGCATTTTACTTCAAATGTCTTGAAACAATCACTTATAATATGTGTATGGCAAAACAACAATTGAACGGGACAAACCGTTTTTGGGTATTACAGACTTCTCATCAGTCTGCAAGTCCAAATCACAGTGTCGGAACACATGTCTTATAAGGGGGGTGGAGTGTGTATGCTACTAGTTAAGCCTCAATTTGCAAATCTGTATGAAAATGAACCAATGACATTGCAGCAGGGTGATCCATCAATCTTTTTTTGTTTACTTCTGCTAGTTAAACACACTTGAAGATCTTGTCATTGACCCTAATGAAGCCTGATGACAGTGACTAGCTGGAGTTGGCTGTAGCCCAAGCCTGTTACCAGATACTGTCTACTGGCAGGACCTTCTGGCCAATCAAGCAAGTGGCATTATTATTATTATTATTATTATTATAAGACATCTGGCCTTTTGAGAATTCACACCCTAAGGTGGATTTTTGTTGATTTTTACCTTTGTAAATAGGGCACAAGGTCATAAAATCAATATAAATTTGAATGTAACATTTAACAACTCGCTGTATTGAATATTCTTATAAAACATTTATTGACGGGTGTCACACCCACAGACATTTTACGAGAGTTGGAAGTATGCCATTTTTGTCAAAATCTATCGGCATGTCAATGAGATGACGATAACAGCAAGTGAGAAGTTTAAGACTTTTGCAGGTCACGTTTTCTTATAATCAGACAAAACGTTAACATGGTCGCCTATGGGAAAACCAACAATGGGCAATTGTCAAATTGTGTTGAAATAAACCACATGCCAGTGAAAAAGTCACATTTCTAAGCAAAAAACAAGCATCAACCAGGAAGTATTATTTAATGTCACTTTAAAAAAAATACAATACTTACAAAACCATAACTTGGCATATGAACTCGACTTGTGTTTACCCAAAATTGCACTGGATGTTTTTATGTTTGGAGAAGGGGTCATGCCAAAAATGCAGTACGGATTTTTGCTGTCTTTCAACATTTTAACAAAATGTTTATAAAGCTGTTTCAAACTTAATATGCATTTGTTTACAAAAAAACCCGTTTGAATGTCAATAACATATTTGTACTTACAACCATCAACAAATTTCTTTTGGGGAGTTTCTCAAAATGAAATAAAATGCAATTTTTGGGGTGATTTTTGACATGTTTTTTAATTGTCTTTAAATATCACTAAACAACATAAAAAATCAGTTCTTTTTGGTCTGGAGTATTGTTTAATGTGTTAGGCATTGTCTGAGAATTTTTTTTTACTTTATCTTCAAAACATTTATTAATTTGATTTAAGTCAAAACAAGCATGTCATAGGCCATCCTACCACCTTAATCGAGCAGAATCAGAGTAACTCAATACATCAAAAACTTAATGTAATAACAGAGCTCAACAAAATATACGATTTCCCTGCACGCATGCGCTCTTAACTACGTAGATATTTTGCATAGTATCTTAGTTTATTCATCTTAACGACGTTATCGTTAAGACGTTGCTACAAATCGATGTTGCTACAAATCTGCGATTTTGGAGGAATATAAGTGACTTTGTGGTGTCCTTTCATGCCGGTGCTGAATATATCGCGAAAGAACGAAACAAAATGGGCGTACGAAATAGCTACGAGGCGGCAATTTAGGCAAATTTTGGGCGACGTGGCATAGAAAAACGGTGAGGCAGCCCGCCTCGCTTGTCATATGCCAGGGGAAACACTGGTGTTTGACGGAACTTATCAACATCCTCTGCCACTAGCTTGTGGACTTATACACGACATAGTCGTTGTGAAGGGGATTAGAGCATCTACTCTGTGTGGCCTTAGTGTGATGTCAAGTTGCTTGGCCAGCTCCAATGCTGCTGTTGTAGGTGAAGACATCTCAGAAACTACTTCTTGGCTGGGGTGAACTGTGGAATGTATATATTTGGTATACACGTAGGTGCGTTGGAATCAGCCGAGTTGATATGCATCGGTGAATAATCAGCATATGATACTGAGCTTATACTCGAGTTCAGTGAAGTTGCTGGAGTAGACATGGGGCTGATATCATATTTCGACAACGTAATCTTTAAACGGTTAATTTCGTTCAGTGTTTCACCTATCGTTTACTTCAGCTGTCTCACCATAGGCTGACGTGAGAGAGGCAGCTTCACCACCAACCTACAATATGAAACTTATTCCTAATCCACGATATAATTGTTCTATCATTATTTGTTATATGGCTGATAGAATATACTAAGTTCTCAGTGTATGTGTGATGACATGTGATACTTCCACTCGCTACCCTCTCACCCCCAGTGTATGTATGATGACATGTGTTACTTCCACTCGCTACCCTCTCACCCCCAGTGTATGTATGATGACATGTGTTACTTCCACTCGCTACCCTCTCACCCCCAGTGTATGTATGATGACATGTGTTACTTCCACTCGGTACCCCTCACCCCAAGTGTATGTATGATGACATGTGATACTTCCACTCGGTACCCCCTCATCCCCAGTGTATGTATGATGACATGTGTTACTTCCACTCGGTACCCCCTCACCCCAAGTGTATGTATGATGACATGTGCTACTTCCGCTAGGTACCCCTCACCCCCAGAGAATGTATGATGACATGTGCTACTTCCACTCGCTACCCCCTCACCCCCAGTGTATGTATGATGACGTGCTATTTCCACTCGGTACCCCCTCACCCCCAGTGTATGTATGATGAGATGTGTTACTTCCACTCGGTACCCCCTCACCCCAGTGTATATATGATGACGTGTTATTTCCACTCGGTACACCCTCACCCCCAGTGTATGTATGATGACATGTGTGACTTCCACTCGGTACCCCCTCACCCCCAGTGTATGAATGATGACATGTGCTACTTCCACTCGGTACCCCCTCACCCCCAGTGTATCTATTATGACATGTATTACTTCCACTCGCTACCCTCTAACCTCCAGTGTCTGTATGATGACATGTGCTAATTCCACTCGGTACCCCCTCACCCCCAGTGTAAGTATGATGACATGTGCTAATTCCACTTGGTACCCCCTCACCCCCAGTGTATGTATGATGACATATGCTACTTCCACTCGGTACCCCCTCACCCCCAGTGTATATATTATGACATGTGATACTTCCACTCGCTACCTTCTAACCCCCAGTGTCTGTATGATGGTGTGCTACTTCCGCTCGGTACCCCCTCTCCCCCAGTGTATGTATGATGATATGTGCTAGTTCCACTCAGTACCCCCTCACCCTCAGTGTATGTATGAGGACATGTGTTACTTCCACTCGGTACCCCCCACCCCCAGTGTATGTATGATGACATGTGCTACTTCCACTCACTACCCCCTCACCCCCAGTGTATGTATGATGACATGTTTTATTTTCACTCGGTACCACCTCACCCCCAGTGTATATATGATGACATGTGTTACGTCCACTCAGTACTCCCTCACCCCCAGTGTATGTATGATGACATGTGTTACTTTCACTCGCTACCGCCTCACCCCCAGTGTATGTATGATGACATGTGCTACTTCCACTCGGTACCCCCTCACCCTTGGTGTATGTATGAAGAGATGTGTTACTTCCACTCGGTACCCCCTCACCCCAGTGTATGTACGATGATGTGTTATTTTCACTCGGTACCCCCTCACCCCCAGTGTAAGTATGATGACATGTTATTTTCACTCGGTTCCCCCAGTGTAAGTATGATGACGTGTTATTTTCACTCGGTACCCCCTCTCCCCCAGTGTAAGTATGATGACGTGTTATTTTCACTCGGTACCCCCTCTCCCCCAGTGTATGTATGATGACATGTTACTTCCACTCGCTACCCCCTCACCCCCAAAATGTGTATGATGATGTGCTACTTCCGCTCGGTACCCCCTCACCCCCAGTGTATGTATGATGACATGTGCTACTTCTGCTCGCTACCCCCTCACCCCCAGTGTATGTATGATGACATGTGCTACTTCCACTAGGTACCCCCTCACCCCCAGTGTATCTATTATGACATGTGCTACTTCCACTCGCTACCCTCTAACCCCCAGTGTATGTACGATGACGTGTTATTTCCACTTGGTACCCCCTCACCCCCAGTGTATTTATGATGACATGTGCTACTTCCACTCGGTACCCCCTCACCCCCAGTGTATCTATTATGACATGTGATACTTCCACTCGCTACCTTCTAACCCCCAGTGTCTGTATGATGGTGTGCTACTTCCGCTCGGTACCCCCTCTCCCCCAGTGTATGTATGATGATATGTGCTAGTTCCACTCAGTACCCCCTCACCCTCAGTGTATTTATGATGACATGTGTTACTATCACTCTCTACCCCCTCAACCCAAGTGTATGTATGAGGACATGTGTTACTTCCACTCGGTACCCCCCCACCCCCAGTGTATGTATGATGACATGTTTTATTTTCACTCGGTACCACCTCACCCCCAGTGTATATATGATGACATGTGTTACTTTCACTCGCTACCGCCTCACCCCCAGTGTATGTTTGATGACATGTGCTACTTCCACTCGGTACCCCCTCACCCTCGGTGTATCTATTATGACATGTGCTACTTCCGATCGGTACTCCCTCACCCCAGTGTATGTATGATGACGTGTTACTTCCACTCAGTACCCTCTCACCCCCAGTGTATGTATGAAGAAATGTGTGACTTCCACTCGGTACCCCCTCACCATTGTGTATGTGTGATGATATGTGTTACTTCCACTCGCTACCCCCTCACCCCAGTGTATAGATGATGACATGTATTACTTCCATTCGCTACCCTCTAACCCCCAGTGTCTGTATGATGATATGTGCTAATTCCACTCGGTACCCCCTCACCCCCAGTGTAAGTATGATGACATGTGCTACTTCCACTCACTACCCCCTCACCCCCAGTGTATGTATGATGACATGTTTTATTTTCACTCGGTACCACCTCACCCCCAGTGTATATATGATGACATGTGCTACTTCCGTTCGGTACCCTCTCACCCCCAGTGTATGTATGATGACATTTGTTAATTCAACTCGGTACCCCCTCACCCCCAGTATATGTATGATGGCGTGCTATTTCCGCTCGGTACCCCCTCTCCCCCAGTGTAAGTATGATGACGTGTTATTTTCACTCGGTACCCCCTCACACCCAGTGTATCTATTATGACGTGTTACTTTCAATCGGTACCCCTCACCCCCAGAGTATGTATGATGACATGTGCTACTTCCACTCGCTACCCACTCACCCCCAGTGTATGTATGATGACGTGCTATTTCCACTCGGTACCCCCTCACCCCCAGTATATGTATGATGAGATGTGTTACTTCAATTCGGTACCCCCTCACCCCAGTGTATATATGATGACGTGTTATTTCCACTCTGTACACCCTCACCCCCAGTGTATGTATGATGACATGTGTGACTTCCACTCGGTACCCCCTCACCATTGTGTATGTATGATGATATGTGTTACTTCCACTCGCTACCCCCTCACCCCAGTGTATAGATGATGACATGTATTACTTCCACTCGCTACCCTCTAACCTCCAGTGTCTGTATGATGACATGTGCTACTTCCACTCGGTACCCCCTCACCCCCAGTGTATCTATTATGACATGTGCTACTTCCACTCGCTACCTTCTAACCCCCAGTGTCTGTATGATGATGTGCTATTTCTGCTCGGTACCCCCTCTCCCCCAGTGTAAGTATGATGACGTGTTATTTTCACTCGGTACCCCCTCTCCCCCAGTGTATGTATGATGACTTGTTATTTCCACTCGCTACCCCCTCACCCCCAAAATGTGTATGATGATGTGCTACTTCCGCTCGGTACCCCCTCACCCCCATTGTATGTATGATGACATGTGCTACTTCTGTTCGCTACCCTCTCACCCCCAGTGTATGTATGATGACATGTGTTACTTCCACTCGGAACCCTCTCACCCCAGTGTATGTATGATGACATATGCTACTTCCACTCGCTATCCCCTCACCCCCAGTGTATGTATGATGACATGTGCTTCTTCCACTCACTACCCCCTCACCCCCAGTGTATGTATGATGACATGTGCTTCTTCCACTCGGTACCCCCTCACCATTGTGTATAGATGATGACCTGTATTACTTCCACTTGCTACCCTCTAACCTCCAGTGTCTGTATGATGACATGTGCTAATTCCACTCGGTACCCCCTCTCCCCCAGTGTATGTATGATGACATGTGCTTCTTCCACTCGGTACCCCCTCACCATTGTGTATGTATGATGATATGTGTTACTTCCACTCGCTACCCCCTCACCCCAGTGTATAGATGATGACCTGTATTACTTCCACTTGCTACCCTCTAACCTCCAGTGTCTGTATGATGACATGTACTAATTACATTCGGTACCCCCTCACCCCCAGTGTAAGTATGATGACATGTGCTAATTCCACTCGGTACCCCTTCACCCCCAGTGTATGTATGATGATATGTGTTACTTCCACTCGCTACCCCCTCACCCCCACTGTATGTATCATGACATGTGTTACTTCCACTCGGTACCCCCTCACCCCCAGAGTATGTATGATGACATGTGCTACTTCCACTCGCTACCCACTCACCCCCAGTGTATGTATGATGACGTGCTATTTCCACTCGGTACCCCCTCACCCCCAGTATATGTATGATGAGATGTGTTACTTCCACTCGGTACCCCCTCACCCCAGTGTATATATGATGACGTGTTATTTCCACTCTGTACACCCTCACCCCCAGTGTATGTATGATGACATATGTGACTTCCACTCGGTACCCCCTCACCATTGTGTATGTATGATGATATGTGTTACTTCCACTCGCTACCCCCTCACCCCAGTGTATAGATGATGACATGTATTACTTCCACTCGCTACCCTCTAACCTCCAGTGTCTGTATGATGACATGTGCTAATTCCACTCGGTACCCCCTCACCCCCAGTGTAAGTATGATGACATGTGCTAATTCCACTTGGTACCCCCTCACCCCCAGTGTATGTATGATGACATGTGCTACTTCCACTCGGTACCCCCTCATCCCCAGTGTATGTATGATGACATGTGTTACTTCCACTCGGTACCCCCTCACCCCAAGTGTATGTATGATGACATGTGCTACTTCCGCTAGGTACCCCTCACCCCCAGAGAATGTATGATGACATGTGCTACTTCCACTCGCTACCCCCTCACCCCCAGTGTATGTATGATGACGTGCTATTTCCACTCGGTACCCCCTCACCCCCAGTGTATGTATGATGAGATGTGTTACTTCCACTCGGTACCCCCTCACCCCAGTGTATATATGATGACGTGTTATTTCCACTCGGTACACCCTCACCCCCAGTGTATGTATGATGACATGTGTGACTTCCACTCGGTACCCCCTCACCCCCAGTGTATGTATGATGACATGTGCTACTTCCACTCGGTACCCCCTCACCCCCAGTGTATCTATTATGACATGTATTACTTCCACTCGCTACCCTCTAACCTCCAGTGTCTGTATGATGACATGTGCTAATTCCACTCGGTACCCCCTCACCCCCAGTGTAAGTATGATGACATGTGCTAATTCCACTTGGTACCCCCTCACCCCCAGTGTATGTATGATGACATATGCTACTTCCACTCGGTACCCCCTCACCCCCAGTGTATCTATTATGACATGTGATACTTCCACTCGCTACCTTCTAACCCCCAGTGTCTGTATGATGGTGTGCTACTTCCGCTCGGTACCCCCTCTCCCCCAGTGTATGTATGATGATATGTGCTAGTTCCACTCAGTACCCCCTCACCCTCAGTGTATGTATGATGACATGTGTTACTTTCACTCTCTACCCCCTCAACCCAAGTGTATGTATGAGGACATGTGTTACTTCCACTCGGTACCCCACACCCCCAGTGTATGTATGATGACATGTGCTACTTCCACTCACTACCCCCTCACCCCCAGTGTATGTATGATGACATGTTTTATTTTCACTCGGTACCACCTCACCCCCAGTGTATATATGATGACATGTGTTACGTCCTCTCAGTACTCCCTCACCCCCAGTGTATGTATGATGACATGTGCTACTTCCACTCAGTACCCCCTCACCCTTGGTGTATGTATGAAGAGATGTGTTACTTCCACTCGGTACCCCCTCACCCCAGTGTATGTACGATGATGTGTTATTTTCACTCGGTACCCCCTCACCCCCAGTGTAAGTATGATGACATGTTATTTTCACTCGGTTCCCCCAGTGTAAGTATGATGACGTGTTATTTTCACTCGGTACCCCCTCTCCCCCAGTGTAAGTATGATGACGTGTTATTTTCACTCGGTACCCCCTCTCCCCCAGTGTATGTATGATGACATGTTACTTCCACTCGCTACCCCCTCACCCCCAAAATGTGTATGATGATGTGCTACTTCCGCTCGGTACCCCCTCACCCCCAGTGTATGTATGATGACATGTGCTACTTCTGCTCGCTACCCCCTCACCCCCAGTGTATGTATGATGACATGTGCTACTTCCACTAGGTACCCCCCACCCCCAGTGTATCTATTATGACATGTGCTACTTCCACTCGCTACCCTCTAACCCCCAGTGTATGTACGATGACGTGTTATTTCCACTTGGTACCCCCTCACCCCCAGTGTATTTATGATGACATGTGCTACTTCCACTCGGTACCCCCTCACCCCCAGTGTATCTATTATGACATGTGATACTTCCACTCGCTACCTTCTAACCCCCAGTGTCTGTATGATGACGTGCTACTTCCGCTCGGTACCCCCTCTCCCCCAGTGTATGTATGATGATATGTGCTAGTTCCACTCAGTACCCACTCACCCTCAGTGTATGTATGATGACATGTGTTACTTTCACTCACTACCCCCTCAACCCAAGTGTATGTATGAGGACATGTGTTACTTCCACTCGGTACCCCCCCCCACCCCCAGTGTATGTATGATGACATGTGCTACTTCCACTCACTGCCCCCTCATCCCCAGTGTATGTATGATGACATGTTTTATTTTCACTCGGTACCACCTCACCCCCAGTGTATATATGATGACATTTGTTAATTCAACTCGGTACCCCCTCACCCCCAGTATATGTATGATGGCGTGCTATTTCTGCTCGGTACCCCCTCTCCCCCAGTGTAAGTATGATGACGTGTTATTTTCACTCGGTACCCCCTCTCCCGCAGTGTATGTATGATGACTTGTTACTTCCACTCAGAACCCCCTCACCCCAGTGTATGTATGATGACATATGCTACTTCCACTGGCTATCCCCTCACCCCCAGTGTATGTATGATGACATGTGCTTCTTCCACTCGCTACCCCCTCACCCCCAGTGTATGTATGATGACATGTGTTACTTCCACTCGGAACCCCCTCACCCCAGTGTATGTATGATGACATATGCTACTTCCACTCGCTATCCCCTCACCCCCAGTGTATGTATGATGACGTGCTTCTTCCACTCGCTACCCCCTCACCCCCAGTGTATGTATGATGATATATGTTACTTCCACTCGCTACCCCCTCACCCCCACTGTATGTATCATGACATGTGTTACTTCCACTCGGTACCCCCTCACCCCCAGTGTATCTATTATGACATGTGTTACTTCCGATCGGTACTCCCTCACCCCAGTGTATGTATGATGACATGTGTTACTTCCACTCAGTACCCTCTCACCCCCAGTGTATGTATGATGAAATGTGTTACTTCCACTCGCTACCCCCTCACCCCCACTGTATGTATCATGACATGTGTTGCTTCCACTCGGTACCCCCTCACCATTGTGTATGTATGATGATATGTGTTACTTCCACTCGCTACCCCCTCACCCCAGTGTATAGATGATGACATGTATTACTTCCACTCGCTACCCTCTAACCTCCAGTGTCTGTATGATGACATGTGCTAATTCCACTCGGTACCCCCTCACCCCCAGTGTAAGTATGATGACATGTGCTAATTCCACTTGGTACCCCCTCACCCCCAGTGTATGTATGATGACATGTGCTACTTCCACTCGGTACCCCCTCATCCCCAGTGTATGTATGATGACATGTGTTACTTCCACTCGGTACCCCCTCACCCCAAGTGTATGTATGATGACATGTGCTACTTCCGCTAGGTACCCCTCACCCCCAGAGAATGTATGATGACATGTGCTACTTCCACTCGCTACCCCCTCACCCCCAGTGTATGTATGATGACGTGCTATTTCCACTCGGTACCCCCTCACCCCCAGTGTATGTATGATGAGATGTGTTACTTCCACTCGGTACCCCCTCACCCCAGTGTATATATGATGACGTGTTATTTCCACTCGGTACACCCTCACCCCCAGTGTATGTATGATGACATGTGTGACTTCCACTCGGTACCCCCTCACCCCCAGTGTATGTATGATGACATGTGCTACTTCCACTCGGTACCCCCTCACCCCCAGTGTATCTATTATGACATGTATTACTTCCACTCGCTACCCTCTAACCTCCAGTGTCTGTATGATGACATGTGCTAATTCCACTCGGTACCCCCTCACCCCCAGTGTAAGTATGATGACATGTGCTAATTCCACTTGGTACCCCCTCACCCCCAGTGTATGTATGATGACATATGCTACTTCCACTCGGTACCCCCTCACCCCCAGTGTATCTATTATGACATGTGATACTTCCACTCGCTACCTTCTAACCCCCAGTGTCTGTATGATGGTGTGCTACTTCCGCTCGGTACCCCCTCTCCCCCAGTGTATGTATGATGATATGTGCTAGTTCCACTCAGTACCCCCTCACCCTCAGTGTATGTATGATGACATGTGTTACTTTCACTCTCTACCCCCTCAACCCAAGTGTATGTATGAGGACATGTGTTACTTCCACTCGGTACCCCACACCCCCAGTGTATGTATGATGACATGTGCTACTTCCACTCACTACCCCCTCACCCCCAGTGTATGTATGATGACATGTTTTATTTTCACTCGGTACCACCTCACCCCCAGTGTATATATGATGACATGTGTTACGTCCTCTCAGTACTCCCTCACCCCCAGTGTATGTATGATGACATGTGCTACTTCCACTCAGTACCCCCTCACCCTTGGTGTATGTATGAAGAGATGTGTTACTTCCACTCGGTACCCCCTCACCCCAGTGTATGTACGATGATGTGTTATTTTCACTCGGTACCCCCTCACCCCCAGTGTAAGTATGATGACATGTTATTTTCACTCGGTTCCCCCAGTGTAAGTATGATGACGTGTTATTTTCACTCGGTACCCCCTCTCCCCCAGTGTAAGTATGATGACGTGTTATTTTCACTCGGTACCCCCTCTCCCCCAGTGTATGTATGATGACATGTTACTTCCACTCGCTACCCCCTCACCCCCAAAATGTGTATGATGATGTGCTACTTCCGCTCGGTACCCCCTCACCCCCAGTGTATGTATGATGACATGTGCTACTTCTGCTCGCTACCCCCTCACCCCCAGTGTATGTATGATGACATGTGCTACTTCCACTAGGTACCCCCCACCCCCAGTGTATCTATTATGACATGTGCTACTTCCACTCGCTACCCTCTAACCCCCAGTGTATGTACGATGACGTGTTATTTCCACTTGGTACCCCCTCACCCCCAGTGTATTTATGATGACATGTGCTACTTCCACTCGGTACCCCCTCACCCCCAGTGTATCTATTATGACATGTGATACTTCCACTCGCTACCTTCTAACCCCCAGTGTCTGTATGATGACGTGCTACTTCCGCTCGGTACCCCCTCTCCCCCAGTGTATGTATGATGATATGTGCTAGTTCCACTCAGTACCCACTCACCCTCAGTGTATGTATGATGACATGTGTTACTTTCACTCACTACCCCCTCAACCCAAGTGTATGTATGAGGACATGTGTTACTTCCACTCGGTACCCCCCCCCACCCCCAGTGTATGTATGATGACATGTGCTACTTCCACTCACTGCCCCCTCATCCCCAGTGTATGTATGATGACATGTTTTATTTTCACTCGGTACCACCTCACCCCCAGTGTATATATGATGACATTTGTTAATTCAACTCGGTACCCCCTCACCCCCAGTATATGTATGATGGCGTGCTATTTCTGCTCGGTACCCCCTCTCCCCCAGTGTAAGTATGATGACGTGTTATTTTCACTCGGTACCCCCTCTCCCCCAGTGTATGTATGATGACTTGTTACTTCCACTCAGAACCCCCTCACCCCAGTGTATGTATGATGACATATGCTACTTCCACTGGCTATCCCCTCACCCCCAGTGTATGTATGATGACATGTGCTTCTTCCACTCGCTACCCCCTCACCCCCTGTGTATGTATGATGACATGTGTTACTTCCACTCGGAACCCCCTCACCCCAGTGTATGTATGATGACATATGCTACTTCCACTCGCTATCCCCTCACCCCCAGTGTATGTATGATGACATGTGCTTCTTCCACTCGCTACCCCCTCACCCCCAGTGTATGTATGATGATATATGTTACTTCCACTCGCTACCCCCTCACCCCCACTGTATGTATCATGACATGTGTTACTTCCACTCGGTACCCCCTCACCCCCAGTGTATCTATTATGACATGTGTTACTTCCGATCGGTACTCCCTCACCCCAGTGTATGTATGATGACATGTGTTACTTCCACTCAGTACCCTCTCACCCCCAGTGTATGTATGATGAAATGTGTTACTTCCACTCGCTACCCCCTCACCCCCACTGTATGTATCATGACATGTGTTGCTTCCACTCGGTACCCCCTCACCATTGTGTATATATGATGATATGTGTTACTTCCACTCGCTACCCCCTCACCCCAGTGTATAGATGATGATCTGTATTACTTCCACTCGCTACCCTCTAACCTCCAGTGTCTGTATGATGACATGTGCTAATTCCACTCGGTACCCCCTCACCCCCAGTGTAAGTATGATGACATATTACTTTCACTCGCTACCCCCTCACCCCCAGTGTATGTATGATGACATGTGGTACTTCCGTTCGGTACCCTCTCACCCCCAGTGTATGTATGATGACATTTGTTAATTCAACTCGGTACCCCCTCACCCCCAGTATATGTATGATGGCGTGCTATTTCTGCTCGGTACCCCCTCTCCCCCAGTGTAAGTATGATGACGTGTTATTTTCACTCGGTACCCCCTCTCCCCCAGTGTATGTATGATGACTTGTTACTTCCACTCGGAACCCCCTCACCCCTGTGTATGTATGATGACATATGCTACTTCCACTCGCTATCCCCTCACCCCCAGTGTATGTATGATGACATGTGCTTCTTCCACTCGCTACCCCCTCACCCCCAGTGTATGTATGATGACATGTGTTACTTCCACTCGGAACTCCCTCACCCCAGTGTATGTATGATGACATATGCTACTTCCACTCGCTATCCCCTCACCCCCAGTGTATGTATGATGACATGTGCTTCTTCCACTCGCTACCCCCTCACCCCCAGTGTATGTATGATGATATATGTTACTTCCACTCGCTACCCCCTCACCCCCACTGTATGTATCATGACGTGTTACTTCCACTCGGTACCCCCTCACCCCCAGTGTATCTATTATGATATGTGTTACTTCCGATCGGTACTCCCTCACCCCAGTTTATGTATGATGACATGTGTTACTTCCACTCAGTACCCTCTCACCCCCAGTGTATGTATGATGAAATGTGTGACTTCCACTCGGTACCCCCTCACCATTGTGTATGTATGATGATATGTGTTACTTCCACTCGCTACCCCCTCACCCCAGTGTATAGATGATGACCTGTATTACTTCAACTCGCTTCCCTCTAACCTCCAGTGTCTGTATGATGACATGTGCTAATTCCACTCGGTACCCCCTCACCCCCAGTGTAAGTATGATGACATGTGCTAATTCCACTCGGTACCCCCTCACCCCTAGTGTATGTATGATGATATGTGTTACTTCCAATCGCTACCCCCTCACCCCCACTGTATGTATCATGACATGTGTTGCTTCCACTCGGTACCCCCTCACCCCCAGTGTATCTATTATGACATGTGTTACTTCCGATCGGTACTCCCTCACCCCTGTGTATGTATGATGACATGTGTTACTTCCACTCAGTACCCTCTCACCCCCAGTGTATGTATGATGAAATGTGTGACTTCCACTCGGTACCCCCTCACCATTGTGTATATATGATGATATGTGTTACTTCCACTCGCTACCCCCTCACCCCAGTGTATAGATGATGATCTGTATTACTTCCACTCGCTACCCTCTAACCTCCAGTGTCTGTATGATGACATGTGCTAATTCCACTCGGTACCCCATCACCCCCAGTGTAAGTATGATGACATGTGCTAATTCCACTCGGTACCCCCTCACCCCCAGTGTATGTATGATGACATGTGCTACTTCCACTCGGTACCCCCTCACCCCCAGTGTATCTATTATGACATGTGCTACTTCCACTCGCTACCCTCTAACCCCCAGTGTCTGTATGATGACGTGCTACTTCCGCTCGATACCCCCTCTCCCCTAGTGTATGTATGATGATATGTGCTAGTTCCACTCAGTACCCCCTCACCCTCAGTGTATGTATGATGACATGTGTTACTTTCACTCTCTACCCCCTCAACCCCAGTGTATGTATGATGACATGTGTTACTTCCACTCGGTACCCCCCCCCCCCCACCCCCAGTGTATGTATGATAACATGTGCTACTTCCACTCACTGCCCCCTCACCCCCAGTGTATGTATGATGACATGTTTTATTTTCACACGGTACCACCTCACCCCCAGTGTATATATGATGACATGTGTTACGTCCACTCAGTACCCCCTCACCCCCAGTGTATGTATGATGACATGTGTTACTTTCACTCACTACCGCCTCACGCCCAGTGTATGTATGATGACAAGTGCTACTTACGTTAGGTACCCTCTCACCCCCAGTGTATGTATGATGAAATTTGTTACTTCAACTCGCTACCCCCTCACCCCCAGGGTATGTATGTTGACATGTGCTACTTCCACTCGGTACCCCCTCACCGTCGGTGTATGTATGATGAGATGTGTTACTTCCACTCGGTACCACCTCACCCCATTGTATGTACGATGACGTGTTATTTCCACTCGGTACCCCCTCACCCCCAATGTATTTATGATGACATGTGCTACTTCCACTCGGTACCCCCTCACCCCCAGTGTATCTATTATGACATGTGCTACTTCCAATCGGTACTCCCTCACCCCAATGTATGTATGATGACATGTGTTACTTCCACTCAGTACCCTCTCACCCCCAGTGTATGTATGAACAAAATGTGTGACTTCCACTCGGTACCCCCTCACCATTGTGTATGTGTGATGATATGTGTTACTTCCATTCGCTACCCCCTCGCCCCAGTGTATAGATGATGACATGTATTACTTCCACTCGCTACCCTCTAACCCCCAGTGTCTGTATGATGACATGTGCTAATTCCACTCGGTACCCCCTCACCCCCAATGTAAGTATGATGACATGTGCTAATTCCACTCGGTACCCCCTCACCCTCTGTGTATGTATGATGACATGTGTTACTTTCACTCGCTACCCCCTCAACCCCAGTGTATATATGATGACGTGTTACTTCCACTCGGTACCCCCACCCCCAGTTTATGTATGATGACATGTGCTACTTCCACTCACTACCCCCTCACCCCCAGTGTATGTATGATGACGTGTTATTTTCACTCGGTACCCCCTCACCCCCAGTGTATATATGATGATATGTGTTACGTCCACTCAGTACCCCTCACCCCCAGTGTAAGTATGATGACGTGTTATTTTCACTCGGTACCCCCTCTCCCCCAGTGTAAATATGATGACATGTGTTATTTTCACTCGGTACCCCCTCACCCCCAGTGTATGTATGATGACCTGTTACTTCCGCTCGCTACCCCCTCACCCCCAAAATGTGTATGATGATGCGCCACTTCCGCTCGGTACCCCCTCACCCCCAGTGTATGTATGAAGACATGTGCTACTTCTGCTCGCTACCCACTCACCCCCTCACCCCCAGTGTATGTATGATGACATGTGTTACTTCCACTCGGAACCCCCTCACCCCAGTGTATGTATGATGACATATGCTACTTCCACTCGCTATCCCCTCACCCCCAGTGTATGTATGATGACATGTGCTTCTTCCACTCACTACCCCCTCACCCCCAGTGTATGTATGATGACATGTGCTTCTTCCACTCGCTACATCCTCACCCCCAGTGTATGTATGATGACATGTTACTTCCACTCGCTACCCCCTCACCCCCAGTGTATATATGATGACATATGCTACTTCCACTCGCTATCCCCTCACCCCCAGTGTATGTTTGATGACATGTGCTTCTTCCACTCGCTACCCCCTCACCCCCAGTGTATGTATGATGACATGTGTTACTTCCACTCGGTACCCCCACCTCACCCCCAGTGTATGTATGATGACATGTTACTTCCACTCGCTACCCCCTCACCCCCAGTGTATGTATGATGACATGGGCTACTTCCACTCAGTATGCCCTCACCCCCAGTGTATGTATGATGACATGTGTTACTTCCACTCGGTACCCCCTCACCCCCAGTGTATGTATGATGACATGTGCTACTTCCACTTGGTACCCCCTCACCCCCAGTGTTACAAAATTGTTCATGCAGCCCTTTCTCTGTTTGTATAGAGTTACACCAACTATTGCATAGTTTGGTAATGGGCAATCCAAATTGATTAATTCACAGGGTTTGCCACTGTGCGCCGACAATCTATACAATTTCACATTCTGTGCACAAACAGGTACATGAAGATTACTTATCTATGTACCACATATGCTGTGTACTACAATTTAGTGTACATATATTAAAAAAAATCCATTATAGCTAGTTATTGACCAAAAAATCCTTGATTGCTGTTAGACATATTTACAGGAATATATCAATATCCAGTGAGCAGCATCTACTTAGCGTATAGTGCTGCCATATTTTGGCAGGTATTGACATTAGAATGGTGATTAAGATTGTGTTTCTACAATTACAAACATCATACATATTAGCATATTAACACATTACACCATAACTCTGTAAACATATGTAGGTGTCCAAACTGCTATCTTACAGTTACATTGATAAGGGCTGGCTAGAGTTATTTGTGTGGCTAGAGTGGCTTGTGTGGTTAGAGTGGCTTGTGTGGCTAGAGTGGCTTGTGTGGCTAGAGTGGCTTGTGTGGCTAGAGTGGCTTGTGTGGCTAGAGTGACTTGTGTGGCTAGAGTGGCTTGTGTGGCTAGAGTGGCTTGTGTGGCTAGAGTGGCTTGTGTGGCTAGAGTGGCTTGTGTGGCTAGAGTGGCTTGTGTGGCTAGAGTGACTTGTGTGGCTAGAGTGGCTTGTGTGGCTAGAGTGGCTTGTGTGGCTAGAGTGGCTTGTGTGGCTAGAGTGACTTGTGTGGCTAGAGTGGTTTGTGTGGCTAGAGTGGTTTGTGTGGCTAGGGTGGCTTGTGTGGCTAGAGTGGCTTGTGTGGCTTGTGTGGTTTGTGTGGCTTGTGTGGCTTGTGTGGCTAGAGTGGTTTGTAATAATAATAATAATAATTAACATTGTTTATTCACGATAACCTTATAAAATATACATTTTATCTTCCTAAGGGTCGTGATTATAAAATATTAGAGTACAAGTAAATGTTATTTAAATGCTAAACAAATTATTTAAATAAAATAGTATATTTTATAATGTAGTTAAGATATACTTAAATACATATTACAATTTAGAAATTAGAATTGCATAAATAACATTTGTAAAACATATAGCATCAATAAATAAAATAAAAAGTGCTGTGTTAAAATGTTCATTACGTTGTTTGTCCATGTTGTCTAATTAAACACGTTCTGCAAATATGCTCTCTTAAACGCACTTAGAGAGCTGCATTTTCTTATTTCTGGATTTAAAGTATTCCGTATTTGTGCGCCATTAACAGCTATAGAGTTCTTGAAGATGTTTGTTCGTGCTCTTGGAACATACAAGTCCCCTCTTGTATTTGACCGTGTTCTTGTCGAAACGTTCGAGACAGATTTGAATAGCGCACACATGTAGTCAGGAGCCAGTCCTTTTACTGCCTTGAACACCAATTGAGATCGTTGGTATTTCACGCGCTCTGGTAGTGGCAGCCAGTTTAGTTGTTTCAATAGTGGAGCACTTGGAGCTCTGTATTCAGAGTCTGGTATGATTCTGGCAGCACGTCTTTGTAGTTTGTAGATGTGTTCTGATGAATTTGCATTGCCCCAGAGTGTGCTGCAATAGTCCATGTGTGGTAGAATGTAGCTGTTGTAAAACGTCTTCCGTGCTTGGTATGGAAGATATTTCTTTATTCTGCAGAGAAGTGCGAGGTTTCCGGCAATCGTGTTGTGTGTCTTGTGCACATGGGCGTTCCATGTGAGGAAATTATCTACCTGAAGCCCGAGTAGCCTCTCACTTTCGACCACTTGAAGCTTGTCTCCCTTTGCGTATATCTTGATGTCAGTTTTGTCAAGATGTTGGCACTTTTGTAGGGTCGTGATGATCATGATCTTTGTTTTTTCAGCATTAATAACCATCCTGTTTTCGTCACACCACTTGGAGATTTCCTGAAGATCATTGTTTAGGCTCTGTTCGATTGTCTGAACAGTCTTTCCCGTGGCACTGATGGTGGAATCATCAGCATACATGTCCACAGAGTTTATCGTTCTTGTGCTTAGGGGCATGTCGTTCATGAACACAATAAAAAACAGTGGTCCCAGTATATTGGGGAACTCCCGTTGTGATCTCAGCTTGTCCAGACAGTTTGCCCTTGAACTGGACAAACTGTTGGCGCTCTGACAGATACGAAGAGAACCATTGCATTGAATGTTGTGAACATCCGTAGATGGCCAATTTCTGCAGCAGGACTGTATGGTTCACAAGGTCGAAAGCCTTTCGCAGATCTAGCAACACTACACCATTCACAAGTCCATTGTCAATAGCCGTCGCCCACTTATGCACCATGTTGTTCAGTGCTGTCTCACATGAGTGCTTGGCACGGAAACCCGATTGGCCGTCATGTAGCATGTTATGAGACATGAGATAGGCATACAGACTGTCGTGTACGTGTCGCTCCAATATCTTGCTAAGAACACATAAGACTGATATCGGTCGGTAGTTGCCTTTGTCGTCAGTAGGCCCCTTCTTGTGAATTGGAATAACCTTTGCAAGCTTCCACAGCGTTGGAAATTTGCCACTCACAATGCTTTTGTTGATGAGTGCTGTGACAGACACTGTGAGTACGCTGTATCGAGCTTGTCACTGACAAAGTGTTTGAGCTGTGTGTGTTGTTGTTGTATGTCTTGGCTGGCACTAGTGTATTGGTTGGCTATGTTTGTGAAGTATTCGTTGAAGGTGTTTGCAATGTTTTCTGGTTCTGTGATTTCCTGTTCACCATCTCTGATGCTACATGGCATTTGTGTTATATCTTGTGGACACAGGTCACGAAAATGCGCCCATAGCTGACGTGGGTTTCTGGTGTGCTCTTCGATGACATGTTGATAGAAGGACGTTTTTGCAGTCTGGATCATGTTAGTCACCTTGTTTCGCCAAACCTTGTAGTTTTCCCACCTCCCTTGTGACTTGTGTCTATCTCTCTCTTGCATAGCACCAACAATATATCCTGTGAGCCAGTCTGGCTGCTGTTTTCGCTTTATGTTTCTGCGCTTCACTGGCGCATGTTTGTCACACACACCAACAAAACTTGTCATCCATGCGTCCAGCGCATCATCTACATCAGCATGCTTGCCAACATCTGACCATGGCATTTGATGAAGATCATGCACAAAATTGTCCAGATTAAAGTGTTTGTACTGTCGATATGTGATCACAGAGGGAATGTCAGTCTTAGTTGAGTTGCGTTTGCTTAACATTACCACCGGAAAATGATCACTGGCAGAGAATACACCAACTTTGCTGGCTCGGACATGTTGCGGGTGTGTCGTGTATATGTGGTCAATTAGTGTATCACTTGTTGCAGTCACACGGGTTGGTGATGTGATGACCTGTGTCAGTTGGAATGCGTCCACAACAGCTTGCCATTTCTCATTGGAGACTACTCCATTCACGAAGTTGATGTTTATATCACCCATAATAAGTGTCTCTTTGATCTCACCTTGAGTTCTTTCCAGCGTGGATTCCATCAGTGAGCACCAATTATCGATACCATTGTCGATATACTGTTCCCAACAGGATGCCGGTCGAGCAGGGACATTTTATTTCAACCCACAGATCCTCCAACTGATCTTTCTCTAGGTCGTGTCGTCGATTGTATGGCACACTGTCATGGAGGTAGACAGCCACTCCTCCACCTCTACCAGTGGACCTGTCTCTTCGCTCGAGGTTGTAGCCGTCGATGGCCACAGAGCTATGACTGTAAGTCGCATTTAGCCAGCTTTCTGTGATGCCCAGCACGTCAGCCTCACGTTTTGAGTCACTCATTATCAGTCGCAGCTCATCTAACTTGGGGTACACACTGCAGGCGTTCCACTGGACAAACCGTAAACCGCTAGGTAGGTCCCTGCCAAATTTAGAGTTCTCGCGCACAGTTCCGCAAATGTTTGTGTTGACAATAGCCATAGCGATGTCGCGGGAAATATCATATTGACTGTTGCTCGATATTGTGTCAATGTGTCTCTGTTTGTTTATATCATCTCTGGGGGTCAGCCGCATTGTCTGGCGTGACATTGTCCCACCTCGCTGACTCCTTCTGGTTGGCCGCATTCTGGAAATGCCATTTACTGTCAGAATGTTCCACAGTGGCCTACTGACCGGCTTTCCCAGCACAGCGCCGGCCAACTTGTAGAGAGCCATGGCTGAATACTGCGTCTTGGTCGTCATGCGATTGCGTAATCCAGTAATGGTAAACAGCGTTCCGCTTGACAGTCTCTACCCGGCTGGGCTTAGGTAAAAGTCATTAAAAATTCATCCCAAATCGAGAAACCATGTAGATAAAATTAAAAGACTATAATGTATATGACAACGATGACCTTACACATAACTCCGATAAAATGTTCCAAGATCCAGTACGTAGAACACGTCCAAAATGATGAATTTGAGGCATCTATCCTGGGAGCTGCTAACAAGCGCTGCACCACAACAACTTTTTAGTATGGCAAGAGTGGCTTGTGTGGCTTGTGTGGCTAGAGTGGTTTGTGTGGCTTGTGTGGCTTGTGTGGCTTGTGTGGCTTGTGTGGCTTGTGTGGCTAGAGTGGTTTGTGTGGCAAGAGTGGCTTGTGTGGCTTGTGTGGCTAGAGTGGTTTGTGTGGCTAGAGTGGCTTGTGTGGTTTGTGTGGCAAGAGTGGTTTGTGTGGCTTGTGTGGCTTGTGTGGCTTGTGTGGCTTGTGTGGCTAGAGTGGCTAGAGTGGCTTGTGTGGCTAGAGTGGCTTGTGTGGCTAGAGTGGCTTGTGTGGCTAGAGTGGTTTGTGTGGATAGAGTGGCTTGTGTGGCTTGTGTGGCTAGAGTGGCTAGAGTGGCTTGTGTGGATAGAGTGACTTGTGTGGCTTGTGTGGCTTGTGTGGCTTGTGTGGCTAGAGTGGTTTGTGTGGATAGAGTGGCTTGTGTGGCTTGTGTGGCTAGAGTGGCTAGAGTGGCTAGAGTGGCTAGAGTGGCTAGAGTGGCTAGAGTGGCTTGAGTGGCTTGTGTGGCTAAAATGGCCTGTGTGGCTTCTGACATTAAGAAGTACCCAGGGAGGGCTCCTGTAATATAGTTCTATGAGATCTTGAGATTCCTACTTTATAAAAATTTATACTAATTACTTTTAATTTGGGAAGCATCCTTTGCAGTCTTCGACAGGGAAGATAATAGAAAACACAACTGCCTAATTGTACTAAATAATAGTCATAAAACTAAGCTATGTTTTATACTTAATTTGTGGCAACTGTTACACCCTGGGTGTAATAATCATAGTTTACTATATAATTATGCATGTACATATGGGCAATTCAAGTGTTTTGGATACATATGGCATTTCGCATACAAAATTGTGCGATTCCATTTCAATAGTGTGTAAAGATTTTAGTTCACATTCTTTTTGATGATTGCATAGTTTCATAGAGAACACATTCTGTTAATAAATGTATAATATGACAATATATATATTAACCTAATAGCACATAGATTAAGCATCATAATACAAAACACAGTACCTGATTAAACATGATTAAAACTGTATACTCTGCAAGTTATATCACCAGCAGGATGCAAGCATTCTAAAACTCAATAAGACCACTACTGTTTACAGGCTGCCAGTGGGGGTCAACCACAGCATCCTGGGGTGTCCACTCAAAGCAATTTTCCATATATAGTGAAAACCCTTATAACTAAATAAATGCTTTAAAACATCCATGAAAATTTAGGTCTAATGGTTGACAATATTCCACTTCATGATGTGATATAATTAGAAACGGGAAATAATACCTTAAAAGTATTATTGAACAAGTTGACACTCACCAAAAATAAATGTCTCCTCCTTTGTTGTCAAACCTGAGCCAGCCTAGCACACAGCTGCTGTGACCAGTGTCTCTGGAGATGGTTTATCTCATACTGCACAGGCAATTTGTTAATCATGTACACTGTAGTACTTAATTAATTATCTCAATATAATTATAACCAACACCTTAGCAATTAAATCATGAAAACGTAGTTTCCCAAAATAAAGAATGTAACAATATCCATCTACTTATATGGTGCTGCCATCTTGTGGCTGGTACCGACACTAGAATGGAAATTAAGATGTATACTATCTCTTAATTAGCATGTCAACACATATTACAGCATAACTATGAACATGTATAGGTGTCCAAACTGCTACCTTACAAATAACTAGTAACTGTTATTGGTTAACGAAAAACCGTTACAGATGTGGCATGCTGTGGAACCTGTTTTGACTCTAGTGAAACATAATACTAAACTTTGTCTATTATCTAGATCAATCAATTACAAATAATTTCAAAACCATAATAACATCTGTGTTCATCAAATTAACTTTTTTTATAATAATAAAACTGTGGTAACATACTATGCAAACAGCCATTATTTCACAAGCCACAATTATGAAATCAAATTGTTTTAACTGAATTGTTTAATTAGAAGGAGATGTAGAAGTAGTAAATGGGTCAAGAATGTTATATACCTCTCAGGCTCACTTTCCATTGAATCATTGTTACTTTTTGTCTGATATTTTTCCCTGTTACTTTCTTTCCTACAACCGACACTCCTTTATTCGTTAGCCAGTTAATTAGTGGTGAAATTGCCCTGAGGTCAAATACGTTGAAAGGTATTCAAAATAATAATAACGCTTAATTCAGTACATACAAAATGGATGAAAGGAAGAAGCGTCATGCACAGTACAACAGGATATGGATTGCAGCAAAAAGATCAGCATCATTCATGAATGAAGACGCCCAAAGAAGTCTGCTTAGTGACAGTGATAGTGATAAGTTTGTGTTAGACGGTGTACAGGTAGTAGCAAATGTTCACATTAATGAACCTTCTTCGGGGAGTGATTCTGAACAACACGCTGACAGGGATGGTGGTGGACCAGTGCGGGACTTGATTGATGCACCTGTGGTCAACTTCTCTTCAGATGAAGAACGTGATGAAAACAAAGACACATGCTTAGCTGAGGACTTGGTGTCCTGGAGATTTAAGCATACGATAAAACACAATGCAACGGATGATCTGCTGAAACTGTTGAAAAGGAATGGACTTGCAAATGTTGACAGCTTGCCATCATCTGCCCGTACTTTGTTAAAAACAGACAGACACCTGAGAACCAAAGAAAAATCAGGCATGAACTGTGTGTATCTGGGACTTGAAGATTCCTTGAAGAAGAACTTCAACAAGTATCCTCAAGAAACGAAGAACAAAACAGACAGGATAGAGATTTCATTGAACATCGATGGTCTTCCCCTGTTCAGGAGTTCCAATACATGTTTGTAGCCAATCTTGTGTGCTATCATAATTGAACCAGTCACTGTCTTCCCAGTGGCCATAACCTGCGGCACTTCCAAACCAACTAATTTAGATTTCTTGCTGGACACCATACAAGACTTGGATCACATTATGCAGTATGGGCTACACTATGATGAGAAGACCTTACAAGACTTGGATCACATTATGCAGTATGGGCTACACTATGATGAGAAGACCATACAAGACTTGGATCACATTATGCAGTATGGGTTATGCTATGATGAGAAGACCATACAAGACTTGGATCACATTATGCAGTATGGGCTACGCTATGATGAGAAGACCATACAAGACTTGGAACACATTATGCAGTATGGGCTCTGCTATGATGAGAAGACCATACAAGACTTGGATCACATTATGCAGTATGGGCTACACTATGATGAGAAGACCATACAAGACTTGGATCACATTATGCAGTATTTGCTATGCTATGATGAGAAGACCATACAAGACTTGGATCACATTATGCAGTATGGGCTAAACTATGATGAGAAGACCATACAAGACTTGGATCACATTGTGCAGTATGGGCTCCACTATGATGAGAAGACCATACAAGACTTGGATCACATTATGCAGTATGGGCTGCACTATGATGAGAAGACCATACAAGACTTGGATCACATTATGCAGTATGGGCTGCACTATGATGAGAAGACCATACAAGACTTGGATCACATTATGCAGTATGGGCTGCACTATGATGAGAAGACCATACAAGACTTGGATCACATTATGCAGTATGGGCTCCACTATGATGAGAAGACCATACAAGACTTGGATCACATTATGCAGTATGGGCTACACTATGAGAAGACCATACAAGACTTGGATCACATTATTCAGTATGGGCTCCACTATGATGAGAAGACCATACAAGACTTGGATCACTTTATGCAGTATGGGCTACACTGTTATGAGAAGACCATACAAGACTTGGATCACATTATGCAGTATAGGCTCCACTATGATGAGAAGACCATACACGACTTGGATCACATTATGCAGTATGGGCTGCACTATGATGAGAAGACCATACAAGACTTGGATCACATTATGCAGTATGGGCTCCACTATCATGAGAAGACCATACAAGACTTGGATCACATTATGCAGTATGGGCTCCACTATGATGAGAAGACCATACAAGACTTGGATCACATTATGCAGTATGGGCTCCACTATGATGAGAAGACCATACAAGACTTGGATCACATTATGCAGTATGGGCAGCACTATGATGAGAAGACCATACAAGACTTGAATCACATTATGCAATGTGGGCTACACTATGATGAGAAGACCATACAAGACTTGGATCACATTATGCAGTATGGGCTCCACTATGATGAGAAGACCATACAAGACTTGGATCACATTATGCAGTATGGGCTCCACTGTGATGAGAAGACCATACAAGACTTGGATCACATTATGCAGTATGGGCTACACTATGGTGAGAAGACCATACAAGACTTGGATCACATTATGCAGTATGGGCTACACTATGGTGAGAAGACCATTCAAGTGATTCTGAAGTGTATTGTTTGTGATGCTCCTGCACGAGCAATGGTGAGGACTACGAAGCAGTTTTCAGGATATCATGGCTGTGAAAGGTGTGACCAGAAAGGTGTTTGGTACGGGAGGGTGACATAGCAGGATGTTGAGAACATTGTGCTCCGCACCGACCAGTCAGTTAGGCAACAGACCCAGGAAGAACACCACCGGGGATTTTCACCATTCACTCTACTACCCATAGATATTGTGAAGGTGTTTTCAATTGACTACATGCACCAGACCTGTCTAGGTGTCATGAGACGGCTGATTTTTCTCTGGGTCAAAGGCACGAAGGACACAAAACTCCCTGCATGGCAGGTAGAGGAAGTAAGTTCAAAACTCCTGGGATTCAAGGGATGTATCCCAAACTGTTTTGCACAGAAACCAAGAGGACTTTCCGAAATTGAAGGCAACAGAATACAGGCAATTCATGTTGTACACTGGGAAACTGGTCCCAAAAGGCATCCTTAGGAACGACCAGTACAAGCATTTATTGGCATTCTCCGTTGCCATGTGCATCCTTGTGTCACCAAGGTTTGTGCAGATGCACAAGTAGTATGCCCAGAACCTGCTGGTTTACTTCGTCAGCAAAGGTCGTGAGCTGTATGGCAACGAGTTCCTGGTATACAATGTCCATGCCATGCTCCACATCTCAGATGACACCGAGCAGTTCGGCAGCCAGGATGTGTGTGTGTGGGATTTCTGTTCGAGAACTATCTGCAGAAGATGAAACGGATGGTTCACTCAGGAAACAACGTGCTGGCGCAGGTTGTCAAGAGGATCCATGAATTGGAAACGACATTGCTCACCACAGATTTGACAAGGTTGAAAACGACAATTCAAGCCCACAAACCCAACAACGCCTTTCTATTAGAAGACTGATCTTGTTGCGAGGTTGTGGCCGTGACAAATGAGCGAGATGAGGAGGGCAACAATAAAGTGTTATGCAGAGTGCATAGCAGAGCCGAACCAGCCTTCACTGAACCGTGTGATGTACGAATCATTGGAGCTTACCGTGTCAATTCTGACAACAGGCGGTCTTCCTTGCAATCCTGTATGAAGTTTGAATGGTTAAGTGGATTTCTACAATATTCTAAATTTTTGAGTTGTGTAGCGTATCATAAATACAATACATACTGCTGCAGTCTAATGAAAAAACCTAGTAAGTCACATTTTTCAATTGTTATTAGTTAAATCTACTAATTTGAATTATTTTATATATTTGTTCATCAATGTGACATTACTCTATCATGGTGATAAACAAAAAATGTAATATATTTTAAATTCCATGAGTGATTAAGTAATTATTTATTGGCTTACTAACTTTTTTCGAGTCTGTACTTGCTAAGTTCTGACATTGCAAATATTACAGTGGTGCTTTGTAGAGACATTGCACAGGACCAAGTAAGTCCAAAAACACAATTGCAAAAAATCAAGCATCTATCAAGCACTGAGAAGCATAAATATTTATAGTAGGTCATTATTACAATGAATACCACTAAAACGTTCTTTTCAATTATATATATGCATGCACATAACAAAACAAATATATATGACCTGTAAGATTATTGCATGACACAAACTTTTTGTGTGACACAAGCTTGGTTACACATAGTTTATATCATTTTTGTAGATGTTGTAAGGAGAATTTGTGGTAGTGGAGTTTGTCCACGAAGAAGCTGAGGAGGTGGTCCACAAGTCGTGGATACAGGTAACAGGGAATGTAAGTGACTAGTTATCTGGATATCATCAATTATTAGATGTCGACAAGAAAAAAATACTGTATAATGTATTAGTTTTATGTTTAATAAAAACATGTTTTGTTGAAAAAATGATTCGTACGTACATACCAGTACATACTTTGTATGCATGTACCAGCTTTCCTTTGAAGATGTCACAATCAGATATCTAATCTGTGGTAGAACAACCTGTCACTGTGTACATTAGTAATGGTTGCTGCAGTCTGTTAAAACCACATGCCAACTAGTCTGTCTGCCTAACAAAAACAGCATCATTTCACAAAGCTGTCACATCTAGGCAAGCGTTGATAACGTTGTTCAGATAGCTTGTTTTATCAGCACGCTACGCTTTGGTAAACTATTGTGTTTACTAACATCTTACAAAGAATATGCCCAAGTTCTACTCCTATGATTGAATCCTTTAATGCAATTTACAATATTTAGTTGGTACTATGTGATTTCTTTTTAGGGTCTCCACTGCTATTGGCCACCAAAGGCAAAGGCTGGAGCTTCAGCTAAGGCCAAATGGGCCGAGATAGCTGACAAGGACAAGTGGAAATTGCACGAAGTCCGAATATTTTCATTTGCAGGTAGGAATCTTAATATTGTATATATATATATATATATATATATATATATATATGGTCCTTGGCTTTGTTAAGCTGTGATAAGCTATAATTATACATCCAGTGATCCAAGAAATAGAAACAATGTTCCTACATGAAAGATGTCCACTCACCATTAATGTTACAGTGAAACAATAGTTTATGTATTATGTACCATAAACAGTCCACATAAAAAGGCCAATGTGGTTTGAAATAAGCGAACACTGCATGGTATTAATGCTACTGTTTCCATGCTGTTGTTTTAATCTACGTGTAATTGAAAAATAAACAGAATGAAATAAATATTATGATTATTTGGCTAATATGGTCTCAGAGCTAATAACAAATATATTTCTAACATCGTAGACACTTTTGCGAAAGCTCTGGTGCGGGCATGACGGGCAGTGGACACTTCAAATGTTGACACCAACGTAGAAGAATGCCGACGTCCCATCAAGAAGCCTTCAAAGTTTAAGAACTTTCAAACAGAAGATGCTGATGGTAAATATGAAATTAAGAGTGGGTAGTATCAAGTAAAAACATTATACAGATGGCATAATAATGTCAATTAAACAAAAATAGTTGTTGAACAAACCAGGAAATTGTTTAAATTGACCATGTTTATATTTAATTTGACAAGATATTACTTATTTTCTAAAGACAATAAAATAATGTTTATACAGATGAAGACGACGAGCAACTTGAGGCAACTGACAATGTCTGTGTTACCTCCAAGGCAGAACTACCTCAACCTCCTCGGCTTATTACTGCAAGTGGTAAGTGGGACTGACACACGGGGGAAATATAATTATTATGTACTAGATATAAGATTATGACTAGTTAAGATTAAATTGGACATAGTTGGTTGATTTTCACTTCATATTTAGTAAGACCGTAAAATATAAATATGTACATATCAACAAGGTGACTTTATATGTGACTTATCATATAAACAATCACTACAATGTTTAACGATGGTTTCCGACAATGTACTAATTGTACTCAACAAGATCAAGTTCTCAGAGAGCTATAATTGGATGAAATACAACACATATGTCTACGTGTATGTATGCACGTTAAATAAATGATATGTGTTTGCAGATACGCCCTCATGTGCAAGACAGAACAACCAAATGTCCACATATCGACCTTCAACACCAGGTATTTACTCTGGTGCATGTATAACTGCTGTTTTCTGTACTTATCCAATACATACATATGAACAACTATATTAACGTTGTAATGTTATATTTTATTTGTAGTGATTTCTTAAGTTTTTTTCTGAAACATCCACCAAGGTTTTATGTTAGTCTAGCAGCTCATCTGTGATGTTTTTTCTTGAAATATGTTGTATATCATGTGAATGGAGAAATCAATTTACCTTAATTTAAGGTGTTTCTAGCCCGTAGCTTGCAGTTTGTGTCCAGAACTGGAAGTTGCATCCATATATTATATCATTGACTATTGTGTTTTGCCAGCTTGATAAAACATAACCTGTTGTTAGTTGGTGAAATGAAAACCTATTGGTGGTAACACATTAAATATTTTTATCTTTCACTTCAAAATTGTTGTGAATATTGTGTTCTGGACAATAAAAATCACTGTTTTCTGTTAACAGCATACACGCCAAGTGCACCGAGACAGTCAAAGGAACATTGTAGTGCAAAACGATTGTTTGCAGCCAGGTACATTAATTCAATCAAATGTTATATTTGTCTTCGATTACACTGTTGCATTACGTTCAGACTGCACAAGTACTTAGATATACTAAATATTGACAATTATTTCACTCTTGTTTTCCAGTAAGACATCACCATCAAGAGCTAACGAAGGCATCCTATCTCCGACTGTTTCTGAGAGAGAAGACATTGTCACAGTAACAGGTAACAAAACCTTATATTACATTTAGTACTTGGGAAAATGAAATACACCTGCCAGTTTGTATATTGAGGAATATTTTAATCTGGATATTAACATGCTAAGTTGGGATCATAGTAAGTGCATCTCCTCCAATATGCCAATGTCCACTTGCCTCTTTCTAGGTTTCAGTTGCTTCCTTGGACCATAGGCCTCTCTACCAACTGGCGATGTACATAATGATAGTTATTTTCTTACATGTTTTTGATATGCTATGGTTTTCTGGAGGATCTTTTTTCTTTAAGAGAACCCAGTGGTGATCAGATCACCACATGGCACCAGTATAAATGAGTAAATTGTTGTCCCAACTTCCATGAGTGGGTGTAAGCTAGTAGCAAATAATTAATTCAAACTATTTTGTTTTAGGAAAAATTTCATCGATAATAAACATGGCACGTCTGCATTCATATCAGCAAAATACATACAAGAGCATAACTCAGTTATCTGGTGATAGGTTTGCAACGCAGAACCCTGTTGCGCGTGCAAAGCTTGGAGAAAACAGTGGCTGAAATGATGCAGATACTGCGCTCTCTGACCAGTGTCAGTCGAGCAGCAGGAGAAGAACTGGAGGGTGTGCTACCGAGTCCCATCAATACACTTGAAGAACTCGGAATTCTTTGTGAAAAACTGGCTGATCCCACCTTCAAGAAGCAACTGGTATATATGTTAATTTTGAGAAAATCAATCCTCATTTTGTCTTGATGCTAAAATCTACATTGATATTAAAATAGTTATATACCAATATTTCTGCAAAGATACAGTGCATTTACTCTAGTGAAGAGTGAATTATCACTACAGCATTGATATATTATTTAGATATTAAGTGGAGTCAAGTAAGTAACGGTGGTTGGTTGAATCGGCAAAAAATGATTCCAGATGGTTTTAGCATGATAAAAGTACATTGTACTGAAGTAGGTTTGTGCAAACTGCCTTTCATATATGACAGAAGCATATTTTATTTCTGTTCACAGTGGTCTTAGAGGAGTTTCATAACAAATATTCATTATCTACTACATTGCAGACGTGCTACTTGCTTTTCTGGGGGACACACTGTTGGCGACTTTGTGCGTAGAATGCTGAGGAATGTCAGAACAAATGGCTTATGGTGTGGCTGCAGCCTGAAAGGGAAGAAGGGCAAGATTGCATTTATCCAGCTGTCAGTAGCCAGAGTCATAAACAGTAAGTTTAATTATGTCATAAATGGCCTTTCTTATATAACAAAGTAATTATTGTTGATTGTTGTCTTGTAATTTATAGGGTTCTTCTTCCATTATACGACAAACATCATTTTGATGATGATTCTAGCACTCAGTGAGTCCATGACAGGTTTTCCATTTACCTGCATGGGATCTTTTACTTCCTCTAGCATAGACACCAGATAGAAGGGACCAACAGCCTAGTGTCTTCCGAAAAATACAGGCCACGTAGGGTGAACGAAATTGCCCAAATTTCAACATCGTGGATGAAACTATACCAATCCACTGCCTGGCCGGCACAAGTATTTGAACCCCTTTCCTTTGAATGACAGTCCAGCACTCTAACTGCTCGACCACTGCGCCCCATCAGACTTAGCTGCTTTTCTTACTATAATAAATTAATGTTTCTGTACTTTTTTTGTAAAACAAATTGATATATGTTCATGTAGCCTGCTTTTATATAACAGTTTGTTGCTCCTTTTTCTCTAGAAGCATGCCTGAAGAATCACCCTAAAGCAAAGGCATCTGATGTGGAGGCTGACATTGCAGATACCTTGAAACATGCACCCAAGAAAAGAGGAGGGCCAAAATACAAGGTGATACTGGATTTTGATATATTTTAGCTGTCTTCTTGCAAAAAAGTGACTACTCATGTGAGAAACCCTGCAGTATATTTTGGTTCCCTTTGCAATAAGGCTATAATAAAAGAGAATATTAAGCCCTGCAATGGGTTAGATACTAATCCACCCTGTCAACAAATAGTTGTGGTCAACCATAACATGTCTTCTAAGACTAACAAAGTTAATTAACATGGAGCATGTGTTCATGGCTGGCTCTATGATTTGTCCATTTGTTAGCAAGTCTGTGATGCTGATCATCTGTGTATTTCATCAATGCTATCTTATATTTCAACTGAGTTGTAGTTATAAAAATGTTGGAAACAAATATGTGTTTTCCAATTCAGAGTGACATGCAATGTCGGTGGTGTCATAAGTTTCACCTTGTTTTGAAAACGGACATGGTGTGGCCTTGAGCGGCCACACATTTTAATTTCACACTGGTGTGAGAAACTCATGTCATGATTGTTTAACTCACTGTACTCTTAATAGAATGAATACTGCTTGTTTTATGGTTAAATATCTGAATTAAACAGTATTTTTATGTTCTTCTGTTTAGGCACCGGCTTCAAAGAAACGCACCAATGACATCGAGATTGTTGAATCGTCTTCGCCTTCCTCCAAGAGTGACTGAGATGTTTAATGATTTCTTAGGAGCCCAATCTTGGACTAACGCAGCGGTCTGTGCACATGCATATGGGTAGTTTGTTCATTTATTTTTATTATTGGCAGTTTGGATGAAGTAAATGGAAGGTTCTTGATGGCCATTTGAAATGCAATTGGGAACAGTTTAATAAGTTCATTATAAACTTATTTTAAAGGGTTTTGATATTTACATTTTATACATTTACAAATTATAATAAAGATATATATGTATAGCTAGGTCTGTCAGGGAGTAGTGTAAGTTCTAATGACTGGATACTACATTATATAAGAACTTACCTTTATTTTCTATGCTTAAGTTTCCCTATAGAAACCATTAATTGTGTTGAACGATGCTTTATCTTGGTGTTTTGGTGATTTTTGTAGATGTGTAGACAGCTTAATTATTATGCCTTTGTTTATTTGTGATTGTTGTAATACTCTTTATATAATTTCCTTCTTGTGAAATACATCATAATATATTATAACGAACGTTTTATTGTATTTTTAGACCATCATGTTCACAACTGTGTAATATACTGTACTGTTGTTTGAATATTTAAATGCAATAAAATGCTTCCATAGCAATGAATTAAAAAGTGTGTTTTAATGTAAATCATGATCATGTGTCACTGGTTTGTAAAGTCCCAAAAAAGTGTAGTGTATAATATTATATATAGTACTAAAACTTACTCAGTTACTTAGGGCACGCGTTTGCATAATGCTGTAAACTTCTTAAATTTAATTTTTATTTGTTTATTTAAAAAAACTGCCCATGAATGGCACGATGCGCAACTTATCTTATGATTTATCTAAGTCAGTGATGTCACAATAACAGAAACCGACCAACGAAGACGAAATGCATTAAGGACGAAGAAGACGAGTTCGGGTGAAACATGATCACGTAACCGTGGGCTGGATAGCGCCGACGAACACGCCGAGTTCAGGGGTCAGCACACTGTTGGACTTCCTGCTTGATTACAAACGAAAAAAAGTGCATTATATTTTTGAGAAATTACTTTTTACAATGTTCATTTGTTCTGACATAAGTGCATTTGAGTAGTCAGATTTCTAGATGTGATTGTAGCAGCTGTTGACAGTAAAATGGTGTCTTTTTAGCTGATTTTACTAAGCGGAATGGTATCTGTCAGCAATTTGGCTAGTTGACACTTTAGCCGGATTACTGCCTGCATGCATTTGTAAATATTGACGGGTGTCATACATACAGGCATTTTGTAAGAGCTAGAGATATTAGATTTTGACTAAAATCGATCAGCATGTCAACGAGATGATAATAACAGCAGGTGGGAAGTTTAAGAAACTTTATAGGTCACATTTTCTTATAATCACACAAAACATTAACATGGTCGCCAGTGGCAAAACTGACAGTGTGTTGAGCCCAAGTAGAGAGCCTGGCAACGAAAGCACGCTATAGTCATTGCACAATGTCGGAGGATGCGTTTTACTTCAAATATCTTGAAACAATTACTGAAAATACGTGTATGTCAAAACTACAGTTGAATGGGACAAACCGTTTTTGGATATTACAGACTTCTCATCAGTCTGCAAGTCAAAATCACAGTGACGAAACACATGTCTTATAAGGGGGGTGGGGTGCGTATGCCAGTAGTTAAGCCTCAATTTGAAAATCTGAATGAAAATGAACCAATAACATTGCAGCAGGGTGATTCATCAATCGTTTTTTGTTTACTTCAGCTAATTAAACACAAGTGAATATGTTGTCATTGACCCTAATGACGTCGGAGGACAGTGATTAGCTGGAGTAGGCCATAGCCAGAGCCTGTTATCAGATCTGTCTACTGACTGGACCTTCTGGCCAATTAAGCAAGTGGCATTGTTTTCTGAATGTCTGCTAATTAAGCTGTGTAATATTATGTAATTGAACTGCTTGATACATTTAGCCTTTGAGGAATTCACACCCTAAGGTGACTTTTTGTTGATGTTTACCTTTGTAAATAGGGCACAAGGTAAAAAAATCAATATACATTTGAATGTAACGTAACAACTGCCTATATTGAATTTTCTTATAAAACACTTATTGGACTTTCTGGAAAACTGTATCAGGAGTTTATAGTGCCACCTGAGAACGTTGTGCTGGATTACAAATTGTCCAACAGTGAAGTGCTGATTTTTCTGGTGCCTTGCTAAGTTTGGTGGCACCTTTGAAATGTGCATAAAACACAAACACCTGGAGGGATTACAAAACATAAAATTGCAGAGTGCTTGTAACATTGGTGCCTATAAAGTGTGTTGTTTTCAACATTTTTCTCCAAAATCACCATGCCTATTTGGGGTCAGCACACTGTTGGACTTCCTGCTTGATTACAAACGAAAAAAAGTGCATTGTATTTTTGAGAAATGATTTTTTACAATGTTCACTTGCTCAGACATAAGTGCATTTGAGTAGTCAGATTTCTAGATGTGATTGTAGCAGCTGTTGACAGTAAAATGGTGTCTTTTAGCTGATTTTACTAAGCGGAAGGGTATCTGGCAGCAATTTGGCGAGTTGACACTTTAGCCGGATTACTGCCTGCATGCATTTGTAAATATTGACGGGTGTCATACATACAGGCATTTTGCAAGAGCTAGAGATATTAGATTATGACTAAAATCGACCAGCATGTCAATGAGATGATAATAACAGCAGGTGGGAAGTTTAAGAAAGTTTATAGGTCACGTTTTCTTATAATAACACAAAACATTAACATGGTCGCCAATGGGAAAACTGTGTGCTGAGCCTTTCAACTTCTAGTACGAGGAAAATGTCTACATTGGCGCCACCTAGCGATTAATACATATTAAATCTAAACTATTTGATAGGTGGCGCCAATGTAGCGAGTTTTCCTCAGGATGTTTGGACGATTGTAATTATCACCAGTCCACTCACCAATAAGTACTGCTGTACGTTTTTGGGGGCTCTGCTAACTTATGCGATCACCCCAACGTTACTAACAATACTTTTTGTTTGAATGTAACGTGTACTAAACGTGGCAATAACGTGATGTCTCCGTGTGAAATGTCCACGTGGTGACCACGTAATTGCGACCATATAAAATCACTTTTACGTAGAAAATGCCATGTTGTGACACCATCAACGTGTTCTAGAGGTTGTGGTAACGTGAAATTGCACATGAAAACCACGTTGTGACCACGTAACTGCGACCCAACAAAACCACGTAGTTTCTACATAAAATGCCACATTGTCACAACGTCAGCGCAACGTGACTGCCACGTGGTAATTACGTAGAAAATGCCACGTTGTGACGTCATCAACGTGTTCTAAAGGTTGTGGCAACGTGAAATTGCACATGAAAACTACGTTGTGACCACGTAACTGCGACCCAACAAAACCACGTAGTTTCTACGTAAAATGCCGCGTTGTCACAACGTCAGCGCAACGTGGCTACCACGTGGTATCTACGTAGATGTGCTAGCTGGGTAAATATTTCGGCAACGTAGGTTCACTTCAGTTGGAGGTTTTTGTGAGCGACAGCCAACACTCTCTTCTCGGCACAGCGAGAACCCAGATAGCATTTCCGTCTTCGGCAAAGAATAGCAGCCTATAGCTTGGAATGCCAGCCTTGGGCCAATGTTGCTTGTAAATCGGCAACCATTAATTTCTTGGCAGTAGCTTGGAATGCCAGCCTTGTGACAATGTTGATAGGCCAGTACTATGCTAAGCATCGGAACTGCCAATGTTGGACCAACATTGGCCCGACAGACATCCGGATCTTGACCAAATGTTGGCAACCATGTTGGCCCAAATTGGAAATGCTATCTGAGACAGGGCTTAATATCCCACATTGCAGGGGTCGGCAACTTGCGGCCCGTAGGCTAACTGCGGCCCGCGCAGATGTTACATGCGGCTCACGGACTAAACGCGAGATTACACATGTACACAATGCAACCCGCGGGATGATGACACTTAATTGGTGCACCTTCTGTGGGCGCAAGAACCCGCTGGATCATTCACTGCATCATCCCTCAAGAAAGTCTTGGTGGCATGTAAATGAAACAGCCAAAACACAATGAGCGTGATCATGAAGACAACATTCGTGCTTGTAGCCTAAACCACCGGCAGTTCCAACACATTCTCGCCGATATGAATGCGCAATATTAAGAGACCTTCTGTACTTCTGCGAAGCGTGCTGGCTGAGTTGAGGAGCTATGGTGCGCCGTGTATATCAGCTGATCGAGCCACGGGATTAGCTTGTTTGTGGAACAGAGGCTTCAGATTTACCGAAATTCGTTGACCCTCATATGCATTGGATATCAAGGCGCATCTCAATCTGCTGAATGTCCAACTACAGAAGAGAACAAATCAATGAGATTGTACAGTTCGTCTGCGCTTTCGATATCACGATGCTACTGCCGAACGCCATCAACGGACACGTATCAGTACCCCAGAATAAACCCTGGAAATCCGGACACATGTGTATAGGCCTACTACTCAGAGCTCGCAACAGAAAGTTAATTGTTGATATCTTCCATTAGGATATCGACGACGCGTCGTTAGCTATATGCAATGAGCTAGCTCATCGAATTGCCATGCGATTCTGTGATACTCAAGACAACCTCCAAGGAGTTCGATCTGTCGCATGCATTTGCCGACGGAACTGTATCCTTAACAAACATGCCAAGCGCACATTGCAATCTGTTTGGCACAGCTTACCACAACATTCGCTTTATTTTATGTCTACAAACACCATTCACTATGCTTAACGTAAAATGTATGTTCTTTTATAACATGGCATGCAGTGCTTAGGTCTGCTCAAAGCGCTTTACATTTCACACCTTGCATAAATGTTCAATTGAAGTCCATCTCGGCTTATCTGGGACGCCGTCGGATACACGGCAATTGGTACGAGAATACTATTCGTTCACAAATACCTTCCAATGTCTGTATATAGCGTTGTACTCACTCATACAGCTAAGTGAACTGGGACAGCGTGGATTGAACGAACTTGCACAAGGTTCGAAACGGCATCAAAACGATTCGATTGAGAGTGCGATCCTCTGAGTGCCGTCACCGCGACCCACGTGTCCCGCAACAGCCTAATCTACTTCATGACCCACGCAAATATTGACTGCACGACCCACGCAAATATCCTACTGCAATGCATCTAGCGAGTGTCATTATGAAAGCTATAGGTATTGAAAATTAGCGTATCTTCGTTGTTTATCAACTGACATCCTTGACGGCACAACTGTGTGAAACAAACAGTACCACACTTCTTTGGTTTTCAGGATTTTTTTACGAATTTATGCATCGAATGACGAAAAAGGCACTGTCAGCAATCAACCAATCATTTAATAATAATATCGGAATTAATAAGCTACTTGCAATAAAATGCTCTCAGGCGCTTTAAACAAAGCAGCATAAATTAAATTAAATTATAAAATATAGATAAAAAAAAAAAAATACGTAGTGTAAAAGAGTTTATTTCAACATAACAAATAAATAGATACATAGAAATTACACTTATAATACACACATGAATAAAACATTACGAATAAATCATTAGTGTATAGCAATGTCATTAAAATGAGAGCGTGACTCGATCACGTCAATCGTAAGCCAGTTTAAAGATATATGTTTTTAAATTTCTCTTGAAAGAGCTGAGAGTGTTCAGTTGTTTAATGTTCTCAGGCAAGTCGTTCCACAGTACGGCCGCGTGTCGGCTGAAATAACGAACGTTCACCATAAGTTACAGTCAGCAGCACAGGTACGACGAGAAATGACTTCTCCGTTGATCTTAAGGTACGAGTAGTTTGATGTTTCTACACAATGTCATTAATGTATGCCAGTGCCAATCCGTTGAGCACTTTATACGTACAGGTGTTGGCCTTAAAGCTAAGCCGGTATTTCACAGGCACCTACTAGCCGATGTAGTTCGCGTAACACAGGCGTTGTGTGCTCGCTCTTGCGTGTCCTGGTGATTAGGCGAGCGGCGCAGTTCTGTATACTCTGCAATCGTTCAATTGGTACCTGAGGCAAACCTTGCAGCAGCACGTTTCTATAATCCAGGCGAGATGTTAACAGTGCCTGGTCTAGAATCTTACAGGCGTCATTTGTGATGTATTGCCTGACTTTGCCAATATTTCGGATGTGGTAGAAACATAACTTGGAGATCGCATCCACCTGTTTCTGCATTGTTAAGCCGTTGTTCATAATAACCCCAAGATTTCGAGTTTGTGATTATTCGCTTCACCTCATCATGGGTGGCTGGCAGAAACCTTTGAAGCGGGATTCCGTCAAACATGACGTCATCGTCCAATGCTGTTTCGTACATATCACTTGGGTTGCCGGTATCAATGTTACGTCGGATAGTAGCGACTTTGTTCATATAAAAGTCACCGAAACCAGTAGCTAACTGTTCGGCCGATTCATGGGTTGGTAACATTACGTGTCCTGTGTTACCCATCAAAATTTAATGTCTCGTTAATTTGTTTCTGATCCTTGCCGCAGTCTCTCATCTTTGTAGAAAAGAATGTTTTTTTTTGCACTGATCATCAGTTTGTTAACTGCATTGCATTGCTCCCTGAACAGCTGCCGATGAACGGTGAGTTTGGTTCACCGCCATACCTTCTCTGCTCGCCTGCGCGCGTGTTTGGCGTGTCTCAGTTCATCTGAATACCATTGCGCGTTTGGTCTCAGTGTTATCAACTTTCTTTGGACAGGAGGGTGTTGGTCGACAACAGCTTCAGTTCCCGTAGTGTAGACGTGTACAAGTCATTTAGCGGCTTATCCGTGTTGTTAAAAATTGGAATTAAATCCTTGATAAATTCCGGAATATAAATGTCCCGAAGCTTCCTGACAGTGACCAGCTGGCGAAATCTGTCTGGCTTCGTTAAATTAATTATAAAACACACAGCCAGATGGTCGCCGGAAGGGTTACCCTTTGTGTCCCCAAGACATGGCTCAGAAACTGTTGGCATCCCAATCAACAAGGTACTAATGTCCCGGGTGATGACAACGTCCATCTTGTGTGTGGGTCCCACCACGTGTTGTACCAATCCGTGAACTTCCAACGTGCCATTGAAGCGCACCGCATCTGCATCTTTAATGTTGTCGGGGTGGAAATTAAGGTCAACTGTTATGATTACATCGTTGGTTATAACAGCAAGGCGGTCCAAGTACAAACTCCACTCGTCAAAAACACACTGTTCTTAAAACCGTTTCGCTCAGAGGGAGGCGGACGGTAAACGCTGCATAATCTCACATTCACATCATTGGAAGTGACCGTACAGTCCATATGTTCGAAATGTGTAAACATGCCATTGCGCGTAGAATCCACAGTCTTAATGGTCAATACGCATTTGTAGAGTACGGCCTCACTTCCACCGCGCTTCTCACTGGGTCGAAAGATGTGTTGTATTGTGTAACCAGATGGCACGAGTTCGTTTATAACCTGATTATCAGTGTCGGTTCCTAGCCATGTCGCAGGTAAGGCTAACTTACTTTAGATCAAAACAATATCCGGTTAAAATGACTGACAGTAAGCTGTGGAAGGAATCTGCAAGCCGACCAACTAACCACAAATCACTGTCGGACAGGAGGTGGTGTGATTTACCAGGGTGTTTCAACAGCGAAAGGAGTTTATTCTCCTGCCAAACATGGTTACTTTAAATAAATTAAAACGATACAAGCTTTTTAATACCTTCGTATTTAAAGTCCGATATATATGAATAATGTAACAGTCTCTAAGCCTAAAGCTTTGCAGCCGCTTCGTGAACTTGCATGGTCCTGTTGCCGTATCGCACGCATTGTAGAACTTGTATAGTCCACATATCGAAGTCATCGTGGCCGTTTACTGCAATTACAATAAAGCGATGTAATAATAATAATAATAAGAAGAAAACAAAGACGAAGAAAACTTATGTAGTTACAAGATGATCTGCTCGTTTTTCTGTACCACTTTTGAAGTCTTTGCATTTTGGATTCGTGTACGATATCGTATAATATTTAAGATCTGTACCATTACATACCCGGCAGTGTCCAGTAAGCAACCATCTTATTTGCATTCACTACTTACTCCTGTAAGAAAACCTATAGAGCTTCGATGTTCTAGTTCGTGCCTACTTTTTGTTCCTAGAGTCAACACTAACATTGAAACTAGGGCTTCTTCTGTTGCTGCACCAACTCTTTGGAATAGGTTCCATCTTAGTGTTAGATCAGTTGAAAATATTACAAAATTCTGTCGTCATGCATTTAAAAACTTATCTTTAGAACCATAGCTCCCTAGCGCCTTGACCCCATATTTTGACAACTCGAATAATGCTTATGGATTTTCAGATTGACCAATTATTTTGTTTTGATGCGCCTCTGAGCTTGGTTGAATGGGGGAGGGTACAATTGGAGGTTCCCATAGATTACCCTCTATGGACCCGTCCAAGACTGGGTCACGTGCCCCACGGACCCGAGCTCCCCGAATGCCGATGAAAAAACCAAGGACCAGAGCTCCCGGGGGCTCACTGAACTCATGGCCAATCGGGCCAGTATTGGCCCAATGTATGTTACTATATTGGACCAATGTTGGCAGCAAACATTGGGTTAAGATAGGGCCAATTTTGGTCTAACAATGGCAGTTCCGATGCTTGGCCTACCACTGGCCTATCAACATTTGGTTGGCATTACAAGCTATAAGCTGTCATTCTCTGCCAACCAGGCCCAAGACAGAAAATGTTATGGTATATGGGGTGTGAATGTCGTGAACCTCCAACACCGGCCTGCGATATCACTGTGGGTTATCCAGCGTCTTTCTTCATTACATTGCGGGGAAACTTAATTGCACCCAGAGCTCGGATTCGCCACTACCATCCAGCATTGATATAATCACCGGCCTAAAAGGATACCCGGTGGAGCATCAACGCTGACTTTCCAAAGTCTCGTTTACGACGCGACCCAGCTGCCCGATGAAAATCCTGACTGCTGATTCCGGACAACCGGCTCGGAAGGTAGGACCGTGTGTTTGTAATTGTGTTGGCGTCCGTACTTCTGTTTATATTCAGTTGATCACTGAACATTGATACGATTCTGACCATGTTTTAGTTGTTACAATATTTTCCTATTCGTTGTCAATACAAATAACAATTAGTTGTCTTTTTCGCCCTACATATCGTTTGTTCCCTCTGTCAAGTTTTTTCTATAAGTATGGCACTAGCTAGACCTATACGTCTGCGTAAATACGGTTAGAAAGGCATCCATTATTAAATATAGTCTACACTATTTATAGGTATGTTGACGTTTTAAAACATCAGTCCATTCTTTTGGTGTCTACTAAATCATAAATACACACTTTGATATTTTATTAAGTAACTGTCCTTTCATCTTTAACAGTTTACAGGAAACACAATATTTTATGGTCTCGTTGCATAACGCATCCTTGTACGCGCGCTCGCAAATTTATTTAATATTTGTGTCACCAAAGTAATCATTTATTCTCATAAAGGTGTAAGAAGAAATATGTGCGCCAGGGGTAAAATGTAAAGCGCATACAGAGGTTATTAGGACTGGATACTGCGCTTCATAAAACAAACCTTCTAATACACAAAAAGCTTGTATGAAAGCAACGTTCAGGGGATTTTCTTTTGGTATACGACACACATGCCCAAGTTACCGGAGTCTTCTATTTCTCATGACATCTGAGATTTTTAGTATATTCGGCAGTAATTTTAATTAATATTTATTGAATGTTGATTGAAACACATTATAGAATCAAAACAAATTATTAGTCAAAATCAAATTATGCGTGCAATTCACGAAAGTGGTAATTGTATGTAATAGCATAATAAACCGGAAAAAAAAACAAGTTTGGAAAGTAGTTAATTATGAAGTTGTAAACTTACAAATAATAATGTTCGTGGGGATATAATCCGTTGACTTTTGGGCCGGTTAATTGGCATGTGCGACCCCACAAAGAATCTGCAACACTACAAGTGTAATATATTATGTAACCCTGGCGGAATTGTTTCGTGCAAGCGGTTGCATAGGCTATTGTTATGACAGTCGCCAGACGCGGGTAGTGTAGCTGGAGCCACACCCACTCGCAGATTGCTAGGGACCATGGACGTGTCCACAAAGATATACGTACAGTTCTCTCGGATCCGTATTACGAGTATCAATATACCCGGTCTGGTGAGTTATATTTTTCTTCATATTTACACGTAATATATAATAGTGATATTATTAGAATAATGCATAATTTAAATTGTACATTGTTGCCCCATTAACCGTCACTTCGGGCATGCCAGCTATGGTATAACGAGTGTAGCAGTGTTGTGTCGTATGTTCAATTGTGTTTACAGACGACTTACATATCTAGCAAGCATCTTAACTAATTATTGTGATATATAGGTATGTCGTGTGCATATGTTAGACCTTAGATAATGTGATAGTTACTAGTTAAAAGAAGTACTTAGCTAAAACATGTTTCTCCGACTCTTTGTATGTACAAGTTCAGACAAGTGTCTATAGGGTGACTGATTATTACATGATGTTTAATTAGCACCTCTAATATTAGAACAGCCGACGCAACTTAGCAATGTAGCGTTGGTTGCTTGACTACACTGTTGCGATGTTGTAGTCGCAACTAGCACGCTGTCTCTCTGTCTCCCTGCCCCTATCTGTCTCTATACGTGTGTTTTTCTCTCCGTCTCCCCTTCTCCAACTCTCTCCCCCCCCTCTCTCTCCCCCCTCTCTCTCTCCTCCATCTTCTGTGCTTGTCTGTTAGAATGTCAGTCTATAAGTCTGTTAGTACGTTTGTCCGCCAGTTTTTCTGCTTACCTGCCTGTCTGCCTGTGTGCCTGCCTGGCTGCTTTCCGGCCTACCTCCTTCTCTGCCTGTATGTTTCTCTGACTGTCTGTCTCTCTGCCTGTCAGTTTGCCTGCTTGCCTGCCTGCCTGCCTGCCTGCCTGCCAGCCTGCCTGCCTGCCTGCCTGCCTGCCTGCCTGCCTGCCTGCCTGCCTGCCTGCCTGCCTGCCTGCCTGCCTGCCTGCCTGTCTGTATGTCTGTCCGCCTGCCTGGTGGCTGAATGTTTATCTGCCAATCTCTGCCTCAGTCTTTGCCCCTGTCTGTATCTCTACCTCTCGGCATGTCTTCTCTCTACTGTCTGCCTATCTACCTGGATGTATATCTGTCTGTCTGTCTGTCTGTCTGTGTCTGTCTGTCTGTCTGTCTGTGTCTGTGTCTGTCTGTCTGTCTGTCTGTGTGTCTGTCTGTGTGTCTGTGTGTCTCTCTGCTTGCTGGCTGAATGTTTATCTGCCAATCTCTGCGTCAGTCTTTGCCCCTGTCTGTATCTCTCGGTATCTCTTCTCTATACTGTTTGCCTATCTACCTGGATGTACAGGTGCCTGCCTGCCTGCCTGCCTGCCTGCCTGCCTGCCTGCCTGCCTGCCAGCCTGCCTGCCTGCCTGCCTGCCTGCCTGCCTGCCTGCCTGCCTGCCTGCCTGCCTGCCTGCCTGCCTGCCTGCCTGCCTGCCTGCCTGCCTGCCTGCCTGCCTGCCTGCCTGCCTGCCTGTCTCTCTGTCTCTCTGTCTGCCTGCCTGTCTCTCTGTCTGCCTGTCTCTCTCTGTCTGCCTGCATGTATCTCTGTCTGCCTGTCTCTCTGTCTGCCTCTCTGTCTGCATGTCTCTCTGTCTGCCTGCATGTCTCTCTGTCTGCCTGTCTCTCTGTCTGCCTGTCTCTCTGCCTGCCTGCCTGCCTGCCTGCCTGCCTGCCTGCCTGCCTGCCTGCCTGCCTGCCTGCCTGCCTGCCTGCCTGCCTGTCAGTCTCTCTGTCTGTCTGTCGACATATCTGTCTGTCTGTCTACCAACCTGCCTGCTGACTGTATGTTTGCCTTCCCATAAATACCTCTACCTATGCCTCTGCCTC
>OZ023205.1:12016870-12269870 GCA_963995525.1 Escarpia spicata | reverse complement strand
GACCTGAGTATTAATACAGTCTTGAACCAATGACCTCAGTAATGGCACAGCCTTGAACCCATGACCTGAGTATTGATATAGCCTTGAATCTATGACCTGAGTATAATAATATTAATGACAAACTTCTATAGCGCCTAAATCCTAGGAATCTGAGCTCAGAGGTGCAACATACAAGAATCGTTGGGCAAATCATTAAAGGAAATAAAAATAAGGCATTAACTAAAATCCTTTTTCCATATGTACACAAAGTTTAACATTGTGTGTAACATTTGACAACATTAAAAAAATACATCCGTGATATCGTGACGTCACTTATGACTCGCCTCAGGCCGACCCTTTCCATGCATTCAGAGCATGTTTACAAGTATAGCTTTTGGGTCAAAACGAGCATCAGAATGAGTTATTGTGCAATATTCCGATGCAAATCATTTTGTATAGTATGATGCACTGTTTGTAAATATTTTTTTTAATTTTGTAGTAATTATTTATTTGCCACAAAAATAAAAATATGGTAATTATATATAACGCTGTTTCTAAATTTTATTTATCCAGACAGATCACAATTTTTTTTCACATATATAATTACAACATATTACTGTACAATATATGTACAATTAATAAATTATATATCCATTATATTTGTTTGGATAAATAAAATTTAGAGACATCGTTATATAATTTTCATTTTTGTGGCGAATACATAATTACTACAAAAATTATTTACAAACAGTGCATTATAGTATAAAATTATTTGGTTTATATTACTTTGTGAAAACATAAACAAAAAAGTGTGAAGAAAATCAATGGTTTGCATGGTGTCAGGATTGAACCGGCGTCGCCCGATTGTAAAATAAGTGACAAGAAACCAACGCGCCTACCAACTGAGCTAGCGACACCAGCGGAAACTCTCTGACCGATTTAAGTTGTTATGATAAATTGTACAACTCCTTCATATATCGATATTCTAGTGAAATGAGATTATATACGTTACTTTCTGTAGCTGGATACAATATATGTTTGCTATGTATGTTTATTGGTGTAGATTATCTCCCGTTGGTTGCATTCGATATAATTATTCGGAAAACGAGCCCAAGCTTGGCGAAACCTAGTCGACTTGTAGGCCCATTTGCGTTCATTGTTATGAATAAAATTTGATTCATGTGGAACCGTAAGATAACTGCTTGTTCCTCTATGATGACTAGTGTTTGTATTACATCGGAATATTGCACAATAACTCATTCTGACGCTCGTTTCGACCCAAAAGCTATACTTATAAACATGCTCTGAATGCATGGAAAGGGTCGGCCTGAGGCGAGTTGGAGTCATAAGTGATGTCACATCTCGGCATCCCGAAAAGCGTGCCAAAAATATGCATATTCGAAAATGTCCGGATGCACAGCATAAAATGTTGAATTTCTAATTAATTGAATTTTTTTTTTTTGCTGGGTGGACGTGGAACTAGATAGCAGGATGTAATATAACATGAATGCAAGCAATAGGTGTTTTTATGCCCTTTAGCAGGGACAAGCAAGAGTCGTCATTAGAGCAAGGGACCAGCCGAAGGTTAGAGTGGGAATGCAATTTCTAATAAATAAGTCTTCAGTTTTTTGCGGTATAGTCTCAGATGATCTTAAAGCGATAGGGAGTTGATTCCAGATTTTGCGTACAGCTACAGAAAAAGCACATTTGCCAATATTAAGCTTGGTTTTCGGAACAAAAAGTCGTTGTGAAACAGATGACCTGAGATTCCTGGGTATATCGGAAAAACGAAGGAGATAGCAAATAAGATGGGTGCTGTGTAGAAAGGACACAATGTGTGATAGTGGCTAACTTGAATTGTATTTGATATGCAATTGGAAGCCAATGCAACTGTTTAAGTACCTAAACGTGCTAAACAATTCTGTACATGATGGAGTTTAGCTAAGTCCTTTTTAGCAGTAGTGCTTACGAGTGAGTTGCAGTAGTATAAACACATCCTTGAACCCACTTGAGAATTGACAGCACCTTGAACCCATGACCTGAGTATTGACACAGCCTTGAACCCATGACCTGAGTATTGACACATCCGTGAACCCACCCGATTAATGACACAGCCTTAACCCTATGACCTGATTAATGGCGGTCTTGAACCCGTGAACTGATTAGTGTGCAGCCTTGAAACATAATGATCTGATTATTGATACAGCCTTGAACCCATAACCTGATTATTGATACAGCCTTGAACCCATGACCAGAGTGTTGTCACAACACTGAATCAGTGTCCAGAATAGTGACAATATTGAACAAGACTTGATTATAGTGACCATCTTTGAACCCATAACTTAATTAGTAACAACTCTGAATAAATGATATCAGTGACACTATTAATCTTAATAAATCTGAGCAATAATGTATAATATGCACACATACAGTTATACATCTCCTTCCACATTTTCAGTTTTGATGTGGGTGTTTGACAAAAAAGTCGTCTACCAGGGAATAGACATAAGTGAGTATAGTTGTTATTTTCCCCAGCTTACATGCGATAAATTTCACCACGTTATAGATGTGGCATATATTTGTTAATTAAAAAAAATGGGATTGACAGAAAAGAAAATCAGAAAAATCATTGTAACTATTTATTCAATAATCAGAACTTCTCCATATTTTGTAAGAATATTCACAATGAGCAAACTATGATTCCTAAGACATTGAATCGTTTCTACTAAACTTTAACCTCAGGCATGCTACCATGTTGAATTTTCTATGCACTGTCACAATGGTCGATTGTTTATTTCAGGTTTCCCAAACCGTGTGGGGGAACCAAAAGGCCCAAGAGAGATGGCCATTGCTGCAAGACATTGAAACATGCACATTGTCACTTTTCGTCCTCATTCAGTTACGTGGGTGTGCATGTCTGTATGCCTGTTTGTGCACATTGTATGTATGTATGTATACGGATGCATACATGCATGGACATAGCAAAGAAAGACTTATAATATGGTGCCATCCTGAATAGTTTCAGGAGAATATACTTTGGTCCCCATTTAAAAAATTTTAGTAACAATTTATTTTTGCACATTTAACTGTTGCACATTTTACAGCTGGGGCATAACTAATAATTTGTATAAAATGATGCACAATTAATATATTATACTGCTAAATTCACAATCTCAGGCAGAGTCATGCTCAACATAGCACATGATAACTATGTCATATGGGGGAGGAATTTACCGTACATATGATGGCATTTATTGACAAGTCTGCATTAATATGATTTTTCTAGCTGTTGATATGATCAGTGTTGTATTTTTTGTTGAAGCATTTTAGTATCTTCGTTATTATTAAGTTGCCATTATCTCATTGCGTTTTACGTATAGATTTACTAATCATTATGAATTTTGTCGTTACATAGCGATTGCTTTATATAATAGGGTATGGTTAATATGTACGTATACAGTGTAATTAATAAATTATTGCTAATTGCACTATTAAGATCTGCGATACACAATACTGATTAATGTGCACGAAAGGATATTTTGTTCAAATACATCAGCATTTTTTTTTGAAAGTGGGAGATCAGGAGATGTTTGAAAAATGACCAAAATGCAGATCTTCTGTTTAACCAAATAACTAGAAATTAAGCTGTCTCAGGGATGAATAATAATGAGCAGTCTATTGCATACAATATTTTATATGTATATATATTGTATCTTTACATATACACACATGTTAATTGTTGACTCCTCCAGTTATGTCGCATCTGTTTCATAGAATGATATTAGGTGATGGTCAAAATAAACTGTACTAAATATTTCATTGTGCTTGGAATTTGTTTAATTATAACTGGTTTTTATTATCAAGTCTGAGTCCACTAAAACTTTGCCATTTTATAAAAAATTATGTAGGACAAAACACTATTTGGCTTATGTAAGTAGATGATGGTGTCATTCTATCACTAAAGACCATACACTACACCACATGAAAGGTAAGGATATTGTATACTAAAAGGGGGTATTTTCCACCATTTGGCAGTTCACCCAGAGATGCCTGTGTAAGGTTTTAGTTTCTTGTCTGTCACACACACACTGGGCACATATGGAGGGTTTAGTTTCTTGTCTGTCACACATACACCGGGCACATATGGAGGGTTTAGTTTCTTGTCTGTCACACACACCGGGCACATATGGAGGGTTTAGTTTCTTGTCTGTCACACACACCGGGCACATATGGAGGGTTTAGTTTCTTGTCTGTCACACACACACTGGGCACATATGGAGGGTTTAGTTTCTTGTCTGATATACACACCGGGCACATATGGAGGGTTTAGTTTCTTGTCTGTCACACACACCGGGCACATATGGAGGGTTTAGTTTCTTGTCGGTCACACACACACCGGGCAACATATGGAGGGTTTAGTTTCTTGTTGGTCACACACACACCGGGCACATATGGAGGGTTTAGTTTCTTGTCTGATACATACACCGGGCACATATGGAGGGTTTAGTTTCTTGTCTGTCACACACACTGGGCACATATGGAGGGTTTAGTTTCTTGTCTGTCACACACACACAGGGCACATATGCCAGGGGAAGGCCTCCAAATCTGCCATCACTTCCGGCTTCACCGTCCAATCATCACCAAGTTGCTTGAAAACGTGATATTTGGGGTTCTTCTGGAGCTTCTTTAGGGGCGCCACCTTGCCTTTGCCATTGAAGGCGCTGGTGCAATCCTCGCCTGAGAAGACGTAGAACCCGAGCAGCGTCATGCAGTACTTGTGCTCCAGTGACTTGGCCAGCTGCGTCACGTTGACGATCTGGCGGTGCCGAGATAGGTGGTGAGGCTGATGGAGTGCGAGTGGTGGAGCAGGATGAAGAACATGTTACTTCCAGGAGTTCTCACTACAGCCGATTTGTACCCTTGCTTGGCGGCATAGTAGAGGTACAGAACGACCCGGGTGTCCATCTCCTCCTGGTCTGAGGACAACTCATCGATCTCGCTCATAGTCGCTTCACCATTGGATGAGTCCGGCTGATGTGCCTTGATCTCAGCAGCCTCGAGCTCGCGATGCTTCCCTGCCTTTGGACACTCGGGGTCATTGCTGAGTCCACACATCTCTAGCATCCTCTCAAAATATTGGGCATGAGCAGATGTGGTGCGGCACTAACGCTGATAAGCAGCGGACATTGAGAACAGCCATACTAGACCTCCTGTCGACTTGGCGAACTTCGTGAATGTCTCCTCCATGGTTTTGTCCACTGAGTGCACCGGGAATGAGTGACCGTGCCACTGCGATGCTGCCCTTTTCGAGAAGCTCCTTTGCGCCAGGGTGAGACAAGTCGATGTTGGTGAGGAGCACCTCCAGCAAGGCCAAGTACATGGAATAGTTCGGGCCATCAAATGTGAAGAACAGGTTATCCAATATCCCCATTGCACTTGAGGAAGAGCTTGAGGTTGTTGGTCTTCACAGAATATACGAGGATGAGGCGGGTGTGCTCGATGAATCCGAACCAGAAGGTAGGGGTCTTGCCTAGATGACCGGCACGCACCTTGTGAACACAGCTCCATCTGGGAATGTGGGTCCTACTCGTTTGTAAATATGTAGAGGAGGGAGGGTTTCGGGGGTATCCACCTTGAGTGACCGACTCTTAACCCGGTCATAGAGAGACAAGCCCCGCTACTGCATACTATCGAAGCCAGGTTTCACCTCCTGAACCATGATGCCGCCTGCACTACTCACGACATTGGGGCCATGGACATTGGTAGTGATTTTGTTTAGGTTATCCCATTCCAGATGCAACACGTCGTTACCTTCCCCAGTGATAATCTGATGTGTCAGGTAGGTCGACACCTCATTGGTGGCCTTAGCCATGGCAATCTCGAGTTCCAGGCCGAAATCGTAGGACTCGGAGTGGCCGAGTCTGTTAGGGATGGTGGTGAGCTGTTTGCTGTGGTACAGGTGCCAGACTGTGCAGCGGAGGAGGATATGTTTCGGCACCTTCCACTCGCCCTTCGTCACAGCACGGCAGAGGTCCTGGCAAATAGACAGCAGGAGGCGTCTCGTCTTCTCACACTTCTCCCCAACCTCTGCCTCTCCAGACATAACAATGTTGAGGAAATAGATGAGTAGGTTGTACGCGTAGGCCACAGCGTCCGCAATCGTGATGCTGGCATTGTACACCAGATTGTACGTGACAAAGCCCTTGACACCTGGATTCACCTTGTGAAAGCAATTTGCTCACTGATTTTGTGAACCTCGAGTCAGTTCTTGAGCTTGTCGCTCCTATAGTCACGCTTTGGATAGCCATTTTGCTCCAGTTCCTTGATGTAGAGGAGCCGCAGGGAGGACAGCTGCACCACCTCATTCTGCTCAATCACATGATCACCAATGAATTCTACCACATATCTGAATGCCTGCTGATGTGCAGCAGTCTTGCGACCCTGTTCTGTGTCAAGATCGCGGGTCTCGGTTCGCCTCTGTGCACGAACATGATTGCGGTACTTGTCGTGTAGGCGTTTATCATCCTGTTTACGGCAGTTGAACCGGAAGTGACCTAGTTGTTGTGGAACCGGAGTATAAGGAAAGTGATGAAAATTAAATTTGGAAGTTCAATCTGTGTCCATCTATGAATACAATATCAAGTTAGAGGACGTAACACTGGCGACGAGTTGAAGAACATATTGCATATCATAGTGCGAAATCACGATGGAAGACAAAAACGTTATTCCGACATTCAACCCATTTCGCGAACCGGCAACGATCGGCCCGCGTTGGCAGCGTTGGCTAAACAGCTTTGAACTATTCGCGGACAGTAAAGGGTTGATTTGCAACGATCTACTGGATGATGCAAGCGCGGATGAACGTCGGCGCGATCGGCAAAAGCAGCAGCGCAGACGTGCCCTGTTACTACACCAGGCGGGCGCCGATGTGCAGGACATATTCGCCAGGTTGGAAAACACAGGTGAACGTTGTGACTATGCGGCAGCCATTGTAGCCCTAAACTCATACTTCGTCCCGCAAGTAAATTCGGCGTTTGCACGTCAAACCTTCCACCAGATTGCGCAGAGACCGGGTGAAACGGTGCAGCAATTTGCGACGCGTTTGCGCTCAGCAGCAAAGGACTGTGAGTACGGAAATGATGTAGAAAATCAGATGCGGGACGCGGTTCTCAACAAGTGTGAATCGCTATACGTGAAACGCAAACTACTCGAAGAAGGGCAGGGACTAACGCTTGCGAAGACACTGCAAATAGCCCAACAGTGTGAAAGCGTTGAGTCACAAATGGCAGCCATGACACTGAAGAACGACGAAAGTCAGAGTGAACAGATCAACAGAGTGGCGCGCGACAGCACATCAGGAGAAAGGCAACCGGCAAGGGGGGAATGCTACAGATGTGGTAAAAAGGGACATTTCGCGCGTGATACTCAATGCCCAGCCAAAGGGAAATCGTGTCGCAACTGCGGGGGAAAGAACCATTTTGAAAATGTGTGTCGTTCTCGGAAGAGGAGCGTCAACCTCGTGAATGATGACGCCACCCGCAATGACCCCGACTACGCGTTCTGCCTGGATGGAACTGAGGACAACTCCAGCATGCTACAGGTGGATGTCGGGAACGTGACGTTGAAGATGCTTGTCGACTCCGGTGCGACGAGCAATATCGTAGACGAGGCGACGTGGGAGAAGTTGAAACTAAAAAAGGTGAAATGTGAATCGCGAGTAGCTGCGAGTGGGAAAAAGCTGTACGCTTACGTATCTAATACGCCACTACAAGTGAAAGGCAGTTTCGTTTGCACTGTCAGGGCCGGCACACAGAGCGAGGAGGCGGAGTTTTTGGTCGTAAAAGGACGAGGCGTCCCGCTGCTCGGAAAGAAGACCGCTACTCAACTGGGAGTGCTGAAGATCGGCGTTGATGTCGCAGCTGTCTCAGATGTTGCAGGCATCTTGAAGCTGGACTACCCGGAAGTGTTCGATGGAATTGGGAAATTGAACAGTAGGAAAATCACGCTTCACATCGATCCATAGGTTAAACCCGTTGCGCAGCCTCTGAGGCGCATTCCTTTCAACCTGCGCAGCAAAGTCGACGACAAGATCAGCGAATTGATTTCACACGATATCATCGAGGAAGTCGACGGCCCCACACCATGGGTGAATCCTGTGGTAATTGTGCCAAAATCAAACAGCAGTGACATTCGCTTGTGTATCGACATGAGACGCGCCAACAAGACGATCATTCGAGGGAGGTACCCCATTCCAACGGTCGACGAGCTATTGCAAAATATGAATGGCTCAACAGTCTTCAGCAAGATAGATTTGAAATGGGGATATCACCAACTGGAATTGACGGAGGAAAGCAGAGACATCACTACGTTCGCTACTCAGTCAGGGCTCTACAGGTACAAACGGCTATTGTTCGGAGTATCGTCTGCTAGCGAGCAATATCAGCATGAGATAGCTGCCGCCCTTGCCGGGATTGAGGGTGTTGAGAACATCAGTGATGATATCGTCATTCATGGGCCAGATGAAGAAACGCACAATGAAAGACTACACGCTGTCATGCAGAGGCTCAGAAGGTGTGGACTAACAGTCAATGGAGCAAAATGTCAGTTCAATCTCGAGCGCATCGTCTTCATGGGAATATTCCTGTCACAGAACGGAATCGGGCCAACGGAGGATCGAGTCAAAGCGGTGGTGGAAGCGTGGGAACCAGAAAATGCATCAGAAATACGCAGTTTCCTGGGACTGGTATGCTACAGCAGCAGGTTCATCCCGCAGTTCTCGTCGATATCCGAACCACTCAGGAGGCTCACAAAAAAGCATGAGCCGTTTGTGTTTGGAGACGAACAAAAGCGAGCCTTCAAGCTACTGAAGGACAGCATCGCAGAGGCGATCACACTGGCATACTTCGACAAAAACGCGCCTACGCAGGTCATCGCTGACGCAGGTCCTGTCGGTCTGGGTGCAGTTCTAGTTCAAAAACAGGGCGACAGTCTGGTACCGGTGTGTTATGCGAGCAGGGGACTGACCGCATGTGAGCAGAGATATTCGCAAACTGAAAAGGAAGCGCTGGCACTGGTCTGGGCGTGTGAACGGTTACATGCCTACGTGTATGGTATGCGGTTCGACCTTGTCACTGATCACAAGCCGTTGGAGGCAATATACAGCCCACGTTCCAGGCCGTGTGCTCGGGTAGAACGGTGGATGCTGCGGCTACAACCGTATGACTTTCGTGTCGTGCACATCCCGGGACCACAGAACATTGCAGATCCCCTGTCACGCCTAGTCAAGGGTGAACGCAGGGACACAGAAAATGAAGCCGATGACTACGTTCGGTTTGTTGCTGTCAGTGCTACTCCAAAAGCGATGTCGACGCGTGAAGTAGAGGAAGCTTCGGGAAAAGACGAGGAGTTGCAAAACGTGAGAGGCGCAATTCAAACAGGAAACTTCGAGAAATATCGTGCTTACATGGCCATCGAGAGCGAACTTTGTGTTGTTGGTCAGTTGGTTCTGCGCGGTACTCGTATTGTGTTGCCAGTTAAACTGAGGCCAGCAGCTCTAGCACTTGCACATGAAGGTCACCTGGGTATCGTTGGCACAAAGACGATGCTACGCAGCAAAGTGTGGTGGCCTGCAATGGACCGTGAGGCAGAAAGACACTGTCGGTCATGCTACGGGTGCCAGCTGGTGGCGAGGCCCGACCTGCCGGAACCGCTCAGCCCGACCCCATTGCCGGACGGGCCGTGGGTAGACGTCGCGACTGACTTGATGGGACCACTGCCATCCGGTCACTCGCTGCTGGTCGTGGTGGACTATTTCACAAGATACTACGAGGTCGCGGTGTTGAAATCTACGACAGCCGACAAGGTGATCGACAGTCTCGACGAGGCGTTTAGTCGACACGGACTGCCAGTCACAATCAAATCAGACAACGGACCGCAATTCCGATCGAGCGAGTTTGCAGAATACTGCGCCGAGACCAACATCACACACCCGAGAGTGACGGCAAAGTGGGCGCAGGCAAATAGCGAAGTCGAGAGACAGAACGCATCACTGCTTAAACGCATCAGAATCGCGCAGGCGGAGGGAAAAGATTGGAAAAGGGAACTGAGAAAGTACCTAGCGCAGTATCGAAACTTACCACACACGAGGACTGGTCGAACCCCGGCTGAGCTACTATACAACCGCAAACTACGAGGGAAGCTGCCTGACCTCGGATCGAATCCTGTGGTGGACCACGACCTACGAGACCGTGACAGCGAGATGAAGGGCAGATCGAGAATACACGCCGACGAGCGACGAGGTGCTCGTTACTCCGAGGTAGAGACGGGTGACAGGGTGCTGGTTCAGCAAGAGAAAACCAACAAACTGAGCACACCTTTCAGCCCGAATCCACTCACCGTAGTCAGCAAAACTGGCAACAGTCTTGTGATCGAGGCTGAGGACGGGGCCCGGTACTCCCGCAACACCAGCCACGTGCGGAAGTTTCTGGAACCCGTGATCGAGAACGTCCACGACGACCGAGCAAGCGTGATGGAAGCGCCTACTCCACAGACGTCAGCTGCAGTGGTGCCATCTACGGACAACCTGAGCACGCCGATGAAGCAAGTCCTGCCTACGAGATGTCAACGCGAGAGGAGAATCCCGAAACGGTTTGAAGATTTCGTATGTGAATAGATGCCCTGCATCTCACCGCAGACATTCCTTCAATGCGAACTATGTTATATTTCATTATGAACTCTGTTATGTTACAACAAGAACATATGCACGTGCGGTCACTGGACACTCACAGAACGTTTAGATTTAGAGTTGCAGTAGTTAGATGTTTTTGTTAGTAGTTAGACGTTAATCTAAGAAAAGGAGGGGTGTCGTGTAGGCGTTTATCATCCTGTTTACGGTAGTTGAACCGGAAGTGACCTAGGCAGTGGAACCGGAGTATAAGGAAAGTGATGAGAATTAAATTTGGAAGTTCAACCTGTGTCCATCTATGAATACAATATCAAGTTAGAGGACGTAACAGTACTTGGTGTTGAACGAATTGCGACAGTAAGGGTGGTACTGAGCTTCAACGGCAAACAGGTCTTTGCCTTTGACCTCGCGATGCAGACGGGTATATCCGAGTGCTAGGGCTCGAAGCTCAACCTCTTTCCAAGCAGCCGGCCTCTTGTTCCATGATGGAAAATTGATTCTCTTTTGAGTCTTCCCGGATACCTTTATCTCAAGCCTTTCGCAGAAGATGCATTGTGGTGGGAATAGTGGCCCTGCAGAGGACGATGGGGATTTTCGAGGAGAACGTGACGCTGATGCTTCTGTTGAAGTATCTACTGTACCGTTCAAACGATCCAACTTTGTTATGAAGCGCTGTTAGCACCCTCGGTGATACCCAATTGTTCCTAAATCTACACCGTCAAGACTCTCAGGGATGAGACGACAAACATCTGCCATGCAATGAAGTGAATTGTGAGGCTCACCAAGTCTTTTATCACAAATATGAAGTTGCGCCAACCTATCAGCTGCTGGTCCCTTGACGTTGGTAAATGGTGTAAAGGGACTATGGGCAATGTCAATGATGTGTAAAATGCAGGTCGGAAGGCGCTTCTGGTATACTTCCGATCCATCAGGCTTTCTTTTCTTGGTAGCCACGTACTAGGCACCACCACCACAGTTGTATCACTACACTACTCTGAAAAAGTTAAGTACCTTGTCAGACACAAGTCAGCAATGTATATGACGCATTAATGTACCTCATCTGGTATAATAGCAAAATAATATATTAAATGTACATAAAACTAACAAATACTCCTATTGTCGCCCACCTGAAGTGTTATAACCTCCCCTTTTAGCGCCACGAACAACTGTGGATCTGGCGCTATATGAAATATATTATTATTATTAAAACTAAACTTTAAAACTAATGTAAATAAGTATAACAATTAATACACATATAATTCATTAAAATGTTCGTCAAATTGGAATAATAATTTCATAAACGATTTTTCTTAATATACAACTATTAATTCACTAACTTCTACGTTTCAACCACTGTCGCTTGACCAAGTCACGTATGGGAAAGATTGCCGCCACGCCATCTGGCGAGCAGATGGCAAACTGTTCCTGATGAAGACTACCGATGAAACGTTGAAGTTGAGTGAATTAATAGTTGTAAATTAAGTACAATCATTTATGTGTATACATATAAAATTATACAAATTATAAAAAATTACACTACCATTAGTGTGTAGTGTCGAGGGTAAGTTACGGGTAGATAGTAATTGAGTAGATGTGGATACTGGTCGTAGTGGGTAGTTTTTGGGTAGTTTCCTTTTTTCTTGGACTCATAATTAGCCCATTTTCTGTCTAGTAATGGCATATAATGTTGAGTCAGTGCTTATGCGCAATCATTAATTTAGTATTTGACTCGATTTCAGGCTTGAAAATATGGTATTATGTGCATTTTGAGGCAGTACATCTAATTAAATCGTCAAAATAACCATCTCAAGCGATTCCTCATGCCACAATTATACGAAAAAGTGGGTACATTTGTCTTTGTACGATGACTGGTTCAAAAGTTTGGATATCCTTGATTTACAGTCATTTGCAAAAGTTAAGACCAGGCACGATTTTAAAGCATTTTACTGTATGGCATCAGATTGCATCATATAATGTCTGGATTGCATCATCCTATTTGGGCCTTGAAGCAATACGCCTAGTCAGTACTTCCCGGTCATTTGTCTGCTGCTGTCAGTATCGATTAGGTTTTTTCAGTTTTGTCTTCATCCCTGAAATGGGCAAAAAATCGTCTTTGACAGAGGTTCTAAGGGCACAAATAGTGACTATACATGGAGAAGGATATACCGAAAGAGACATTAGTGCTAAATTACGTTATTCCAAGACAACCGTGCACAACGTCATCGTCAAATTCAATACTGATGGCACTTTTCGTGACAGTAAAAGGAGTGGTCGTCCACGGAAAACTACGCTCAGGGATGACTACGCAATGAGACGCATCGTGATGCGCTCGCCAATGAGCTCATGCAAGAAAAATCGGGCTGCTTTACGCTTAAAAGGTACAGAAATAAGTCTCAGTACTGTTTCGAGACATCTCAGCAATGAATTTGGGCTCAAGTCCCGCAAACCGGCCCGGAAGCCACGCCTGACACATGTGATGAAAAAAAAGAGACCGGACTTTGCCAGACGACATCGCCACTGGACTCTCGCGCAGTGGAAGAAAGTGTTGTTCTCAGATGAATCGACCATGCAACAGTTTATACCTCGCAAGAGGCACGTTAGGCGGCCAGTAGGTAAGCGATTTGATGAGAAATATACAGCAGCCACAATGAAACACCCGCCAAGTCAGATGATTTGGGGTGCCATGTCATGTTTTGGCCCTTCTGGTCTGTATTTCATTCCACCTAACACCACTATGAATGGACCTAGGTACGTGGAGTTGCTGAAGGAGAAGCTGAAACTGCATATGGACATCCACAAATGTACAATTTTCATGCAATATGGCGCTTCTTTGTCACCGATCCAAGGTAGCCACTGATTTCCTCAAGAAGAACAAAATCTCCGTGCTGGAATGACCTGGGAACAGCCCAGATCTCAATCCCATTGAGAACCTGTGGACTACAATGAAGGATAAGGTGGCAGACAAACAACCATCAAGCGCTCAAAACTTGAAACAAACTATCAAGGACGTTTGGGTCACCGAAATCACCCAGGATTACTGCGAATATCTGGTTTCTAGCATGCCACGTCGCATCCAGGCGGTCACTGACAGCAAAGGAGGCCACACTAAATACTGAAAAGTAGAGACACTGCCACTTTTGGACAACATAAAGTTTCATATTATGTTGTACTACATTTATTTGGCGAAATAAACTGATATAATGTTATGTGAAGGCCAACAAATCATAGTTTTGTCGAACTTCTTTAAAAAATCGTGCCTGGTCTTAACCTTTTGCAAATGACTGTACCAGTCGCACGTGACAAAATATAACATGGCCGCCAAACGGACCCCTTCGGACATTATTTTGAAATGTGAACATCCATATATGTTTACTAGATGCCTTCAGGGTTGCAAAAAGTTAGTTTCATTTAGAAATCCACTGGGTGCACGGGGGGCGTACCTTCCGACTGTACTAATGGGCCGATACGTTGATACGACGGTAGCTCCACCCTTCAGCGGAGCGGTTACTTCGCATTTTTATGGATTGTGCTTTTACTCGCAGTTTGTTCATTCATTACTCGCACTTTGTACAAACTTTTATACATCTTCACATCTGGCATAGCAATATAACTATGTGTAGATTAATGTCCCTTCTTGCCGATGAGTGCAGTGTATATGTAGACAGCGAAATATTGTGTGGACGAATAGCAATGAAATAATTGGTAGCTAGGCAATGTTTATCCATCTATTTAGCAACTGGGAATCTGCTTGCATAAGATTGAGCGCTATCGATTTGATGAAAACAAATATCACTATAGTCGTTAGCCCAGGCTCACTGGAACGCACTGCGACCTATGTTGGAAGGTGTTCACGAGGCATGAGTACGTCATTTAAAATACCAATATGTGTTTACAAGTAATTAATAATGTCGAGTGTTTTCGAATGCCACTCCTGTATAAATATAATATGTATTATTTGAATTGTCTATTGATTGTAATGTAGTCTTATTTTAATTATTCTTTCGGTAATATTTCACTTGTATATTATATATTATTTAAATTTAACAAACAAAAATGTTGACTGTTATTATACATATATATTAGTAACTTTTATATATACTACTAACCATATATGATTATAATTTATCTGTGTTTCAATTTTTTATTATGTCTTTTTTGGTCATTTTATTCGACACAGTCTTCACCCATCAATTGTAATTTGTAGGACAGGCTGTAATTATATTTTAATTAAAAATTATCGATTATTAAATGCTCACAACAAAACATCAACATTTCCAAGCGTTCACCGTATTAAGCAGACACCGGTACATTCTTGTAATCAATTCTGAGTGTTCCATTTCAAACAGCAGCTTGCATATTCCTGAAAACTATCAATGCCACTAACAAAATGACCACCGTGTGTCATGTTGTTAACAGGATCACTCCCTACAATAATGCAAATTTCCACACATCTGACATACATTCCTTATCAGACATTATTTCATGCAATAAACTGTGATTGTATCAGTTTGACAAACATAGTGATGTTAGTAACTGTGTTCGTTCTTACTGGTCGAAAGAACACACATTTAAATTTATACATGCTATAGTAACATCACCAACGATAAAGGCATCGTGGCGAAACGTAATTAAAGTGATAAAACGTAGGCTGAAGGCAGGGAACGGATTCAGTGGGTGTGCACACCATGCAGTAGTGTTTGTATGCAAAATGCAAACACAGGAGTAGTATATAGACAGGGCAACGGCTCGCCCCGCCCCATTTTAGACCTCGCTCTATGCATAAAAAACGTCCTTATCTTTTTCGGGAACATACTTATAAAAAAAGATCAAAGGGTTTTGGTGACACTAAACGTTTTCGGGAACATACTTATAAAAAACGTGATTGATGGCCTGTCACTTTTGATTGATTACCTTGCCACCTAGCGGTTATCCCAGTGATTAATTTAGCCCTAGCGATCAACGTAGGACCTACCGTTGTGCTTACGTAAGCATTTATATAGCGTACCTAGCGACCGTTGTGCTTACGTAATATATATATAATATTATATAGCGTGTGCCTTTATATAACCACTACGGTTATAGTTAAAACCACTGTGGTTATAACGGCGCTAAACCCATTGTGTGAGAATAACCCCGCTGTACCCTTATGCAGCGCGCTGAGCGATTGCAGCAGAGGTGACCTATGATCTGGCGGCCTAGTTGTGGGTGTCTGAATATAGCCGCGCGGCTAGCCGGCTCTGTGCGTTTAACGGCGTTAATTTCAGCCGTGCAGCTTAGCGGGCGCTGTCAAACTGAAACCAAATGCATGCATTCAGCGGTGAAAACGTTTAAAATCTGTACTCAGCGGCCTGGTAAGGCAGGATGCTTATGTGCGGTGGATATAGACGAATGGGAAGCAACACGGTGTAAGTAATAGATTATTTTTATTAGTATATTAAATTAGAAATCACGGTGGCGTGAGAACTGCCCAGGGGCGTGCGGCCAGGCCTTTGTAATGTTAGCGCGAGAATCCCTTCCGAGTCTACTGAGCTGCAGGAGTCGCGCGGCGCGTGAATTATCAGAGTCAAACCGCCGCTCTAACATGGTAGAACGTCCGGCTGGTATCAAAGGCGCGTTAAAACCGCGACGTTCATACAGTTCGTCAGGGGGAATTGGTGTATGCCACAATCCGTTATGTCCTCGTATGAGGAATGACGAGGTAAGTCCACCCGGGTCGTAGTCGTAGTCGTCGTCGTCGGAACTGTCAGGTGTCGGTGCCTGGAGGTCGGCGGGCGGCGTGCTGCTGACAGTCGTCGGTGGCTGGCTGCGTGGTATCGGGCGGACGATACACACAGGCTTGTCGGTTAGCGTTCCCCGTGTAGGCAGGTGGATTCTGTGAAATATGAATAATGCATGTGAATAATGAGGAGGCTCCCAAGAACTAACAACATCACAACATGCCTGATATATATATATGAGGCTCCCAATCACTGTTATTAATATAAAAGTAATTAATAAATAATATAAAAAAGTTATTAATTAAAACTTACAGACTTACCGCTGTACTAAATAATAATAAAAAAATAAAATAAAAACGTACCGCTTTTCTTTCGCGGCGGGAGGCCCTTTCGCAGACGTTGTTCAGGAAGCCATGATGGTATGAAAATGAGCAACGACCGTTGCATTATTTCCTAAAGTCAGTTATGCGTTAAGTGCGCATGCGCGAAAGCGACGTAAAACATTGAAGGCAAAGAGATCGAAATAGCAATAAACGAAAATCTAAATGCATGAAATGAAGCGTTGTATACGCTTAGTTATGGCTCAGGCATCTTGTGGAGTATTAATATTAAAGAAATTCGATGTAAAAGTCACATTTGACAACGAATGTACTAAAGCGACCGCTGATTTTTTTCATGAAGCGAATAACTAGAAACCGAATGGTGACGCAAAACAGCTGCGGCGCGTGATGTTAATGGGGCGATAGCTTATCGCGATCGGAATGTGAAGCTAGAACAATGCCATTTCAAAAACAATACACGAACCACAAAAAACATGAATTTAAGCGTTGTGTAGGATCAGTGGGGAATAGGGATTTGTGTAGTGCCATTATATTATTGAAATTCGATGTAAATAAACGTTTGTCAACGAACGCACTACATGACCGTTCATTTTTTTCCGAAAGCTAAGACATCGGAGACTAGTCAGTTATGCGTTAGAACGCATGCGCGAAATGTTGTAATAGAACCGTAGACTAGGGCGTTATCCGTAAGTGCGCATGCGCCATATGCTGTGAGGGTATAAAGCGATTGAAAAATTGCTATTAGTGTATAACGCAAGTGGTCTAACTATTACAGCTGCAGCAGACGTCCTCCCGCCGCAACAATGGCCGACGCTACCGAGATGACACCGAAAAAGGCTAAGACAATACGCAAGCAGGCGTCCAAGGTGGTGACTGGAGGCCAGCAGGCATCGACGTCAGCCGGAGCAGCTGGGACAACTCCCGCTGCTAAGCGCCCCGTGGTGGTTCTCGCGCCGTCAATGGGGCGTAAGCGAGGCGCCGACGAAGCGGCGTTGGAGCAGCCGGCGGTGCGGAGTGCATCGCTCGAGCGAGAGTGCAGCGCCGAGGTGTCGACGCGCGCTACATTGGTGAGTGTGAGGGAACTGGCGTGCCTTGAGAATGACGTCTATAAGATTAAGACGCCAGTTCGTATTGAAGATGTGTCTTATAAAGACAAGTGCACGTACAGGGGCTGTTCCCGGTGCCGGCGCAAGTTGTTTCGGCAAGTCAAGGATGCCCTTATGATATGTCGAACCCACGGTGAGCAGGGCGAAGGGAAGAATTTCTTTGCGTTGCGTGTTATGGTGCGAGATGGCGATGCCGACGAAGATGAGCTTTCGCTAACGCTGTTTGACACGCAAATGGCTAATCTAGTTGAGTATAGGGCCGACTACTTGGAGGAATTAAGTGAGGAGAAACTGCGTGATACTGTGCTGGAGTTAACCGGCACGAGAGTGGAGCTCAGTGTGCGTAAGACGACGTGGCAAGGCGAGCCGTCTTATACGGTGCGTACGCTGAAGAGATACGACGACGACGATGATGACTAATGTGTTTCTTGTGTTGTTTGTGTAGGAGTGCCCGCTGTTGGTATCGTTGTTGACGCGTAAACCGACGAGTGACGAATCTGCGCGCCTACTAGCCGAGATAGCCGAAAATTATATAATGGCATGGTGCTCAGCTTACGAAGCGGCGAACTTATTTAAAGCATGACAATTTTCTTCTGTAGGAGGTCCGGCGCGTGCTGCTGGACAACGAGAGGATGCGTGCAAGGTATGCGGAGGTTGCCTTGTTCGTACAAACACTGCTGGACCGGGAAGTGGCGCATAGTGAGACGATAGACGATGTGCTTCTGGGTCGTGTTGCTAAAAAAAGGGGCGGACTAATCATTAAAAGTGTGTATTTGTAGAGGGCGGAGCGGCTTGAACGTGAAAACGCCGCTGAGGTAGCCGAGTTCGAGAGACTACTACTGAACTACGACAATGCGGTGCGTGCAAAACTGTATGCGGAGGCGTTCGTACAAACACCGACGGACGAAAGATAATAATGTCGAAAGCACCGCTACAGCGAGATGCGGCCTAATTATAATGTGTGTTTGTAGGCAGAGACTGACGGTAAAGATTAGTAGGACATGTTTTATGCTGTAGGGGTGCGTGCGTAGCGATAACGAGTTGGACGTTATCATCGAGGAGGCGCTTGGCGTACCACACATCGAACCGCCGACGTACGACATGCACACGCCGTCGCCAACACCGCCGGAAGTGATACAACGTCAAGTCGTCGCGACGGGTCGGGTCAGTTGGCCTGCCGCTATGAGCGGCATGCGATGGCCCTCTTCGCCGAGCAACTCGGTGAGACGATTCTGCAGAAGGCGCGCGATCGATGCGGCGCGTGCGAGGTCAATGAAGGCTGCCCGTACGTACATATGGTCGGCTATCGTGCGGGTCGGCCGACTCGTGTGTACACACAGTGCTACGACAACGTGTCCGACCTCGTCACGCGGCACTTCAACGCCGTGTTGGAGACGTGTCTACATCAATCGTTGATACCGACCTTCACGCGTCTCGTGCGTCTACTGTACGTTAAGGCGAACGGTCAGCAGCACCAACCGGGACGTGCGGGGGAACTCTATCTGGTCCAGTTCGTGTCGGACTGGCTGCTAGGCACGGACTGGCGCGATTTCGTCAACAGCGCTCTACTAGAATCGGCCGTTCACGTGTACATCCAGTGCCGAAGCGGTCTCTAATCCGCATGAACACTTGAACATTACTGCTAGAAAAGTTGCTTTGTCGATTTACTTAAAAATTAAGCGCTTGTTTTAATAAAAATCGCGCTTTGCTAATAGGAAGAAAACCTTGTACGCTACGCTTAATAAAACGTTGAAAATGTACTTTCCGTTTCCGAGTTACTTAACAAAACACCACACCACACAACATTAGGGTCGACCCACCACCACCACCCCACGTTACTTAACGCACTACTGCGCATGTCCACACGTCACACACGATAGCAATGCGCATGTCCGTACAACATCCACCACCACCACAGCACCCTGTTATAATAGTGGTGCTCGAAAAAGTAGCAGCCAAAAGTATGCCGCCTCCTACTAGATGGCAATGTCCGAAATGCGGTACTTATTTCGCGAAACAATCGACGTTAGAGAGACACGCGAAGAGTTCGAAAAGATGCGGGGATAACGCGCTATGCGTAAAAAGACGAGAGTGTCCGAAATGCGGCGCAACGTACAGTACGCGCGCCGTTATACTACGACACCTGAGGGATACGTGCGGTCGTCGGGAGGTGTCGCCACCTCCCGACGGTCCCAATTCACCGGTCGACAACGACGCTCTACAGCGCGTCGTGGACGAACATCGACGTAGCATAGAGAAGTCGATAGCGCGCGGTGCCGTACAGTCCCGCTACAACTATCGAATGATCGCTTGTACGAGTACACGGGTGCTTGAAACGAGTCTGAGGGTTATGTTTCGCTAACAAAGGAACGCGTTTAAAATTAACGTGAGCTATGGTTTCGTGTTACGCCACAAGGTGTCGGGTCGTTACCGCTATTTTCATTCGTCCTGTAACTGTTGCGGTCGCCTCCTCGAAACGCCCGCCCTCGTTACCGATAGCCGTTCCTTCGAACGCTTCCTCGACGTCGTGCGCATGACCGACGTACTACAGTACGTCATCGCGCAGCGTCCCGACTCGGGGTGGGTGGTCGAGCTCGTAACGAACGCCATCTACTTCGTGAACGCCATCCTAAACCATCCTATCGGGTGCGTTGGCACCGCGCTCCCCGCCTACGTGCGCAACAACAAGCACTTACTAACGTTGACGAACGATCGTCGGTGCACGCCCTACGACGACCATCTATGCCTCTTCCGGTGCAATGGTCTCCACCTGCAAGGCGGTCGACGACGCGGAACGCGGAACGGCCCCAGAATAAATTCGACCCGTTTAACGAGAGTCGCTAAACGACTGCACGCGCGCTACGCTTCGACGACGTCGAACGGTGTGCGCCTGAACGAACTGGAACGCGTGGAGACGGTTTTCGGCATCAACGTCGCCGTCTATCGACTGACGGCGGCTGGCGCCGCCGAACTAGTCCGTCGGTCGCTCGAAAAGCACCCCACGACCCTGAACGTCAACCTGTACGAGACGCACTTTTCGTACATAAGCGACCTGCGCGCGTACGCGAAAACGTACAAGTGCTCGAAATGCGGCAACTGCCTCTGGCGGTGACCGTCGCATTTACGACGTCACGAAGCGACGTGCGAAGGTGGCGTTCGTCACGTGTTTCCCGGCGGCGTCTACAGACCGACGCCGTCCGTGTTTCAACGGCTCGACGACGAAGGCATCGACGTCGGCGGCGAAGACCTGCGCTACTATCCGTACCGTGCGACCTTCGATTTTGAATGTTATTTTGCCGCCAACGATCTGCCGCCGGATACCGACAAATGCCGGTGGCTAGCGCGACACGAACTGCTCAGCGTGAGCGTCGCGTCGAATGTGCCCGGACACGAAGCGGCACGCTGTTACGTCACGACCGGTGATTCGGCCGAACTAGCGCGCCGCCTCATCGACGACCTGGAAGCCGTGAGCGCGGCGGCGTGCGCGGCTCTTCGCCCCCGCTATGACGCGGTCTTCGTGGCGCTCGACGCGCTCGACGACGACTGGCGGCGAAGACGGTGAGACGACGACAACGATGCGTCACCGTACGCCGCACTCGCCGACCGCCTGTGGACGCCCCTTCGTCAAATGCCCGTACTGGGCTTCAACAGCGGTAAGTACGATTTGAATGTCGTCAAAAAGTACTTGACCCTCCTGCTCATAACCGACGACGCGCAGCACACATAGTCGGCGTTCACCATTAAACGACAGAACAATTACATGTGCCTGACAACGTCGACGTTGAAATTCCTCGAAATAACTAATTACCTCGCGCCCGGTGTCAGCTACGAGCGCTATCTGAAAGCGTACGGCTGCGCGGCGACGAAGGGGTACTTTCCGTACGAGTATATCGACGCGTTGACGCGCCTGGACGAGACCGTCCTGCCGCCGCGCGAGACTTTCTACAGCCACCTGAAACGCGAGGGAATCTCCGCGGCGGCGTACGAAATTTGTGCGACGGCGTGGCGTGACGAACGCATGACGATGTTGCGCGATTTTCTAATCTGGTATAATAACCGAGATGTGGCGCCGTTTCTTGAGGCCCTCGAGCGGCAGTTCGACTTCTATCGCCGCCAGCGCATCGACATGTTCAAGGACGCCATCAGCGTACCGGGATTGACGTTGTTGTACCTATTCAGCGACCTGCCGCTGTCAATCCATTTCTCCCTGTTCAACGAACCGAACAAAGACCTGCACCGCCTACTGCAGTCGCAGATCGTCGGCGGCCCATCAATCATCTTCGCGCGTCATCACGAGGCCGGCGTGACGTCGATTCGAGGCTGCAAAAACAACCCGTGTCGTTCGACAGTAGGCTATGACGCGAACGGCCTCTATCTATCGGCGATGATGCGGGAGATGCCGACGGGTTGGTACACGCGCCGACGCGCCGAGAACGACTTTCGAGCGGAACGCGTGCACCGCTACGGTCGTATGACCGTGGAGTGGTTGACTTACGAGGCGGAACGGACCGACACTCGTATACGGCACCAGATGAACGGACGCGAGAGACGCGTCGGCAAGTACCGAGTCGACGGTTGGTGCGCCGCCACGCGAACGGCGTATCAATTTCACGGCTGCTACTTCCACGGCTGCCCGACGTGCCAGACACACGTGACGACGAACGCCGTCAACGGTCGACCGATGACGACGCTGTACGCCGAGACGATCGCCGTGACGGCCTACCTACGCCGCCACGTCGACGCCGTCGTCGAAATGTGGGAGTGCCAGTGGCGAGTCGTGCGACCCCCCACGGCGCCCACACCGCCCGATGCGTCACGATGGCAACCATCGGGGCGGTGTACGCGCTCGATGATACTGGAGGGTGTACGCGACGGCTCTCTGTTCGGCCTCGTGCAGTGCGATATCGCCGTGCCGGAAGCGCTGCGCGCCAAGTTCGCCGAAATGCAGCCCGTGTTCAAGAACGTCGATATCACGCGCGACGATCTCAGCCCGTTCATGCGCCGCTACGCCGAGTCGCAAGACCTACTCACCCGGCCTCAACGGACGCTCGTCGGTAGCTACTTCGGCATGGCGATCGTGCTCGCCACGCCCCTCCTACGCTGGTATCTGGAGCACGGGCTCGTTGTCGCGCGCATCTACCAGGTGATCGAGTACACGCCGATCGCGTGCTTTCGCCGCTTCGGCGACACGGTGTCGAAGGCGCGACGCGAGGGCGACGTCGACCCCGACAAATCGATCATCGCCGACACCTTTAAACTACTCGGCAATAGTTCGTACGGGAAAACGATTACGCGCGTCGATCGGCACCGGGATATCAAGTACGCCACGCCGATTGTCGCCTCGCAACTCGTCAACAACCGGCGCTTCCGGCAACTCGACGTCGTCGTCGACGACGAACTGTACGAGGTGGCGCTGAATAAACGCACCGTCGTCTACGGCCTGCCTATCCAAATCGGCTATTTCGTGTATCAATACGCGAAATTGAGAATGCTCGAGTTCTACTACGATTTCGTCGACGCCTACATCCCCCGCCCGCTCTTCCAGTACTGCGTTATGGACGCCGACTCGGCGTACATCGCCCTCGCGGGCCACGACATCGACGCGCTCGTACCGGAAGCGCTGTGCGAACACTACTTCCAGAATCTTTCGCTCTGGTTTCCGGCCGAATGCTGCGACGCGCACGTGGACGCGTACGTACGATGCCGCTGTCTGTTCGATCGTCGAACGCCGGGTCTCTTCAAAGATTGGCGCGGCGACGGAATCGTGGCGCTGTACAGCAAGACGTACTACTGCTTCGGCGTCGACAACGGCGCGAAGTACAGCACGAAGAGTCTGAGCAAACGTCAGAACGCCGACATCGACGAGAACACTTTCCTCGCCGTACTAAACGACCGACGCAGGGGCGTCGGCTGGAACCGCGGCTTCCAGGTGAAAGACTCGTCCGTGTTGACGTACGTTCAAGAGCGCGAGGCGTTGAGCTACTTCTACGCTAAACGCCGCGTGCTCGACGACGGCGTCACCACGGCACCGATACTCGTCTAACTCGTATACGAACTTCCCTCAGTATTTTCTAAATTTTTTGACAATAACATGTAACCTTCTAAGGAAAATTCTGGTGTTGTTACAGAACATTTAGGGTTTTTGGGTTTTACTTCATTAATTGCTATTATGTGGGGTTTTAGTTCTTTGATTCTTTGTTCAAATTCATTTTGTTTGTTCCTTAATTGGTCAGCATTGGTGTAAAAACACTGAATGCTGCCTATCTCATTAAGATTATATTTGTTGACATTCGTTTTCCCATCTGTTGTTCTAGGTGGATGTGTACTCTTTATTGGCTTTTCCTTATCTTTTTATTCTTCTCTCCCATGGTGGACCCCTCACTCTGTACAAGTATTCCCCCGACTCGTCTGCTGCTTCCTGTCTCTTTGCTTCTTCATAGAGCTTTTTAGATTCTTCTCTTTCTTGTTTGGTTTTGTCGTGGTCAATTTTTATATTTTTGAACTTATCATTGTCCTTGATGTGATGGAACTTTTGAAGAAGGGTGCGTTTTTTGTCAATGTGCGTTACTGTAATCAGTACTGGTCTGGGGCTGTTTGCATTTTCTTTGGCTTCCCCGAGCCGTCGGATTTCTGTGATGTCAGTGTCTGTAAAGTTATTGTCTATTTCTGTGCATACTTGTAGGATTTGTTCTTTGTCATGTTGTTGTCTTGTGGTTTTTAGTTGTGATGTTGTTTCTGGCAGGTTGAAGATGATTACATTGTTTAATCTTTTTTCTCTTTCTTTTGCTTCAATGTTTTGCTCGTTTACTTGTAGTTGTACTACTTTTTTCACTTCATTTGTGTTAATGGTTAGCTTTGTTTGGGCTTGTGTTGGGCTCTTTTCTTCTATCTTCTTTTTCTATTTCACTTATTCTGTCTTCCACTTTCTTTAGGAATTGCTTGCACCTCTCCTCACAGCTCTTTTCATTTTTGAGGTTTTTCATTACTTTTGAGTCACAGGGTGGACAAAACCAATGTATTTGCTGTTTGTCTGTCATTAGTTTATATTCTTTATCGTTTATGTCCACACATTCAATACAAAAATGTTTCTCGCAGAATTCGCACTCTAGCAGTTTATGGTTTGGTCCTTTGAAGTTTTGTTTACACCCTGTGCATGTCCAAACTTCATCATCAACAGTTGTCCACTGAAATTCAGTTTTACTTTTTGTCCTTGTTTTTTTGCAGGTTGTCATGACCTACTATAGTTTTATATTCCTTATTATAATATATATTTAGTATTTTAGAGTTGTGCGAGGGATCAAGGCAGTGCTGGGAGAAGATGTTGAGTAGTTATAGAATGATGCCCAGGGCGACTCTGGGTTTAATGAGTTGCCTTGATGAATAAGCCAGATTAGTATAAAGTGAAGATTTGTGCAGGATGGTTGAAGAAATGTGTTTATGTCTAACTAATTAATAATGTTTATGCCTACATAATTTATAATGTTTGTCTACATAATTGTAGTGGCTTTAACTAAGTTTGTATGTTAAGCGTTGCTTAGGGTGCTTTCTTTTGTTTACTTTTAATTGTGGCGGGAAAATGTTGAACATGAGTTGCGTTATAGTTATGATCCTAAGGGTAGATATTTTCTATTTTCTGGTATTAATAACAGTATGGGGTTTGAATTGTGCTGTGGGTTTAAGTATTTACTGAAGAGCTTTGATTTGTTAGTTTATGATGAGATTTAGTGCCGCTGGTGTTGCTACGTACGCGCCTTGTACCGGAACCGGAAATAACGTACGCTGGTGTTGCTACGTACACGCCTTGTACCGGAACCGGAAATAACGTACGCGCCTTGTACCGGAAATAATGTACGATCATATTCGGGACGGTGATGAGATAAAGTTCGAAATATGCTCCTAGCCGCGTATTGTTTACATGTTAAATTGACCCTCAACATGGACGACGGCGCATGATCGTAGTCAAGGTAACCATAACGTAAGCCAACCAACGCGTCAACAGTCGTTGCGTTGGTTGATATACGTGATTGTGAAGTCACGCCTACTTTACGTATGTCAGCTTAGCTACCGTCTGAAAGTGGTTGGACCTTTTAGCATGAAATCAGACAGTGGTGCCTCAATTGGTAGACTGGTGGTAGATTGGTGAACTGTGTCGACGAACCAACATCGTTCGCAGCGATTAAGACCGGCATGTTTGTAGGCCTAAATCCGTTTATTTAAATAATGATTACCAGGAAACCATACATATATTTGAATAGCAGAAAGCGTAAACTTTTAAACGATATCAAGACTGTTGGGATCCGACGAACCGTAATGGTACAAAGTTAGCAATCATTCCAAAAACTTTTTGGACTTGTTCATTTTTCGCTCGCTTCCATATATTTTTGATTATATGCAAACTGAGGATGCGCCCTAGAAGGCAAGAGGTTCCGTCGCCAAGTACTAAAGGTTGTGACGTAGCGCCCCGACGTCATATCAACTTGACATCACAATTTAACTTTCCCAGTCTAGCTCCTGCCTGAGAGCGGCGCCGAAATCAAGCGTATATTCTACGCCCCAGAATCTACTGTAAAAACGAGACGCACATAATTACAGGATCTACCGAGACTTAACAAGATTTAATAAGATTGCCACCCAGATAATTTACTCTAGATGGCAGGTGGACAAGGAAGCCCTTTGGCTTATCGAGGGTCCAACCCTTTTATCTACATGTATCCCGTCCTTCTGATGTATGAAGTGATTTTATTTTTAAACATATTCACATTACTAGCACCGACACAATCAGCACATAATATGTTCCATTCATTTGCAGTCCTTTGTGAAAAGAGAACTTTCTTTTATCTAATTTACACCGCTCCTTTACTAATGTAACTTCATGTCCTATCTTTCGTAGCGAGAAAAAATATTTCTATCAATATTTCCATCACCATCCACTATTTCAAACACTTCTGTCTGATCTCTCAATCTCCTGGTCTCAAGTGTTGTTAAACCACATTCTTTTAGGCGTTTTTCATAACTAAGATCCCTCAGTTTTGGTATAATTTTAGTTGCTCTCCTCTGTACTCTTTCTAGCATATCTATGTCCTTCTTGCGATATGGCCTCCACGCTTGTATGCAATATTCTAAATGAGGCTTCACTATTGTTTTGTACAGCGGTAGTATTAGTTATTTTTCCTTATACGCTATATTTCGCCTAATTAATCTAAGGATTTGATTTCCCTTTGAAATTGCAATTCCACACTGATCTGAAACCTTCATCACAGCACTAATGGTTAACCCAGTCCTTTTCTTTTACAGTAGTATTTAGTATAGTACCCTCATTGTATATTCTACATCTTCGTTCCCATGTCCTGTGTGGAGGCATTTACATTTCCCAAAATTGAACAACATTTGCCACTGTTCAGACCATTTGATCAATCTGTCAAGATCATCTTGCAAATGCTGTCTATCTCCATCACTGTTCATCCTTCTAAAAACTGTTGTATCATCCGCAGATTTCAACACCGTACTTGTTATATCATCGTCCAAATTTGTTATATATTATTAAGAATAATATAGGTCCCAGTACTGATCCCCGTGGTATTCCACTCAAAACTGATTTCCAGTTTGAAGCCTCCCAACAACAACTACCCGTTGCCTTCCGTCAATCGGCAATTTTTTCCCACTTAATTATACCATTTCCTATGCCATGGGCCTTTAGTTTAAGCTGTAATCTTTGAAGTAGCACTTTGTCGAAAGCTTTTTGAAAATCTAAGTAGATGATATCTACTGGTGATCCCTCGTCTACCTAGTTAGTGATATCTTCCAAAAAAACATAACATACTTGTTAAGGATTACCTCGCTAACATGTTCGCGTGTGTGCGTGATGCGTAATCGAATTAATTTCGAAAGGACGAGTATTGTCAGTTGAGTGTATAGCTGTTGGACACAGTGGTCAGAGGTAGTGGGTGGGAAATTGTAGACTTTAGTCAGATAGGAAATTCTGTAGTTATAATGTTGTTTTATTTTAGTGCGTTACTATACTAGTAATTTATACATTTGGTTTGGAATTTTAAATAAATAAACGTTTGGAACACATACTGTTCATTTTAGTTCGTAACTGTTGGCTATTTTAAGGACCCCAGTTAGCGAGGCTACGTATGTTTAACAAGAAAATCCACCATGTGATCTTTAATTAATTTGTCTAATAATTTGCAAATCACCGATGTTAAACTCACTGATCTATAGTTCTCTAACTTGTTTTTAAATAACGGTGTAATGTTTGCTTCTTTCCATTCTAAAGGAACCACTCCCTCATCTAATGACAAATTGAAAACTGTTGCAAGCGGTATGCTAATTTGTCCTACAATTTCCAATAACAGGTTCGGACGTTTTGGAAACGAGAAATGCATAGGTCTAAATATCATATAGGCCCACGATGTATAAATCGGCGGAAATATTACAAAATAATCCACGATATTATGGTCCCTTATTTCGCAGTACTCGGTCATTTCTCCGCACACCCGGACTCGTGTACTGACGCTGGGCAGTTCGCAGTGGGGAGACGACGTGTTGTCTGTGGTTTCTCTCTGCGTCACTAGACGACGATGTATCATATAGATGCAAATCAAGGGAGGCAGTCTCTCGTTGACCAGACAATACGTCCGAGTTGTAGTACCTACCTGAAGGTCTAGGTAGGGCCTACTTGTGTCTTACCATACCAAGTTAGTCCTCTCGCTGCGTGGTACGCTCGCATTGTCGATCCGCGTTCGGGAACACGTCTAGCGTACAGTTGTTCTACAGTTGACACGGCCAACAAACCTTCGTCGACGTATTTATTTCATCAATTTTAAGTAAGACAGTCCGAGAAACATATGCATCTTAAGATAACACAACGTCGCTTGCAAACTCTGAAACTGTTTCTTGGATGACACTTTAGTTCATATGGTCAATGTTTCTCGCTAACACAGAGGTATTCGAAACAGTAAGTTAGGGAATGTTTTCTTTTGGATTTGCATTGCCAATTAAAAAAGGCGACGCAAACAACTTGACAGGCGACAACCTCTCTCCTCTCGTACTTTATATTCAGATGCCGACGGTTAATGTCAATCTAACTTGTATTCGTTTCTTGTATTTTCGAAATGTAAAATTGTTACGTCAGTCAACGTCGTGGTACTTGTGAGATTTGTCAACCGGAAAGAGGCTGCCACCTGTCGGGACTTGGTCGTGATAGCTGGGGATAGAGATACAGGGGCCGATAGTAGATTCAACAGGGTTGTCGACATCGTTGTATTCACAATAGGAGCACCAGTTTTGTCGTCGTGTATTGCAACATCATGTGAGGAGTGCGCGTAGTGACGTCATATACACGTCTTTAGCGTTGAATTCCCGCCACTGACGCTCAACACAACGCGCATGTCCTGTCGTGTATCTGTCGGGTGGCTTGTGATGTTCTGGCGACACCCAACAACCCCCGTTTTGTGTCAGTTACTTTATATCACAACACATCAGACAGCAAGACGTGATATAGATATATACGGTTTTCTGATTTGCACATTAATGTTGTCTTATCAACGCACAAACGCTGCACTATATCGTCAAAGGACGCCGACATTACTCGTCTACATTCTAGTCCTACTGTATCGGCCTTCGGGTGCGACGTTCTTTCTATAACACAACCATTGATGGAAAGGCCGCTTTGAAATTAACAACGAATACATTACTTTGGTGGAACAGCGAACAGTGACTTTGGTGGATGGATTTGGGTGGACGTATCAACACTGCGGCGTTGCACAGTAAGACACTTCCGTAACGCGGCACTAGTGACGTGCGACTGAAACGCCGAATGCGTACGGTTACACGTAACTACACATACAAATAGACCACACGCATAATACACCCATAATATTATGAATATGTCCACTTCTGGCGGACACACAGAAAATATTTTAAACTCAAACGTTGGACGGAAAACAAAGCTACCCACAGAAACGGCGTGCGTTACACACGTGCGTTAAAATAAGCATTTCGCAAAACCACACTCAAATGAGATTCTAGACATGTCAACACGAACAATCTCTACAAAAGTAGCAGTAATGATTAGCTGCCATGGCAGTTTGGCTGTTCTAGGTGGCAGCACCTGCTTGCATGTTGCACACGACCGAGATATCACACTGGCAATCCTGGGAGAAGGACGTTTATTATTACAATTAGTATTACTGTGTGGATGGATGAGTGGATGGATGAGTGGATGACACGCTCTAGTTAAGACATAAAACACTAGTCATTGAGGTTCGTAGCCCCGAGAATGGAATAGGTTATCTACTTGAGGAACACCCCATGTAAACACGAAACGCAAACGGTACCCGGGAGAGGGTATTCGATCAATTCAATGTGACTATCTGCAAAGCCGTGTAGGGGCCTAGCACACGTGAACGCAGACAGACCGTGCGAGCAACGGGCGCTTTGGCTTTTGCCCGTCTCACGCCAACGACACCACTGTCGCTGCCGTGCCTTTCCCGGTGTGTGTGTGTGTGTGTGCGTGTGCGTGTGTGTCGGTGTAACGAGGTTAGTACGTTTTAAATGACATTCAACCCGTCGCAGGGTCCATTACACAGTGTCTCGCTGCAACGTAATCTTAGACACGGTCACTGGGTCAACACAAGGATACGCAGAGAACGAAAGCACGCCGACGTTCCTTCTCAAGATTCACGAAATTAAAGTCAGATAGCCAAGTGCGACAATACTGACTCCGATGTACAGACATCACAGCATCGACTAACCGTTATCAGGCAGTCTCTGATGTTGGCGCGGAACAATTTCGAAATTTTTAGACGTCGAATAGCAATCAAACAGAGTTGATGATTACCGCAGATCGAATCAAGTATGCGAGGCAGGAACGAGAACAGAAGGCGGAAGGCGACGAGCAATCAGTGAATCAACCGTGTGAACCGCAAAACCTCGCGAGAGCATGCAAGGAAGATGGATTGTTGGCGGGGTGGAAAGCACGTGACTCGTAGTGATGCAGGCGGGGCGGTGGCTACAGCGGAAGCCAGGAAGGTCGTGCTGTCACAGCGTAGCATGCACCAGTAGCACCGACGACGGCACCGACGACGATACCCTTTACGAGGTTCACCGCAAGCAACGTGCCAGTTGTCTATACAGTCCACACCAAAGCATTAGCAGCAAGCGCACACAATACACGTGAGACGGCCGCTCTCTCCCGACGGGGAAACAACCGGCCTTTACATGGCTCTATCATACAAATCATATTTACAAATCGACAACAATCATGATCAAGGTAATTCGCTATGTACAGTCAAGCAAGTGCATCTTTGGAACAATTTCAACAAATATACAAATGTTTCATTTACACATACACGCGGCTGGCGTACTCCTAGTGGCTGCTTAGACAGCTCGCTATCAACCAACGGAGGCTTGCTTGGAAAGCAGACGCTGTGCACATGCAGCAGTATAGTGCAATGGGTGGTGTTGCTCTTTAGGTCTCGCACACACAGACACTCTTCGCGCGGGAGTATGATACAGTGATATTTACAAAGTCCAATCGAATTCACACGCACGCTGCAAGAACTTACAATAACCGCTTCCGATTGCACCTACATTTCACACGCTTTGAACAACCCACACACGACAGTAAATAGAGGAGGCAAACCGAGAAACAAATCAGGAAACATAACCGATCGAGAGAAGTTCGCATTAATTAAAACTAATCTGCGCGCGCGCGCGTGTGTGTACGGTAAACGCTATAGCAACAGGTGCTACGAAGCTTTGCGGTTCGGCTGAAGGTACTGGCAGTATGTATGCGCACTCTAGTGCGGTGCCATCGTCACCCGCAATATGTCCATCGACTGTGCGTGCAGGGAGAAAGAAAGAGAGAGGGGATATACAGCGTTTCGTCGTCCGACGATGCACTGCCAGCCGCCCCCAACTCAAACTTTCGACTCATCAACTCTGCTTGACGCCTGGTCGGTCTTGGCGGCCTCGGCCTTCGCGGCAGCACTAAGGATAGAGGCAAGCGACATTCGGCCCTGGTAGGCCCGCTGTGCAGCGGCCGGGTCTTGGAAAGCATTAACTACTCGAATCTGAAAGCAAAAAAAGAATATTGGCGAATGTTGAGCGGAGAAGCTGGTATTTAGCTCGTCGTTTCTGTGGCAAAGCTAATGACAGGTTTTCGTCAGACAGTTGGTTAGCCAGGAGGTGAGGTCTCACTTCGTGAACGGCTTAAACGGTTCGACCAAGAAATGGTTTTACAGACAAAATAAATTATCGAATGAAACTTGTTTCCGCCGTATCTATGTACGGAGGGATTCGTCTGATTCTTGAAGTGCTTATATTGGAACCCTATACTTAGTAACGATTTTTTGGCACTCTTCTGGGCGAGGTTAAAGGTTGGCATAACTTAATAGTTAATAACAATAGTGTTTCGTCAGTTAAATGAACATCGGCTGTCTTCCCAGACCCTTTATTTATTTATTCATTCATTCATTCACTATTACCACGTCATTGTCTTAGCGCGACCTCTATCTCGATCAGTCATTTAATATCCGTCTAACGTAACTTGAAAATGTTCATTCTTTTGAAAACTGACTGGAGATGTATGTTAGTATCTTTACGTTGCGTTGCATAATACCTTGCAAACAGTACCACGAATACGAAAATTAAATATGGAGCATATAATACATAACATGTTAGTATTAAAACTAATTTCTCCATCAGAATTGTAATCACTAGTTTTCTTACGAATTTAGAAAACAAATGGCATGACTTGAGTTACACGTAGCTTAGTACAGTCAAGCGGTGCACAACGCTACACATTGAAACAGACAACACGATATTGATGTCATGCACATTCTGAGAAGCATACTTATGCAAAAAGTTAACACAACATAAAGCACACGTAGTGGACTAAACGACACGCGTTTCGTTAGTGTTCTACGATAAATCGCTGCGTGCATCCAGCCTAGGCACGACTGAAACGTCTGCTGACTCAGTGACTGTGGGGTGTGTCCTGTAAAACTGCTCGTTCTATTACCGCCTTCAGAACGTCAACCGCGATCCCCCACCGCCCTTCGCCGACCCACGCTCCCACCGACCGGCGCCCCACGCCACAAAGCTCTCCGCTCTGCTTGCGTTTCTCCCGCCCGCGACCGGCCACTTAGAAAAAGTAGACGGTTTACAAATGAGGTAATCGGTATTATTAAAACATTTTATTGCTAAAACCATACCGAGAATCAACAGTCAATTGAACAAAACCAAAATAGTAATAATGAAGTAAAAAACGCTAAAATTGTTTCACATGATCTTCGTTCTTCTGTCCGAAGAACCATGCTAAATTAGCATCGTCGTGAACCGACTATCCAACGTGCCTCTCTAAATAATAACACACACACAGACAAGTAGAACAATTCACATCAATTTACCATGTATGTAATATGTACAGACACGAATAACAGAATCATGTATTCGAACGATGGTCTCAGCCTACTATAGAGGAATTGTTTGACCGCTACTCATTTCTGTACAATTCATAACTTCCTATACACAACAGTGTTTAATGCAAGCGTATTATATAGCACTAGACTAGGGGCTACGGTGCGTCATTAGTAATATATTTATTGCACATTAACTTCGTGCAAGGGTTGTGCATTGCCTGTTCCTACTCTCCTATTGGACAACGCGTCGCCTGACAACATTAACTGATTATTAGCTACATCATACAACTGATATTAATTAGTACACTGGCCATTTTTGTAATAATTAGTGTGTTGGCCATTTCTCATATCAACACGCCAATGAGCGACCGTCATGCAGATGCACTGTATATGGTATTAATTGTCTACTTGGTAATTATGGTAGCTGTTAACAGATGAACGGTCGTTCGCCCGACTTAGGTTTTCGTTAAAAAAAAGATCAACAAACCGTCCGGGTGGCCGACACAACTTAAGCAATTCACTTCAGTGCCGCTAACTGTGGATGTCGAAAACAGACAACACTCGACAACACTTCGAACGGTCACACCGTATGATTGTGGAAACAGGGTGGCAATGAGCAGACTGGCTATTCCAGACCAGCGTTGTGGCTGCTACTTATTTGCCAACAGTCTCCAATGGCTTACAACTTGGATGCAACAGCGGAACCGCCCGAACTCACGTATGTATACAGGTTGGCAACTTGGCAATACATAAACAGGCAAACTGCACGAAGTGAAAACAGCATAATTGGAATGTTAGAAATGCAGCTTGGCCTGTGTAGTGCACAAATGACGAGACACGGACATACAACACCTTAATTAAAGACTAACCGATCGGCTTCGACTTCGATGACGCCACGCCCCAAGTTTCCATCTGATATAGTTATATCCTTTAAGTTACAATGTTTTCACGCGTCGCTTGTAAGCCAGCTATGTATATCGGCCGAGAAAAACACAGCAGTGGCTTGACGCATTGCTCGATACGCACATTGAGAAACAACACATAGCTTTGTAGAGCTGCCTAAACAGTCGCAGTGTGGCATTTGAGCAAGACGACAGACAACTCAAGTTGAAGGTTTCGCATGTCGGACGTCGTCGTGATGGCGAAAATATGCAACGCGTGTTGAGAAAGATCTAGCAGTGTTTGCCTCTAGTAGCAGAGTTCCTTTCCTGTGCGCGTGAACACATACGCACGCACGCACGCACGCTCGCAAGCACACGCACAAAACATGCACAGTTTCATGTTAGGGCCAAGTCTGTCGATTTGTGGGCGTGAACGTGCTTTGGTGTAGAACGTCTCTTTTCTCCGACAATCGTGTGACACATTCTAACATATGACGTCGTTAACGACGTGGCAGTGTCCGTCCTGCCACTAGCTTGCTGCTGTCATAACATATGCCGTTCACCATTTGAAACGCTTGTGTATATAATCAGTGGCTGAAACACGTGTTTGCCGTCCACTGCTTCATATTGTACAATCACGCCAGTCAATTTATAGTTCTGAAGCTGATCGCGTTTTCGACGAATTTGAAGGGGCACAATTACGTACAAAACGGCAAATGTTATGACTGATAAGAGAAACAAGTTTGTCCGCAGGACGAAGTGCAAATGTTTTTGGCCACTTACGCAGTCATGACGGTGATGGGTTTGAGCAATTATAGAGGACACATACGTCATGGACAATGCCACTGCGATTTTATAGAGATACAAAGGTCTAATCCGAATTAGAAGAAGCCACACATAATAACAATGTATCAGAAAACGACGTTCTAACGACGTTCCCGATAGTCAACGAAAACAAGCTATGAGCTTTGACAGCAGCAGTTGATTCAGACTACGATACAATTATACAGGACAAGTGAAAATACCTTTATCCGTTCAACAACGACATTGCACAAAACAAAATTTCAAGATATGTGTACAGACATCCACACAACGTGGCTATACGGATTTAGATGTCTTTGCTATTATTCAGTACATGTTATTTATTCATATTGCGACATCTGAGCTAAAACTGCTCACTAGGGTATTGCTTTGACAAACCAGCAGTTCATCAAGACGTAACTGCTAGTACCTCTTAAATAGACAATAACAATTAACAACAATGTTCATGCACATGTACGCACGCACACACGCACGCCTGCATGCGCAGACACACACCAATGTACACACTCCAGCATCTACAAATCGCAATTGTGACTTGTAGATGCTGTTGACAATGCATTCAAACTGCTGCCACAAGGTGGATGTATCATCACAGTCACCAGTGCGTGACGAAACGACGTAAACACATGCTCGCGTGCCTGATCGCAAGAGACCATAATTGAAGTACTGTATGTGGAATACATTGCAGGATCACAATAAAGCATCACACGACGTCGCATGCTGAAAATGGCGCATTCAACAGTGACGAACGACGTCAGTCAGTCAGTCAGCATTCCACGGTTTAGGAGGTGTGCACACACACAAATGCATATGCAGGTGGACAGGCACATATCGGCCGAGGCTGCCTAGAGTCTTGTGACGTCTTGATTCTCGGCCACGTGACTTCGATTAAACTGCATGTCAACGTTGTGCGACGACGATTTTTTAAGTGCTTGCAATCGGATGTTTTGCAATGAATGCTGACTGTGGAGTGAGGATAGACTACGTTTATCAAAGCTGTCAGCCTCTACGCCCATGCGGAAAGCATTAACTACGCGTATCTGAAAAACAAGAAAAACATAAAGGGAAATCAGACCCACGGCAACACACGCACATGTAAATGATCAGCAACGTGACAGGCAAGAATTGCGTTAGTAGAGGAATGAAACTCAGGGATAGCTTCAAAATCACACATCAACAACAACAACAAACAACAATAACAACAATGCAAAGAGAGCTGAAACGAAAGTCGTAGTTAGTACCTAGCGGTAACAAGGTAACGCAAAACGAAATCGTCCAAATGCATGCCAAGGACACCAACCTCCATGAACTAACACTGTTGACCTTACAGTGTATCGATGTCTTCAATCAAAATTTCAAATAATGCTCAAAAAGTGCTCTAACTACTGTTCTGAATTATGCACATTTTTATATTATCATACTTAGTGAAATGTTATTTATCATGGTTTAGCATATACTATAAGTAATTTAATTCAAACATGTTTAACATACAATTTTGTCCCAGTTGTTAGACCAATCAACTAGCTGCAGACAAAATCAATATCTTGCCATGAGCATAATTTTGATGTACGTCAAACACCCGCCATCAGCTAACAGGTCAACAGTGTCTTCAAGATGGTACCAGATGAGAAGGAAATGGTGTCATCAAGATGGAATATTATGACAAGGAAATGATGTCATCAAGATGGAATGTTGTGACAAGGAAATTATGTCAACAAGATGGAATGTTGTGACAATGAATTGATGTCAACAAGATGGAATGTTGTGAGAAGGAAATGATGTCATCAAGATGGAAAGTTGTGAGAAGGAAATGACTTTATCGAGATGGAATGTTGTGACAATGAATTGATGTCAACAAGATGGAATGTTGTGAGAATGATATGACTTTATCCAGATGGAATGTTGTGAGAAGGAAATGATGTTACCATGATCGAATGTTATGGGAAGGAACTGTCATCAAGATGGAATGCTGTGATAAGGTAATGAAGTAATCATGTAGTGTGACGAGAGAAAGAATGTGAAATTGTTGGTATGAAATGTGTGGAAATTATTGTCATTCAAGGTAGTTGTGTGTTTTATGTATATCTGTACATAAATACTTACTGAAATGTGTGGTTGGCATGCTTAAATAGCAAAACGTGTTAAAAAATTAATTAAGTTATTTTATTAACCAACGCTATGTTGAGCCACTTTGGGGCATAGACCAAAGGACTTCATGGAGACCGTGTACAGGTGACTGTGAGCATACTCCCAGTGACACCAGTGCCAAAATGTGCTAAGGCGCTACTATGACAGTCATTGCATTTATTCTTTTAATTTTGTAATGAAACATATAACTGGGTTGTTTACCATCTGAGATTCCTAAGGAACACAGACATACCACAGGAAGTGTAAGTTTACTGCAGTTATTCTTTTCTTCTAGATCCAATGACTTCTCAAAATGCCCATTTTTATGCTGTTGTTTTGTAACGCACCATGACATCATTAGAAGAACCGTGTATTAATTCTTCCAGTAAAGTAGTTATAACAAACAAAGAAATAATACCAATTACACCATGCTGACCCTTGATAATGATTCAGAATTATTTTGAAATCTACCTTTGCATCTGTTAGTTTGTCCAATAAATAGTGTTCACAATTTGTGTGTGCGTGTGTGCGTGTGTGCGTGTGTGCGTGTGTGCGTGTGTGCGTGTGTGCGTGTGTGCGTGTGTGCGTGTGTGCGTGTGTGTGTGCATGCACAGATAACACAGTTGACCATTATTTTCAGCTTTTGGGATACACACTTGGTTACTTTTGTAAACTAAATATTCTACTTCAAAATAAACAATGATGCTTATGTAACTGTAATTCCTACATGAATTAATTTAGCAAAAAAATAAAAAATAATATCTGTCAGAAATAACATTACGCTAGTTCATAGGGAACAAATTATAACAAATGTTATGATAACCAAGTTATATATATAATCATGACTTTGGCATGACATACATGTTAGTTATCCTTTGAAATTGTTTTGAATTTTTTATAATATTTTGACCACTTGTGATGGTTTCATAACGCCATAGCATATTTTGACACATACAGATCCACGCTCCAGTGATGTTATAAGAGAGTGTGAACAACATGATGATATGCTCTGATAGCACTCAGGTTTCTCTGGCTGAACAACAGACTATGAATGGAAGGTTTGGACTGTTCAGTTTCGGAATACAACAAAAAGTCTGTACACCAGGGGAAAACCATGATGAGACATTTTTGAAGTTATGCCAGCAAGAAAATGTGCTGTCGTTTAAAGGGATCTTGGTAAAAACAAGATCACTTACTACTGTTGATTTGTGAATTACCATGTTCACACCGAGTCGGGTGAATTGCAAGTATGGCAATTTTAAAACAACAAAACTGCTACTGGCAGTGAGCTATTACTGAAGACCCTGTCAAGCTATGCAGCTTGTAATGCTGGTGAAATAGGATTGGGAACGAGGATAGATATATCAGCACAGTGTCGCCGTAACATGTGTTTCACAGCTTACTAAATGATTAGTAGATTAGTGCTAAACATATGTGGTTTCATAACCTGATACAGGGTAATTCCCAGTCCTCTCAGACCGGGGTCGGTTGTTTGCTGGGATAGTCCTCCAGTTCCGTAATATTTCGGCCACTACAGTGGAGTTTCATTTACAATAATTACTTTGTACTGTGATATATGCACCTGGATACTGACAAATAATTTTAATGATCTGTCTTGTTTCCAGCAATGTTGTACAGAAATTAAGAGCTACAGAAAGGATGAGTAATCAATGCAAATTGCAGTTATTATGTTATGGCGTCCGTGCTGGGAACGCAGTGCATATACAAACTGAAATGGTACTATGTACAAACTACAGGTTACGAGTCACATGCAGACATGCACATGCAAAGCAAGCAAGGGCGCATGCAAGAAAAGCAGGTGTACATTCACAATACACAGCCACCACTCAACTCTCATACACCAAAGACATGGCTGTGATACAACCTACAGCACTGCTAGATTACATAGGAATATAAATGCTTGCTTCATGAGAAGACCAAGTACGTGGTGTGGCTGTAGCACACATTTATCAGACACAGACATACGCATTTCACAGGTTCGCTAAAACATCGCTGTATAAAAACACTTCGCTCGCTGCAAGGTTACGTGCAGAAAAAGGTATATCGATCGAGAAATATACAGTATGCTGTAAAAAGGTCCACCGAGTTAAACAATTGCCACATGAGCAAAGTCCTGTATCCGGGGACCATCGGAAAAAATAGATTTACACATACTCGTTGTGGGAAGTTACAAGAGTAGAAAATGTACTTTACTACAAGTCTATGTACAAGAGTGATCGTGAGTGTCAGTAGAATTATATGAAGGAAACATCAAGTCAATAACTGTATGTACAAGAAATTAAGTGTCTTCGTATTGCAACACCAGGAGATGACTTGTGAGTGGACAAACTGCAAAGGTTCATCGTACAATCACGTTTTCTTCTGCTTCCACTGCTCTCTTCATATTAAGTCTCTCTCATGCGAACAGTAACCTTAAATGCTTGTCTCGTGCAGTCGCATGTTAGGGGAGCTGCGATTGTGTGGCGACACCGACAGCGGTACGCCACCTGGTGGCATCACTGCACACGGTAAGGTCATTCCAGCGGTGTCTGTAATGCTGACATTGTCGGCTGATCGACTGCGATTGCTCAATTTGCACACATTGTCGGTGTGACTGTCAGGTACACACATTGCCATGTTTGTATACGATCCATTCTGCTCTCGCAGACGACTGCCATTCCATTCGTCTCCGCCACCAACAGTCGTTCCCCTGTAGTGGCAAATGTCATCGGACAGGGGGCGGTGGTGCTGTGCCATGTGGCTGCCACGCAAACTACGGATGCTGTGTAAACTCTGAAAACTGCGAGTACTACGGATTTCCTCTATATCTTCCAGCGTTCTGCGAAACGCTCGCACTACGCGCAGCTGCCAGGGAAGGAAGGAAGCAGAGGAGTCTCATTAGCATGACACACAAGACGGCATGTCAATTAACCACTATGGCGACGAACACAATTACTGCTGTAAGTATGTGTTAAGGTTAATATCTACACGAGAACTGCGACTGGGTTAACAAATTGACGCTTTCTCCTCCAACGGATGGCCACAACCAATGATACGACTAAGTGAAAGTACACCCTTCGTTAAAATTAGAAGCCAATCAGTACAATAAAACAGCTCTGCACTGATGATGCAAGTTGAATGTTTGCATGCACACCATGATTTGCATGGATGCAACCACACACTAATACCCAGCAGTGAGACATGGTTAAACAGAAACGATATTGTTTGATGATAATACTGCTGAAAGATGTTAGATACCTGAAACAATTCAGCAGGCTTTACTGGGAAGCCATATAAAGCTGATGTATTGGTCATTGGACTAATTTACATGTCCCTGCTTGGCAATTCTGTTATGTCTGTATTGTTTGCTGGGAGCCAGTGTAGGATACACCACTAGATTGCATGTTCGGAAATACCATTTATGCATCAACCTACTTTTAACATTGCTCAATATAAGATGACAATTTAAAAAAAAAAAACTTTCTTTTGCATTGTCAACAATAGCATTTAAGTGAGTGTTCAGAAAAGGTAACAATATATAATAATAATGATTAAAAAAAGGTATACAGAGTTACCGTTGTGTCACAGTAATAAGGTATTGCAGCAAAACATCTGCAGCAAAAAACATGTCAGAGTGATATTTTGGAAGAAGGTCAATGGTTCCATTCAAAAAACATGTCAAAGAGTGATACTTTGGAAGAAGGTCAATGGTTCCATTCAAAACACATGTCAAAGAGTGATACTTTGGAAGAAGGTCAATGGTTCCATTCAAAACACATGTCAAAGAGTGATACTTTGGAAGAAGGTCAATGGTTCCATTCAAAACACATGTCAAAGAGTGATATTTTGGAAGAAGGTCAATGGTTCCATTCAAAAAACATGTCAAAGAGTGATACTTTGGAAGAAGGTCAATGGTTCCATTCAAAACACATGTCAAAGAGTGATATTTTGGAAGAAGGTCAATGGTTCCATTCAAAAAACATGTCAAAGAGTGATACTTTGGAAGAAGGTCAATGGTTCCATTCAAAACACATGTCAAAGAGTGATATTTTGGAAGAAGGTCAATGGTTCCATTCAAAACACATGTCAAAGAGTGATATTTTGGAAGAAGGTCAATGGTTCCATTCAAAAAACATATCAAAGAGTGATACTTTGGAAGGAGGTCAATGGTTCCATTCAAAACACATGTCAAAGAGTGATACTTTGGAAGAAGGTCAGTGGTTCCATTCAAAAGATTCTTGCCAAAAATTGCATGAAGCTCAAAAAAATTCAAGATGTAATTTATTCTAACTAAATCGTAACGCAATCAAACACTGGTCAAATTTAACTGCTGGGCACGTATCGGAAACAAACGAAGTAAAGTTATGCTCTAAGCAGAAGCTATCAAACAAAGCAAGCCATCACTACTGTCAACAATGTAGAGAATCACAGCTATCAGTACTGATGCCAGTGTTGAGTTTGATTACATCATCATTATAAATTATGTTTAGTATACTGTGACCGTTATTAATACTATTATGAATAAAATTATAATCGACTAGTGACAAAACGACAATGAGGGTAGCCAAAATGAGGGTAGCCAAAAAAGGTTGACTGCAATGATTACAATTAGGGAGTAATCGCTTGAAATAAGAACTGTAAACATTATAATAAAAATCCAACCTTGACAACAACTACTGACAACTACAACTTCTGACAACTATTGACAACTACAACAGTTAATGCACATTTTATGTTAGTCATTGCTTGTTGAGCAAAATCCGCCCTGGGTACATTATTCAGGCCACCAGATGACATGTATAATAATGTTAAACATGTGTTTCTTATCTTGACTGCAACATTTTCTAGTTTAAATGGTTCCAAAAATGTACTGCCTGACTTGACAAAGTAGGGAAGATTTTGTTAAGGGGGGATTTTGTTCTCATATAGCTTCATTTTGGTAAGTGTGGTTATGCAGGCACGCGGTGAAAGAACGCAATGAAGCAGACAGAAATGAAGTAGAGAAATAACACAGTGCGTGGTGTCTACAATGACCAATAGCAGGATTTTGAATTAGGCCCCAAAATCTAGTCCAGTCTACATAAGTACAACTATGTGAACCTATGATATAACTATGCTGACAGTGTTAAAAGTCTAAATGTTGAGATGTAACAATAAAGTTATTCTGCGCATCTCTCCAGGTTACACACAGATAAACAATGGTGGGCCCCTGACACACCCAAGGCTTCCATGTCTACTCGCCATCTGTGATTTGTTATCTTGAATACAATCTTGCATGCCATAGCAAAGTCTTGCATGAACATTAACTGTGATAGTGGCAGCACTGGCACGCATACACAGTGGATGGTAAGTCCTCTTTGTGTTGGTTTCCTCCTTCACTTAGCCGCTCTCCATCTCCACTCTGGGGGTGTGGGCTGACATCAGGCACCGAGATAGATGTCGACTTCTTTACTGAAATGTTCTCTCTCCCAGATTGTTACTCCTTCCTATGCGAGTTTGTTCCAGAGGCGGTCGGTGGGAATGTCCTCTTGGTGTCGCAAGTTGGAATTGCCTGCTGAAGGGTGAGATGTTGCGACTGCTGAGTAAAGTTGATGCAACAGTCGAACAGCATGAGTGCATCTGCCTGTCTTCCTTAGTTGTGTGGTTCAATGACATACCTATGGGATAGCTGTGATTTTGACAGGCCCTGTTGGATGACATCAAGTCTGCTTAGCATTTTCACCACGTTCATCTAGTCGTGATATCCGTATTAATACATCTGTCTGGCCATGACATCCATTTGGTCATGATGTGTGTCTGGCCATGACATCCATTTGGTCATGATGTGTGTCTGGTCATGACATCCATTTGGTCATGATGCGTGTCTGGTCATGACATCCATTTGGTCATGATGTGTGTCTGGTCATGACATCCATTTGGTTACAACATCAAAGCCCTCACTCCACACATTATACCGTCCGTTCATGATCCACCATAACCTGTTTTTGCCTTCAGTTGTATTCTGTAATGTTCCTTCTAGTAGTTTACAGTTACTATTATCTTCTAAGTTCTTCGATGTATTGTTCAGTTATACTGGCTGTACAATTCTGTTCTTGCTCTTTACATATTCTCTCTGTCCTCTGGTCTTTTTTTGCTGTCCTCTTGTCTTCTCTGTTCTCTCGTCTTCTCTGGCCTCTCGTCTTCTCTGTCCTCTCGTCTTCTCTGTCTTCTCGGCTTCTCGGCTTCTCGGCTTCTCGTCTTCTCGTCTTCTCTGTCCTCTCGTCTTCTCTGTCCTCTCGTCTTCTCGGTCCTATCGTCTTCTCTGTCCTCCTGTCTTCTCTGTCCTTTCATCTTCTCTGTCCTTTCGTCTTCTCTGTCCTCTCGTCTTCTCTGTCCTCTCGTCTCTCTGTCTTCTCGGCTTCTCGTCTTCTCTGTCCTCTCGTCTTCTCTGTCCTCTCGTCTTCTCTGTCCTCTCGTCTTCTCGGTCCTATCGTCTTCTCTGTCCTCCTGTCTTCTCTGTCCTTTCATCTTCTCTGTCCTTTCGTCTTCTCTGTCCTCTCGTCTTCTCTGTCCTCTCGTCTTCTCTGTCCTCTCGTCTTCTCTGTCCTCCCGTCTTCTCTGTACTCCCGTCTTCTCTGTCTTCCTGTCTCCTCTGTCCTCCTGTCTTCTCTGTCCTCCTGTCTTCTCTGTCCTCTTGTCTTCGGTGTCCTCTTGTCTTCTTTGTTCTCCTGTCTTCTCTGTCCTCCTGTTTTCTCAGTTCTCTTGTCTTATATGTCGTCTTGCCTTCTCTGTCCTCTTTTCTTCTCTGTCCTTTTGACTTATCTGTCATTTTGTCTTCTCTGTCCTCTTGTCTTCCCTGTCTTCTTGCCTTCTCTGTCTTTCTGTCTTCTCTGTCCTCTTGTCTTCCCTGTCTTCTTGCCTTCTCTGTCTTTCTGTCTTCTCTGTCCTCTTGTCTTCTCTGTCCTCTTGTCTTCCCTGTCTTCTTGCCTTCTCTGTCTTTCTGTCTTCTCTGCCCTCTTGTCTTCCCTGTCTTCTTGCCTTCTCTGTCTTTCTGTCTTCTCTGTCCTCTTGTCTTCCCTGTCTTCTTGCCTTCTCTGTCTTTCTGTCTTCCCTGTCTTCTTGCCTTCTCTGTCTTTCTGTCTTCTCTGTCTTCTCTGTCTTCTTGTCTTCCCTGTCTTCTTGTCTTCTCTGTCATCCTATCTTCTCTGTCCTTTCGTCTCTCACACTGCTCACATTTTCATTTTACTTCTACATTCACAAGAACTTTTTCTTCTAGTCAATCCAATCCAGTCAATGACAGATGGTTGGTTCTATACTGGCCAATATACTGTTTATAGCTTACCCTTACTGGGCTACCTGTCTGTAATCAGCTCGTTCTTCGTAAGGTCAGTGTACTACAATTGTTTACTTCTTTAAATGCGCCACTTATGCAGTCATGACTTAGCCAGAACTTCTGTCATATATTTCGCTTACATGACAAAGACCACAGCGACTACACGTATTGCCAGGCTAATGCCGCTGGGTGACTACTTCACACAATCCTGTTATTTTTGTATTTCAACAAAATCACTCTCTCAATCGCCAAGGGGCCGGGCTACACAGTGACCTACGGTATAAATGTTCTTAGGCTGAAAGTGCAAGGGATGATTATGACACATGCAATAAAACAAGAGCAAACCATTTCTGGATACATAAAAACATTTAAAAATAGGCTAAAGAAGCGGTGCTATGAACACTTTTAAATACTGCAATTCATTTTGCACGCTTTTAGTGATTGGACAGATTATTAATGATTACGAAAGGTTGGGTGGGATGTTGAATGCATGAAGGTGACTGGGTGCAGACAGAGACTGTGCAGTGCTCATGGTCACAGTCAAGAAAAAGCCAAGCGTTAGCGAAGTGAACTATAAAAGTTAACACGTGGGCTGAAACAACGACCAGTGAAACTCTCTGCAGGCAACTAAAACTACCCAAACACGGGTGTGCGTGCATGTGTTCATGCACGCACGCTCTGTGTGTGACCATGCTGGCAACTCAAATGAATGTCAAAGTGGTCAGTTACGACAACGTTTGCGTGAGAGATGAACAGCGAGAGGAATGAAAAAGGGAACAACGACCCCACCTGGTGTTGGAGGCGGGTGAGACCACGGATCCAGAGGATCTGTCCTCGCCGCCCTATCTCATCCGGATCGTCTTCATCGATGCTCTCCATATTCTCCGCATCGAGCGTCCTCGGTTTCTTCTGTCCAATTGTGCATGACTGGGGCAGCTTCGCAGTTGGCACAGACATTACCAACTGTAACACAAGTGAACGATGCTCTAGTGGAATATAATGCCAACATACATCCATGCTTCCAAAACACTTACACATTCTTTAAAATGTCTTTAAAGGGAGGTTATCTGTTTGCATTTTATCATAAAATCATATCGTACAGCATAAACCATGTAAATTATAACTCTGACTACCCAAGTCTTTTAATGAACCATTTTCTTGTTGCAAGTGTGTTGAAAAAAATAGTTTGTTTACATGAGAGCATGCTGTGTTGGGAGGAAACAGTTTGTTTACATGAGAGCATGCTGTGTTGGGAGGAAACAGTCTGTTTACATGAGAGCATGCTGTGTTGAGAGGAATAGTTTGTTTACATGAGAGCATGCTGTGTTGGGAGGAAACAGTCTGTTTACATGAGAGCATGCTGTGTTGAGAGGAATAGTTTGTTTACATGAGAGCATGCTGTGTTGGGAGGAAACAGTCTGTTTACATGAGAGCATGCTGTGTTGGGAGGAAACAGTTTGTTTACATGAGAGCATGACATGTTGGGAGGAAACAGTCTGTTTACATCAGAGCATGCCATATTGGGAAGAAACAGTCTGTTTACATGAGAGCATGACGTGTTGGGAGGAAACAGTCTGTTTACATGAGAGCATGCCTTGTTGGGAGGAAACAGTCTGTTTACATGAGAGCATGACGTGTTGGGAGGAAACAGTTTGTTTACATGAGAGCATGCCGTGTTGGGAGGAAACAGTCTGTTTGCATGCGAGTATGACATGTTGGGAGGAAACAGTTTGTTTACATGAGAGCATGCCATGTTGGGAGGAAACAGTCTGTTTGCATGAGAGTATGACGTGTTGGGAGGAACAGTCTGTTTACATGAGAGCATGCTGTGTTGGGAAGAAACAGTTTGTTTACATGAGAGCATGCCGTGTTGGGAAGAAACAGTCTGCTTACATGAGAGCATGCCATGTTGGGAGGAAACAGTCTGTTTACATGAGAGTATGATGTGTCGGGAGGAACAGTCTGTTTACATGAGAGTATGACGTGTTGGGAGGAACAGTCTGTTTACATGAGAGCATGCCGCTTTTGAAGGCGTCGCCTCAGGTGCGATTACTCGAGAGATGGATATGTGCATCATGTGATATGTCACCATGTCCCCGCTGAGTGACGACGTTTCTTGCAAATATCCAAGCTCATTATTCGAGGATTTAAGTGACAGTGTGGCAAGTTTTGTAAACATTAAACTGTTAAATTCAAAAGTTGTTTTTGCTTCTTTAAAACAAATTTGAGTGGTAAGGATATTAAAATACGTATAATTTTTACTGCACAAGACAATTTAACAATAAAAAACCAACAGACCTCCTTTTAAAGACAACTTTTTATTAGTCATTTCACATAGATGTAGCTACCCAACAAATGTATCTAATTGATTGCAATGGCCATTGTTCGTTCATATTTTAATTTACCAAATTTCTAGGTGTTTTTATCTATTGTTTGATGTGTTTTTGTTTACATTGTACTGAACAACTTATACTAACAGTGGCTAGCTTTATTAGTACATGATGTATAGTGCATTGATCCGCCTAGTGGGAATTAGTGCTACATTAATGCACCATCATTACGGCAAGATGCACACTGTCCATGTGAGGCTGAGGGCATAACCAACCACGTGACACCGTGCGCGATGACACTGTCACCTCAGATTCAAAGCGCTCCTCATTTATTTCTCATGCAGCTGGCTCATGCACATATCAACTATTTCTTATGCATTTTTCCTTAATATTTACTGACAAGTACACAATATTTACTGACAAGTACACAATATTTCCCTTTTCCCACCAGTCTTCTCCAAAATATGGTATTAATCCTTTCTATGAAATTGCACAGAATCCTATTAGTGTACTTGTTGGTCATAATGATTACAGACGCAATTACAGCATTTTGCATCTTTACAGCATATTGTGTAACGTTACAAATGACTACAATGAAAAAATAACCCCCAGATATATGTACCCTAATGGTAAGAACACGAGAATGGTGAACCTAGACTTACCTGTCCCCAGAGCAGTCCCCCGACGCCAAACAGCAGACAATACATCCACTGCTCTATCGTCAGTGGCTTTGTGGCAAATGCAAAGCTACCAAACTGCACGAGGATAATCTGTAAGACATTAACGTTTTTGCATTGGCTGCATACAACAGAAAGAATCGCATTCACAATTATGCCTTATCATTCTCAAGGCATGACTTGCACCGCCCTACATGTCAGAGCAATGATAATCAACACGAGTTCCCTACAATAGAAAACATTCTGGAAGTGGCTTCCTCAGATGGCTTAGCTCATCACGAATCCGGTTTTTGATGCTCAAATTTGTAGTGTGTGAACAGACAAAATAATATCTGCCTTCAGATTAATAAAGTGCAAAAGTATTTACTTTGGTTGTTGTATCTGGAAATTTGTCAAACCTAATTGCCAGGCCGACATCTAATTTTCAACCCATTGAATTTGTTGGTCACATAGTATTTGAAAGAGCAAAGAAAGCCTACCATATCAACACAGAAACAAGTGTGTAACTATACATTAAACAGGCAGCTTGAAAAATGCTAGAACAAACTTACATTTTTGTTAAAAAGAAAAACACTAGGGGCCAGAATCTAAGGACAGACACTGCAGCTACAATGACACTTTTTGACAAAAATACAGCCATGGAAACGGGGGGTCTGGCAGAAAAATTCAACATATTTTATTTAATAAGACCTACTCTTATACGTGGGCACAAAACATTATATTAATTATGCATTTTTTTAATGTCCTACCTTGCTGCCATATCGCCCCTTAAACAAAATACACAACAGAATGTCCAAAAGCCCCATGTGTGTTTGTTGGCCATTTTGTATGGCTTGACTGACATTTTACTAGGCTAGCAACAGTTCATGTGATGGTTAGGTCAACTGACAGTACCTGTGTGCCAAACGTGCCGACCCAAATGCCAACGAAGACTTGGTTGCTTAACAGTCCAGTGAACACATTGCGCTGGCCGTGAATCTTGCGCGCGTTGATCTCATTGAATAGAGTCATCATGACAAATGTGTTGAAGATCATTGTGAAGTGTTGCGTTGGTTTGATCTCCAGGTCATCCATCAATCGGCCATTATCAATGTCAAACACGACCTCCCCTGGTGACAGAAACACCATCAGTCTTCAATGTGTGTCACGACATTCTGCTGCAACTAAGGCCGTTTCCTTACTCTGTCTTCTTTATCGTCTCTTTTCAGGGTAATGTTTTAGAAAAAAAGAACACTACAGCTCGCTCACTTTAAAAATGTGTTTTTTTTAGATAGACATCTATTAAATTGCTGTAAATAGTCATTATCAACAGTAAAATGTCTATTGCACATTAACATGTTTTAGATGTCTAATAACAGACAGGCGTTTATTATTACAGCAAATTATCATTAACTTTTAAAATGTGTATTATCACATTGTTTTATTGATTATGCCATTACGAATAAATTCATGTAGTGGTACCAGTACAATGAAACAGTGCATAACTACATTACACAGTTCAGCTACTGTCACAGCAAACTGCGATATGCATTTAGAGAAAGGCGAACAGAAGGGGGTGGGCGTCTGAAGTACCAAAGAAGAGGAGGAGGAAGATGATGACAAGCTGGTAGAGGGCGTGGCCAATGATGTTCTTCATCATGGTGCGGGAGATGAGAGGCTTTGTGCGCCCATACGGCCGTCGCTCCAACAGTTCCTCTGTCGGCAGCTCAGTGGCAAGAGCGAGTGAGGCGAATGTGTCCATGATCAGGTTCACCCACAACATCTGAATGGCTTTCAACGGGATTGCCTGCAACAACACCACTCAACTCCAGCCACTTGGCATTTCAACACTAGTCAAGGTATTTTTTATACACGAACTGGTGATCCACAACATTGCGGTTTGCCTACATCACAATCAAAGTCGTATGTGACCTCAGTCAAACTTTGCCTTGCCAACAAAGTTAATAACAGTAACATGTGTGAATTACATTGTGATATGTTTTTGCCATACAGAAAAACTTTTGGGGACAGGGTGCCAAAAAAATATACAAAGGAAAGTATGAACTTTCCACATGTTCTGCATCCATTTTGTATGGTATGGTGGACCGGTTTTTTTTTTAGGCAACAGGTTACATGATGGATAGGTCAATTGTTTTTAATTATAATTACTTTTTGTTGATTATTATTTATTTCTATTTGATTAATATAATAAATTGTTATGAATTGTACATTTTATGTAAAGCTATATAACCATGGATGTAATTAATTTAATTTTAGCATCTGCTACCAAGTCATGCGAGCTGGACACGTTGCCAACGTCACTTCTTCAACAGAACACTGAAGTGCTGTGTCCAGTTATTACACGCATAATTAATGCGTCGCTCTCCACTGCCATAGTCCCACAGTCAATGAAGCACGCCATTGAAACGTAATTCTTTTTGGACTAGAGTATTGCTTGATATTTTAGGCAGTCTGAGAAAATTGTTTACTCTATTTTCAAAACTTATTAGAAATGATTAATTCAAAACAAGCATGTCTTTGCCACCAGAGCCACCTTAAAGTGGTTTGCGTTAATTATTTATATGTTTAAGACCGTTGTTTGCATAACAATTATGTGACATTTGCCAAACAGTGTGAAGCACAGTATGAGTAGCCAGCAGACGTTTGTAGAACATTATCTTAACCATTCTTCAATGCTGTTTCTGGGGTTTTTTCTTGGTCCAAATAGAGTTCTGTCTCTAAGAATGTGAGCCAGCCAAGAACAGGAAAGAACGGCAGCATGTTGAGTGTTTTGTACGTGGCATTGTTCACCTTCACCGCGCATGCTCCAAGAAATGCTACAATGACTGCGACGATGTTGACAGTGAGCTGGAACTGCAGGAATTTGGCAATGCTGTCATAGACGTTGCGTCCCCACATCACCGCCTTGACAATGCTTGTGAAGTTGTCATCAGTGAGGATGATGTCGGATGCCTCCTTTGCCACATCTGTACCTGCGATGCCCTGGAGAATACACATTTATCTCAACATCATGCTTCATAGAACAGACACAGTTACTGCATTTCATTTGTCAATAAATTCAGGAAGAATACCTTAACAACCGACTAACTTGTCCATTTCATTCAAAATGCCACTTTCCTCACAAATGCTATGCTTCTTTAAGGAAATTCCTTCACTAGACTTTCTTCAACTTATATATTTACGAATTCCCAGTGCCTATCAAATGCAGGCATCGGCACAGCTTTTCTCCATACATATTATTTATCATGCAAACTGATATTTGATTTAAATTCCAAACTGCCGAATTAATAGTACTAATAAAAGCAGTACAGTAATGCATTGGTTATCATGTACAGTTCTGATCCTACCATGGCAAATCCAACATCAGCTTTCTTGAGCGCCGGTCCATCATTGGTGCCGTCACCTGTGACAGCCACGACCTCGCGATTCGGGTTCAAGCGGCTGTCTATTATACCCTTCACGAGGATGTACTTGTCCTGGGGCGATGACCGGGCAAGCACACGCAGGCGTGGCCAGATCTTGTCCAACAATTGCTGCGACACCTACGCACATACATATGCATTGTGACACCTACGCACATACATCCACATTGTGACACCTACGCACATACACACGTGTTGTGAAACCTACGCATATACACATGCGTTGTGACACCTACGCATATACACGTGCGCTGTGACACCTACGCACATACACATGTGCTGCGACACCTACACACATGTATATGCATTGTGACACCTATGCATACACACATACACATTGCGACACCTATGCACATACACACACGTTGTGACGCCTACGCACATACACACATGTTGCAACACCTACGCACATACACACATGTTGCAACACCTACGCACATACCCACACATTGTGATGCCTACATACATATACATACATTGTGACACCTACGCACATACACACACATTGTGACACTTACATACATACGCACATACACACGTTGACTCCTACACACATACACAAACATTGTGACACCCAAACACACACATCGCGACACCTACTTATTATAACTGATGGTTCTCGTGAATGTAACTATGTACCACCCACCTGCCCGTGTTCATCACGGATGAGTTTATTGAACTGTCTGCCTTCGAGAACGAGGAAGTCAGAGTTTGGCTTGATGATGCCACACTTGAGTGCGATGGAGCGTGCCGTGCTCACATTGTCGCCCGTCACCATGCGCACGGTGATGCCCGACCGTTGACACTTGCGAATCGCGTCAGGTACCTGAATTCACAGAGATGATGTCCAAGTCCTGTTACATATACATCTATAGATGTTCTTTCAGCAGTAATTAAACGTATAACCGTGTTACAGGATACCAAGCGGTGTGAGGCTTATTGAGATTCCATATGAAGATACCTTCTATGATTTATACCACCAACAACTTGACTACTATCATGATCATTTATTAACAATACACCTTTATTTTGTTCCATATGACAGGTAAAGTGAGTACATTATTTGAACATATTATGCATGTATAATATCAATAAAGTTCTGCGATTGCAATGAAAAAATTTCAGTTCATATTATATGGAAAGAAGTATTTAGATTAAAAAACATAGTTGATGAAGTGCTTTACAAGTTTTTGTTTTGTGTCAAACTGGGTCCATAACCTCTCTCACTGGATCCTTACCTCGTCTCTCACTGGGTCCTTATCTCGTCTCTCACAGGGTCTTTACCTCATCTCTCACTGGGTCCTTATCTCGTCTCTCACAGGGTCTTTACCTCATCTCTCACTGGGTCCTTATCTCGTCTCTCACAGGGTCTTTACCTCATCTCTCACTGGGTCCTTATCTCGTCTCTCACAGAGTCCTTAGCTCGTCTCACACTGGGTTCTCACTTCGCCTCTCACTGGGTCCTCACCTCATCTCTCACTAGGTCCTCACCTCATCTCTCAGTGGGTCCTCACCTCATCTCACACTGGGTCCTCACCTCGTCTCTCACTCGGTCCTCACCTTGTCTCATATTGGGTCCTTACCTCGTCTCTCACTGGGTCCTCATCTCATCTCTCACTGGGCTCACCTCATCTCTCACACAGACTTTACCTCATCTTTCACAAGATCCTTACCTCGTCTCATAGTGGGTCTTTATCTCGTCTCACACTGGGTCCTTACCTCGTCTCTCACTGGGTTCTTAACTTGTCTCTCACTGGGTCCTTACCTCGTCTCTCACTGGGTCCTCAATGCCCACCACACACACACAGGTGAGATTCGAGACTACAGTTTCCTCTTCATCCCAAACGGGTTCCGACATGAACTGGGTTTCGTTCATTGCTGGCGTCTCTGTCAGACACAAATAAGACAATTATGAAACTGTTTTTGTTGCACACTTCAACCACAACAAAAATGGTGACATGTTTCAATAAGAACAAGAGATTACATGCTAATTTTTCCAACATCACCCATTCACCTTTTCTCATCAGTCTTGCCAAATCTAGAGTATGGCATCTAAGACACTGGTTTTCCTATTCTTGCCCATATTCGAAATAAACAAACCAATTTATGTGACAATATTTACAACTTTTAGTTTGATATGTAAATCTTTATATTTTAGTAGTTTGCAATTAACACCAGGAAACAAGTTTTCATTTGAGCGAGAGAATATAGAAATGACGCCGTTGGGGGACAACACTTTGCTACAAACAACTGTTCACAACGTCATGCGTGTTACTAATATTGTTCCTAGTTAAATAATCTTCGTCACACATTCTTGAAACCACACGTCCTGAACCACACAAGCCTCCACTGACATCATGAAAATGGCTTTGTAAATTAGTATACTTGGTGATGAATAAATCAGCTGTGTGTGCGTATGCGCATGCATGGCGCCCTAGAAAGATTACGACCCTGTGATGTCAGGTTATCTATCACAGTGGCACTGTCCGTGTATGTTCAACAAAGTTATTTTACTAGTAAACTACTGGCATAATATTCTTGACTGTGGTTGCAAATGGAGTTTTATTGATTCTCTTGGGTGTGTAGGCCTTCTGGTTCCCTTTTAAGTACACAAACATACTGTAAGAAACAAAACAGTAGTTACTACTTCACTGAATATGTCACTGGATAATTATAAACTTTGTAAGTCTTGGAAATGTTTAAAGAAGTTATTAAAATAATAACAATGAACAGATTAAACTACAGGACATTAAGGCCAGACACGGCAGGTAGATAGGATTATTTTTTTATTTGTGCAAACAGTTCAAATTTGTCTGCCCAATGCATGAAATGGGTCTTACTGAGTAAAATATATATTGAACTTTTTTAGCCAGACCCCCCGTTTCCATGGTAACAAACAAAATGGTCACCATTTTGAGCAAATATTGGAAACACTGCCATTTTTATTGAATCCATATTTAGTTATAATTCTTGCAAATCCATGTTCTCTATAGATTCTATTGTGAAATGATCAGAGCATTTTTTGAAATGTTGTTTTTATTTTTTAAATAATTTTTGGTAAAATACGAAAAAAAATCTGTTTAAAAAATGGGCCAAGTGGCCCTGAAGTCCTTTGGACTAATACGTCTATATGTGACCCAGGCTGACCAAATGAGTGATAAGTCGGACAAATTGTAACATTGTTTTCTTACATCCTTGTAAAGGTTTGGTAGGGTGCTTTACACGGTTTCAAAAATTATGACTGCTACAAAAATTTGCAAAGTTATGGAGCATTGAACATGGTAGGGATCAAAAAGTGAAAATGAAGAAAACGGCTGTTGAAGTTTTACATTATATATGCAAATGGATTGCATAGAAATATTATATGCACAACATTCAAATGTGGCACACAGTATGTAATACGTATGTTATGTTGCAATGATACACTGGAAGTACAAATGTGCTGCTACAAAGACTTATCAAGTTATGCCAGATTATGTCTTCATGTGTAAAACTAAGAGGACAGATTATTTGAGAGCAAAAGGTAGACTCACTGTTTGACACAGTTTAAAACCTACAGGCAACTGCCCATTTTAACAGGGGCTTAATGCTGTCTGTTGACCCAAGCTACTGCCAGTGACCAATTACACATTAGTCACAGTTTCCATCAAACAAAAGCAGGCTGAGAATCTTAGCTCCACAGCTGGGTGTAATACACAACCAGAGCCACCACTGATTCATGGTCATGTAGATTAGCTCAATGCACCAACTAAGACAATACACAAAGCTGTGAGTGACAGTGTCCAGAGTGAGGCCTAAGCAGTGTCCTCATTGCTGAATAGATCAATTAAACCTGCCAAGTGGGTGACATTCTGCACAAGTGTTCATTAATCCTTAGTGATTGTTCAGAACACCAGACTGACCACATACCTAAACAAAGCGAATGTAATCGGTGAAGAACAGGCAGTGTTCAAATAAGGGTATTGGTTGAATTGTATTTGTCTCGATGCAAAAGGCTTTATTGTGCCTTCATCGATTATAAGAAAGCATTTGATTTAGTAGACCGGTCCTCCCTGTGGTCTAAGATAATTTCATGCGGTATTAATGGTATTGTGTTGAAAGTTGTATACAACATATACAAAAATGCTAAATCATGTATAAATGTGTGTCAGCCTTCTTCTCATGTGATGTATAGGTATGGCAAGGAGAAAACTTGTGTCCTTTGTTATTTACCTGAATCATTTTGAACACTGTTAGTCACAATTATAACGGACTTGACATGGCAGCTGGTGAAATTTACAACAACCTTAGGGATGATGATGTAGAAAAGTATGTTCTACTATATGCTGATGACACTAGAATGATTCAATCAAATACATATTTCTTGCTTGTGTATAGCGGAACTATGCCAACTCTTCTAATGGTTGACATTTGGTTGTTTCAGGTGTCAGCTATATTATGAATCTGTAATTATTAGTCTATATTGATACAATTGATTTACACAGTACCATGTCTACACAAGGCATGGCAAGCGTAAACAGAACAGTAGAATGCATTTGATATCAATAAAGTGTAGGATATTTCACTCTATAGTTGTCCAGAATATTACTTTTCTATGTTTGTCACCTACAGGTGACAGAATATAAATTTTCTATGTTTGTCACCTACAGGTTTCTACAGACAATACATCTTTAACCAATAGACACCACAGTCACACCATTTTATAATAATTAAGTGAACATCAAAATAAACACAACTTGCAATTTTAGAAAATCAATAGTTTTAAAGATAAAAAGTGTTAGGCAACTGTTCAGTCTAACAGGGGTCAAGTGTGTCTACTCTGCCTGGGCACTGTGACCAATTAAAGATTAGTCAAGGTCTCAAAGGAACAATAGCACTAGGCTGCAGAGTTTAGTCATGGTGTTGACTTTGTGGCACATTAAACAAAATCTACTGTTGGGGGTGGTCTCAAGGGCCCTTCTCAAAACCAAATCACTAGATAATGTAAAACTTTTGCACTTTGGGGGCCCCTTAGGTGCCCTTAGAATGATTCAATCAAATACAGATTTCTTGTATATAGTGACAGCACCCTAAGATACATATATGCAAAATTTGAAAAAAAGTTGCTGAACAGTTTTTGAAAAAATAGACAAAATGTTACATTTTTACAAGTTTTGGGGTCCTTGGAGGCCCTAGGGAGCCCTTAAAATGATTCAATCAAATACAGATTTCTCGTGCATAGTGGCAGTGCCCTAAGATGTCTATGCAAAATTAGAGAACAAGTTGCTGAACGGTTTCTGAGATACAGCAGCTAACGGCGAACGGCGGACACAGAGTGATGGCAATAGTCCCTTGGACCTTTGGCCAAAGGACTAAAAAGTGTCTGACCATTGCACACAGTAGAATATGCTGAATACAACACTGAAAACATTATTTATACAGCATAATTATTCCAAGAGATATCCCGTTTCCAAATGCAGAAATTTGAAGAAATTTTTTTGGGAGAAAATGGCTGTCATTGTCATGTCAGATTGCATAATGGATTTCATTACATGATATCGACATGCTTGATGCATGACTAAAACTCACTTAGAGGTACGTAATTGTCATAGAAGTGAACTTTATTGATAGTATGCATACAAAGGTATAATAATCTGGCAGAAAACCATTTTCAGTATTTTTTTCTTCAAAAAACACCATTTCACCTGGTGTGTCTGGCCTTAAGTCTTTCCAGTATATCATCAATTTGTAGTATTTGATTTAACATCTGCGGTGATAGAGCAAGTATTACCTTTGACAAAGTCCCGATAAGAAACGCAGATGGTACGCAGACCCCCTGCTGCCATTGGTTCAATCACATTGTCTATCATGTCTTTCCGTTGTTTAACGGAGAAAGAACTACACTTGCCGTCCTGTCCTAAAATGAAGTTGCACCTGTCGACACAAAACATATACATCTGTATCTCTGTCTCACATCAACAGTAACACCTGTATTTATTTCTAGTGTCAACAAATACACCTGTATCTTTCTCAGGTCAACAAATACACCTGTATGTCTTTCTGTTCATTGCTTCTACGTAACATAAATGTACGTGCATGTATAATTGCAGTGTTTCCCCTGGTATATAACAAGCGAGGTGGGGCGCCTCGCCGTTTTTCTATGCCACCTCGCCCAAAATATGCCGAAATTGCCGCCTCATACGCCCATTTTTTTGGTTCTTTCGCGATATATTCAGCGTCGACGAGCGGTGCGAAATGACACCACAAAGTCACTTATATTCCTGCAAAATCGCAGGATCGTCTAGGATTTACCTCTTGGAATTAACTCCATTGGACAGCGTGAATTACATCACTTGTCAGTTGTCCAATCAAGGAATATTCCCGCGGGATCCCCGGTGTCTCCAATGCTGACACCTCGCGGAGTTTCAACATTCATGTAAAATGGCGCCCAAACGGTAACTTGCATTTTGGTTTATGACGGGGTGGTCGAATTCGGACTCTTTTGAAGCCCAAATAAAAACAGTGCGTCCTATTCACTAGTCGGCACTTGTATCAAATCCGGACCCTTTTGAAACTCAAATAGCGACCCAGTTTGCGCTAGTCTGTGCCGCTGCGGCCATGCGTAAAATGAGAGATATATAGCAGCGTGTGTTGATACAAACCGAGGCACTATTTATGCCTCAAATGGAAATACGACGTAATATTCTTAAAGGTAAATATGCCTAGGATAATGTTCAATGATGGAACTACAGTGTATCTCACCGAGGTATCAAAGTTAAGCAAAACTCAAGTTATAACGGCGAAATCAAACTCTAAGTGGGTCCGGATTCGATGCAAAGGCATAAGTCTATTCATAATTCAAGTTCAACTAATGACAGTTTCTATGCGGTTTTGTTTTAGCAAAATAAGGAATGTGATTCGTAAGATATCTTTGTGCTAAATATATAACACATATTCAAAAAAGTTGTGCAAACAAACTTTTGGGAAAGTTGATTTGAGTGAAATACTTACGAATATAAACCACTGAAGTTCACATCTCATAAAAAATGCCTACTACCCAAAACTATGCATACTAAGGGGTTATCAATAACTTGGGTATACAATGATATGTTTGCACTGCAACTGGATCTACTAAACAACTTATACCATTTAATAAAAAGGACACAATTTGAGAAACGTTCTTGCGATTAATAAACATACTTTTGTGGCATTCCAGAAATGACTGTTTAATTAATTATATACCATTCTAGCAATAAATAAAATATAATGTTTTGAACATAAATCACCAATTTACTATATTAAAATCATTTAAAGGTGATGATGAAAGAGTCTTCAGATGATACCACTGGATGCTTCCCAGAGAAGTCGGGATGGTGTTCGACTGAACAGGTCTGCCAGGGAGTAAAGTGTAAAGCGCTTTGAGCAGTCCTTAGGACTGGATACTGCGCTACATAAGAACTTACCTTTTACTGACTCTGTCAGCGAGGTAACAAGGCCTAGGGTTAGTGCAAGAAAAACATAACCACAACCAAGTACCAGTGGCCAAGTGGAAACCACACCTCTACTGAGTAGCAGTGGTAAAATGGAAACCACACCTCAACACAATGAAACAATCATGATTACCGACTTTTATCAATCATGATTACTACATTTACAAGTAGTGTCTTGTTGTTTTATATCTTCACCTCTATATTCAAGAGTAAAGGTTAAAACGTTTTAAAGCTAGTTTTTAAAAAACCTCCGGGGGAGCATGCCGCTAGCAACCCCCTTAGCAACGCTTCGCGCCTGCGGTGCTCGCGTGCCCCACCCCTACCACCTTGCCTGTCATTTTACCCAGGGGAAACACTGTAATTGCATATAGTGTGTGAGTGCGAGCGTGTATTTGTGTAAGTAGGCATAGTGGTGTGTGCTATGCTTGTGTGCACACATCCATGGGACGTGTTACTGGTGTACAATGAATGAGTAACTGCAATGAGTAGCTGCACTGACTTCTTGAGCACTATCTCAGAGGCGCCCTTGGTGAAGACGCGGAAGTTTCCATTGCTGAACTTTATCACAGTCGTCATAGACTTGCGTTGGGAGTTGAAGGTGTACACTTTGTACAGGGAATCCTCCGGGATTTCCTCCCGTATTTCCTCGTAGCTCTTGCCGATGTCAATGACAAAGCCCAACAGCGCACACTCCGTCTTGTTGCCGACCTGCGTGGGATAACCACCCTTTTCCTTCGCCGGCTACAACAACAATACAACAACTACAGCAACAACATGAGTAGGTGCAGAGTCCACAACGGTCTCTGTGTACACTTATTAGTTCACTTTATCACTGACGAATGCACCACAAAGATGCGCTATTAAAAAAACGTGGCCATCTCTCTAATCGCAATGATTTGAATTATGCATTACACTAGTGCATTTTGGTTTCAAAAATCTGGAGGAATTTTATTTAGGATACTATATATATATATATATAGTAAATCAACAATCTATTATCTATATATATATATAGATAATAATAGGAATAATTGATTTGTTAACATCATGTTGATACCTAGAATCTTTACCAAGCTCTGAAACCATAGCATTTTGACGGCTAGCCAGCAATAGCCAAGTACGATGCGGCCAAACCAAAATCCACTTTGCCCTTGAAAAAGAAAGGTGTAAATTTTACTGCACTAAAACCAATAAATAAATCTTTACCACTAAATTTTAGATACAACATTTCCTCTGGATACTATACATAATTTTATCCAATTTATAACAAAACACCAGCACCTGCAAAACCTAACCTCATACAAAACATTGTCCATTACAAAATGCTGACCAATACAAAATACCACCCAATACAAAACTCAACTCAATAAAACTGTGCCAGAATGTCAGTGCATAACCAGCTGTGTGCAGGCACAGCCACCTACCATTATGCGTGACGTGTAGCCACTGTTGATGGAGATGCTATATACCAAAAGATTGACCAGTTTGATTGGCAAGTCGGTGTGTTTGGGCATGCGAGTGAAGAGTTTCCCTGAAACAGAACAGTGACGTGTAGAACTTACTACACGAGATTAACATTGTTTACACGGATTTGCTAAGTATGTTAAACTGTATTTTTATTTCAAAAATGTTCAAGTGACAAGTACAAGACAACATGGAATATATGCAAGATTAAAACAACCACCTGTCAACTATATACCAAACAATCCTTCCAGGAGAACACTTTAATCGTGCCAAATATTAAGCCTAAGCAGTTGATGGGCCTTTTATAGTATTGTAATAGGCTAATTTCTATATTATCAAACAGTTTGTTCTCTGTCTGTATGTGCACCCACATCTCCGTCAGTTTTGCATGAATCATGCTGAAATTTTGCAGGTGATCTAGTTGGCCCATTGAGATGTTTCATAGACTTAGACATTTTCGAAATTCGTTCGGGGTGGAGAATTTGGGGGGCTCAATATTTCAAAATGCTGCACATGGAGTTCCAGCCATGAAATGTTATGTATTTCTATATCATCGTAAAGATAATTATGCCATCTACAAATCGTGAGATTTATGCAGAAATTTTGAATAGTTTTAAGTTATTGATGTTTGAAAATCCTCAGCGCTTAACATGCACCGGGTCTACCCGTCATTGGTCGTGTCCACACGCTTATAAGTAGCTCCCTCTTTCAAATTTCATATATTTCCTACAGATGAAGCTATGTGTCATTTTATCATTTAGCATCAAAATTATTGCCCGTCAAGTCAGTGTATTATAAAAAGTGAGTGTCAAAAGTTATATTGGATACCTAGAAATACGACGTATCTACATTATAAAACAATTCATTCTCTGTTTGTTTGCGCACCCATATCTTCATTAGTTTGGCATGTATCGATTGCGCTGAAATTTCAACCAAGCATCTGCTGTTGCTGATTATGTCAGTTAGACGGGTGAGCGATTGAGATTTCTGGCAAAAGGTTGTCCTAACAACAAGGCCAGTGACCATTTATGAATGTGGGTAGGCTGGAAACATTTGGGTGTCTGGTACATATGGCTGCCTTTTTTCCCGGGCTACGCCGGGTAAGTCAACTAGTAGTTTATAAATACATTGGAACCTCACTAGAAGGAATCCTCGGGACTGGGCCAAAGAGACCTGAATAGCAAGGTGACCCTATTAGGGGGGACTGTTTCTTTACGGTTTGGGACTGCCCTAGGGTGACCTTAATTGTGAGGTGGCTTTATTACTGAGGTGACTGTAAACCAAGGTTTCACTGTATGTGTAAATTGGTGGAAGAAAAGTGATCGGCTGATGGCAGGACAATGTCACACATCAGGAAAACACATTTCTGAGCACGCACATGGAGCACTGAGCCCTTAGCACCCTCTGCAATTTAAGCCATTGTCCAGAGACGAGAAGTGTCGACCTACCAATCATGTGACACTGGACGACGGTCATCCTGTTGGTAGTAAGAGTGCCCGTCTTGTCTGAGCAGATGGATGTCGCATTGCCCATCGTCTCGCATGCGTCCAAGTGTCGCACCAGATTGTTATCAAGCATCATTTTCTACAACATACAATCAACAACGTTAGCCTGCTCCTGTTGCAATTTGCTAACAAGTTTCATGCAAGACTGAACAAGACTGCCGCTGAAAGCAACAAGCATGAGCTGACCATTTCATCAGGAAAATAAATAATTAAACAGAATCCATAATAACAGTAAAGCTTTTTCAAAATGTAAAAAGCTGCCACCATATCACCGAGGATATTATTTCGGTGACACACCAGCACAAAGTGTCCCGATGGCGCATCCTAGTGTTGACAATATTTTCAGTACGTAAGATCACTGTCAAGGAGTAAATTTATTTTATAATGCAAAATCGTTCTTATGAGCCTATTAGTGTTAGTGAAAGATGGCAAGTTGACCACAATAACTGGCTTATCAAGAGGCCAACATTTGTTCATCTACTGACTTCATGTGTCGATTATATTTTTGTAACATTTTCACACTGCTAGCATTAAGGCTATGGCCTATGGTGAGAAAGAACCTAACTAAATTTGCGTAACATTTTCATAATCATTTAATATTAAAAACCTCTATTTTGTGGGTGGAAACGACTCGCTGAAACCTTTCTCTACTTAACAGTGATCTTGTATACTAAAAACTGTCAGCACCACTGTGACAGTTTTGCCAGTGTGTCTCGCAGATAGTGTCCTCGATGATACAGCAGAGGCTTTTTTGAAAAATTCCATAAACTTATCAACAGATACTGCTTAATGATAGATATTCCTTATGAGCCAATTGTCTTAGTGAAACGGTCCCCAGACGATCTGGTCCCCACCCCGCAAGGGATTGGGGGCATCTACAGCTAGAGAAGTTTGTCGAGCAACTCACTCTGACGGAGTAGGCGAGAGCGAGGGTGACGGCAAGCGGAAGACCCTCAGGAACGGCGACAACGAGCACAGTGACGCCAACGATAAAGTGGTTGACGAAATGGCGGATGTGGCTTACATGCCACGGCTCCTTGTCTATCACAAACTTGGTGATGCTGTAGCGCAGGATCAGGATCGTCACCGTCAACACTGCGATCACTGTACCTGCAATTACATACGACCAGTGATGGTTGGAATGACGAACAAGGCTTCTATGTCGCAGTCCCAATGGTTCACACCTAAACCCTTCAGATATCTGCCAGATTTTGGAAGCTCCCCGTTTCCCTACCCATTTAACCAAACCATGTTTCTAACGTGTTCAAAGCTATCTGCAAGATGGCAGCAGTGCACTATACAGCACTATGCTCTTCTCTTAGAACTGGCTTTGGCCGGGCTTAAAGTGTAAGTCTGTGGTTGGGTTTCGCAAACCAGTCACAATGTTACTGCAATCTTGAAACATGAACAAGAAAAGTTGAAACTTTGTGATTTGTATTAAGAATACAATCACTGGACCTGCCAAAGATGTGTGTATAGAGAGTGGATGCTAACTTTGCTGTTGTGTAACTATATTGCAGTTGGAACAGGCACTTACCGCCATATCCTATCTGGATGGCGAGTTTGGTGAGTTTTGCCTGCAGTACAGACTTCTCCTTCTTCGAAACAAGATTCTTGATCGAATCGTTATCGTCCACATGCTGCAAGAAGTGTTAGGTTGTAGAACATATGAGATCCAGCTATTCTCTTTCAAGAAATGTATGTACAGTTATGAACGCCAAACATTTTCTTATCTAGACACCTTGAACTTCTATTATTTATTACTCCTTCTAAACGTTTTAACTAATTTTAACTAACTTTTTTATATAAATTTTGTCTATTTATTATTGATATATGTGTACATATACACGATTACTGCACAAAAGCTATTATGATTTTCAGCATACTTACAGCTGCATATTCATTTATTCAGTCGAGTGAAGTGAGATAACGGTAACAACAACAAAACAGTTTCTAAGAGCAATTGTAATGCAAGGTAATGGTGCACCTTCTATCACTGTTTGAAGACATAATGTGTACGTGTTGCAAACAGTAGTTTACACGAGCGATTCTCGTCCCATTTCTCAGCCAAAACAGTGTCACATTCTGCATGGTTCAGCTGCGTAAATACCCACGCGATACCATCTAAAGGCCAGTTTTTGGAACGATTGTGTTGACCCGGATTTTGACACAGTAGCCAATCAGTGATTGACAGAGACTGCACTCGTTTCGACCATTCATCAAAGCTCAAATTGGGACTGGCACAAATCCAGTTCTTGGCTGCCACATGTAGACATCGAGACATGTCACTTGTTATAACGCACATACAATGTGTGTAGCAAACAGAGTGCCACCCAACAAATCTAGGCAAAATCCACTTGTGTCAGCTGACCTTCAAATATGGAGTCATACATAAAATATGTCATGCTTATGGGGGTGGGTGGGTCTGGAGGTGGGCAAGAGTGAGAAAATGTTACGTGGGGGGTCAGTTTCTAGGTAAACAAACATAAACATTTTTGAAATGTTGGTTCGCGAGCTGTTGACATCAGACTGATAGAGCATTAATAGTTCAGCCATGTTTTTTTTGTAGATTTCAACAATATTCCAATAAAAAACCAGCAATACACTATTGTTTTTATTACTTTTACAGGCTTGTTCAGGAAGAGTGAATATACATGCCCTACCATGAATGACTTTGTCTTGTCATTTTCATTCGCTGCAAGTCAGAAGATGTGATGATAAGTAAAACAAAATTATTACATGAAACATGGTACAATGTCTAAACACACATCACAGGAAGTGACTGTTAGTGCCGAGAAATGACTGTGTGAGTGAAGTGACTGCAAATAACTTTGACCACAAGTGACTACATGTATATGTGATTATAATTCCAGTGACCAAAAGTGACTGTGAGTAACAATGAATGACCGTAAGTGACAAATGACCTCATGTGACCTGTAGGATGGAGGTGAAACAAGTGCTTGTTTATTAATCGGAATCAACCTCTCAAACATTTAAGACTCTCTCAAAGTTTGCATATATTTTCTCATTACCGGAAAACATTTGCAGAAGTAGACAGTAGTATAACAAATATCAGAGATCTTATAGTTTGTTGGTAACGCAAAAAAATTCTGTGGGAATGGCATAAATGATCCCCTTAAATTTTCTAATTTAAAAATATAGCACATCATTCAAACACACTTACAGCTGCCATGTCACATGACAGTTAAGTGATGTCACAGTAATGCAGCCTAAATAGCCTGCTATATCTAAACGTGCTACGCTGGTTTGCAAAAGAAAATTGTAATAGAGAACAGCTGTGATTAACCGAAAGGATTTGGTTGTTATCCGTTGATTAATGGAAATCCTAACAAATTAAGCATCGTGTATGAATACACAACAGGGTTCTTATAAACATCGCTTCAGTGCATTGTGCTGCACAGCAGCAAGGACACACCAGAAGTCGGCCCCGCAAAACAAAAACGATCGATACATATTGTGCCACGCTACACCGAACCACATTATGAAGAAACCCACTGCAACAGTTTTCATTTCACACTCCACAGAGCCTCTTTCTCTTAATGAAAATTTGACAGCTGCAACAGCTAACAAGATAATCTGATAGATGACTCCTGGTACAATATGTACACATGCGAACCATCCGTCAATTGGCAGGCGACTCAGAAACCGCACTGGTGCAATACTATTCAAAGGTCTGCGACTATACGGTGAATTAAAAAAGAAAGTAACGGATGGTAACTTACACACAACGTGTCGTCTTTCTCCATAAAACAACTCAACAATTGTGACGCCCCCATCAATATTGCAGTTGCATTGTCAATATTAAGTGCCAAGATTGTAATTTTAAGAACTTAACATAGGTTGGTAGCATCTGTGAAAGACTGCATTTAGGGTTACAATGTAAAGCTATGGTTGGCCGACTCGTGTTAGGGTTGCCCTGCAGGCCATTGATGGCTATCCAGTGGTTATGCAATACTGTAAAGGAACTGGAGTGGTGGCCTAAGGTCAGATTTTAAAGAACCGGGCAAATATCATTATAGAAGGTAGACAGGTAGGATTGTCGAATACAACGTGTAATATTTATAACATCATTGGCCGTTCCTTCGGATAGATATGGTGATACGGACGTAAGTTTAATTGGGATAATCTTATGGCATATAGGGATGTAGTTGTAATGAAGATTTTATACTTGTTGATTTAGAGTATCACCTATTGGGTGGTGTTGAAATTGTTACAATGGCATCAGCATCAGCAGGGATCACATGACTGGTGCTAGGTATAGGGTGGAGGTACTGAGGTTTGAAGGTAGAATAGAACAGACCAGTCCAGAACCCGACAGAGCAAAGAAATGTAATCTGGTCTCTTCGGTGGAGAGAAACCATTACGGTACAGTTGGCAAATATGAAGTCTATACCCAGTGGTGGCTTTGACGTTGAATTTCTCCATGCATATATAGAGTAGAAGAAATACTGCAGGTATGTGGAATATATATATTATGAGTGAATGTTAGATTAGAGGTACTGGTTTAAACATCTGGTTTTTACATTGTTATAATTGTGTCAAAGGGTGTGGTCAATCATAAAGGAATATGGTCAGCGCAATGATACTGGTATCTCAAGATTTAGGCGGGGTGGCGAATCATCGCTCTTGTGTGAATGTTAGATAGTAACAAGAAGCGAACATAGGTTGTATTACGGTGTCACAGATAATGGTTATTTGTGTATAGTTTGTTGGGAATTAAAATACGTAAGGTGGTGGGATTGTTTATTACCGATTGGATATTGGGTTCGGATATATATATATACATATCTATGGCGAACATTAGCTACATGTTTGTGTGTAGGTACTATGATTATATGTGGTGTCGATGGAAAAACATGATATGAAGGGTGTAGCTTACACACCAAGGAATAAGAATATTTTATTATTATAGTTATAATTTATTGTAGTGTCGGGGTGAGGTGAAGTCTGACAAAGTGCACTCGAAGGCGGTAGACACCGAGTAACACCTCATGTAACAACAGTGCGAGAGTAGACGGCTTATGTGACAATGGAGAATTCACACCTGAAGAGGGAATTCCCGATGAACCGAGCGAGAACTTATACTTCACTTGACTACTGAGGACAAATTATCCTCAAGTTGATGGTTATGACGAAATGTGATATCGTTCATTAAAAACATTATGTTCTCGCATCTCTACATTGTGAGTGTCAGCTGTAGGGTGTTGAACTTTTGTGCCTATATGACGATTGTTATAGAATCTTTTGGTGAAATAGTATAGGATTGAAGAACTGGTCAATCCTTGTGTACCTATGAAATGTAATGATAGAGATGTATGTATGTAAGACTTTGTACGTTAAGAGGTTAGGGAGGCTGACGAGTCTTCCTTTTGAAGAATCGCTGTATTTTATTGTTTGAAAGATGGGTAAATAAATTTGAAAAATTCTTTAATTGTGTATAACTACTTCTCTTCTGATATATTTCAGAACCCGGATATTTATTAGCAAGGCCGTTTCACCTGGCGGCTCTTGACAAACAGAACTGCTACTATGGAGAGCATTTGAACAGCGTGACTGGTTGAATGCCCACAAAGCACTGGAGGCTACTGTAGTTACACAAATGCCTTCAAGGTGTAAGAGAGGTGGGACGTAGGGTGTTCCAGAAGTTAGAGCACCAGACTGTCAATCAAGGGGACCAGGGGTCAACTACACATACTTGTGCTTCAATTTTTTTTAAATTTTCTTCACCCTATTGTGCTTGTCTTTTGGAAAAAATACAAAAAAATGTTGGTTCATTGTTAGTCCATTCTACCTGTTACCTATGAGGAGGAAGTAAAAGATCACACACAGGGAACTGCAAACATCCTGTTTTGGGCTCACAAAGCTAATGATCTCGATGTACAAAAAAACAATATATGGGCTGCTACCAAAACATGGCACATACTGAAGTGTCATGTGTAGGATACCAGCGCTACATAAAACTGTACAACACAAAAGTAGACTCTGGCTATCAGGGCTCCTCATATACAGCCCAGCTGCCAGAAACATTGTACATAATTGGAATGTTGCACTCACAAAATGTTCAATTTGCAAAAAACATTCATTCTGTAAACAGGTTTTATTGGCAATGTTATGAAGAAAAATGGGGCTAACCACAATTGCTGTTAGGTGTTCAGCATGTTCAATGGGTTCCCACACAGCACCCTTCCCGTTAATAATTACCATCCTTAGCAACCTTGCTTTAAAAGGAACAACTTGGAAATCCCCGTACTGTTATGTTCCGGTGCAGATATGTACAGGGAACATTGGATATATTTGGAACAGTTTGGCCAGGTATTAACGTGTTACTTATAGCAAGAGGGCACTTTGTTATGATAAGTACACAAGGTGTCTACGTACCAACATCAGCATTACCAGACGTCTTTCCTTTAGCATCCTTTTCCATTTCAATCTCTGCCGCTCCGAGCAGGGCAAATATGATACCCGCCTGCGAATTGATGCCCACAGCTGTTGCAAGCATCTTGCCACTGCCTTCCATAACGTGGGTTCCTGGCAGAAAAGGGGGGTAGTGATGGACCAAAACCATTACATTAAACTGTCATCGACATCGCCTAGACTGTAGTAACTGTATGATAGGCTGTAAATGATACACTAAACTCCTCAATAAATACACTAACTTAGCCTTAGTACAGTCAGTTGGCCTAACACTACAAGTACAACACTCACTACATATTTGTATTACACATTTCTTTTGGGTTGGCGGTGGCGTCCTTTCGCTGTCAGCCATCATTTCATGCCGCGTGACTTCGTTTTGTTTGATCGCGGAAATGCGATTTTGTCATAACGCTGTTTCCTATTGGTTACATTACCAGACTCAGCGAATGAAAAACCATGTCACAACATGCTGCATACATATGCTGCCACCTGTTGAATATAGTGCAACCTAAATTTCAGTGATTACCCAACATGGTCACAGTCCGTAATATTTTCATCCCTCACCGTAATACCGTAATTTGAGGTGACTTTCCGGAATGATTCCGGACAATCCGGAATGGTAGGCAGGTCTGTACCCAGGTACAAATTACCCTCAAAGCAAAAAGCCCCAAACTGTGTGGGAACAAGGAAGAGTCGTAACTACCCTTCTTAACATTACGCACCCCTTCCAGTTACCCTTCTAAGTGTCATTGCAGATTTTGTATCCTCTTCTTTCTTCAACTGTATTTAATCAACTGTTAGTGACATAGTCATAAGGCAATTTGTTGCAAACATTACAGTTCACCTGGCCATCCATAAACCAGCGTCTGGCAATGATTGCACATGTGATATACGACAGCAGACCGGTAATAACAAAGTATTAATTTAGCACTGACACCTGTCATAACTAGTTATGAGCACTAACATTATTGCCACCTTAGACTGCTCCTCAAACATTGCATCCTTTCTACTGCTTCAACACCACTCAGAGTGCCGTGTAATTGTCACACTGCAATTACCACCTCGAACATGGTCTATGTGAACGGCATATTCTAATATGGAACATGGTGTGTATGCGATGTTCTAATATGGAACATGGTGTGTATGCGATGTTCTAATATGGAACATGGTATGTATGCGATGTTCTAATATGGAACATGGTGTGTATGCGATGTTCTAATATGGAACATGGTGTGTATGCGTGCATGCATTTGCGTCTTTAAGCTTATCAGATTTAAGACTCTAAGACCAAATATTTTGGTAATGTAAGACCTTTTTCCACAATTTCAATATAAGATAACCCTAACCCTAACCCTAACCCCTACCTGAGAGTAGCGCAGGGTCTCTTTTGTTTCCTTTCTTCACAAGATCCGATTCACCCGTGAGCGAACTCTCGTCTACTTTGAGGTCATTACTTTGTATTACTACGCCATCAGCAGGTAACAAATCGCCTGTAGCAGAAAAGACAGTGTGCAGAAAATAAACCCTGCCAAATTTTTTAATATTTAAATTATGTTAAGGCACACTAAAAACTGCCACTGGGTACAGTTGGTCATTAAAGAAATAAAAAAATATACATATCACACCCAATGCCTCTTGTTCATAGCCCTATCCATGATGGACACCCGTATTTACCCAAGTTACAATTCTATACACAATATTAAAACATCCTGAAATCTCAAATTCAGTTTCTGACTGAACACCTAAACTATGGCAAGAGACAACTACGCCTACGGTACTTACCATATTTTACTTGGCAGATATCTCCTACAACTATTTCTGAAACAGGAATTTGTTGCACTTCACTGCCACGAATTACACTAAACTTATGTTCGTGTTCTATTTTATCCTGCAGTCCTCGGAACTGTTTCTCCTTGCGCCAGTCATTGAAGGCCGTAACAAACACAACTACAAAGACTGCAATTAGGATGGCTAGGCCTTCTATCCAGCCTGCCTCCGAACTGCCGTCTTCTTCCTGGTCACCTGCAACACAACAACAGTTCACATACAATAAGCAATTAATTAATAATATCATATGTTATTATAGGACAAAATAAAAGTATACTTGGTTGAGTATATAAATAGGTATTTACCTATTTAGAGACTCTTCAGACAGTCATTCACAGTAGCTCATTCTCTCAGGACAATAAATGACTGGAACAAATTATCTGATGATTGTGTGCTAGTAGTGTGAATATGTTCAAGAATAAAACTGACAGCTATCTGGGTAGGGTGGGGCTATACGTAGGTGGACATTTGTTGGACTCTTGATAAGCCAAAGGTTTCCTTGTCCGCATGCTGTCTGAAGCTTGTTGCTCTGTACAGCAATCTTGTTAAATTTTAAATCAGTCTAAAATATCTATAAAGTACTTTTTATAGACAGGTACGCATTCATTTTCACAACATCAGACGGGTTTTTGGGGCTTTCCATTTGGGGACAGAAGACCACAACTGCATTTCTTTTTGAGATCAATATTTGTAACCCACATTTCTTTGGCTCTTTGCACAATTTTCCCTATGACAGTCAATAAATGTTGACAAGGCACTGAAAATTTATTCACTAATACCAACAAAATTTGTGAAGTTGACACATGCAATATATTTTGCAAAATTATTAGCTAACTTATTACACTAGATTTTAATCCACATGTGCATGTGTTGAATGTGTGCATATCATTAGCCATGTAACAGGCAAACAACAGACATTTGTATTCACACAGCCTTACAACAATTAGAATATCACTACAAATCAAGTTGTAATTTGCACGACATAATTGATCATACAAAATAACCACTTTTCCTGTACGAGTTCAGAAAACGATTTGTTAATACGTTTAATTCTTTCAGATTAGGATGGATAAATAAACCAAATAACCTAATAATATTTAATAAAAATTACTAAGCTTCGAACGATCACAATGTTGCGAACAATCATACAAAATAGACTGGTCTAATGTTTGGCAGGCTAGTCTTTTCTGTGTTAACACGACCCAAGATTACCAAATAATTACCTATATGACTGGAATGCATGCACAGATCAGTTACAGTTTTGTGGTAATGGATTAACAACAGCTATATATGAGCTAGGTGACTTGGAGACACGACTAGTTGGATCCCCCACACAGCTTGTGTTGTATTCCAATGTTGTCGCTTGCTACATTTAGAGCAAGTCAGCAAAGTGATTGCTAAATCATCGAACACACGAATGAGCGGAACCTATGACAAGTACATAGCTAGGCCATCGAGGGGTCATGATAACATCACGGCTTTGCGGTCAGACTCGGAAAGCCATTAGTGGAGAATCATCTCCGAGTAAAAATTTCATTTTCATTTCAACTTGGTGTAAAAGTTTACTTTTCAGTACCACCTAAGAGGACGGAGCTTAAATATCACATCTGGTTCGAGTGCACAAAGATCGTCACTTTTAGGCACAAATCTTGAATGAAATCTTTGATAAAAAAGTCTGACTCATGCGACACATCGAACAGTTCAGACTGTAAGGTATATTTTGTCATTATGGTGTTATGAGCATCGTGTAAGAGGGAAACATTTCAGTTTGACAAAGGTAGCAGTGCCATCCATGTAACTCTATATGTTAAACAGTTATGGCTTGTTGAATTAACCCTCCTAAAGAATTCAACTTTTGAGACAGGTGAAATCAAAGTTAGGTATCTACGTTTCTAATTACAAACCATTCAATCCAAAAAACATCAAAACACTTTTTCAAGATAAAAATTAATTCCAAATTGCATTATTCAAACTGGTGTTAAATCAGTTAGTTTCTAAAAATGCAAACAAACAAACTGTAATACTCTCTGCCCTGCAAATGTAATTTTTACTTTTCCCCAGTTTTGTTAAATGTACCTTACAGCCCAAACATATCTGCTGGATATATATTTATTTTCTTGCAAATTTAATGACAAACTGATAATGATAGAAGAATAAGTGATGTTGAGGTTGTGATGTTGTCTTGTAGTTAGGAAGATTTCCAAAGAAACCTGGCGGAATTCTCGACATAGGTTTATTTTGTAGTGTGACAGATGATTTTACTCGGAATTGGAGTGCTATAGCTGTAATAAATACGGATTTCTATGAAAACAAGCAGTTCACTTACCAAGTTCATCTTTGGTTTCTAGGCTTGGTGGATCGTAGAAGGACAGTCCAAGAGAGATGATAGCAGCGATGATGAGGATGATTAGAGTGACATCTTGAAGAGCCTCCCACACAAGCTCCAGAAATGATTTGGGCGGTTGTGGGGGGATCACATTGGACCCAAACACCTTTCTCCTTTGTTCTAGGTCTTGCTCAGTTGCAGTAATACCTGCAAGCAAGGTACGCAGGACTGAATGCAGTGGTGCATCATTTAAAGGCAATGATGTGTCATTTAACAGCAGTGACACGTCACTTTACGACAGACATATCATTTAAGGCCAGACGTGGCAGGTAGATAGAATTGTTTTATAATTTGTGCAACTTGTGCAATTATTTCTGTCCAAAGTAGGGAATGGATCATACTGAGTAAAAAATATATTGAACGTTTTTGGCTAGACTCCCCGTTTCTATTGTACCAAACAAAATGGCCACCATTCTGAGCCAACATTGGCAAATTTGGAAACACTGCCATTCTTTTTGAGCACATATATAATTATAATTCTTGCAAATCCATGTTTTGTAAACATCCTATTGTGAAAGATCAGAGCATTTTTTTCATGTTTCGTTTTTATTTTTGAAATATTATTATGATTTAAAAAAAATGTGTATGATCATTTCACAGTGCAGAGTCTGCTGAATGCAACACCGAAAACCTTATTTGTATATAGCATAATTACTCCCAGAGATATCCCGTTTCCAAATGCAAATATTTTAGAAAAAAACGTTCTTGAGATAATGGCCATCAAAGATTGCATAATGGATTTGATTACTTGATATCGACAAGGACATGCTTGATCCATGACTAAAACTCACATAGAGGTATGTAATTATCATAGAAGGGAACTACACTGATTATGTGCATACAAAGGAATCATAACCTGACAGAAAAATCATTTTGAGTATTTCTTGTAAAAAAACACCATTTCACCTAGGGTGGCTGGCCTTAAAGACAGAGGTGCTTCATTTAAAGCCATGATAAAGACAATGATACATCATTTAGAGACAGTGACACATCATTCAAAGACATTGACATATCATTCAAGGGCAGTGACACATCATTGAAAGACAGTGACACATCATTGAAAGACAGTGACACATCATTGAAAGACAGTGAAACATCATTGAAAGACAGTGAAACATCATTGAAAGACAGTGAAACATCATTGAAAGACAGTGACACATCATTGAAAGACAGTGACACATCATTCAAGGGCAGTGACACATCATTCAAGGGCAGTGACACATCATTGAAAGACAGTGAAACATAATTGAAAGACAGTGAAGCATCATTCTAAGACAACAGCACATCATTCTAAGACAACGGCACATCATTCTAAAATGGTAACACATCATTTAAAGACAGTGACATGTAATTCAAAGAGTGTCATTTAATGGTAGGAATGAGCTCGCACAGAGACACAATCATTCTGATGTATTGGACAGAGACACATTATACTGACAAGTCATCAAACAAGCAACACATCACTGACACCATAACTAAAGCACAAGTTAAACGTCATTGATAGTGGACACAGCAAATATAAACGACATACACAACTACCACTTTTAACATGACGACTCAGCCTCCTTACAAAAACATCACCATATTATGAACATTTTCACAATCTGACTCTCAATAGACATTTCACATGACCACAAAAATCAGGAAAACTCTGGTGCTAATTTCCGTTATACATTCTAACATAAACCACCTGACAAAAAGCCGTGACAGGGAAGGTGGAGCAGGACAAAGACTAAGAGAGAGCCAGGGGCAGGAGCACCTCTAAGGTCCACAGATGGCGGACGTCTGTGTAAGCCCGCAGCTGGAGCAGATACAGCTGCTGGACACAGCAGGACATGGAAGTATCATGGGCCAGCAGACCACATAATAATGGACCAGGTGACAGACACTGACACCCACAGTGCAGTTCAAATACGTATTCCTATTTCAAATTCCCAACATGTTGATTTTATTTATTTGTATCCGATTTTTTCCAGAAGCATGTGTACAGTGTAACCTCGCTTTATGGTCACCTCAGTAAAACAGCCACTTCATAATTACGGTCACCTCAGTAATACAGCCACCTCATAATTAAGGTCACCTCAGTAATACAGCCACCTCACAATTATGGTTACCTCAATAATACCCACCTCACAATTACGGTCACATCAGTAATACAACCACATCACAATTAAGGTCACCTCAGTAATACAGCCACTTCATAATTACGGTCACCTCAGTAATACAGCCACCTCACAATTACAGTCACCTCAGTAATACAGCCACCTTACAATTACGGTCACATCAGTAATACAGCCACCTAACAATTAAGGTCACCTCACAATTAAGGTCACCTCAGTAATACAGCCACCTCACAATTATGGTTACCTCAGTAATACCCACCTCACAATTACGGTCACATCAGTAATACAGCCACCTCAAAATTAAGGTCACCTCAATAATACAGTCACCTCACAGTAGTCTCGCTAATTCAGTTACCTCGCTATTCAGGTCACTTTTGTCCAGTCCCAAAGGTGACCTTAATATTGCGGTTCCACTGTATTTAGTCTACAACATGTAGGCCAAATACAGCTGTTTATATTTAATGTATCTGACCCTCTTGAAATTGCACAATCAAGAATTTGGAATATTGTGAAATGAATACCTATCACCATTAATTAATAATTAATTCACCAATTATTAAACATAAAATATAAGGAAATAATATGTTTAGCAAACAGGTTGTATATTTGCCCTTTGTATTATATAGCGGTACAAGTGTTGTTATCAGTATAATTGTTTGTATTTCATTGATTGTATTTTACATTTGTTTAAATGTATCTGAAATTCAATACTATTTGATCCAGAAAAATGCTCACATCCCACTTTTGAAGAAAACATAGGAGATGGCATATAATATACCCACATAACAGGGTCTTGGTTGAGGCAGAGCAACAAACATGCTGTCAATTTGCAGAAGCTGACAGGAAGTCAACAAGTTGTTCAAATGCAGCTGAATGGTCGATTATTTGAATGGGGTTGCTTGCTGTTGGTTCATTGTCAAGGCTTAAAACCAATGACCTGTTTGCCACTGTGGTTGTTAACCATCAGCGGACCAGTTCCTACTACCTCTCACATATTCCTGCTGCCCGGGTTTCTGACTCGACCACTAATGAACACTTCATTCAAAAATAGCTTCAGTACACTGCGCCAAAACGTAACTTGTTTCAAGGACAATGGCCCAGTGTGTTCACTGCAGGTTTCCTCTTTCTACCTCTACTTTTTTCCTGGCAGCTTCTTCACTGTCTCCAGTCACATAAAGTGTGGTCACAAAACTTTGTATTCTGTTTCAGCAACACAATTATTAAGTTTTTTATATTTTAGATTGTCTTGGATGTTCTAAAGGACGATTGCAAAATATTAATGTACAATATTACACAAAACATATATGTTATTTAGCGTTGTATGCCCTTCTCCATAATACACAGAACTGTGAATTACATCGACCAGTGAACAATTCATCATCCTTCATGGTGCCTACAAGTGTTCAAAGTTAGTGCTCGGCCACAGAAACTGTGATTAGAAAATAACTGATGTGTTAGGGTAAAAATACATCAATGTTTTAAAACCTTCATTGGAATAGCAATAACTGCTATTTAATTTATTTTTACGTGTTGTCATACAACAATATTTTGAGATATTTTAATAGCAAGGTGACTGTATTTGCAGCACTAATTTCCTATACGTTACTGTATATGGAAATAATCTGGGACTGTCCTAGGGTGACCATAATTGCTATGTGGCTACATTACCAATAAAGCAACTGTACTTCTACACCTCTATGTTGCCAGATGATGGCTCAATGGTTTGGCACTCCACTAGTGACCAAGGCCCACCATGTTGAAGCTCTAGGCCAGCATGCCACCAGTAATTTCACAAATAATGGCTACATCACCCAGCATCTGATATCACTTCAAATACTAAAAGCTGTAGGCTCCTTCTACCTGGAGTCTATACCACTCCGAACAAACATGCAGCATTACAAATTAATGGAACCAGTCATCTGCTGATTGCGTAAATCAAGCTAGCAGAGTGAGTACATTTAAACCAAAGTAACAAACATCTCAGAAGAGCGGGTCACACTTAAACACAACAAAGTTGGACTCTCTTGTCTTGATAAGCCAAAGGCTTCCTTGTCCACTTGCCATCCGGGATTTCTGCTCTGGACAACAATTTTCTGAAACCTTTGTTAAATGTTGCTAGACTCACCAATGGGTCAAAATGAAGGTGAAGAGGAGAAGTCGAGAGACAGAACGCCTACCTTCGGTTGGTGACGTCTTTAGCCGCTTACACAACTCCAGCACACCACCATAGTCAGCGTTCATTTTCTCGTAGGATTCTGGCCCACGTATCTCCATCAAATCCTGGAGTTCCTTCATCAACACGCCATACCCACCCCCGCGCTCGGCCTCCTCCATCATGCGCAACCTCTCCTGTAACACACAGCAGCACATGTAATCTGTCCTGCAACATACAGCAGCACATGTAAACTGTCCTGCAACACACCGCATCACATGGAATCTGTCCTGCAACACACAGCAGCACATGTAATCTGTCCTGCAACACACAGCAGCACATGTAATCTGTCCTGCAACATACAGCAGCACATGTAATCTGTCCTGCAACACACAGCAGCACGTGGAATCTGTCCTGCAACACATAGCAACACGTGGAATCTGTCCTGTAACACACAGCAACACGTGGAATCTGTCCTGCAACACACAGCAACTCATGGAATCTGTCCTGCAGCACACATCAACATATGGAATATGTCCTGCAGCACACAGCAGCACATGGAACCTGTCCTGTAACACACAGCAACACATGGAATCTGACACAACACATGGCATCACATGGAATCTGACACACAACACACTTCATCACATGAAATATGTGTTAAGGGGTACAACATCAAATGGAATCTCTGTCATAATATACAGCATTACATGGAATCTGTATTACAAGATATTACATGAAATGGAATTACATGGACTGTTTGCTACAAGATGCAGCATGATCAGCATCAAATTTCTGTCAAAACAGATATTATCACATGGAATCTTTGCACCAAGATACAGGATCACATGGAATATCTGCTACCAGATAGCATCACTTGGAATCTCTGCTTTCAGACGGCATCATATGGAATCCCTCTTCACAATAATTACTGTGTGGACAGAATGATCTTTCTCTGACAAATTGACAACCGTGACTTTGAAACGTACACACCACGAAGGCTACTAAATGTTCAAGTGATTTGTGCTCAGCCTGGTTACCGGCGTAGCCATACCGGAATGACGATCCCACACTGCATGCACACAAGGTGCTGGTGTACCGGCTGAGAGAACTGACATTTAGACAGTGTCCCCAATGGCAGGTTAGTGAGATCAACCGCAGACTGTCCAATATTCACGAGACATCACGAGTATCTGCCGACCAATCGCTACGTCAGGAAGCCAAGACAACAGTCGCTAATGGACCAGTGAAAATCAATTGCGTACGAGGGGCTTTTCACAGGCAAATGCTATTTTTGCAAGGACCCAGGCCCCGTCGGCGTAACGACATCGGTGCTGTGCGGTGGTGTATGAATGTCAAAGATGCTAAAAGCATTAGTGGGCTCACAAATAAGTGATGCGACGTTGCAGCATGATAATCAATCAGAAAACTGGATATTCATTCCTCAGTACGGTCACAGTTAATTGTCATGGCTTCAACAAAATGAGTTTTGGTAGTATAACACAAATACCGTATTTGTACCTGCCTATATGTCTCGAAATACTGTAGTCCAAATACAGTATTTGTAGCCATCCATATGTTTGCAGGTAGCAGTACCATATTTGTACCAGTCTATGAATATATGTGTGTCCAAGCAGTCCAAATACAGTATTTGTACCTGTCTGTGAATATATGTGTGTCCAAGCAGTCCAAATACACTATTTGTACCTGTCTGTGAATATATGTGTGTCCAAGCAGTCCAAATACACTATTTGTACCTGTCTGTGAATATATGTGTGTCCAAGCAGTCCAAATACACTATTTGTACCTGTCTGTGAATATATGTGTGTCCAAGCAGTCCAAATACACTATTTGTACCTGTCTGTGAATATATGTGTGTCCAAGCAGTCCAAATACACTATTTGTACCTGTCTGTGTCTGTATGCTTCCTGGCTATATAATCCAAATATAGTATCTGTCCCTGTCTATAATCTCTATACACCTGTATACGCCTGCAGGCAGCATAATACAACCAGAAGTCATTATGACTGATGTGCACTCAGGCAGATTAGGGCTAGATGTCATATTTATCAGAGATGATCTCAAAACATTGATGTACGAAACTACACATCACCAATGTCATTTAGAATTAAACCCTCCTCCGTGCAAACTATGAATGATATCAACATGTGTGCAACTATTCACCTCGAGGCACTTTGGCCGCCACAACACTGCCTGCTTGCACTCAACGTGACTGGAAAATAAACAATTTTGTTTGGAAATACACCTATGTATGCTGCTAAATGAAACAGCTCCCACCCTCCTCCAACTACATGCCTATATTTTGAGATAATTTTTTGCATTTATATTCTGTTGATTATTAAATATAGTGATGATGCAAAGCACTCTGAACAATTATGGATCTGACAATATACCAAATAAAAATATTATTATTAATATTTTAAAATAACCAATAATCTATTACCGATGCACATACTCATTTCCCCAATGATAACACTCAGCTTTATAGGAGCCAACCCCAAATGGTGCACACTTGTAAGACTGGTGAGAGAAATATGTCATACCCCAAATGAACCTATATATATATGTGTTAGCTGCACGCAGTAAATTATTTATGAAAGTTTCTCTTGCCAGTTGACATGTTATAGTGTAAAAAAACTAAAAATAAACCTCTAAATTTAAGAAAAACTCAGATTTATAGGTAAATCGATAGGTGCCATGTAAAGATGTTGTTATTTAGAGCCTACCCAAATTTATCACTGCTAAAAACTGCAGTCTGCCAGGATGAGGGTAACTAAGCCCGTACAACCACCAAGTAATGACTATGCCTACATGTATGCTGAACACAACAATCGACACTTCAAAGGCAGCTACATTTCATACCGGCAAAACACAAAAATGCACATCAGTATGGACCTACCTACCTACCAGATGATCCTTTTTGAAGACAACTCTCTAATAACAACAACAACAACAACAACAACGATATGACACAAACTATTTCCTCAACAGCCCAAAATACTGCACTGGCTATGGTAGATGGTGAGTTGAGGGCCTGTGGAGAGCATCAACACTCCTTGTGATGTGTGGGCAGCCTTGGAATGACAGCCTCTATAAGCCCACATGCCCCAGCCAGTTGCTCCTGGGTTTCCGCTATTTTTATCTGACATGCTAAGTCAACTGCTGCTGGCTTGAGCCTCTGTGAGCCCAGTGGTATCAAGGGGTGTGAGCCCAGTGGTACCAAGGGGTGTGAGCCCAGTGGTACCAAGGGGTGTGTGCCCTAGAGAACTTGTCACAAAATTGCCACCCAGAGAATTACCTCTACTTGGCAGGTAAATGTCTTTTGGCTTATTGAGAGTCCAACCCTTTTTATCTAAGTGTATCCCACCCTTCTGAGGTACTTGTCAATCTTATTGTTAAACATATTCACACTACTAATATGGTAGGGCTTATTATAATATTAATGAATATTACAAAATATATTATATTAATGAATGTTATATTGTGACATAATATACAGATGGCAAGGCAGGGTCATTCAAGGCTGCCTGCACAGTAGGACTCCCTTAGCTGATAGATAAAAAGGCTTGTTAAGAGATAAGACTGAATTAATTAAGCCTCTGTAAGGAAGTGAAAAGTTGATTGTTAATGTTGGACATGTGGTAGTGGTTTAAGGAGATAGTTGAGTAGTGAAGGGATTATGAGAGATAGCCATTGGCTAGTTTGAAATGATCAGTGGTCAAAGAGTTTGATATAGTTAGTTGTCTAGGAGAGACAGAGAGAGTTGACAGGGGCACACAGAGTGCAGGGTGTGCAGCTGTTTCCCTCCATCTTGGGCTGGGATGTGAGGCTGAGTTGGACTGGGTCAGGGTAGAGTGTGTACTGGAATAATAAAGACTAAGATTGCCTAGTGTTATTTATTAGTTAACCAGGTGTCAGTACTTCTTTACAGTCGACCCCCTTGTCATAGAGCACCAGAAGACCACTAGGACAGTAGGACCCACACAATCAGCAGATCATTTGTTCCAATCGTTTACAGTCCTTTTGTGAAAATTAGAACTTTCTTATATATAACCTACGCTGCTCCTTTACTAATGTAACTTCATGTCCTCTAGTCCTTCTTTCTTAAATAAAAAAAAAATATTTTTATCAATATTTTCATAACCATTCAATATTTTTTAACTTCTATCTGATCTCCTCTCAATCTCCTGGTCTCTAGTGTTGTCAAACCACATTCTTTTAAGCATATTTTGTAACTAAAATTTCTCAGTTATGGTACCATTTTAATCGCTTAGTTGCTTTAGTTGGTCTCCTCTGTACTCTTTCTAGCATATCTATGTCCTTCTTGCGATATGGCCTCCATGCTTGTAAACAATATTCTAAATGAGGCCTAACTATTGTTTTGTACAGCGGTATTATTAGTTCTTTTTCCTAATATGCTATATTATGCCTAATTAATTCAAGGATTTGATTTCCCTTTGAAGCTGCAATTCCGCATTGCTCAGAAACCTTCATATCACCACTAATTGTTAACCCTAAGTCCTTTTCTTTTACAGTAGTACTTAGTACACAACCCCCATTGTATATTGTACATCTTCGTTCCCATGTCCTGTATGGAGGTATTTACATTTCCCCAAATTGAACAACATCTGCCATTTTTCAGACCATTTGATCAATCTGTCAAGATCATCTTGTAAATGCTGTTTATCTCCATCACGTTTAATCCTTTAAACACTTTTGTATCATTCGCAAATTTCAACACCTTACTTGTTATATCATCGTCCAAATCATTAATATACAGAGAGAATAATATAGGTCCCAGTAGTACTAGTACTGATCCCTGTGGTACCCCACTCAAAACCATTTCCAATATGAAGCCTCCCCATCAACTACTACCCATTGTCTTCTGTCAATCAGCCAGAAAATCCACCATGTGATCTTTAATTAGTCTTTCTAATAATTTGCAAATCACCGATGTTAAACTCACTGGTCTATAGTTCTCCGACTTGTTTCTCGAACATTTGTTAAATAACGGTATAATGTTTGCTTCTTTCCATTCTAAAGGAACCACTCCCTTGACAAGTTGAAAACTGCTGCAAGCGGTATGATACTTTGTTCTACAATTCCCAATAGTAGTTTGGGTGGAATCCCATCCACTCCAGGTGATTTATTATCCTTCATTGCCCTTTCTTTTCTTAGCATTTCCGGGGTTACAATTAACTGTACTGGTATTGGCAGTGAACTAATATCTTCCCTGGTAAACACCGAACTAAAACACTCATACGCAAGCTAATTTTTGTTCGTAGCTTATCTTTGAATATCTGATTTCAGCTGTAACTTGGTTAAGTGCTTCTTTATAAATGTTGTAGTCTTCATCATTTCCAGTACGTCTAAATGACTTCCAGTCATTTGTTTGTACTTAATTTTTCTAATAGTTTTTTTCGATAACTGATTCTTTTTGGACCGTTTCCCTTGTTTTTTCAAGGGAACAAATTTATCGACGATTCACTCAATTTCACTCATTTAGGATTTCTGCCAGTAAGAATCTCTCATATTATATTTCCAGCACTATCTTCTATTTTGCATAAACAATCTTGCTGTCATGTTTTATATTACAAGCTAATTTTTGTTCATAGCTTCTCTTTGAATTTCTAATTTCAGTTGTAGCTTGGTTAAGTCCTTCTTTATAAATGTTGTAGTCTTTATCATTTCCAGTGCGTCTATCTGACTTCCACATCATTTATTTGTACTTAATTAAGTGCTTCTTTCAATGAGTGTTTCTTTCTGGGCCGTTTCCCTTGTTTTTTCAATGGAACAAACTTACCGACAATGCACTCAATTTCACTTCTTAAGATATTCCAGCATTCTGTTGCTGTCTTATTCTTCAGTGTGTTATTCCAGTTTATCTTTGCTAAATGTTTCCTCGTCCTTATACCTCCATTATTGGGAAATTTCTCCTGTACTGCTTTTTACTACCCCTGGTTATTCCTTTCTGATTTTACTTTGATGGTAAAATGTATCTGGTTGTGATCACTACTCCCCAGTGGCTCACATATCTTGACATTGTCAACTAATTCATTCTGTGAGGACAAAACTATGTCTAAGAGGAGATCAGTGTGGCTGGACATTAGCATATGGGTGCACATCACTGTTGCCAACAATAACATAAGTAAACCACACGAATATGCCAGCTTAAGATATATGTTACCACAGCGGTTTGTGCCAAGAATCCAGGGAAGGTGCAGCAACATGTGGGTGGTCTAACCCGGGGGTTTAACACACAGGAAGGGGAAACACAGTAGGTTACAATGTGGTCTTGACTCAACAGACAATAGGTCTGGCATGCAGAATTGTTTGTGAATGTCAATGACGAACATAAGACGGTGCGCCTAATGGAACTGTTTGTGAATGTCAATGACGAACATAAGACAGTGCACCTAATGGAACTGTTTGTGAATGTCAATGACGAACAAAAGACAGTGCACCTAATGGAACTGTTTGTGAATGTCAATGACGAACATAAGACGGTGCGCCTAATGGAACTGTTTGTGAATGTCAATGACGAACATAAGACGGTGCACCTAATGGAACTGTTTGTGAATGTCAATGACGAACATAAGACGGTGCGCCTAATGGAACTGTTTGTGAATGTCAATGACGAATATAAGACGGTGCGGTGCGCCTAATGGAACTGTTTGTGAATGTCAATGACGAACATAAGACGGTGCGCCTAATGGAACTGTTTGTGAATGTCAATGACGAACATAAGACAGTGCACCTAATGGAACTGTTTCTGCAAGTTTGTTTACACGTGATCTATAAATGCATGCACATCTGTGCATCAGCCTCATCAGGACAAACTTCATGATGACATTGGCACCTCAAGTTATTTATTAAAAGCATGTTCATTTGCTAGTTTAATCATTAGTTTGGTCAAATGCAGTGAGTGGTACAGGTCTTGCAGCCCATGAAAGCTTTTCCACTCTCTACTAATGATAGGTGGCACATTTGGGGGTAAAGTTCAACCTCACAAGCTCCACATTTTCCCCTGAGAGTGTCATCGCCGAAATATCCAGAATTCGCAGACATTTTCTGAAAGCACTGCTCGTAGGAACGATGATGATTTGTATTCAAGGCATGTAAGAAATACAACATAAATACATGCACACATCACTCGAGTATGAAGCAAGTTTCCCCACCGAGCTACATTTACGGTGTTTATAGGGAGAATGGTCATCGTGCAATCTCTTAGGGTATTTCAACAAATCAAGGGAGGGATAACTCATGTCTACATAGTAGATACCAAACTAATTGAGACAAGTGATCTGCTTTATTTTACTATCTGGTGTTGCTGTCATTAAACTGACATGACTGTTAACACTGAAGTGTGTATGGTTACCGTGCACCTGCTAGTGGTCATGTGATAAACATGATATCACTATCTAACATGCGTTTCACAAATGTCAACAACAGACATTACACTTACCTATTCAATTCAATACAATTTTGAATGCCAAATGTTCAAATAAACAAAGGTATATCTAGAAGACACATGCTCCCCTCTGGAAAGAGCAATTCAAGGAATTAGCATTAAGTGATCAATCATTCCCTTGTGAATAACCTTCCTCTCGGGTATATATACTTTGTTGCTTATTTCAACACACTGCATCATGTATTATTCCATTGCACAGTTTCTAACAGAAAACAATTAATTCTGGACAATCAAATGTATTCTAACTTAGAATAAATGGTCACGGTCTGTTAACGTTTAGTAAAGTAACCACTAACAAGCACAAATACATAGCCAGCAATCAAGTTTGACCACTAACCTTAGTAGCCAGCAATCACATCTGACCACTAACCTTAGTATATTGTTGATTTCACAACCACAAAATATAAATATAAAAAAGAAATGTTGCATTATAATTATAATGAGACATTCTGGACTAAATTATTCATGTACAACAATATAACAACATAATTATACCTGAATTACATTTTATAAATAAAATACAACTACAAACAAACCTAATTTATTTGTAATAACAGCAGCAAACAAACCCAATATCTACATTCTTACGTCACTGACTAATTGGCTACTGATTCATAACAGCAGTCATTGCAAATTAATTTATCAAATTTAGGCAACAAAATATTTAAACGGTATCAAATATATGCTACTGATATAATGACACGGAGGCTAAACTTTATTGGTTAAGTCTGATACTGGCATAACTTATACAGAACAGGTGTAAAAGTGTGCTCTCATTACAGAAATCAGTAATTACTAATAATAATATACAATGTTATTTCAATAACTGCGGCAAACTGTTTGCCCGGCCACATCAACCCGAGTCTGTTGACTAGGTGTAGCAGCATGCCAGGAAATGGAAGTTCCAAGAAGTGAATGCCAGGTAAATGTCAGAGGTAACTCCACCAGGCTAGAGTCATCAAGCAGCCCCCGTTGGCACGACAACCCGGTAAGAATGCCTTGGTTTATTCCGGTTAAAACCACGGTCTACTGCGTTGATATAGCTTAATGGCATTACACAACATGTCGCTTTGACCTATAATCTTTTTATGAATTGTGCAGAAACCATCAGCATGCCATGGCAACTAAGGTATGTTTTGGTTGGCTGAACTGTACATAAGTTTGTTAGCTGTAGATATGAAATATACCATCTCAATGTACTTGCAGTTTGTTATGTTGGTTTCTGTATTGGTCATGTCACCTTAAATTAAAGTCTCCCATGTATTTTGATTCATGATTCACTTGAAAGTTTTACCCAACATTCCAGTCATCTACATGAACAAATCTGAAGTTTGGATTCTGTATTCTAAGTAGCTTATGTGATACTGCTATTTTACTAGGCATGGTAGGTGTCAAATTTTGCATGCAAATCGCAACCATTATTTTCATGCTATATCTCAAGTCCCATCAATACAAATTTAAAGTGAATCCGAAGTGTGTAAGCGATACCAAATATTTGTTGATTTAAAATTACCCCTACATACCAGTGTAAATGATAGTCTTCTCAAAAAAGGTAGACAGTCAACACCTTCACTGAATACACCGGCACTGCAGATTTAGGAGGAACCGTCACTAACGAGATTGATCACGTCTCAGTATATCAACAACGCAAGAATATTCCAGGCAATTCCAGGGTCTGCTGCTGCACTGGAAGTGTTCAACATAACAAGCGTGTGGTCCCCTAAATATTTTGTCAGTCTCAAACTTCCACAAGACTAGTAACTCAACCTTCTGGCTTGCCAGACTCAGACTTATTTATTCTGACTAGACAACAATAGTGCATGTGGAAAATGCTACGAATTCACACGAGTGTAAGAAGCTCTCATTAAGACACTATATATCTCGCTCGTAGCAGCCGCCCAAAATAGAGAAATAAGTCAAATTCTTGCAATATGAAGAAATACATGTATGATATATTCCAGCCCCATCATCAACAGTCTCTTGCAAAAAAACTGTGCTTCATCATAGTGTAGAAGATGAGGGTTAATGGTGTTATTCCATGGGGTACGGACATTTGCCCCCTGGACACACACCCTTTCCCCTGACTTTCTTTCATGAACATATTGGCCCTGGACATTTCCCCCACTACTAAAATGAAAAGGTAGTTTCCCTCTCTGTGTGTGTTTATTGTAATGATAAACATAATGTAATATAGTTTTAAAGTTTTCATAAAGATGACGCTGATAATAAGAATGCTGTGGTTTAATATAGCAAGGTTATATAGGTAAGTTTTAAAATGACTGCAGAATTGTTTAATATTTTTAACTGATCTAAGACCAAGATGGAGCATATATTAAAGTCAGAGCAACAACAGAAAAAGTAGTTCCAATGTTAATACTGAATCTAGGAACAACAATTGCTGCCTACATATTTTACCTGCTAAACTGCACTGAAGCAATTCTCTACAGATGCTATCGAAACAAAATGTCATTTCTGTCTGATGCTCTCAGACCAGGCACCAAACACCAGCACAAACAAGGCACCTAACAAGGTTCAACTTCTATCAGATAAGCAATGACATAATACAATCTACTCGACCAGGTAATTCATGGAAGCCATACAATTTGAGGCATCACCAAGTCGATGTGCTGCGCACGTTACCACGGCAACACTTATGCCTATCGCATCACCATGCATGACCAGAGCCTTGCTGCTGTCAACTCACGAGATTGTTTCAAAAGTAAAATGGCAAGAGCGGTGATAAGAAGAACCCCAGGAGAGACTGTCAGTTCGGCTTACGCCACTCAACTCACAACAACAGAATTTCAATCGCACAAACTCACCGTTTTTCATTCCCTCCAGAGGTTCCACTATGGCTTGTAGTATGTCGAAACCGCAGCTGCTGCTTTTTTACAATTATTGCAACTGTATTTCCTGCGCTAATTCTGTTAGAAATATATGCATCTAAACGTGATGTCTGTTTAACCAGGAATAAACACTCCCAAATGTCATGTCTGTTTAATGTTTATATTTTGAACAATTTAGTGGGTGTTAATATATATGCCTTATTATTTGCAATTTATTCTATTTCATCCACTGTGTCCTGTACAGCTGTAATACTGGACAGCAATTTTCACAAGAAAGCCGCTTGTACAAGTGTTACTGGCAATAACCTACCATTTATTGTCATCCATACAACTAGCAGCTAATAAGTTTCTAGTACTAATGTCTTGGGCTTGTTAATTGTATGTCTTAAATGACACTTGCTAATCACACATGCTAATCACTTGCAATGCACTCTTGTAGAATGTATGATACAGAGCCTGGCACTCAGAGTACTAATTAACAGAATGCCCTCAGCAAAATACCTAACTTCAAAGTATCACAGCAAATGACAGAGTCAATGTAACCAACGACATCTGCCCTGAACGCAATCTACAAATGAAAAAGTTACGTTTCCGAGAATTTAGATGGTGCAGAACTGTTCTTCTTACTATAAAATATATACTGTACTATTTGTAATTTAAGTGTGTAATCTGACACTATAACATAACTTGCCAGAAATAACATCACATAGCATATATATATATATATATATATAATGACTCTCAAATATCAATGCAGACTCCAATTCTATCACAGATTCTGTTCAATTAAACTAGTTAAATTATGTCTTTGTCCTTGTAGCTTTTCATCCTGTATGATTAACGTAATCATAATTGTATCATTCGTAATGGAAATGTCTGGGTGCTGTAATCGGAAGCATAATTTATCAGGTGTCAGGAGCTTGGCTGTATAATCCATAATTGTGAGTGGTCCAGCCTGCGCAGTGATGCCCACAAGATGTATCTACAGGTAATTACGCAGGACCCGCCTTCATCGGCAACACAGAAACACAACCACTTGTCAAGATTCCCTTCAGTTGCTGACGAGTGCGGCACGGATCTCTTCAAAATACTCATACAAAAGCTACTCCATTAGCAAGTCAGCCGCTTTGAAGCAGGCAAATGCACACGGGAGCATTCACATACGTAGTTTGTGCTGTCAGTCAACTAAAGTCACTGATTGTGACAACTGCGAATGACATCCAGCAGGAGAGTCGACGAAGACTGGACCACTTACAGACCAAGAACATCTCCAGTCCTGCTTGACCTCTCATGGAGCTGGAGAATAAGATTGAAACAACACTTCTCCAATAACTATTCTTGGGCGTTTTCATCTCTCCAAACATTCTTGTTCCTTCTTTGATTGACACCCTCCAACTATATTTTGCTTTACCCAATTTTAGTGTCCCTGTCATGTAATATTTGTAAGAAATTTCTTAATGGGAGCTTTCCCTGATTTGTCAGTATCATTCTTAGAGTTAGGAATGGTTCAGTGTTCTTTTTGGCTGTTAATAATATGACCAGCGGGTCTTGGAAGGAGGACAATGAATTTGGGAGGTCAATGAGTGCAGGTCACTGGATGTGAAAGGTCACTGAATATGAAAGGGCACTGAATGTGAAAGGTCGCTGAATGTGAAAGGGCACTGAATGTGAAAGGTCACTGAGTGTGGGAGGTCAATGAGTGCGGGAGGTCATCGAGTGTGGGAGGTACTTCGTAAAGAATACAGATTGTTGTGGATTCATCTTCTCAGAAAGACACCATCTTCACTGCTGCTCACATTTAATACTCACCAACCAATGCACCAGTTAGTCCGGGTGTAGCCCAGTGAAGCATGCATTAGGGTTTGCACTGTTTTTTTCATTTTTGTGATGTTCTAACATTCAAAGTCAATAATCAGACGGATGCCACCCTGGCACCCTTGAGCATTTTTGCATAAACTCATTAATATGCAAATTAGTCATCGCCATTAAAATATATACAGTGTAGTACTTTTCTGAATATCTCGAATTGTAAACATTCAAACAATCAAAACGATGTGTCCAAACGCATGTTTTCAGGGTATCTGGGTATGATTATGTCAGTGAACAAATTATAGTATGCATATTTGTCGCATGAATATGCAAATTAGCTGTGACCAATATAACTTCATGGTACTCAATAGGCGAGCGATAGGCACTATTTAACGGACTGATTTAAATGTCCCCCTCGCCATATAAACCCAAATTGTATACCCTAGATATCCCCATCACAACGACGCTTATCGTAGAACTAGCATGACTCCAAGGTTAAACAAGGTCACTGTCAAATGATAATATTTCAAAATTGTCCGCTTCTGCAAACGTATTATAATTACAATGGTTGCATATCTACCTTTATTAATAATAAAATAGCCATGCCATATATTTTTGGAAAGCTTATTGTTTCCCGGTCAAAGCAGGATACGATATGGAGCTGTTACACTGTATAGTAAGTGTGGAGCTAAGGTCAAACAAGGTCACCATGAGATGATGAATATCCAAACTTTTGCAATACCGCGAACGTCATTAAGCTACAATAACTTCATTGCCTATTGAGGAGATACACACGAAAAGCTTGAGGTTATTTGGTCAGAGCTAATTTGCATATTCATGTGACAAATTAGCATACCATGATTTGTTCAATGACATAATCATAACCACATACCCTGAAAACATGCGTTTGGACACATCATTTTGATTGTTTGGATGTTTGCAATTCGAGATATTCAGAAAAGTAGTTTATTTAAATGGGGACACCCAATTTGCATATTAATGAGTTTCTACAAAAATGCTCAAGGGTGCCAAGGTGACATCTGTCGGATTACTGACCTAGAAGGTTAGATGATCACAAAAATGCAACAAAACATCATGCAGACCTTAATGCACGGTCCACCTTAAAAAGAGTGTTTGACTGCTGGACTAAATGGCTAAATAAAACAAACGTAAACTGACAATTTCTGCTAATAATTCAGGACACACATGTGCAACAGTCATTATTCACACTTTTTAATGTGCAGATTTTTACAGTTCTTTTTGTAAGCAGCAAGAAAGTGCAAAACTATTTAGTGGGTCCATTAATTGGCTGTGCATCTATAAATTAGTAATGCATTACTACCGTAAGAATCAGCAAGCCAAAACATTCGTATTTACTATAGTTGTCATTCTTTTTCTCCAGAATGAGACCAGGAAACAAACATAACCTATACCCACCCACAACTGGTCAAAAATCTACCAAAAATCAATTGTTTGTCGATTACCCAACCACAAAGTTTTCCAATGAAATAATTTCCACCTTTCTTAGACGTGGACAGCATCTGCCAAGAGAATACGTCCGGTAGCCTCAAATACTGATGATACGATGATGTTCCCAAGTAATTTTCCTTCCTCCCCACTGACTCTGACAACTCTTCCCATTCACGGAAAAGGTCACGTCTCTCCTGAGAACTGACTGAGAAGAGCAGCAAGTGGGTTTAGGTTATACCCCGTTGTAATTGTTAAACCGAGTCAATTATGTCCGACATGCGGCATCTATTAATTATGAATGAGCGCGGCACATGAGCAGACCGAGCTTGCCGCCCAGCAACAAGTTCTCTCATTAGAACGAGGCAATGTTGGCCACAAATCACACGTGTTCGCCTCACGCCTCATCCATGATACTGTTTATATATTTAATAAATTATAACAGCTGCCAACGATCAACATTATTTTAATCCTAGAGAATTCTTTGCAAGACGTGACATTCAGGTTTATCTTAAAGGGTGCTAAATACAAACCTAAGGGCAACTCAGGGCTATAATTTCAATAAATAAATCTCCTGAAGGTTTTTTTTTATCTATGAAGTACCAAAAATCAGGTTAATTTTAATTAAAATTTCTTGTTAATTGTTCCATATACATCTTGATCTTTATTTATTATTGTGACTATCGAACTTAAAAGGTAACGAAGGCACAACGAAAGGAGTGCAGATTAACGCAGACGAACACATGAAATAGAAATGCAGTGTGTTCCCAAAGCCCCGGCGACCGGCGGGATCGCAGACAACAGCTAATCAGTCCGCCAGCTACTGAATCAACCCCATATAATTATGTTCTCTTGTTTTTTAGGTGAAAGAATGGCTCAATTTGACAAAATCCACACAAAAATAAGCCGGCCCAGATATTGACTACCTAAGTGTGCTTGACCACTGCCTGAGATGGTCAAAAGTACACTCCCACTAACTGCATGTTACGAACGGCTTGCGTTGATTTCAACAGGCACCATCGAATGGAGTCTGCAACAATAACTATGCCTTATAGGCCTATTTCTAACACATATTTCCCAAATACTAGAAAAGGTTGTAGCAAGTCGTCTAATGTCTCACATTAGTACAAATATAGACGGTTTCATTCAACAGAGACTGCCCTCTTAAAGGTTCACAATGATATCAACTTGAACGTTAATAATGGTAAATTGACTGCATTTACCTTACTAGATCTCTCTGCCGCTTTTGACACGATTGATCATAACATTCTCATTGAACACCTATTAAAGTGGTACGGCATATCTGGCACAGCTCTAAGCTGGTTTTCTTTATACCTAACTGATAGATACCAAACCATAAAGATTGTGAACTGCTTTTCGACTGCACTGCCAACTTTGCCAACACTAAGCTCTGTTATACAAAGACATAACTTGGGTCATCATCTTTATGCTGATGATACTCAGATCTACATTTCGTTGGCTACCCCGGATACAAATCACTCCATTAACCAATTTAGTGATTGCTTCCAAGATATCTTCCACTGGATGACTGAGAGCAAATTGAAATTAAATGCAAATAAAACTGAATTTTGATTGGTACTCCAATGCAGCGTAGTAAACATGATGGTTTTTATTTATTTTAAATCAGCATACCACGCCGGCAACCTCGGTGCAGAATCTAGGAGTGGTCTTTGATAGTAACAACAACACATATCTCAAAAGTGTCGCTGCTAGTTTTATCATATTGGTGATCTTCGCTGTATTCGCCAGTATATGTCACTTTCTGTTGCTAAAACTATTGCTACAGTGCTTGTTAGCAGCAGACTTAACTATTTCAATTCCCTCCTTTATAATATCGATAGCAATTGTCTGGCAAGGGTAGTTACAAGATCTCCAAATTTTTCTCACTCTCTACTACTTTGCATTGGCTTCCTGTACGATATCGTATAATATTTAAGATCTGTACCATTACATACCAGGCACTATCCAGTAAGCAACCTTCTTATCTGCATTCACTGCTTACTCCTGTAAGAAAACCTATCCAGCTTCGACCATCTAGTTCTGACCTACTTTTTGTTCCTAGCATCAACATTAACATTGGAACTAGGGGTTTTTCTGTTGCTGCACCAACTCTTTGGAATATGCTCCCTCTTAGTGTTTATCAGTTGAAAATATTACAAAATTCCGCCGTCATTTAAAAACTTATCGTTACAACATTGCTTATCCACTGTAGCTCCCTAGCGCCTTGACCCATCTGTTGACAACAGGGATGAGAACAGAGGAAGAATAAAATCACTGGTAATCACAGAGTATGCACAGGGACCCAATTCACCGCTGGGGGTTTGTGGATTTTGAATTTGTGCACAGGATGTGCTGCAGACCAGCTGCCATAATGTTAGGCCGCTAGAGGGACTGTGTGATCAAGGCTGGTGATATAATATAGGTCAGTCATATGAGCCCATATCTCCGGGACCCTGTCTAGACCTTCCTACATGTTAGCCCCCCCATACTAAAAACATTTCTCCTCAGATTTATACGATTCACAGCAATGACCTTGGAGACCCAGAATCCGTGGTAAACCGCGATCAGTGGGAAATTCTATCCTTGTGACAACTAGAATACTGCTAATGGATTTTGAGGTGACCAATCTTTTTGTCTTGATATGCCTCTGAGCTTGGTTTCCAAGGATTTAAGCATAATAGAAGTCATCTTATTATTATTAAAAGTTTTTTTACCTGGAAACTAAATAAAACTTAATATATTGCTATATATCTGGCATGTTTCCATGGTAACTTGAATGGTTGTTGTCAAAACATTTTTTTTTTAATATCAGATTAGCGTCATCCATTGTTATTCTAAATTTAAAATTTTGCATTTGGAAATCGATAACAGCTGCAAGTGTGAATCGCTTCAACGTCAGCAAGTGAAATGGTTTGTTGGACCCAGCACGGCCAGTTGTGTAGCAATGTGACATCATACTTCAGTGCTCTGCAGGCTTCATGGTAGACACCTGGTGACATAGGCTTCATGGTAGACACCTGGTGACATAGGCTTCATGGTAGACACCTGGTGACATAGGCTTCATGGTAGACACCTGGTGACATAGGCTTCATGGTAGACACCTGGTGACATAGGCTTCATGGTAGACACCTGGTGACATAGGCTTCATGGTAGACACCTGGTGACATAGGCTTCATGGTAGACACCTGGTGACATAGCCTTCATGGTAGACACCTGGTGACATAGGCTTCATGGTAGACACCTGGTGACATAGGCTTCATGGTAGACACCTGGTGATATAGGCTTCATGGTAGACACCTGGTGACATAGGCTTCATGGTAGACACCTGGTGACATAGGCTTCATGGTAGACACCTGGTGACATAGCCTTCATGGTAGACACCTGGTGACATAGGCGTTGTGGTACATACTTGGTTACACAACCTCCATGATACACCCCTTATGATATACAATACAGGAAGTTTTATGAAGCAGTGTCACAATGTATGCCCTGTGTGAATAGTGTTCTGTATGTACTGTCCCGTATGACTAGTGTTCTGTATGTACTGTCCCGTATGACTAGTGTTCTGTATGTACTGTCCCGTATGACTAGTGTTCTGTATGTACTGTCCCGTATGACTAGTGTTCTGTATGTACTGTCCCGTATGACTAGTGTTCTGTATGTACTGTCCCGTATGACTAGTGTTCTGTATGTACTGTTCCGTATGACTAGTGTTCTGTATGTACTGTCCCGTATGAATAGTGTTCTGTATGTACTGTCCCGTATGAATAGTGTTCTGTATGTACTGTCCCGTATGACTAGTGTTCTGTATGTACTGTTCCGTATGACTAGTGTTCTGTATGTACTGTCCCGTATGACCAGTGTTCTGTATGTACTGTCCCGTATGACCAGTGTTCTGTATGTACTGTCCCGTATGACTAGTGTTCTGTATGTACTGTCCCGTATGACTAGTGTTCTGTATGTACTGTCCCGTATGAATAGTGTTCTGTATGTACTGTCCCGTATGACTAGTGTTCTGTATGTACTGTTCCGTATGACTAGTGTTCTGTATGTACTGTCCCGTATGAATAGTGTTCTGTATGTACTGTCCCGTATGAATAGTGTTCTGTATGTACTGTCCCGTATGACTAGTGTTCTGTATGTACTGTCCCGTATGACTAGTGTTCTGTATGTACTGTCCCGTATGACTAGTGTTCTGTATGTACTGTTCCGTATGACTAGTGTTCTGTATGTACTGTCCCGTATGACTAGTGTTCTGTATGTACTGTCCCGTATGACCAGTGTTCTGTATGTACTGTCCCGTATGACTAGTGTTCTGTATGTACTGTCCCGTATGACTAGTGTTCTGTATGTACTGTCCCGTATGACTAGTGTTCTGTATGTACTGTCCCGTATGAATAGTGTTCTGTATGTACTGTTCCGTATGACTAGTGTTCTGTATGTACTGTCCTGTATGAATAGTGTTCTGTATGTACTGTCCCGTATGACTAGTGTTCTGTATGTACTGTCCCGTATGACTAGTGTTCTGTATGTACTGTCCCGTATGACTAGTGTTCTGTATGTACTGTCCCGTATGACTAGTGTTCTGTATGTACTGTTCCGTATGACTACTGTTCTGTATGTACTGTCCCGTATGACTAGTGTTCTGTATGTACTGTCCCGTATGAATAGTGTTCTGTATGTACTGTTCCGTATGACTAGTGTTCTGTATGTACTGTTCCGTATGACTAGTGTTCTGTATGTACTGTCCTGTATGAATAGTGTTCTGTATGTACTGTCCCGTATGACTAGTGTTCTGTATGTACTGTCTCGTATGACTAGTGTTCTGTATGTACTGTCCCGTATGACTAGTGTTCTGTATGTACTGTCCCGTATGAATAGTGTTCTGTATGTACTGTCCCGTATGAATAGTGTTCTGTATGTACTGTCCCGTATGACTAGTGTTCTGTATGTACTGTTCCGTATGACTAGTGTTCTGTATGTACTGTCCCGTATGACTAGTGTTCTGTATGTACTGTCCCGTATGACCAGTGTTCTGTATGTACTGTCCCGTATGACTAGTGTTCTGTATGTACTGTCCCGTATCACTAGTGTTCTGTATGTACTGTCCCGTATGACTAGTGTTCTGTATGTACTGTCCCGTATGACTAGTGTTCTGTATGTACTGTCACGTATGAATAGTGTTCTGTATGTACTGTCCCGTATGACTAGTGTTCTGTATGTAGTGTTCCGTATGACTAGTGTTCTGTATGTACTGTCCTGTATGAATAGTGTTCTGTATGTACTGTCCCGTATGACTAGTGTTCTGTATGTACTGTCCCGTATGACTAGTGTTCTGTATGTACTGTCCCGTATGACTAGTGTTCTGTATGTACTGTCCCGTATGACTAGTGTTCTGTATGTACTGTCCCGTATGAATAGTGTTCTGTATGTACTGTCCCGTATGACTAGTGTTCTGTATGTACTGTCCCGTATGACCAGTGTTCTGTATGTACTGTCCCGTATGACCAGTGTTCTGTATGTACTGTCCCGTATGACTAGTGTTCTGTATGTACTGTCCCGTATGACTAGTGTTCTGTATGTACTGTCCCGTATGACTAGTGTTCTGTATGTACTGTCCCGTATGACTAGTGTTCTGTATGTACTGTTCCGTATGACTAGTGTTCTGTATGTACTGTCCCGTATGACTAGTGTTCTGTATGTACTGTCCCGTATGACCAGTGTTCTGTATGTACTGTCCCGTATGACTAGTGTTCTGTATGTACTGTCCCGTATGACTAGTGTTCTGTATGTACTGTCCCATATGACTAGTGTTCTGTATGTACTGTCCCGTATGAATAGTGTTCTGTATGTACTGTCCCGTATGACTAGTGTTCTGTATGTACTGTTCCGTATGACTAGTGTTCTGTATGTACTGTCCCGTATGAATAGTGTTCTGTATGTACTGTCCCGTATGACTAGTGTTCTGTATGTACTGTCCCGTATGACTAGTGTTCTGTATGTACTGTCCCGTATGACTAGTGTTCTGTATGTACTGTTCCGTATGACTAGTGTCCCGTATGACTAGTGTTCTGTATGTACTGTCCCGTATGAATAGTGTTCTGTATGTACTGTCCCGTATGACTAGTGTTCTGTATGTACTGTTCCGTATGACTAGTGTTCTGTATGTACTGTCCCGTATGACTAGTGTTCTGTATGTACTGTCCCGTATGAATAGTGTTCTGTATGTACTGTCCCGTATGACTAGTGTTCTGTATGTACTGTCCCGTATGACTAGTGTTCTGTATGTACTGTCCCGTATGAATAGTGTTCTGTATGTACTGTCCCGTATGACTAGTGTTCTGTATGTACTGTCCCGTATGACTAGTGTTCTGTATGTACTGTCCCGTATGAATAGTGTTCTGTATGTACTGTCCCGTATGACTAGTGTTCTGTATGTACTGTCCCGTATGACTAGTGTTCTGTATGTACTGTCCCGTATGACTAGTGTTCTGTATGTACTGTCCCGTATGAATAGTGTTCTGTATGTACTGTCCCGTATGAATAGTGTTCTGTATGTACTGTCCCGTATGACTAGTGTTCTGTATGTACTGTCCCGTATGACTAGTGTTCTGTATGTACTGTCCCGTATGAATAGTCATGGTGGTATATCTGTTGGATGACACACACTTGCTAACACCGACCCAGTAGCACACAGTCTAGGGTATATGCTGACAGTTTGGCCAGCTGCTTGCTTTCATTCAGTGGCTGTGGGCAGTGTTTGAAGCAGTAAACAAACTGAACCCATGTGGCCCCTCAGCCATCCAACTAATCGAAGCTTAACGCGCCAACTTGTGACATAAGAGCACAAAGCCACACTATAAGCTCTGGGTATGCAAGAAAGCCACACAATTTAATCAAGTGGCTACTCGGAAGACTGCTGATTTCTGAGCATGTATGCAGTCCAAGCAGTTGCTGTATGAGAGGCCACCAGTACTTACTGACATAACATAGTCATTGTCCCCCCCAACCATGGGATTGTGGTGGGTCTTTCCTAACATTGTATGTATGTAGAGACAAATCCAGCAGGTTTCACTGGAGGCGGTAATAAAAACAGTCTATTTTGTAAAAAAGGTGCTAAAAATTCCCTCATCTCAAAATATAATGGTTGTCGTTTGTTCATCAATATTTTTCTCATGAATATACATGATTGATGATTTTGAAATAGAAACTCATGCGAACACTGCACATTTGGCTGCAAAATTATTATATTAAATGTTGTTCTGAAAATAAAACTGTTGTTGTAACTGAAACAACAGCTCGGTATACATTACACTGTGTGACGACGGGCACGGTTTAGATGCCAACAATCGTGGTACATTTCTGTTTACCAGAGGTGCTGGCAAATACACAAAGGCTAAACTCTATAGAAAAACTCACCAATCTGCCGGGTATACACGGAATGCCACTTGGCAAAGTAGTTATCCCCGCAGGTGCCTCAAAACAAAGGTTATCACAATCCCCCAGTGGCAAGTGTCAGACATGTCTTCGCATGGATGGGTTGTGGAGGAAGAACTTCTACATGCCATGTCGTTCAGTGCACAGGTAAGTGGAGGTGTGCTACCACTGCCGCATGTACGTACCTCCACAGGCCGGCCACCCAGACTCACAAGCAGCAGCAGAACTATGACAGCCCACCCACGGCAGCAGCCAGCGGGACTGAGCCTGCTTAAGTCAGCTGTCAGACAATCCAAGGTAGGTCGACGCCGGCTAATCTCTATGTGTGACTGCCAACACCCAGTACATTTGCCAGGCTTCTTGGAACGTAGTCAACCGGCAGTGAATTTCCTACACCCGAAGTCATCGACGACGATCCCGCAATTCCGCCATCTTTAACGCGGGTTCAATCCCGACGCAACCCCGACGGTCTCACATCCATGACCGGCTGTGATGAAATGCGTGCGCAACGAATGCATGCATTTGCACCTGATTATGCCATAAATGCATGCACATACATAACCGTTATGTTAAAACATGTATGCGATGGCGACACGTTTGCCTCCTCTGCAAGGGTCACGTTATTATAATGCACCGCATCAGCACTGCACTCGAGAGCACATGCTGCATTATGCGACCACTGCTGCCGATGCATCTTCTAATGCGCACGCTTAATAGTCATCCTAGAATTTCTTGCCGACTGTCATCAATTGACTCCTACTGACGGTGCGTGCGTCGGCAAACGCTGCCACACGGATACATATGCATATGGGTGCCCAGGCAGCCAAATCAATACTTTCATTATGTCCTAAAGCAGTCAAAGATATCCCTAATAAGAAATTCTAAACCATATTATCACAGGCTGTATTTGCAAATTGTATACTGTATCATGCTTGTGACAAATAAGCTTTAAAGTATTTTGTTATATATCACAGCTAATGCTGAGAATTAGGTTCATTGAACAACTGTTTTATGGGATATTGCAACACTGGAATTACCAATAATTATAAGATCTCAGTTGGTTAAAATTAATATCGTAACAAAATCATTCATCTTCTAATTTTTCTAGTAATATTTTCAAAAATACACGATTTGATGATGAATGTAAATATGAGTTTTATGACATAAAATGTCTCTGCATTACTTCAGTAAAGACAGACCAACAAATCTTCACATTTGAAGGTGAAACAAAACATTGTTCACCAGTTGTAAACATATATATACACACTTAAATTCATGTACAATCTTATATTAACTGTACACGTTAAATTACAAGTGATTAACATTTGGACGAAAGTCCAGCAATGAACCCTGGCTCTGCCGGAACATTAAGTCAAATCTTAGGAAAATCTCTTTCAATATTACTGAACATTCTTCAGGATAGTTCGTTTTCAAATTCGAAACTTTCATTTTTCATATCCAAGAATAATGTTAAATTACCTGGTAGAGGCTTTCGTTGACGTGTCACGTCGACTTCATCAGTACTTATGACGCTGAATGACGTCATCGTACATGTGTACGATGACGTCAATTGGCATTAATGTTCTGAGATTTACAACATTTTGCCAAGAAATCTGTCCATGTTTTGCTGGCCTGGAGACAAGTATTGAAAGCTATGCAGATTTTGTCTAACTGTTGAAAGTTGTATTTAAAACACCCTTTCTCTTTAAGTTGTGCAAGACTGACGGACATTAATTTTATGTATAGACATTCATTATGGAATGGCTAACATCCTTCTTATGCCAACGCAAACAGCGAGTGAAGATCGGCCGTATCAAGTCGAAGTACACTATTGTGAACGCAGGCGTGCCACAAGGAACAAACATCCAGCCGATAATTATCAACGACAGACAGATAGAACAAGTAAACTGCACTCGCCTTCTAGGTGTCACACTTTCACATGATCTTACATGGCAACTTCACATCAATGAAATCACCGCTAAAGCGTTGCAAAGACTATATTTCATAATCCTGCTCAAACGAGCAGGAGTCGAACCCCATCATCTCGTCAAGATATATACAACACTAATCCGATCGGTCCTTGAATATGCCTGCCAGGTGGGGCATACGAGCTTAACGAAAAGGCAAACCAAGCAGCTGGAAAGTATCCAGAGATGAGCTATGCGGATAATATATTCCATGACGTGTGTTACAATGAAGCCATCGCCACAGCGAGACTACCAACGCTGGCAGACCGGAGGGAGACGTTGTGCAGAACTTTATTCACAAACATACAACAACCTAACCACAAACTGCACCATCTACTGCCTCCCTCCCGGACACCTCCATACGCAATCCGAAACGCACGTGTGTACAGTGCTCCTCGGTGTAGGACCGAACGCTTTAAGAACTCTTATAACTTATGGACTGTATCACTGGCTGTAATTGGACATTTTATTTCCTACGAATTACCCGCAATTGACAGTGAATCTTGTTTTAGTTATTTATTCTATTTACTTATTTATACGCAAATTAAACATTTCAATTAGTTATAATTTAACTTATTTAGGTTGTATATTCCATTTACTATTTACTCTTTTTATTAATCTACTTTATTTAATTGTTTTATCAATTTTAATGTACCTATTGTACTTTTCAGCCTCTATGGCTGCCAAGGAAAAATAAACTTATTATTATAACAAAGACAACTCTCTGATGTTAAAAGTATGTTGACTTATTATTAGTTATGTTATGCATTGTTTCCTCCTTTAGGTCGTTCAGTATTTTAATGAATGACTTTTTAATTATGTTTCTACCGGTCCACTGTAACCTTTGTCAAGTTTCAAATTACCTTTTAATTAATTAATGATTATTGTTAGATGCATAAAATATAACTTCTACCATCATAAATCTGGTTCAATTACATGCATGTGCACGTGCATGTTAAAACGCGCTCATGTATATTAAGTATACAAGTATACGATATTACAAAAACATAATTTCACCCAGATACAGGGAGAAATAGGAGAAGACAGTTATTAATAGCAACACTCTGCGCTCATGTAAGATATGTTGTATTATGATAACAACACAAGAGAGGTTTTTCTGCAGCATTCTAGGAAGTGTCTGGCTAATTGCTTTACTATCTACCACGAGAGGAGCCCAGGAAACGTGCGGGAGGGCCATGTGTAACAAGATTGGCGTCTCCGCGGTGGATGGCACATGTTCAGGGAAGTCCCAGTCCCAGCTAGCAGGCTCCGGGCTGTCACATGGAATGACATCACAGGCACAAGTAAGATGTCACTGCAGCAGCAGCTCGACAGTCGCAGGTGCGCACAGATTGCAGGGCTAATCAGGTCTGCAGTCGACAGGTGAGTACGGGGTGGGTGGGTGGGTGTCTACAGACAGGTGCTGCCACATATAGGCAGAATGTCTATGAGAAAAGAATAAACAGCAGCTAAGTACGGACCGCCACAGATAAACATGAGAAGAAAAATAAATATGTTCAAACAACTGCGTATGCATCTGTGTGTGTTTGCGTACATGTCTGGCTTTTTCTTTTTCTTCTTGATTATTCTACTTTCAGATTATATATTCAGTTCCTATTCATAAAATGTACGTTTCTTGCTGAAACCTTGATTTGACGTAACGCAGTCGATTTTCTTGCAAATTAACTCATAGTGCCATATTCAGCAGTCACAATAAACGTGAGCCGTAGTATTGAAATGGTTTTTAGAGATATTTCACTGCTTCGACAAGGCGCAATATTTAAATTGTCCGATCAGCCTCAAGTGTATTCCTCCATCACAGACAGACACCAGTAGATCTATCAGATTGCAGCCACCAGATGATGCTGCTCAGATTGGCTGCTGACAAAATAGCAGATTAATTGATTTTAATGACAGTCCTTACATACCATTAGTTGGCTGGACTGCTTAGTCGGCAGTATTGATTGACCAGAGGCTTGGACACTGGACGTAAGTGGCTTTGTTGCAGTGATTACCACAGCTCCTGTTGGTGGCTGGGCGCTTGTGGTCATCTCGTCCATTTAGATGTGACAACTATGCAGCGGCAATGGCAATCACAACGCACCATAGCAACCTAGTGCTTGCATATGTGCTCATTAATCCAGCAATCGTAATGTGATGGGCCTGTATGTGATGTATGCGTGCGTGCGTGCATGTGCGTGCATGTGTGTGATTGTGGGTGTGCATGTGTGTGCATAGTGGAAGATAATAATAATACAGATGCAATTGGTGATCATTTTTACAAATTAAAACTATGTAATATACAAAAATGTATTTATTCCTCGCCACAATACCACAACTTGTGGTGCATTCCCGTATAACTTCCAGACAATTCAGAATGGTTAGACAGGTTTGTGTGTGGCTCCAAGGCAGATAACCTTGGTCACTGGATGACATGTGTATGGCTTCAAGGTAGGTAACCTTGGCCTTTGGATGTCTGTGGCTTTAAGGCAGATAACCTTGGCCGCTGGACAAGATGAGTGTGGCTCCAAGGCAGATAACCTTGGTCACTGGATGACATGTGTATGGCTTCAAGGTAGGTAACCTTGGCCTTTGGATGTCTGTGGCTTCAAGGCAGATAACCTTGGCCACTGGACAAGATGAGTGTGGCTCCAAGGCAGATAACCTTGGTCACTGGATGACATGTTTATGGCTTCAAGGTAGGTAACCTTGGCCTCTGGATGTCTGTGGCTTCAAGGCAGATAACCTTGGTCACTGGATGACATGTGTATGGCTTCAAGGTAGGTAACCTTGGCCTTTGGATGTATGTGGCTTCAAGGAAAATAACCTTGGCCACTGGACAAGATGTCTGTGGCTTCAAGGTAGATAACCTTGGTCACTGGATGACATGTGTATGGCTTCAAGGTAGGTAACCTTGGCCACTGGACAAGATGTCTGTGGCTTCAAGGAAGATAACCTTGGCCACTGGACAAGATGTCTGTGGCTTCAAGGTAGATAACCTTGGTCACTGGATGACATGTGTGTGGCTTCAAGGTAGGTAACCTTGGCCTTTGGATGTCTGTGGCTTTAAGGCAGATAACCTTGGCCACTGGACAAGATGAGTGTGGCTCCAAGGCAGATAACCTTGGTCACTGGATGACATGTGTATGGCTTCAAGGTAGGTAACCTTGGCCTCTGGATGTCTGTGGCTTTAAGGCAGATAACCTTGGCCGCTGGACAAGATGAGTGTGGCTCCAAGGCAGATAACCTTGGTCACTGGATGACATGTGTATGGCTTCAAGGTAGGTAACCTTGGCCTTTGGATGTATGTGGCTTTAAGGCAGATAACCTTGGCCGCTGGACAAGATGAGTGTGGCTCCAAGGCAGATAACCTTGGTCACTGGATGACATGTGTATGGCTTCAAGGTAGGTAACCTTGGCCTTTGGATGTCTGTGGCTTCAAGGCAGATAACCTTGGCCACTGGACAAGATGAGTGTGGCTCCAATGCAGATAACCTTGGTCACTGGATGACATGTGTATGGCTTCAAGGTAGGTAACCTTGGCCTTTGGATGTCTGTGGCTTCAAGGCAGATAACCTTGGCCACTGGACAAGATGAGTGTGGCTCCAAGGCAGATAACCTTGGTCACTGGATGACATGTGTATGGCTTCAAGGTAGGTAACCTTGGCCTCTGGATGTCTGTGGCTTCATGACAGATAACCTTGGCCACTGGACAAGATGTGTGTGGCTTCAAGGCAGATAACCTTGGTCACTGGATGACATGTGTATGGCTTCAAGGTAGGTAACCTTGGCCTTTGGATGTCTGTGGCTTCAAGGAAGATAACCTTGGCCACTGGACAAGATGTCTGTGGCTTCAAGGTAGATAACCTTGGTCACTGGATGACATGTGTATGGCTTCAAGGTAGGTAACCTTGGCCACTGGACAAGATGTCTGTGGCTTCAAGGAAGATAACCTTGGCCACTGGACAAGATGTCTGTGGCTTCAAGGTAGATAACCTTGGTCACTGGATGACATGTGTGTGGCTTCAAGGTAGGTAACCTTGGCCTTTGGATGTATGTGGCTTCAAGGAAGATAACCTTGGCCACTGGACAAGATGTGTGTGGCTTCAAGGAAGATAACCTTGGCCACTGGACAAGATGTGTGTGGCTTCAAGGCAGATAACCTTGGTCACTGGATGACATGTGTATGGCTTCAAGGTAGGTAACCTTGGCCACTGGACAAGATGTCTGTGGCTTCAAGGCAGATAACCTTGGTCACTGGATGACATGTGTATGGCTTCAAGGTAGGTAACCTTGGCCTTTGGATGTCTGTGGCGTCATGACAGATAACCTTGGCCACTGGACAAGATGAGTGTGGCTCCAAGGCAGATAACCTTGGTCACTGGATGACATGTGTGTGTGGCTTCAAGGTAGGTAACCTTGGCCTTTGAATGTCTGTGACTTCAAGGCAGATAACCTTGGCCACTGGACAAGATGAGTGTGGCTCCAAGGCAGATAACCTTGGTCACTGGATGACATGTTTATGGCTTCAAGGTAGGTAACCTTGGCCTTTGGATGTCTGTGGCTTCAAGGCAGATAACCTTGGTCACTGGATGACATGTTTATGGCTTCAAGGTAGGTAACCTTGGCCTTTGGATGTCTGTGGCTTCAAGGCAGATAACCTTGGTCACTGGATGACATGTTTATGGCTTCAAGGTAGGTAACCTTGGCCTTTGGATGTCTGTGGCTTCAAGGCAGATAACCTTGGCCACTGGACAAGATGAGTGTGGCTCCAATGCAGATAACCTTGGTCACTGGATGACATGTGTATGGCTTCAAGGTAGGTAACCTTGGCCTTTGGATGTCTGTGGCTTCAAGGAAGATAACCTTGGTCACTGGATGACATGTTTATGGCTTCAAGGTAGGTAACCTTGGCCTTTGGATGTCTGTGGCTTCAAGGCAGATAACCTTGGTCACTGGATGACATGTTTGTGGCTTCAAGGTAGGTAACCTTGGCCTCTGGATGTATGTGGCTTCAAGGCAGATAACCTTGGCCACTGGACAAGATGAGTGTGGCTCCAAGGCAGATAACCTTGGTCACTGGATGACATGTGTATGGCTTCAAGGTAGGTAACCTTGGCCACTGGACAAGATGAGTGTGGCTCCAAGGCAGATAACCTTGGTCACTGGATGACATGTGTATGGCTTCAAGGTAGGTAACCTTGGCCACTGGACAAGATGAGTGTGGCTCCAAGGCAGATAACCTTGGTCACTGGATGACATGTGTATGGCTTCAAGGCAGATAACCTTGGTCACTGGATGACATGTGTATGGCTTCAAGGTAGGTAACCTTGGCCACTGGACAAGATGCGTGTGGCTTCAAGGAATAAAACCTTGGCCACACATACATACAAGGTACCTTCAAAGTGTGTAACCTAGGTGTCTGGTAACAATGCTAAAAAGTCTGACTAAATGGAATTATTCTGCAAGCAGTGCTGGTCTTTGCAATACATTGCTGTAAGTACCCCAACAGTAGCCCATATATACAGTAGCCCATATATACAAGGAGCTGCACTCAACAACTGCTCAAATCTGCCCTAAAACCATCTTTCTCGAAAGACTATTCTTCATATTACAACAGTTCTTCAAACACAAACTTATCAAATTAATTACTGGTTGCTCGAGAGATCAATAACCAATTACACGATGTAGTCATACACCTGTTAGTAAGAATTAATTATTCTGTCAAATGATTAAACAATCACTGTTTCACATTTTGCACAATTCCAAGTAGCTTTGTAGTGAAATAAGATAGCACAATTTTTCTTACAAAAACATTATGTAATGCAATACTAATATTAATAAATAAAAAAAATGACAAAATTACTACATTAGATACAGCTGCGTTTATATGTGACACATGTGATTCAAGACCCAGAAATAGCTGTTTCAGTAATCACATACCAAGAGGAGACACCAACAGAAAATTGGTATTGTGTTAGTTTTATCCAGAATATAGAACGAGGCATAACACAACCAAAAAAGTAATAACCATATTTGTTATCAGTAATTAAACCTATAAATGTAGCTTCGCATATCAAACATAGAACAAGGGGTAGACAACACTCCCTTCCACTTAAAACTTGAATGCGATGCTTCTTTATGTAATTTAATTGCCCACATCCCAAAAAAATTTATGAACACCTCACAGCGACATGACAAGTGATTGCGGGTCACAAACACCGTCTACACAACCCTTCTCACTGCCAGACCTAAGCAGTCGTTAACATGAACATATATTCCTTGAGGGCTATTCCAGATATGAACATATGGGACTCGTGTTAATAATACATGGCTGATGGAGTGAGGTAGGTTCGTGTACTAAATAGGATTATTAATGTGCGTCATCGGATCTTCCAAAAATGCCTTCCATCCCCACCCCACATTTTTATTTCTTGAATTAATTGATTTATTCAATATAAAAATGTAACCATGTAAATACATAAAAATATCAATAAACAGTACAACATATATAAGGATGACACAAGAAAGTGCACGTAATTGTTTCCATTGTGGTCAAATAGCCCTGAGCAACTCTACATGGTCAGAACTGATGATGTGACATTGTCAGTCATGATATACCCAGCTTGTTAACAAACATAACAATGTAATCCAAACATATATTACTCATTAAACAATAAACAAATGATATAGCAGCATCATACAATTACAGTTATGTAGCTAGCCAGACTGAGCAGGTGGTTAGTGCCAAACTATCCACCAGATGTCACTACCAGACAGTGACCAGCTAAGAGAACACACCACTGCCATTCTGCGTACTTAATGAAATGACAAATGACCAGATAATCAATTATATTTCTTTGTATATTGCAGCAAGAGAATAAACCTAATTAATTAATCCATACCATTTATGCAACAATAAAAAATAATAAGTTTTTAAACAACTTAATTTGTATGAAAATTAAAGCGTCTTTGAAATGCAAAAGATATACAAGAGCATAGTGAGAAGTCTTGGGTTGTAGCACCGAGACATGGGCCATATGCAAGAATGAGGAAAGGATACTTCAGAGAATGAAGATGAGGATTTAGAGATTAACTGCGGGGACATCACTGACAATGACAATATAAGAGAATACATGGATGTGTTGTGTACAACAGAAGAAGAAAGAACAATCAGACTGCTGTGATTCAGTAAGCTTTCCACAGGGTCGATAATAACGCTATAAAGAAAGACATGGAGGAACACAGCATGGGACAGCAACAGATGAAGGACGTGGTGAAGTGACATGGAGGTGACAGAGGTTGTGGAGAAGGCCGCAATGGACAGGGTGTTGTGGTGAGACACGGAGGTGACAGAGGTTTTGGAGGAGGACGCAATGGACAGGGCATGATGGTGAGGAGAGACATGGAGGTGACAGAAGTTGTGGAGAAGGATGCAATGGACAGGGTGTTGTGGTGGGGAGAGACATGGAGGTGACAGAGGTTGTGGGGGAGGATGCAATGGACAGGGTGTCGTACTGAGGAGAGACACGGAGGTGACAGAGATTGTGGAGGAGGATGCAATGGACGGGGCATGATGGTGAGGAGAGACATGGAGGTGACAGAAGTTGTGGAGGAGGATGCAATGGACAGGGTGTTGTGGTGGGGAGAGACGTGGAGGTGACAGAGGTTGTGGGGAGGATGCAATGGACAGGGTGTTGTGGTGAGGAGAGACATGGAGGTGACAGAGGTTGTGGGGGAGGATGCAATGGACAGGGTGTTGTGGTGAGGAGAGACATGGAGGTGACAGAGGTTGTGGGGGAGGATGCAATGGACGGGGCATGATGGTGAGGAGAGACATGGAGGTGACAGAGTTTGTGGAGGAGGATGCAATGGACAGGGGATCATGGTGAGGAGAGACATGGAGGTGACAGAGGTTGTGGAGGAGGACACAATAGACATGGTGTCGTGGCGGATGAGGATCGCAGTGGTCACTTCCAATGTAAAATAAACGACTGAAAGAAGACAACAACAAAGCCGACAACATAACAGCCACCAAGAAATTAGCTGGAGATGTCAATTCTGTCTCTGTAACTTGTACGTTATTCACAACTCACTTCCTTCACTCACACAGATGATAATGGAGAAAACACTCCAGTTGTCTGTGCAACTTCCTCTATTCAATGAGCAATGTTTCATATGTCCACTGCATTAACAGACCTGTCACTTTTTAGTTTCAATTCTGTAAAAACCCGAATAAATCCATATAACATTTACATTGGTTAATCAACCACTGGTATTCCTACTTCAATCAAATGTTGCCATTTATCTGGCTAAGAAATATGCCAACAGCATCTAACAAAACCTGCCAGGTTTCTGGGGAATACTGTCCAACTAACTACTTATTTCCAAAGCAATATCAAACGCAGTTGTGTTTCGACTGCTGTACATTTCTTATTCAATTTTATACTTCAGTGACGTGCTAAACACAAAAATCAAGTACTTTACTCCAAAGCAAGATTTGTCCACATCGATATTAAAAATCATATATAGCACATCTTGTGAACAGGAAATGTGTACAATGTTGCAGAACCAAACTACTAAAAACATTTATGTTATTATATAGACCCATATGATATATTATACTTTAAAAATGTAACATGCTTCCACCGCAGTCAAGTACTAACTACCAAAGATCTTCATTAGTCTTACAGATACTTCTGCAATTCAGTGACGCCATCACCAATCAGGTTTGTCATGTTTACGTCTGTCGAGCATGAATAATTAAAAATCCTATCCACAGTCAGTTTAGTGAGAGTGCATACTTTTGTCATAAGCATCGAAACAATCGACTCCGATCACTACATCACTCTGGACAAACTGAAGTCCTTTAGCCAGTGCCTCTAGAAGATCAAATTACGATAAAAAAAGACAATACTACAGTTTACATTTTTTCACACAGGATTTTGAAGTTAAGTTTTTACCTGTTACTTCCCTCTGCTACAAAGCACACAGTACACTAGTACTACAACAGGAGGCCTGCACTTGAGTGCAAGGTAATTTACAAAAATGTCTAGCAACTTATCACAGTAGTGTATTTATAGAGGCAGAAGACCTGCTTTTGCCTTTTTAGCAAAATTTCAACAGGGCCAAGTTGAAAGTAGTTTAATAATTTGTCCATTTATTTCTAACTAACACAACTATACAAATGAGCTTGTACTGGGTAGCTGGTAACAGAGAGGTTTGATTTTCACAAAATGATTCTAAAATGGGACGAATGAAACACAGAATTGTGAGAGCAGTTTTAATTTATACTGAATTATAGTATAACTGTAAGCAAACAGAAGTGAACAAGTTGATTGGTGAAGGGCTAAATTTACTGTAACGTGTTGTAATAACCAGTCATAATAACTACTTGTTACCAATGTAATATATGCTGTAGGTCAGCAGACCAATCAATCGAACATCAAAGCTTGGTTGACATTCATGCACTTTCCTGCTATCGATTGCTGCATTGAGAGACTAAAGGAACTAGAATTGTGCCTGTGCCAGTCGGCCAAGAAGAAAGCCCTGGCCAGCAGCGACAGGTAATCCGCTGATACTGGAGACATGCTTTTTGCAGCTCACTAAAGTCAATTATTACTGAGCCGACGTCCGAGCATAACGTTGTTGGTTGGCTGTGTCAGTCTGGCTCTTCAGATAATCAGTTTGTGAGTTATTTAGGTTTGATTGTAATCACTAGCAAGCATTCTATTCTAACTGGACTTGTGTGTTTAAAAGCAGTTGGCGACATGACTGAGGATCCGTACTATTACTTAATAGTACGGATATATATATATATACATATATATATTGAAATATATGTTATGGTTTAGTTACTTATATAATCCATCTTAATTTATCGGTTTCAATTATGATAACCCACAACTGTTCCACATTTACTCTAAGGTTAAACACTGGTCGTCAGCATATTATTTTCAATTAAATATCACCACTTTGCATAACCATATATATTTTAACACTGTCGACAATGTATTAACTAGTCTGACTATGTTGCTACATAAAGGATAGTCCCTTTAAATGTTGAACTTATTGTTATATATCACATGCAACTTTATTAATTTTGGTTATTCTACAAAAATTCAAACTGCGCTGATATGCATTTATGGAGTGCTTTGATACACTATTAAAAAAACTATGCAACGTTACTGCACAAATTATAGTACGTCCCAAAGTGCATATGTTGATCAATATATCCAATCAAAAACCACATGAGAGGCTAATGCAACTATACAAATCAGAGGTGTGGTCTGTCATTTCCTGGACTTGTGTCTAATCATACACTAACATTCACTGTGGAAATTAAGGACCTAGTAGTCCAGCGAATAGGTGAACAGATTGCGCTCTTTGGGCCACACCAACACCCAACACACAGTGTTTTATCTTAAGAACTACATAACCTACAGCCACAAAGTTGATGTCAAAACATGACTTTAAGGATGTTATTTAGTCTATAAAACGGGCAGCCACTTAAACATTAGATTATACTTCCTAAATCCACACTAAAAGATTCCCAAACAGTTGACACATCCCGCTGACATTTGCCAAATTTTTACAGCATTGTGCGACACAGGTTGGTATTTAGACATCGGTACTGTCCTCTGCAGCCGCACTGATGGTGTCACCTGGGCAGCTCTAGATGACACCGTTATTAAAATATGGATAAATTGAATTTGGTGGCCATTTTTTAATGGCTGCCATTTCTTAACACAGCCAAATCTGGAGTGCCGCCAATCTTCAAAGTGTTTCTCTTGGTATATGCCGAGTGTCTGGCTTGTCAAAAAGTGCACAATTCCGTCATTTTTCTGCACCTATCTGCTGGACATAAGCTATTGATCATATATGATGTGACTGGTGAAACAGTGCCTACTGGTCAGTCAGTTTCTGAAGGACCTTGCTAGAGCTACTGACCATGTGTCATGTGACTGGTGAAACAGTGCCTACTGGTCAGTCAGTTTCTGAAGGACCTTGCTAGAGCTACTGACCATGTGTCATGTGACTGGTGAAACAGTGCCTACTGGTCAGTCAGTTTCTGAAGGACCTTGCTAGAGCTACTGACCATGTGTCATGTGACTGGTGAAACAGTGCCTACTGGTCAGTCAGTTTCTGAAGGACCTTGCTAGAGCTACTGACCATGTGTCATGTGACTGGTAAAACAGAGCCTACTGGTCAGTCAGTTTCTGGAGGACCTTGCTAGAGCTACTGACCATGTGTCATGTGACTGGTGAAACAGTGCCTACTGGTCAGTCAGTTTCTGAAGGACCTTGCTAGAGCTACTGACCATGTGTCATGTGACTGGTGAAACAGTGCCTACTGGTCAGTCAGTTTCTGAAGGACCTTGCTAGAGCTACTGACCATGTGTCATGTGACTGGTAAAACAGAGCCTACTGGTCAGTCAGTTTCTGGAGGACCTTGCTAGAGCTACAGGCCATGTATCATGTGACTGGTGAACTACAGTGCGGGCAGTATGAAGCAGCCTTGCCCACTGTTATGATGACCCGCCTCTTTCAACCTGTGGCCAGTAGACTAGGTAAATAGAGCAGAGCCTGCAGCAAATGAGCCAGAGTTAATAAGGACACTAGTCACCCTACCTGGTCACTATACATTCTCTCTCTGCTGAAGGCCACGCACATGTATGTCCTTCCTCAGTCTTGCCACAACAAACCAAACTATTCCATCAGCGGGCCAGACCACACCAGTTCCCAGCCAATTGTAGTGGACAGCTAAATAGCCTTCTACATGTTACAGCACGGCCGTCCTTTAGTGACAACTCAACCAGTTCAGATGGTCACGCACCATTGGACATCGGCCAGGCAGCCGGGTCATAATGTCACAAAGCTTCCATTTGAATCGGTACAACCAACTTATGAGGCGACTTCCAATTCAATCTTGTCGGCCGGTGATTTATGACGGCCACGCTAGAGGAAGACGTCACTAAACCATTCAAGCGTGAAATCAGAAATGTCATACATGATTTTCTGCTGCATGTCTCTGCACAGTGCGCTGTGACGCACTTTGTAACAACAACAAACAATACAGCGAGACCAATATTCTGGAATCAGATGATTCGATAACAATGACAATGATCTACTGATTGAATACGGCACATTTTTTGCTTGACTGAAGTAAACAAAGCAATTGTATGGATAGATTGTCCGCTTATTTACCTCAAGCACAAACAAAGTAGAGAACTCTGACAATACATAAATCATACATTATTAACCAAGTTTGCTTTACTAACCATACATTACTAACCACTAATCAAACATTACTAACCACTAATCAAACATTACTAACCATTTGCTTGAGTTACCTGGTCATCTTACACATGGATACTTACTTTTTCTCGTCTTTTCTTTGCTTTTGACTTCCACATGATTTAATCTTGTCAACTTTCTTATTATTTGCCGTTGAATGTCGTATCGTTACCTGAAGCATTATAAATACTAAATGGCCGGCATCGTTTTAGGGGATTAGCTCACTTTGGTAATTCCTCAATTTGTACACTAATAGTATTACCATACCCAAATATAAATGTATAACTCCCATACACTTTTCGTTCACAATATTTATTCAACATATGCAATTAAGGATAAAATTAAAGATCCCACTTTATAGAAAACTGTAAAATTGCAATCAAATACTACATGTGGCACCACCGTTCACTTCCCGAACCAAGGGTCTCTCCTCACACTAGACTTACCGACCACAAGCCACACGTTCCCTCCTCCTCCCCCATATTTATCCCTTTCCCACTTGGGCGGGAAACCTTCGTTACATGGCTTATTCAAATCCCTGCCATGCCCTCTTGTGGGAATTCATCAGTGCTGCCCTGCCCACTTGACGTTGCACCAGTTCACTCAGCTGTACGAATGAGTAGCGTGCTATAGACAGCTATACTGCGCTATATAAGAACTTACCTTCACCGTTTACCTTTTATTAAAAAGGGATGCTTGAATCCAAAGCCCACCAGAAATATAGAATTGGCACAATTTTCATGACTAAATCTCTGACCATCTGGAAATATAGAGATAAGACATACACGTGTAGTGTGTCGAATTCTCCAAGAGCTAGGGATAACCATACTAACATTGTTTTATGTTTCCTGCACCCCTCCCTTATGTACTCAGACTGAATGTAGACCTGCCCATATGCATGTATATACACAAGTACACGCGCACTCACAAATCTACATCCAACAAACATTCTTTTAGCTAGACTTCAGTTTTACCTTTATATTCAAAAACAACTTGCCAAAACAAAACATTCTTTTAGCTAGACTTCAGTTTTACCTTTATATTCAAAAACAACTTTCCAAAACAAAACACACAGTCAACTGTTAATTAAACAACAACTGGAAACTGTGTTTGGAAGTCAACAATATTATTAATTCTTAACTACAGTGATGGTAATGGACTTTTACAGAAATCACACTATCCAAGTGTTCTTCTTTTGCTGTCACCTGCCCCCTTCCCGATTTATGAAAGTCCATATCCATGTCTCTTATCCTAAGGAAGAGAAGCACCAAGAAATTACCAACAGTTAGTCAAAATACTTACTGGTTAATACAATGTCTGCACATTAACCACAGCAATGATTTGTGGGAGTAGCGTCACTTTTATCATAAAATCATGTTCTATATGTACAGGCAATGATTTTCATAGGAAATAGGCAGCACACTACCAATCCTCTTATACAGGGGAGTCCGCAGACATATTTGCAAGTCTGGACAAAATACAAAAACCAGGGAATTGTTTCACTAAGATTCTGACGAATATATATGGGGACAGGCCAAAATTTGTATCTGTTTCCACATGCACTAATTGTGCCGGTGGAAGTGTCTCCAAATACACGAGAAACACAACGGAGAAGTTCGCGCGAACGACCACAACACAGGAAATGACGTAACATTCGTTACCCAATTACAAAACACCCAGATTACATTTTTGTGTGAACCAAAGGCTCCTTGTAACCGCCACCGATGGGAAATCAATTTGTTGTCGCCAGACAGTGGCGGTGGCAGAGGCAAACTCAATGAGATGCGAAAAGCAAGTCACACAGACCCGCAACAGCAACAGCTACGTCTGCAGCTGCCCGACAACTGAGCTTGCTCCTTATAGCGATGCACAGCCGCTGCAATATCCATCTTGTCTGAGCTTGCACATTTGTCTGCCCGTGTGCCACGCATCGCATCGTAATCCTTACCATCAGTCCTACCCTCTCGCACACTCGGACAGCTGGCTGCAATAGCCGTTTCAGTTGTGCTAATTTTAGCACATTACATCATTGACAGACAGAATGAATATCAAATTGGCTACTGCAGTGATGGTCATTCCTAGTTCTAAGTTCCTGAATATTTCTTGTAATCCATTTCTATCTGAACTGAGAGACGTTGGTTAAGGAAAATGCCAAAAATAATGTGGTTTAACAACACTAGAGATGAGATGAACTTAAGAATCTCTGACCAAACAGAATTCTTTTAAGATGTTACATGGTAAAATATTGATACAAAGGTATAACTAGGTGACGATAAATGAATGGAACAAATACTAATTGACAGATATTTCATAAGGGCGAGTAACACATTTATGGAAAGTTGTTGCACAATCGATAAGACAGATGGTTTCTTTGTCCATTTCACACATGGAGCTTGTGGCTTTGGACAGTAATCTTGTTACATATACCAGTTAAAAACTGTGGCCATCTACATCCAGCATGTTCTTAAATAACTTAACCTAGTTTTCCTTGCTCAAACACAAGCAATTGTTCTTAAATAAGCAATCTTAGACTTCAAACCATATCATAAATAATACATAATAGATAATATACATAATATTATGATGGCATTACTTGGAGTGACCCAGTGAAATGTTACATAATAATTTGCATTATTAAGAGTTTTGACATGAATGCGAAAGCATTTGCAGCGGCATCTAAATATTATCTTAACATTACAAATACAGTCGAACCTCGCTCTACGGTCACCTCAGTAATACAGCCACCTCATAATTAAGGTCACCTTTGGACTCTTCCAAATTAGTTCTGTAACAGTAAAGTAAACAAAATTAGTCTCCGCTAATACGGTCACTTTACTATTCAGGTCACTTTTGCTCAGTCCAGAGTGTGGCCTTAATAGTGAGGTTCCAAAGAACAGAATGCATTTTTTTCAAGAACAGGATTTCCCTTAAAAGATTAACCCATCTAATAACAATGTTGCTTGCTTTTAGCAATGCTACATTGCTATACAACATTTTCCGTATAACAACATTTCCCCTCGACCAAATGTTGCACTAGATCCATGTTGTATGTTTCAGCGAGGAAAAAGATGTTTTGATAATGACCCTGCTTGTCTGACCAATCTTCACAGAACAGAACATTGAGTTCAAACAGACTGTACTTAAGTTGAACTATGTACATACCTAGTATGACCTTTGACACCACTAGTAGTCTGTTTTGCCTGTAGGAAAACGTTCAGTCAAACCTACTGTGTTCCAATATTGGCTGACCCTACACACAGGTTCAATATACAATGAGCAAACATTCACTATGCTCTTCCTTTTTCTGAGTTTTCACACACATTTATCCTGTTTTATATATACTTATAAATACAGGTGCATATTTTGGAGAAAATCCTGAGAAATGGCAGCTGAAATAAAGAATATATGTTGATATATCATCCATTTGGTGCTTTTAAAATAGAACATACAGTCTGTCTTGTGTCTGAGTGAATGACAGACATGTATATGATATCCCTGAGAGTTGCCGACGTTTTGTTGTTTAATAATGGCAATGTATTACTTCTAAGAACGCTGAGATTATGAGTTGTGTACTGGAGTGCTATCATTTCACAAATACAAGCAATTCTCTATTGCATACAAAACCCACAGCATGATTGAAAGATTTTTAAACGCAGTACAATACCCACTATTGTTTCCGTCATTCAAAATGACCATCAATGAAGGAATGCATTTTTGCCACCATGTTTATTTTCTTAGTTGCAACAATGTTTTCATCCACAAAGGGATGTCATAGCCATCTAGAACAGATAATCAATTCACGACACGACTATGGTAATTGAAGTTTAAAACGACGCATGCCAGAGAGCAGAGATAAAGAATTTGCAGACATCATGGCCATCTAGTGGATGAAGAGATACATTAGCATGTAAGAGTGCCACCTAAAAGAAACCTTTGATAGCGTCATGGAAACCTAGAAATAAAACATACATAGTAGAGAACGAACACGTAGCATATCCTTGTTCTGAGTGTTCACAAATCAGCACATTTGGACTCACTCTGGAATAATTTATATGTGATCTGAACTTGTCATCGTGCGACAAGAACACAGAGTCAAAAGATGAAATGTTACATCACGATTTACATGTGAAACAAACGCGAAAAAGAACAGCAGCCAAGTGGCCAAAGCACGACAGCAACACAAGAAAAATTTTGATTGCAACAAAATCCTTGTGAACCCAAGGTCAGCTGCACATGCGCAAAAAATGTCTCTAATCGGTTTATCAAGTTGTCAACAGCTGAATGAGTATGTTGAAGAGCCAAGGAGGGTAAAGCAAGCAAAGCTTTTAATGTTTAGCCGCCATAATTTTATACTTTAGTCGTCATACCACATATTTATTTTTTATCTGACATTTTATTTGAAACTAATAATGTATTACTGTAGTTATTTATTATTTATTAATTAACTAATATCTATATATTTATAATATATTTATCTCGCAATTTACTATATAGTTGTTTTATATAGTTATGTATTTATATATATATATACTTATTTTTACTACGGATGATATATAATATAATTTACATCAATGTCATCTTTGATTTAATTTCTCTAGTTCAGTTTTGTATTTATATGTTTTACTTGTATTATTATTATATTTATTTCTTATAATTTCTAACGACTATTGTCAACACTACTGAACAGAGTTCTACTTTGGATTTTAGTGTATAAATAAAGTTATTATTATTATTAAAGACATCACAGATGTGGGCCAGATCACTACAAAAGGTCTATGTCGATTGCATGGGTTTGATTAGATGTAATCACAGGCAATGGTTTTGTGGATAATAATAATAAGATAACTTCTATTGCGCTTAAATCCTTGAGGTAGTAAGGCAGCTTACATTCCAGTTCCATTCCTATCATGTATGACGTAACTGATACATCACGACTGACGTACTTGACAAATGAACAATGTTCTCTCACAGCATACACAGCTTAAAAAGATCCAATAACATGCGTGGAAACTCACCTCGTTGTCAGGAACCATCTTGGATGGTTGTGATCGACTATTTACTAGAAGCTGGCGTTGGTATCCCCACTGTGGTGACAGTAGCCGTATTGGAATCACAGAGGGTTCTGCAGGTCAGAGTAGCTTAGGCTGTCAAAAAGAAACACATTCAGTTAGATGTCATCACCGTTTCACCAAGATTCTTATGAGCTCATAAGCAGGATTTCGATGTTATAAAAGTTGATTTTTCTCTCCAGTCTATGAAAATGTGAGGTTCATTAAGATTTCAGTAAAAAAATCAACAACAAAGACATGCTTCACTCAAATAAGTTTGAGATGTGATTTCAGTTAGCAGTGCAACTTCAACATATAAATTACATGATTTCATAGATGTGTACTTTTGGAGGAAGACTGATTCTGGTTCTATACGGACGTTGGTCTTACGCAGTCAGTTATAACAACGAAAGGAATTTCAAATAGGTGAAATGGTAAAACAAGGGCAATAACTGTTGATGAGCATAAACAGATTCAGTTCATAACAAAGTCATATCACAACCAGACATTTTTCTTGGCACCAAGACATCAAATCAGTGATGCAGACCAATCAACTTTTCTTGAACCAATCGAATCATGAGCATGAATTCGAAATGCAGTGACCTACCCGGTAACATCTTATAAAAAATACGCCATGCTATAAAAAAGCACACAAGTGTGAGGTTCCACCCAGCACATTTTCATGGGTCTACAATAAAGTGTTTTGATTTGTGTGGTAGTGTGGCAACCTTCCAACTATGGAATCTAGGAAGACCATCAAACAGTTTTCTATTGAAACAAATCGAGGACATCCGACCATTGGCTCTGCTTTCACGACTGCCCCACTAGACAGGATTATTGCTGCCCATCTTGTCCCAAATGGCTAATTTGTAGCAGAGATATTGTACCAGTGATCATATTGGTCAAGCTATAAAGAATAACATGAAGCCAATAAGCAGCTCGGTGTATACATAATAGCTAGTTGAGCCCGTAAACATGGTCAGGAAGATACTAAAATCAGCCAAGTTCACAGTTGTTTACAGCAGCAATAACCAGTTTGCTGTTATAAAGTACGCAGGATGCTATTGCCCAGAGTCCCCAGGCTCAATATTTCACAATCTTGATAACTGAAAAAGTTGCATGGGCTTGGACTCATACAAGTTGTGGAATTTATTAACTATAAGGATCATAACAGAATGGTGTCGTATAGCTTTCATAGTACTTATGGATTTCCTCAACAATTTTGGCATTGTAAAAACGTGTAATTTTATATTACAAGCCAACAAACAGAGTGATACATAATGAAACTGAACACATAGCTCTGATCAATATCACAAAACTATCATATTTACATTACATGCTCAATGGAAAGGTGTCAATATTCAGATGGATGGATAATGATTAAATAAAACACTGTGGTTCATTAAAACCCATTTAGACAGTCAATAAGATAATGATTAAATAAAACACTGTGGTTCATTAAAACGGATTTAGCAAGTCAATAAAATAATGATTAAATAAAACACTGTGGTTCATTAAAACCCATTTAGACAGTCAATAAAATAATGATTAAATAAAACACTGTGGTTCATTAAAACACATTTAGTCAGTCAATAAGATAATGATTAAATAAAACATTGTGGTTCATTAAAACGCATTTAGTCAGTCAATAAGATAATGGTTAAATAAAACACTGTGGTTCATTAAAACCCATTTAGACAGTCAATAAGGTAATGATTAAATAAAACACTGGTTCATTAAAACCCATTTAGACAGACAATAAGATAACAATTAAATAAAACACTGTGGTTCATTAAAACCCATTTAGACAGTCATTTAGAGTTTTTTGCCTTTTTACAAAGGAATTTTGCATACATAGTATTACACACACAGATATGTTAGAACAGATGCAGTTAATAGCATAAAACATCATTTTATGAAAAAAACGATCAGGTTTTGTACCTTAACGATCACCTCTTTATTATGGCGAGATGAAAACAATCTCTTATCTTGTGACTTTTAAAAGACTTAGACTCATCTCTTCTATGTGGCATATATATGCAATATAAGCTTCATTTAGTTTATTTTAATTTTATTATTTTACATATATACTCACACACGGGTTGTTATATGCCTTTTTTATGTAATGTTTTTACTCATTTATTATCATTATATACAATATGTAATTTTTTTATCTTTACATAATTTATTTCTTAATTTAATCTATTCTCATCTGTTTTTAGTATTATTCTCATCTGAATTAATTCATTATCTTTTACATAATTCATAAATTTGAGTGCATATAAATGTATTTAAATTTTATTTATGGAGTTATATTGGTATTCTTATTAACTGTATTATTACGGCCACTTTGTCCCACATGTCAAACTATTATAAAATGAACATTAAAACATAACATGACACCACAGTGCATAGGCACATGGTATTTACAACTAGATATTACCGAAATGGGTTTACAAGGACGGTTGCCACGACGACGACTGTGGACAGTTCTGGGAATTAGTTGTGGAAAGGACAGGTGGCAGAGAACAACCCTCATTGGCTTCATCCCTCATTGTAGGTTGTGCAGACCTGGGTAAGCACAGAAGGTCACAACCATCAAGGAAAGGTCAGGGATATCATCCCATAGTGCTGCATTAATATTCACTGCTGTCAGCTGGTGGACAGCCGACTATATCACAGGTGGAGCAGTCAAAGTATTCCACTTCTGACTGCTTGCCTACACAGTCACACCCCATTGATGCTTGTGGATGCTTATAAGGGATGTTCTCATCATACAGGCATGGGGTAAAACTACTTTGAGAATACAACCCCACATACTTAAACTACACATATTTTATGCTAAAATCTCAGGAATAGTTCTCATTTAGGTAATAATGCTGCCATGCTAAACGCCATACAGAAGGCATTCCTCCAGTACAAACCTTGACCACACATTTGCCTGAGGCAATTGCTCTAACGATATGAAAAACAGCCGTTTTGAAGCTGCCAACAAGATATGCTTTGTCTAGATAGAATCACACAATGATATCTCTGTTGACCTTAGATGAATGGGTTTTGTAATACATTAATGCACTGCTCTGCTGAGAGCTACGAGAGTATGCCAGTGCAACAGTCTACTTTCTTCACTGATATTAGTACAATTCTCAAATATAGAGCTACTTAAAAATATCAGAATAAATAAAACAGAAAGACAGGAAAAATTTCCAAAGTTTGTTTGATGTATTTCCAGAGCAAGAACTGTTCTGCAGAGTGTGAAAAAGGAGCCAAAAGGAACCAAAAGGAAATGACTATGTCAGAAGTATGAATGATAAGCAGTCAACTACACTTAATTTCTCTGGGGCGATTTTCAATTTAACCCAAGGATTTTACCATGAACACTGGAAGTAATGTACTAGTCCTGTTCCCGACATAGTTCAGGATTTTTTTAAACAAATTTAACAAAACATTGTTTTAACAAAACAGTCTGTCAACCTTTCACATTTTTGTTCATAATTTTCTTTGTACTGAAAATATGAAATATTAAAATTAAAGACAAATTAAATATGATATCTACATTTTGCAACAACAATTTAGTTCTCTATGACAAGTCTAAACAAAACTGGCTTTTGTATTGCCTTTATGATAGAAAATACACTGTCAATTCCAGTGGTTCATATTTTCGTCATCACAACCAGCTGGCACTATCTTCCTAGAGGTGATCTTACAGATGGCTAAATTGATCTGCTCACACATCTCCCAATGTAAATCATCAATAAATTACATAATTTCTCTTAACCTGCCGCATTTACAGCCTAATCATCCATTTAAGATAACACTCATGGGCTTATTCATTACAGGAAGCTGTCAAATTGTGTGACTATCACATGATGTGTCACTTGATCATCATAAAATATCAACGGATTATTCTCTCAAAGGCCACATAATGAAACTATTCACCAGTGCATATTCCAGCGAAACAGCCAGTGCACCAGGCACCTGAAATGAGATTGTGACAGGTACGTTTTCTATAACTGATCTCTCCTAAATGTCCTAATTATATACAGACATTTTTTATAAAATGAAAAATAAAATGTTCGTTGTTTCAAAATGCTCCCGGACATTTCTCCTTACATGTGTGGCTTTCCCGATGTGTTGTTTTGTCCCATCTGCCCTAATTACTAGCTAATTACATTCAGTCCGGTGCCACAATGTGCCGATACAGACTTACACGAGAAGGAAGAATAACACGATAAACATCACAAGACTAATTGATGACCAGTAGTTTGCCTACGGCTATCTAGAATCAATGGAAGGCACTAACAGGACGTCTTGGACAAATAGCACTCAATTAGTATTGACCAGTGCAATAGGGGTGGCTCTACATAATAATAACCATGGGAATATCAATCAATACTAAGCTTGGAATGTAAATGTTAACTTGTGGCCAGACAAGAAAGCGATCAATAAGAAATGGTCCCAAGCACAGACCAACAACTTGAGGTCTAGCACGGATGGGACTAAACATATATCTCTTTATAAAACAATAGTTAGGACAACTTGAAGAACCACACATACAGGGAATGATAATCGACTGGAATTATTTATCTGCTGATTAAGTGGGCAGTGTGAACATGTATAAAAACAGACTTGACAGCAGATCCTTAGCCAGAAATAATTTTTGGCAAGTCTTGAATTAGAGAAAATGTGCCTTTTAACGTGCGAACAGCTTCCAAGAAAGTCTTTCATGTCAATCACTGCCATTATTGGCCAGTTTAGTTTTTTCAATGACAAACCAGTGTCATATGTGTCATTTATTTAATTAATACTGATCCATTTCATGTGTTTCACTACCAGTTGTCCAAATAATAGTCATTAATGTGGGACCATAGACTTGGAACTATTAGTTACTCTGGCCCCTTCTAAATTCCACCCCTCTCATCAGTTGTAATTACCCGTCTTGGCCAGTCGTCTGCCAGTCTTAAAGATGGGCAGACGGTCTCTCGCTAAGCCCCTGCTTAAATGAATTGGATAAAAATGTGTGTATTCTCATCAATATTGGTGCTGACGTGTCATTTCAATTACTAGTAATTTGGTTAAACATTGGTCGTTGTTATTGTTGATGTTGTTGTTTTTGTTATTGTTGATGTTGTTGTTTTTGTTATTGTTATTGTTAGTGGTGGTGGTAGTGGTGTTGGTGTATTGGTATAAGGATGGCTCGTTTCCAGTCCATATTTTTGTTCCAGTTTTCCATATTTTCTTGCATGTGAGATAGATATCCACGCCTGCTTCTCCACTTGCTCTTATTAGCTCTGCAGTGATGTCATCAATGCCACGTGATTTTCCGTCTTTTAGACTTTTTATTGCCCACTCGACCTCTGAATACAAAGGCTCAAGTTCATCTTCTGGTTCTGTCCACTCCCTTCCTTCATCCATATCTACCTCTTCTGTTTCTTCTTTCTTAAACATGCTTTCACAATATTGCTTCCATCTTTCAAGTACGTCATCGCTTTCTGTCAGAGTCATCCCCGTTTCATCTTTGATAACGTTAAGTGTAGGTTTAATCGACTGTGTCATAGACTTTATTTCCTCGAACATACTGCGACTATTGTTCCTTCTCATACATAGTTCTATCTTTTCACATTTCTTCTCTAGAAATTTCTTGTCTTCCTTACACATTTGTTTATTCAGCTTGCATTTCTCTCTGTCATTACCGAGTAGTAATATCTATATTTGTATCAATATAAAATATGTATACATAAACACAGAATGCAAGCAGGCATGCATGCACATATGCATGTACCACAAATGCACGCATGCAAACACACGCATGCACACTCGCACATGCACACACACACACTTACCTACCAACACCCATTCAGTCAACCTCTGGCAAAGGAAAGAGGTGAAAATATCACAAGTATTCCTGATATTTTTAAGTATATCTGCAGTAAACAAGATGACTAGGTTGATAGTATTTGTCTCAGTAGTCAAACACAGTTATCAAGTGGCCTTTTGCAACCTGCTAGTGAAATTTTGACCTGTGAGTTGCAGCCACAGCAGCTGTATATGGACATCTTAGACAGGATATTATTAGGATCCCGCCAGAGAGTTGCTAATCAATTGACTGAATGATATGTCTACAGCTGGTAAGTCCCTGGTCAAAGATAAGCAGATTTACTTACAATGTTACATTGGTCAGTGCTTAACCTGTACTTGTAGTCACAGCTTTACACATTTGAAGGATTATAGCAAATACATATATAGATTCAAAGAACAACATCTTAATGATACAAAATCTAATTGTTTATCGAGAAATCATGTTACACATTACTGGGTAGTCTGTTTTGATTATCCAAATGATTTTTAAAGAAACACAATTTGGTAGTATAATTTGACCTACATCTGTATAATTTAAACAAACAACTGAATAAAGAAATAAACAACTGGACATATTTGGATGGATGAACTAACGAATGAGCGAACAAACGAATAAATGAATGACATTCGTAGCTGGTACCTATGCATATACATATGCATGCTCATCACATGCACACATGCATTGTACATATGGAATAGCACACATGCACGGCATTGCACACATGCACAGCATTGTACATATGCACACCATTGTACATACAGCATTGCACACACGTACTTCATTGTACATATGGCATAGCACACATGCACAGCATTGTACATATGGCATTGCACACATGCACGGCATTATACATACGGCATTGCACAATTGCACGGCATTGTATATACGGCACTGCACACATGCACAGCATTGTACATATGGCATTGCACACATGCACAGCATTGTACATACAGCATTTCACACATACACAGCATTGTACATACTGCATTGCACACATGCACAACATTGTACATACAACATTGCACACATGCACAGCATTGTACATACAACACTGCACACATGCACAGCATTGTACATACAACATTGCACACATGCACAGCATTGTACATACAACACTGCACACATGCACAGCATTGTACATACAACATTGCACACATGCACAGCATTGTACATACGGCATTTCACACATGCACAGCATTGTACATACTGCATTGCACACATGCACAGCATTGTACATACAACATTGCACACATGCACAGCATTGTACATACAACACTGCACACATGCACAGCATTGTACATACAACATTGCACACATGCACAGCATTGTACATACAGCATTTCACACATGCACAGCATTGTACATACTGCATGGCACACATGCACAGCATTGTACATACAACACTGCACACATGCACAGCATTGTACATACAACACTGCACACATGCACAGCATTGTACATACAACATTGCACACATGCACAGCATTGTACATACGGCATTGCGCACATGCACTGCACTGTACATACAACATTGCACACAGGCACACCATTGTACATACAACATTGCACACATGCACAGCATTGTACATACGGCATTGCACAATTGCACGGCATTGTACATATGGCATTGCACACATGCACAGCATTGTACATACAACATTGCTCACATGCACAGCATTGTACATACAACATTGCACACATGCACGGCATTGTGCATACGGCATTGCACACATGCACTGCATTGTACATACGGCATTGCACACATACACTGCATTATACATACGGCATTGCACACATGCATAGCATTGTACATACGGCATTGCACACATGCACTGCACTGTACATACGGCATTGCACACATGCACTGCGTTGTACATACAGCATTGCACACATTCATAGCAGTGTACATACAGCATTGCACACATGCACTGCATTGTACATACGGCATTGCACACATGCACTGCATTGTACATATGGCATTGCACACATGCACTGCAATGTACATACGGCATTGCACACATGCATAGCATTGTACATACGGCATAGCACATACGGCATTGCACACATGCATAGCATTGTACATAAGGCATTGCACACATGCACAGTACTGTACATACAGCATTGCACACATGCACAGCATTGTACATACGGCATTGCACACATGCACTACATCGTACATACAGCATTGCACACAGGCACACCATTGTACATACGGCATTGCACACATGCACTGCATTGTAAATATGGCATTGCACACATGCACTGCATTGTACATACGGCATTGCACACATGCATAACATTATACATATGGCATTGCACACATGTACGGCATTGTACATACAGCACTGCACACATGCACTGCATTGTACATACGGCATTGCACACATGCACTGCACTGTACATACGGCATTGCACACATGCACTGCGTTGTACATACAGCATTGCACACATTCATAGCAGTGTACATACAGCATTGCACACATGCACTGCATTGTACATACGGCATTGCACACATGCACTGCATTGTACATATGGCATTGCACACATGCACTGCAATGTACATACGGCATTGCACACATGCATAGCATTGTACATACGGCATAGCACATACGGCATTGCACACATGCATAGCATTGTACATAAGGCATTGCACACATGCACAGTACTGTACATACAGCATTGCACACATGCACAGCATTGTACATACGGCATTGCACACATGCACTACATCGTACATACAGCATTGCACACAGGCACACCATTGTACATACGGCATTGCACACATGCACTGCATTGTAAATATGGCATTGCACACATGCACTGCATTGTACATACGGCATTGCACACATGCATAACATTATACATATGGCATTGCACACATGTACGGCATTGTACATACAGCACTGCACACATGCACTGCATTGTACATACGGCATTGCACGGCATTGCATGCACGCTCATATACAAGAATAACTACATGTTTTTGATTAAGCAAAACATCAACAAATTCTTGGGCTATTTTTCAGGGAAACAATGCACATGGAAATTAAAGTGAATATCTCCATCCTGGCAACGTCATTAATTTCAAGCGTAATCTCACAAGCTGCCTTCCTGTAAGACATGGCAATGTTAGAACGACAAACAATGGGCGCAATAATTGTGTTCTTTTGCCCAAATGTCTAGCATCAATCATTGCTCTTTTATGTGACATGGAGTTAACAAGCTGCAATCCATTTTGGCCATTAGTTTTTGCCAATTTGCTTCCTGGTGCTACCATCAATTGATTGCAGGAAAACGCAGAAATGTCATAGGTTGTTTGGACCGCGTGCACACACGAATATTGCCTCTTAACGCATGTATCTCATCAGAGTTCAGCTATTTCTGACAAGTCAACCGGGACATCATTCAGTGGCAGTTCCATGCACCGTACGCCCAGAAATGTTCAACAATGTCACTATTCAGTCTTTAAATTTAGACATTTCATAGAGACAAACGAATGTGTTGTTTTTAGATTCTCGCTCATAAGGTTAGCGTCTGCTTTCTTTTGCAGTAATCAGTGTTTGCTAATTGCATAAATTTTTGAATTAAACGTACATGTAATAATAATTACTAACACAAATTTTGATTAGCTGAATACATGCACATCATATCCATTGGTTCGCTTCTGCCAGGACGCATCGCCACGTTCTGTATACATGTATTTATTTTGGCAGAATCCACGTCACACATATACAATTACAAAAACCCAGGAAAGGGTCAACTATGTACAGTATAACAGACACTTTTATGGTGAGGATAGGAGGGAACAGAAACAATACTTGGTAAGCTTGATTTAATTCAAACACAAGGTTAACCTTAAGTGTTTTCAGTGATCGGCCAACCCTGAGCCAAGTTCTACTCAATATGATCAGCTAGTCTGTGATCTAATTTGTAAGCCATCATGGATGAATTACACTGAATCCCTAGAGACAATGAAGTGAACAGCAACATGTTAATGACATTTACATGACTGGATTCTTCCTAAAACAAACAGTTTCAATTAATTATTGATAAAGATTCGATACCTTAAATATCATGACAGCATTGACAGGCGCCTGAGGCAGAAATTTCTGCCGGACTACCAAAAATGATTTACTGTCAATTTTATGAGATCCCACAAGATCGGACAATGCAGCCATGCCTAGCTTGTACATAAAAACTTCAAGTTCTTACATAACATGGTATCCAGTCCTTAGTCCTGATGACTTCTCAAAGCGCTTTACACCTCATCCTCTGACAAACCTGTTCATTAGACCATCATCTCAACTTCTCTGGGAAGGTGTCAGCCATGTTGCAGTTACTGGGCGGAGACTGTAAGTACACAGATACCTATGACTGTCTATAGCCGGATGACCAGGTCCCAATTTATTCACATCAGTCAACTGACATAACAAAGAACAAACAAACATTCTCCAAGCTTCAAAATAGCAGCAAGAGGATTCTTTAACATTGGGTTCTCTCGGTAAATCTACGTCTTAAGTTCTAACTACAATGCTACTCTGCCCTGTAAGGACTAACCAGATAACACAGACCCTCCCAACAACTTGCTTGTCTTATTTCCTGACCAACAAATAAATGCCAGATCCGAACAAACATCACTAGCACTACAAACATAATTCAACGTTATGAGAGGATGCAGAATCTGATGAATGAGGGAATGCATCCTGTCTTGTCTGAGGTAGATAAACAGCATCCAGATAAACAGCTGTCACTTCTGCACGAGTTAACATGCAAGCCTGTCCTACACCACACATGCAGCACCACTCATGGCACGACACAACATTACTCTGCACCACTCTCAGCAACATACAGCATCACTCACAACACTACCCAACACCACTCAGGACACCATACTGCACCACACAGCACCACTCATGGCACGACACGACATTACTCTGCACCACTCTCAGCAACATACAGCATCACTCACAACACTACCCAACACCACTCAGGACACCATACTGCACCACACAGCACCACTCATGGCACGACACAACATTACTCTGCACCACTCTCAGCAACATACAGCATCACTCACAACACTACCCAACACCACTCAGGACACCATACTGCACCACACAGCACCACTCATGGCACGACACGACATTACTCTGCACCACTCTCAGCAACATACAGCATCACTCACAACACTACCCAACACCACTCAGGACACCATACTGCACCACACAGCACCACTCATGGCACGACACAACATCACTCTGCACCACTCACAGCAACATACAGCATCACTCACAACACCACATTGCACCACACAGCACTACCTAACACCACTCAGGACACCATACTGCACCACACAGCACCACTCACAACACCACACCACAAGACACAACACTGCACTACCCAACACCACTCATGGCCGGAGATGTAGGAACTGCAAGCCCATTGGTATTCAACAATACCCATGCCACCGGTTAATGGCTCACACACTGTAACCTTTCCATATTAACCAACTAACATTGACATACGATGCAACTGACTGTCTCAGTGATCTGTGTCCTTTCCCTGCTTCTAAAGACAAAATGGTCACCCGATCAATCATTAAGAATATTTCACTTACGCAGCTTTTAAGGTTCTATTTAAACACATAGCATGGAATGTCATGTGGGCGAAACTTGGCTTTTTCTTTCAATTTTTTTAGATGGTATGTGTTACACATAAATCTCATAAGAGCACAGCAGGATTGCATACAATACCCTGTGACATGCCTTAAAACACTCAATGTGCTAACTTAGGGATTTACTTATACCTGTCATGGTTGGTTTATTCACAAGTCGTACCTATTACATCAGAATTCTTACGGTTTACTCCCAACTCAATTTAGTCATAACTCGATTTACTCATAACTCTTATAAAATGGTTTACTTATAACTCATGGTTTACTCATAACTTATGGTCTTACAGGTGCTAGTTACCAGTCTTACAGTTGTCAGTTACCAGTCTTACAGGTGTCACTTACCAGTCTTACAGTTGTCACTTACCAGTCTTACAGTTACCAGTCTTACAGGTGATAGTTACCAGTCTTGCAGAACTCAGAATCAACTTATTTGACCTATAAATACGATACATATACAACAAATAACGCTAGTAATAGATAAGGTCGAGAGACCCCCATTAAGATATAGTGCAGTTGTCAGTTACTGGTCTTACAGTTGTCTGTTACCGGTCTTACAGTTATCAGTTACAATTCTTCCAGATATTTAATAAAACTGCTTCCATTTGGCATACAGGCATTTATCATGGCATTAGTTAAGAAGATAATAACCTGTTCCTTCTTCAATAGAGATGACCCATATATAGGGACACTGATTTTCCGCGATCGCGGAAAACAGACAGAATTCGCAATTTGAAACAGAATTGACCTTTTGGAACAGAAATTCAACGAACATGGAGAAAGCATGGAATTCAGCATAAGCGACATTTTGAAACGGGATTTGCATTTTCGAACGGAAACTCCATAAATGCTGAAAGAGTAGAATCACCAACAACGTAAATGATACTGACTTTATTGGCGATATTTTGAAACAAACATGATTACTATGCAACAGTATTCATTTATTTTGGTAGATTTATGATGCAGGATTTTTAAAACGCACAAGGCAAATCGTTACAAAGTGTCATGGCACCTCGTGTCAACTGACGTAAACAGGGACGCGGGTGGAAGGCGTTAACATAAACCGTTTCGCGATTGTTGACTGGCTGTCAATTAAGCGCATTGAAGACTTGTTGCTAATTAAATATAGTTGTCAAACCGTTAGAACACGCATAAGTGTACATATTCCTGTTTCAAACACAGAACTCGAAGGAATAACAACAGCCTAGATTACGCTGGCTCAAAATGATACAGTCCGCATTTCGTATTTCTGGTCAATTCCGTTGGATGACGTAATATATAACGCTAGCTAAAATGTTTGAACAAAATTATTAGTGAAACAGCATTGATCAGTGATTTGAACATTCACAATTGTTAATATGATTGCTTGTATAATTTATTTTTGTTAACTTATATATTAATCACTGCTGCATTAGAACTAACCAGTCATTGATGTTACTGTGTGACAGGAATTGTTTTATTATCTAAATTGATTATGTACGGTTGTTACTGTGTTGCAAATATTGCACAAATAAATGTTATTAGAAAAGTTAACCACAAAGTAAAACAGTATTATTTAGATGCACAGATCATAACATTGTGATATTTTAGATATTTCACACAATGCATTATTTTTTAAAGTTAACTTTGAAATAAAATATTTCTTTTCTGAACAAAAATGGTATTCATTAGCCAGTATGCCAGTTCTAAATGGAAAAAGCATAATTTGACACAGAAAATGTATTGCTTGAAATGGAATTTGTTTTTCTGAAATGGAAATACCTCATTTGAAACAGAACTTACTTTTGCTGAAACTGAAAATGTCATTTGAAACAGAATTGGCCATTTTCTGAAACAGAATTGAAACAGAATTTGCCTTTTTTGAAAAGGAAAATCAGTGTCACTACATCTAATTACCACCAAAACATGGCACAACCTCTTATTAAACCAACATAAACACAACACAATGTGTATTCCAAAACACATGACCACAGGTCAGCACACCCACATTGTGAAGTACACCAAATCCAATTCGGTATCCAACTAACTGTCCTTGAATGTCATAACTGGGTTAAGCCTATGAGGCTCTTAAAGTTCCTTGCCATTCATACAAACACTATTTTGACGTCTATTGAAAGTATTCAGCAGTGCTACAATTACTGCATGAAAAGTATTCATTGCTGTGTAGTTACATATACCGCTCGCCGAGCAGAGGCCTGGATGACAGCACCGTTTTTTTAATGTAGGTGCCCTTCATTGACAATCCAACACTCCACAATTACACCAATATAACTGTCCAATTACATCACAAGCCGCATTTAGGATATATCGTAGCTGAAACTGCTAAAGTAGTTTTTATGGAAACGGATTTCACCACCAGCGATTCGTCATAAACAGTATGACATCTGTGTGTGTGTTGTTACTTGATGAATACTTAAACTTACAGAGCCACAGACAACAATCTAGTATTATGCATGTCAATGCATTGATCTACTAACCGAATACTCATTAGCAAAGTTAAAAAAACAAGCACCAAAATAATAGTTTATTCTATGGTAGAAGCCAGAATGTAGGTTCTGCCTGAGGCAGCCGCTGCACGCAACACATGTCACTATGTATCACTGAACTAATGTTACTTACATGTACTGGTGAAGACGGACGCCTGCGAAGCTATTACTCCCAGCCTCAGCTGTCTAACAACTAGGCACTGTTATGCCGCATTCAGCTCCAAGACAGTCAGCTGCCACTGGCCACACTTAGAGTGACCACCTCTGGCCATGGTCCGCCATAGTCACTGTCAAGCATCTACTCACGCGAATTGAGCAAGCTGAACAATGGACACAGAGAATTGATTTGCAGCATCGATAGTCAATCGACTTGGTCAGCTGCAGATGCTGCTGCTGCTGTGACTGGGTGGTGATTGTTGCACCGGGCAAGGCACAGCACTAGCCTCTTGTTCTTCCTCTTCGTTACAGCACGCACACACAGAATGGAGAAGGATGGGTGAAACAGCTGCAAGTGTGGAGTGACTGCAAGTGGCACAACCTTTAAACCACAGCAAGGGTGGCACAGCCACTGAACCACTGCAGGAGTGGAACATCCACTGAACAAGTACAAGAGTAGCACAACCACTGGATCACAGCAAATTGAACAATTAAAAGAGTGGCAAAACCTCTGAACAACTACAAGAGTAGCACAACCACTGAACCATTATCAGGTTGGCACAACCATTGCAACAGTGGCACAACCATTGCAACAGTGGCACAACCACTGCAACAGTGGCACAACCATTGCAAGTGGGCACAACCACTGAACCAGTACTAGGGTGGCACAACCACTTAACCAGTACAAGAGTAACACAATCACTGATCCACTGCAATAGTGTCACATCAACTGAACCATTGCATAAAGGCACTACCGATTCCAGTGGTACAACAATTGCAAGGATGGTGTCATCATTGCAAGGATGGTGCCACCATTGGAACAGTGTTGCAACCACTGCAAGAGTGCAACCACTGCAAGACTGGTGCAACAGTTGCAATAACAGTACAGACACTGCATGAGTGGTGTCACTGTCACAACATCAGACCAACCATTGCAAGAGTGCAACCACTGCAAGACTGGTGCAACGGTTGCAATAACAGTACAGACACTGCATGAGTGGTGTCACTGTCACAACATCAGACCAACCATTGCAAGAGTGCAACCACTGCAAGACTGGTGCAACGGTTGCAATAACAGTACAGACACTGCATGAGTGGTGTCACTGTCACAACATCAGACCAACCATTGCAAGAGTGCAACCACTGCAAGACTGGTGCAACGGTTGCAATAACAGTACAGACACTGCATGAGTGGTGTCACTGTCACAACATCAGACCAACCACTGCAAGAGTGCAACCACTGCAAGACTGGTGCAACGGTTGCAATAACAGTACAGACACTGCATGAGTGGTGTCAATGTCACAACATCAGACCAACCATTGCATGAGTGAAGTTTCCACCATAAGACTGAAACAGCCCGTAGCAGCAGAATTGACAATCATATTTTGCTTCACCTAATTCCATCTTGGAGAAATCATCTGTATCACAGTTCAGATAGAAGTGGTTGTCATCACCTTCCAATCTGAGAAATCCCATTTAATACCAACATCTTCTATCAGGATGTCTTCACGCTTATCATTTACGATTATAGATTGCCTGGGTACAAGTGCCAATTTTCATCTTTCAAGAGTGATAGTGCTAGATAGTATATGGCTCAATATCAGATAAGAAATGTTGGATAAACCACCCGGATAAACGTTGTCAACGTAAACGAGAATGATTACTCCCACACAATCCAGTACAGTACCATTAGAGAGGTGATTATGGCCCAGTGGTGGCATAGAGACCCACGATTGTTTGATCTAACCATAGAATTACTGTTCATTGATTCGGGCCTTCACTTCGATCAATTAACACAAATCCAGCAGCAGCCCTGCCACCGAATACTTTTTTCATAATGTGTAATTATGCGGCATCCTGTGTAAAATGAAATACGCACAGGAAACCATGGATACCCTCAATAATAATAATTACGAAATACTAATTAGCAGCGAGAGGTATACTCAGCATCTGAAGGGCGGCCTCCTAACACAGGAGGATATATGAATTATTTAATCAAGCCCTACGTTAGTTATTAGTCCAAGATGACTGTGCGGTCGTTGGACACAAGAACATTAACATTCACTGGAAAACTTCCCATTGAAGATGATGATGTTTCGCCAGTCTCGTTCCAAATCTGACCTGACCCTGAACTTTCCAATCCTAAATCGCTGCAAGGTAATTTTTCCAGTCATTTAATCTTCACAATAAGCCACCCATTTCACTGGTAAATCATACTGCTTTATTCAATATCGAGAGATTGGAATTTGGTTAGAATTGGTCTTTGGTTAGATTGTCAATGATGAATAAATAGCGAAGGTGCTGACAGGGGAAGGACATTGGAAAAGGTTAACATGGTGTAACTCAGGACAGTAATAATTTAGTGACAATTCTATATTTTAACATAGTACTGCTTGTTGTTAAAATTGCACGTAGATGCCTTTTGTGGGTCTAATTGTTTTGATGAATTTACTGCAGATGCAAACTACAAGAAGTCATGATGAAAACAAATCTGCTTAAAACGAACAACTTAGAAATCCCTGTTCAGGCCTGCACTGTTATATGCACCCATGGATATAACGAAAACAAAAGTGCAACTTATTCCTTATAGTGACCATCCCCTGTATAGCCAATTTTAAGATTTAAATTACATTATATGCAACTTAATGTACTGTGCAATTTCCCTGCGAGGATCAATAAACTATTCTTTATTTTTATTATTTTATTGCATTATTTAATGTCTCATATATTATTTACCATCTATGTTTGTTTGCAAATCCGAATTAGTATATTATTATTATGACTAGTAAAACTACCCAACATCTGGAAAGGTTAACCTTCGTTTGACGAAGACCTTTGCAGTTATTTGCAATGCTATACATGTTTTCTAAGGTAATGTAAAGATAGGTTTTACGGGTTAAACAATTATTTGGTAATATTAATTATAAAATAATTTAAAGTAAATTAAACAATAGCTGCTGGCATAACTATATCTAGTAACGAAGCAAATATGACGAGTACCTTACACCAAAGCATTTACACAAGACAAATACCAGCACTACATAAGACATCATTATGATCAAGTCAATCACTTTTTTAATAATCTAACTCGTGCTTATGAAATCAGCGTCAAACGTCAGCTGACAAGATGACATCATCGGTGACAGCCACGTCCCAACACCAGGCACTTCTTCATAGAATAACAATGATTTGTTGCCCACTAACTAAATCTAGTTGCCATATGCCCAGTTTGCACACTGATTGCTCTATTCTCGGTGCGGCTTCCGTAGTCTAGTTAGCCTAAATGTCAAGCCCGGGTTTTTCAGTGTAGCGACTCATCATGATGGGTAATGCCTCGATACTCATCCCTTGTCCGCACAAATCTCCCTTTTATTTCATTACGTTTCAAATCTGCGCGTGAATGGTGGGGAGTACATGGAGGCCACATAAGAAGGTCAGCGAAGGTCAAATGACCCCTCAAGGCCCCACTGACGCACGATATTTAAACGCGTTTTCTCTGGACTCAGACAAACTAATTTGCATTAACGGAAGCGGTCGACAATTTCTCTTGGTCAACTCACAGGGTGTGGTGGTTCATATAAATAAAACTCCTAAATTCTCTACTGTTCGATCATAAATGACATCTAAATTAAAAATAATATTATACCTTATTTCTAAACCTCCAATACTGTAGAAATTGTATGAATGGGAATTTGAAAATGCAGGAAGTTTGAGTGACGACTGAGATTATTATCCAAGATACGCACACAAGTTTTATACCATTGTTTTCAGGAGAGAATGATGTACATATAAAATATACTTGCTCACAGAGATTTTGCCTCATTCAAGGAGAAAATGTCCAGTGAAAAGTAGTGACAAACCTCAATTCACTTTTGAATTTGTTGGTAGATGTTTTGCCATATTTGCCACATATAGTAAATGTATTTATACAGTTAATTTATCAACATAACTTGATAGTTTGTTTTATTGGCTTTTTAAAGGTACATCACATTTTTAAACTGAATGAGAAACAATTATGTGACGTCTATAATTATTTAAAAGGCTGGTCATTTTTTTATGCTGACAAAAAATTTCCTGGATACGGTTAGGAACTTGGTGAAAAATCTATTACAATCGCCATAGTCTAAATATCTGTTTAATGTAATTACGTCTTGCAAATATACCTAGACACATCAAGTTCCCAGATGAAATACTGCGCAGTCAAATTATAATACATTTGCAGGTATTTATTTAGAATTTTAACTGTTTCAATTTCAACATTTTAATTTCTACTACATGTACTGCCTTCATTTACATGGGTAACATATAAAAATAACAAATGAGTAGAGCAAAATGTAGTTTGACTACCGGTATTAGATTGGTAAATGATAACCCACACCAACCATTACCTATCATCATTTTCAGTGCAATAGGTTAACTTGAAATGCGAATCGGGGGACAAAGTCAGAAATCCATAGGTACAACAAGTTCATTTCACAAATATTCTCACTCAAATGTTGCTGAGCGTATTACCATAGCCAAACAACATTAGCGCAGTCACGTTAATCTAGTAGACACAGGAGCGAGCAAACAATCTATTTTGCATTTCAACTGAGCCAACAGAATTACGTGCACCAGCTGAAGCGTGTAGAACGTCGGATAATCAATAGCATCAGCAAACGCAAAAGGAAAAATCAATACTATCAGTAAATTCATTCAAGAGAATCTATAGTATTAGCAATGACACGGCCTGTATTGAAAACCGTATTATTATTTCACTGGGTGCATCTCAGTACTTCAACGTTCAAAGTAACGGTAACATACATTAAGAGCCAGGGCACGCACGGGCTGAGGGAACTAATAGTTACTACAACCACAAAACACCTAGCTATTGGAAATAGTGTGAGTGTTGATCACCAGGTGGCAGCATTTAACACCAGCACAACACTGTTTTGTGGATTGTTAGTCACTCAAGGCTGATCATGTTTCATGCTGTCTAAGATACAAAGTGTGATTGTTTTTATCGTGAAATTAAGTTTAAAATAAAGTATTAAACTGCATCTTTTCTTACATCTCGACAATCCAAATGTGTTTTAATGAACCACATTTTGTTCATATTATTTTACCTTTATGTGTTTAGTTTGTATGTTATCCACAGGTTTCACACAGGAGGTAAATTAACTGTGTGGTGAACATTTAAAGAATACTACTAACCATACCCCAACGTTTCCAAGTGTCCAAGTAAATATTATTATTAATGGCAACCTACAACAAAAGTGTTATCTCACCAGTGCACTGATGGTGCCAATCAACTGCCATGCACCCACATAATTAACATTACAGCTTTTATATGTTATACACCTATTTAAACGTGCAGGTCTAGACTCCTGAAAGAGAACATATTTTACAAAACAACTTGCCAAATGTTATTACAATAATGTAAAACAAATGCTAAGTTTCACTTTTGGGTTTACTCTGCTGTGAAACTACCAAAAGTTGTGCTCTGACCAATTCTTTCCAAAATGATCTCATGATCACTGACCTTTCCCGACGATATCTTTATTTATTACTATTTTATTGGCATGAGTAACATCACATGCACATGATAAATATACAAATGAACATTTGATAGCACAACCCAATAAATCATCCGGGTTTGAATGACGACAATCTATAGATATATGCGCATGTAATGCTAATAAAACACCGTAGACAAACAAATATTCCATAGCCTCGATCTACGTTAGTCGATCAAGTGCATCTGTCACTACAACAAATGCTATCACATTACCAACAAACTGGGCCGGGCAAAACATGTATTAAAAGGGAAACTTTAACCAACTTACTAGAAACAATATTTATAAAATAATCAGTTAGTTACATCAAGATGGCATTAGCAATAGAAAACAAAATTACTAATACTCTATGCATTAATACGCTAACTTGGAGACAACGTAGGTGCATCGCCTCCCAGATGCAGAGGTACATTTGCCTGTTTTTGTTAATTCGCTTCACTGGACCACCAACCTATGATCTACCAAATGGTAATTTGTAAAAAAAAGGTGTTATTTAGAGTTATTTACTTTTTCAGTGGATAAGTAGAATAAGACACTCACACGAGGATGCTACTGTGGTGCTATGTTCTAACTACATGTTGTGGGAAATTATTATCAATTGTAGCAATGCTGTAATTGGCAACAAGAGAAATGAAATGGTCGGTGGGAACGAGTTTAAGATCAAGCTACTGTAATGATGATAAAAGTAACTGCTCTTGGTTTGTTGCTCCAAGGGTGGGTGTAATAAATATAAAAATAAATAAGTAAAAAGTTGAAGCAGAGTATTAAACCATTGGTGTATACAGGACTACTACGCTGCACAGATCTAGACATTGAAGGTGCCTTTGGGAGTATGGAACAAATAAGCTGGACCGAAAGAATATGAATAAAAAAACATGTCAGGACACATCATCATCATATAAAAAAAACATGTCAGGACACATCATCATGTGAACTAATGGATTCTGAATATGGCAACAGAAAGAAGGAAAACAGGAAACAGGAGGGAAATAACTGGACTTAACAGACAGAAGGACACACGATGACAGCTCACCATGGACCAGCTATATGGCACAAGAACTAGTTAGATAGTCTATGGAAGTGTACCGGAAAAGAAACTGAATGGTCCTTGGTAGCAGTTTGCACAAATGATGTAAAGAATTAGAGACACAAAGCTGTCACTTATCATCCACTTTGCTTAATTTGAGCCATACTACTTGCGTACATGTTACACAAGTTCTACAGGCTAAAACCAAGTTTGCAAGTAACAACTACAAGACGGTGTAACACAACCTAGGCCAAGCAAAAACATGTTTGATTCTGATTGCTACAAGAATATAATACAGTAGATATTTTACTTTTTTAGCATTAATCCTCATCTAGGCATAGGCAAAAGAACAATTCTGTTTCTACAATATTAACCTGGCATTGACACCTTTTTCGTTACCATTTTTGTTGATGTATTTGTATGTAATTGATCGCATAAGGTCAGTCAACTGTTATTATTAAAACTACATTTGCAAGTTCAAACTTCATACAGTTTCGCTTCTATTCAGGTTAAGCCACTAACTAAATATTTGAAGGTGTGGTTGTAAATACACATTTGTGACGACAGTCAAATATACAGTCACAGTAATGAAAGGCAGAGTGGACGCTTACTATTTTATACAGACACACTGGGATCTGGCCAAATTATTCCACATATGTGGGATGTTACCCGGTACTTATACATGGGTACGAGAGAGGGTAATAAATGGTAAGGAAGGGGATATAACTTATTTTACCACCTAATTAATTTATTACCACCTTACACCTCCCATGGACCAGTATATCAAGGGCAACAGTTATTACCAATTCTTGTTGACCATTTCAATTCTGTTGTTGCGAATTATGGCACTGCATGCAGCCGATAAAAATTTCACGGTAGCGAATGCTTCCCGGTAAATAAAACATAATGCCACTATGACACCCTTTGGAGAATGTCTCACCATTTGTTCGACGAAAAAAGTAAACAACTAAATAAAGTGTTTTGATTTTTTAGAACACCAATATATATCATTGTTGTTACAATGCATTCTTTGGTGGTGTGATAATTCATTAAATATTTGCCGACTAGAATTGAGAACGCATTGTCTTGAATAAGCACAAGGCGTTGAGGCTGACGTACTTCCCTGGACCATTATCCTCTGATCTACCAATTGGCGATGTGTTTTTAAAATACATCGCCAATGCGTTCTCGATTCTAGTCTGTAAATATTTAATGAATTATTACACCACCAAAGAATACACTATAACAACAATGATATATATTCGTGTTCTAAAAAACCAGTGCAAACATCAACAAAATTAAGCTGATCTGATATGTATCTCATATCTGAATAATATCAAAAGCTAACCACACTTTGGCATTGAATCACAATTATCTCGGCGCTCGGCAAAACAATATTACATTTTTTAGGCGTCTGTTCATTTTATTCCAATTATGTCAGCTATGCATTGATATAGATATGCAAGGACAAATAATTATAACCTGTGAACAGTGGGCTATGGCAGGATGAAAACTTGCATTATCATAGGCTCTAGAATGTGAACAAAAACAAACTACTCGCATCTCACGAATATCTTTTTATAGATGCATTGCATCAAGTCATATTTGATAACAAACATTCACTATTTTTGGTAGCCATGTTTTCTTTGGACATTACAATCAAAATCTTTGATAGTGGCCAATCTAAAATGTATGAAAGGTGAGCCAAGCTAAGTCATCTATTAGTGTTCTATGTTAAAATGTATTGGCAATGTGGCATAACAGGTTAGAAAGAGAAGAAACAAAAATGTAGAAATAAATTGACAAAGGTGGATCCAACAGTCCAAATGTCCCCCTCCCCCAAAAAATATGTTACAGTACAAGACATACAGTAAACTTTTTAATTGTAACAAGATTGCATAATGAAACAGCCATGAAACAAACCCTGATGATAAGAAACAAACCCCATTGACAAGACAAAAATACAGTGACAAGACAAATCCTGACAACAACAAATAAACCCTAGTGACTACAAAGTACTACAAACAAACCCCGGTAACAACCAAGCCCAATGACAACAAACAAAACCAAATAACCACAAACAAGCCCCATTGACAACAGAGGAACCTCACTAATAAGGTCACCTTCAGAACTGGATAAAACTGACCTGAATGGCCAGGTGACCATATTAGTGAGATTATTTTTCCTATTATTTACTGTTAAAGAGAAATAATTTGGGACTCCTAGGTTGACCTTAATTGCAAGGCAGCTGAGGTGGCCATAAAGCAAGGTTCCACTGTACAAACAAACCCCAGTGACAACAACAAACATGGTTCTAACCTACCTGTGTCCCCACACACAAGGTGACAGGTCAAGACGACCCACACAGGGTGGCTAGTTCAACATATTATCTAGTATTGGCCGGTCTCAAAGTACTGGGCATCCAGCAGGTCCAGCCATCAGTTGGTCAAGCTGCAAACACAAGACAAATACAACGTGAGAGAATGGTCAAACAAAATTCACATGATATGCAAACATGGACAATAATCACTGCAAAATGTTCTTTATAGTAATAAACTCCCAGATGAACTAATACCTGACAATTCCTTGAATCTGTGACTATTCCTTGATATATACCTGACAATTCCTTGATACTGTGACTATACCTTGATATATGGTCGTTATCATGCAGCCACGATCGATCTAATTTGACTAATGGCACGCATGAAGCAAGTCCACAGAACTTGCCCTCGTGACATTCACAGATAGAAACGAGCCCGACACCAATGAACTCATATACACGGTCACTTGTCAACACATGCTATATGGTCATTAAATCAACCGTGACATTACAGAACACAGAATGCACTGACATCGTCAAACACCTGACGCCAGTAGGCATGCGTCCTATGTCTAGTTCAAACAGACCTCATTAGAACACCCTGGATACTACACTTTGTTAACTGTCAAACTAATGGACACTGCATCCCACACTATAGATAAGTCCTGAGTAATCAAAGCTTTGTATGACTTATTTGCCGCTCTACACTTAGTGTCCATTTGATGGACTTGCATGGTCTGGATAGTTCAAGTCGTCAGTCAGGATGTTGAGGAGAGATGGAGGAAGGGAAACAAAGGAGGAAGCATGTACAATTGTACAAGTAACAATATACAGAGCCGGAGGAATTCAACAAGTTCCACGTCCTTAAAAATATGAAGATTCTAAGGCCTACAAATGTTAACTTTTTGCCTAGAAATATTTAGACTTGCAAAGTCAGGATACATCAGGGAAGTTCTAGACCTCGATGATTGGATATTATTTATACATGGAAAATCCAAGAACTTGCAAGACCTGGATGATAGATTAGCAAAGCCTGGAAAAGTCAAGTATTTCAAAGGTCTATAAAGGTCAAGGCCTGCATAATCTGCTAGGTCTGATATGGCTATCTAACTGATAGTGATACTAGTGACAGGGCTTCAAGTCATCTCTGCTCTTGTTCACACAGCACAATCAACATTTCAAGTATACACATCAGCTCTCAGATAAATTCATTTGCCGCGAGAAGTTAGTAATAACCATATTTATTTGCTGTTCTCCAGTAGCTGATAACAAGGCTAATTTACATACAATAAATATAAAATTTGTTAAAATAAATGACAATATATAAACAAATAAAAATATAAGTTACACATAAAGATGATTATTAAAGTTAAATGTATAATGATAATAAATAAGTAGACATTGTGTAAAATTAGTATAAAAAAAGTTTTTTTTTTTAAATTAAATAAACTGACTGGTGGTACCTATGTTGCGTAAGCAACCTGGAAAAAATGTAGCACAGTTAAAGGTTGTTTAAGAAAATGTGCACACAATTTCTGTTCTCATTTTGCCCCTACCACCCTCCCCCAGGAAAGAAGAAAGAGACAAACTATAATAAAACTTTATTTGTTCACAAGGTACATATACATAGCATGCATTTTGACTTAAAACAGTAGCAATTAATGACATAATACTGATTGAATTGGAGTGAAGCAATAGCTGCAACTTGTATAGTAAAACATCTTAATAATATTCGTTTTAATTTTGGCTAAATATGCTTTAACCGTTTCGAGTATACCTAAGTTATTTTACATATTATTTACCTAAGTTATTATATTTTAATCCTAGATCATATCTTTATATTGCATTGATAACTATGTATATTGCTGTTTTAAAGTTTCTCAGGTTCTGCCAGTGCAGTAGGGATTCCCATTACACATTAGTTACAGCCCACATGGAGGTATTCTGTTTGACACTGGGACAATGGCAGGCAATGAGCCTGGGCTATTCCAATACAGAGGCTAGTCCAATACACAGGCATAATTTCTGACACCAGGCCACTCCATTCAGTGGTCAGATATAGGGCAAAGTCCATTATCCAGTTATAAATAGAGATCAGTGGCCCAAGTTACTGCAGGAGGCTTACAGCAGTAGGGAAATAGTAGGAAAATTTAGCATTTAGGGGGACCCTGAGGTGCCCTTAGAATGATTCAATCAAATACAGATTTCTTGTGTATAGTGACACTACCACATGAAATGTCTATGCACAATCAGAGAAAAAGTTCTGAAGAGTTTTTAAAATAGGCAAAATGTGAAAATTTACCAGTTTGGGGGGCCCTGGGGGGCCTACAGGACCCTTAGAATGATTCAATCAAATACAGATTTCTCGTGCATAGTGGCAGTACCCTAAGATAGGTCTATGCAAAATAAAAAAAAGTTGCTAAACAGTTTCTGAGATATGGCAGCTAACAGTGCATGACGGACGGCGCATGGCGCGCGGCAGATGTAGTGGTGGTATAAGTCCATTGGACCTACGGCCCAAAGGACTAAAAACAACAACAAACCTAGCTCTATACACCAGAATTTGTTGGCATGCCACATATATATATATATACACTAATTACTATATAAATCGCTTTATTAATTTCACCGTGGTCAGTTTAACTCGGTGACACTCCCAGTGGGAAATACTGTTACTGCCTGCTAACATGATAATGACTACATAACCTCGAGTAATCAACAATTGCTTTTTGGCCATGGCCGTTTTAATCAGCGTGTAAAATCCACCCATCACTGTTGCCATAATGTAATCTACTCTCAGGCAACTCTCCAATATTAATTGCTTAATTTAGTTTTTTGTTTCACTGGAAAATTGCCAGTTGTGTTCAAGATAAATGGATCTGTTCAACTGGAATTAAAAATAATGCATCTTCGCAGTAATACAGACATGTTCACAGGGTACATCATTAGAGCTGTGACACCAGCAAGATTACTCCGCTTCCCCTGTTGGAGACATGACACTACTGTCATGGAAATCAGATTGTAGTAATGTACCCATTTTGACAGCAAGAAATTTCTTCATTACTATGCCTAACTACAACGTTGGAGTTTATTTTATTGAACTAACACATTTGTTATGCAATAGGATCGGGCAAGCATTTTGTTATAATAATACTTTTGACCTAATACAACTTTTTAATTAATACCTTGAATCTCATAATATCACACTTATCCAAGGACAACATATACAACTAGTATGCAACATATGAGTTGGATGTGAATAATAGTTGTCAAGATATCATGTTTTCAAAATGAGGAAATCTGTTGTTTTGGCAAGAGACAAGCACAAAATTGAAAAATCAACTCGGGGAAATACAAACATGATCCCCTGGAAGGTAAATTTGATATGTGGACATTAAAGCAAGTTTCACTGAGTTATGTCATATTGTTTGGTTTTTAAATGACTTTTTGTGATGATTGCCTTAGGCACAAAGCTCTTGTTGTATCATACTTTTGTGCATTTCAAGCACCGATACCTCCTACCAGATGGAAGAATATCAAAGTAAGAGTGGAGCGAGTGGTCCGAGTCAGCAGCGACAACACAAGCTTTTCGCAAAGTTGCACAGTCAACCATTTCGGACAGCACTGGAGTAGGTAAACCAATGATCTTGGCGACAGTATGTGAGATTTCTAGAAGCCTATTTCGGTTGCTCACCGAAAGAGCAGAGTAATAACAAATACTGCAGTAAGATAAGAGAGGCTCAATACACTGCAGTAGAGAAGGAGAAGAAGTTTTGGGTCAACGTTGAAAGTGAGCAACCTGCGAAGAACGTGCCGTTGCTGCCGAGACTTCTTTTACATGGCTGTAACGTGCTCTGTGAAGGATAACTTATTATTCAACACAACACCAAGGTACCTGAATGAATGAATTGACCTGTTCCACAGACTCACCATTAGTGACAATGGGACTAACGGCAGTAGCATTACAACGGAAGTCAATGCACATTTCTTTCGTTTTGGAGACGTTAAGATGCAGAAAGTTGGCACTGCACCAACTAGAGAAATGTACCACTGAAGACAGATAAGCATGGTATGAGGCTGAATCACTCAGAAGAGCAAGTATGGCTGCATTGTCAGAAAACATCAGAAACAAAGTAGACGGATCAACACTCCGACAATCATTAGTATACAAAATGTACAAAAATGAACTGAGATCAAAAATGGACTGAGAACACAATGGACTGCAGGGCCTCACCCAGAGACCCGTCCACCTGTCCTGTGGACGGGTATATTCATACATTGCGTTTTTTGGACGGGGTCAAATTGATTGTGGACGGGTCCGTCCATGTCGGGTTTTTTTGCGTGGGCCAGCCCATCCATGCCATTTTTATGACGTCAGTAGAAACTACCGCGAAGCCAGTTACAAAATATACGGAGACTGGTTTTGAAAATCTCCCACCCGGATCGCCTGGCCAGCTCCTCGACACACGCCAGGCCTCGACATGCTAAGATAATTATCACCTACCCGCTAGCGGCGACTTGCTAGGGTAATTGTTACCTACTCGCTACCGGTGGCTCTTTGAAAGGCACCCAACACTTGCCTGTCTATGTACACTAAATAATCCTATGTGAAGTCAACATCAGGACAGGGAGATACAATAAGCATGTGCCGATTACGACGCGTTCTTGGAAAACGAATGGAATTCCACGTAATCGACATTTCGAAACGGGATTTGTGTTTTTGAATGGAAACTCAGTACAGATGTAAACGCTAAGAGTAGAATCACCAACACCGTAAACGATACCGAATTTATTGGCGATATTTTGAAACAAATATGATTGCTATGCAACGGTATTCGTTTATTTTGGTGAATTTATGACGATTTTTAAAACGCGCAAGGCAAATCATTACGAGTGTGATGGCGCCGGTGCTACCTCGTGAGTCTTGTCAACCAATGGCAAAGACCGTGTATCAATACAAGACGGTGCAGCATGCGCTATTTCCAGTCTTCAAAGTACGTAAGTGGAGCGGTTAGTCTGCCATTCTGGAGGCACGCCAAGCCAGAACATATGCATTGATGCATGTGGTAGCCTCCCAAATGGCGGGCAAAAACTCAAATTATCGACTGACATGATTTCGCTCAGTGACGCCATCTGTCTAAATATAGGTTCCTTGACCTTGGTATCAACCGACATAAACAGGGACACGGGCGAAAGGCGCTAACATAAACCGTTTTGCGATCGTTGTTTGGCTGTCCGCTAAGCGCATTGAAGACATGTTGCTAATTAAATTTAATTGTCACATCGTTATAACATGCATAAGTGTACATATTCCGGTTTCGAACACAAAACTCAGAGGAATAACAACAGCCTAGGTTACGCTGGCTCAAAGTGATATACTCCGCGTTTTGTAGTTCTAACAAATTCCGTTGGATGGCGTCATATTTAACAAGATTTAACAAGATTGCCATCCAGAAAATTACTCTGGATGGCAGTTGGACAAGGAAGCCTTTTGGCTTATCGAGAGTCCAATACTTTTTATCTACATGTATCCCGCCTTTTTAAGGTGTGTGTCGATTTTATTTTAAAACATATTCACGCTACTAGCACCAACACAATCAGGAGATAATCTGTTCCATTCATTTACAGTCCTTTGTGAGAATGAGAACTTTCTTATATCTAATCTACACTGCTCCTTTACTAATGTAGCTTCATGTCCTCTGGTCCTTCTATCTTTCTTAACTGAGAAAAAAATGTTTCTATCAATATTTTCATAACCATTCAATATTTTAAACACTTCTATGTGATCTCCTCTCAATCTCTTGGTCTCTAGTGTTGTTAAACCACATTCTTTTAGGCGTATTTCGTAACTAAGATCCCTCAGATTTGGTATCATTTTAGTCGCTCTCCTCTGTACTCTTTCTAGCATATCTATGTCCTTCTTGCGATATGGCCTCCATGCTTGTATACAATATTCTAAATGAGGCCTCACTATTGTTTTGTACAGCGGTACTATTAATTCTTTTTTCTTATACGCTATATTTCGCCTAATTAATCCAAGGATTTGATTTCCCTTTCACGCTGCAATTCCGCACTGCTCTGAAACCTTCATATCAGCACTAATGGTTAACCCTAAGTCCTTTTCTTTTACAGTAGTACTTAGAACAGTACCCCCCATTTTATATTTTACCTCTTCATTCCCATGACCTGTGTGGAGGCATTTACATTTCCCAAAATTGAACAGCATTTGCCACTTTTCAGACCATTTGATCAACCTATCAAGATCATCTTGTAAATGCTGTCTGTCTCCATCACTTTTAATCCTTCTAAACACTTTTGTATCATCCGCAAATTTTAACACCTTGCTTGTTATATCATCGTCCAAATCGTTGATATATATTAAGAATAATATAGGTCCTAATACTGATCCCTGTGGTACCCCACTCAATACCGATTTCCAGTTTGAAGCCTCCCCATCAACTACTACACGTTGTCTTCTGTCATTCAGCCATTTTTCTATCCAGTTTATTATACCATTTCCTATGCCATGGGCCTTTAGCTTAAGGAGTAATCTTTGATGTGGTACTTTGTCGAAAGCTTTTTGAAAATCTAAATAGATGATATCTACTGGTGATCCCTCATCTACCCACCTAGTGATGTCTTCCAAAAAACATAACATATTTGTTAAGCATGACCTCGCTTTTAAAAACCCATGTTGAGATGGGTTTATCAAGTTATGTTTAACAAGAAAATCCACCATGTGATCTTTAATTAGTCTTTCTAATAATTTGCAAATCACTGATGTTAAACTCACTGGTCTATAGTTCTCCGACTTGTTTCTCGAACCTTTTTTAAATAACGGTATAATGTTTGCCTCTTTCCATTCTAAAGGAACCACTCCCTCTTCTAATGACAAATTGAAAACTGTTGCAAGCGGTGCGCTAATTTGTTCTACAATTTCCAATAGTAGTTTGGGCGGAATCCCGTCCACTCCAGGTGATTTATTATCCTTCATAGCCCTTATTTTCTTAGCTACCATTTCCGAGGTTACAACTAACTGTCCTAAATAGTCTGAATCTGCCCCCTTGAACTTAGCCTCTGGTACTGGCAGTGAACTAATATCTTCCCTGGTAAACACTGAACTAAAATACTCATTCAGGTCTTCTGCCATTAAGAATCCCTCTGATACTGTATTTCCAGCACTATCTTCTAGAGGACCGACCTTATCCTGAACTTTCTGTTTGCTTCGAATATACGCATAAAAACTCTTACTGTCATGTTTTATATTACTAGCTAATTTTTTTTCATAGCTTCTCTTTGAATTTCTAATTTCAGCTGTAGCTTGATTAAGTGCTTCTTTATAAATGTTGTAGTCTTCATCATTTCCAGTACATCTATACGACTTCCACATCATTTGTTTATACTTAATTTTTCTAATGGCTTCTTTCGATAAGTGTTTCTTTTTAGACCGTTTCCCTTGTTTTTTTAAAGGTACAAATTTATCGACTATGCACTTAATTTCACTATTTAAGATATTCCAGCATTCGGTTGCTGTCTTATTCTTCAGTGTGCTATTCCAGTCTATCTTTGCTAAATATTTCCTCATGTCCTTATACCTTCCTTTGTGGAAATTTCTCCTATACTGCTTTTTACTATTCCTTTCTGATTTTACTTTGATGGTAAAATGTATCTGGTTGTGATCACTACTCCCCAGTGGCTCACATATCTTGACATTGTCAACTAATTCTTTCTGTGAGGACAAAACTAAGTCTAACACATTCTCTCCCCTGGTTGGTTCTAGCACATGTTGAGAAAGGAAACTATCTTGTACTAAAACTAAAAACTTGTGGTCCTCACTCCCCATACTCTGTAAAGATTTCCATTGTATATGCCCATGGTTAAAGTCCCCCATAATAATACAGTTCCGTTTGCTTACTTCCCTTATAGCGTTTTGTATTTTTTTATTCTATTCTATGCTTATGTTTGGACTTCGATAAACTAACCCAACTGTTAACGTTGAGTTTCCTGTAACTATGTTACACCAAACAGCTTCTTCGCAATCTGCTTCTCTTTCTAATTTTATTTCATAAGCCTGGATAGATTCTTTAATATATAAAATAACTCCACCTCCCTTTCTTCCTATTCTATCTTTCCTAAACATTACATATCCTGTTAGTCCCAATTCGGCATCTGATATATCAGTGGTGGCCCACGATTCGGTTATACCTATTATGTGAGGGTCAATATCTTCTACCATAATGTTTAGTTCACTTCTTTTGTTTACTATGCTCCTTGCATTTAAACAAATGCATTTATATCCTGATTCAGAACAGTTTTCCAGGCTGTTCTTTGCCGATTTATTTCTGCTGTCTTTATCTATGCCTCCAGTTTCAGGCTTCTCTGTGAATCCCCCCTGCGAATCTAGTTTAAATAGATGCAGCCTGTCCCACTGTCAACAGATTGCAGCAAGTTCTCTGAGAAAACTGCTGCCCCCTTTCCACTTAGATGTAGGCCATCTCTCATGTACATATCTTCCCTCCCAACAAAGTATCCCCATAAATCTACGAATCCCACCCCCTCTTCTTTACACATCTGCTCAACTAGTGCGTTGATCGCCATCCTCTTGCAGTTTCTATATGTCGGCCCCCTTCCTCCATTACTGGCAAAATTCCTGAGAGGATAATCTGTTCTACTCTTGTCTTCTTTAACTTCTTCACTAACTGTCTGTACTTCTGAACTATCCCAGTTGTTCCCTCCCTCTCTGCGTTATTTGTCCCTACATGTACTAGTATAGACCCTCCCTTGCCATGCCCCATTACCTTCTCTACCCTTTCAGTTACATGTTCTATCCTAGCCCCCGGTAGACAAACAACGACGTCCTCCCCCTCGCTTAGAGTCTTATCTGTCTTTCTCATAATCGAATCGCCCATAAACACCCTCTCTTTCCTCATTGCCCCCTCAATCACTGCCTCAGTGTAGCTCTTTCTACGGTTTGCATCTGTCTGGTTGTAATCTTGTTCCCCTGTCTTCTGCTCTCCCGTCACAATCTCGTCCGTTCCATTCTTTCCTGACGCTGTTTCTCTTGTCACCTTTCTTCCTGTCATCGTCCCTTCCGACTTCTCTTCTGTCACATGTACTCTCACTTCCTTTCTTCCCGTCATCTTTCCTCCCACTGCATTTCCTTCTCTCCTCTCCCGTCTCTTTTTCCCTCCTACCTCTTTCTCTACGGTCACTTTCTCTCCTGCCACCTTCACACCTGTCACATTTCCTGCCGTCGATCCTCCACTTTCTTCCCCTCCGATCACCTTCCCTCCTCTCAGTCTCCTTTCCTCGGTCTTGTTGCCACTACTCTGCTCCTTCAGTTTCACAGTATTCCCAACTTTATCCCTGTCGTCTCTCTCCATTCCGTCTGTCTCCTTGCTGATTCTCATCTCCATCCCCTTCACAATATCTACCAACCTAGCTACCTCTTTCTCCAGACATTTCACCTTCCAACACCCGACGCACTGAAAGGTGAATCCCTCTTCCTTGGTTTCTGTCCATGACTTCGTACAGCCGGATAAGGCAAAATCTACCCAACTGTGGCAGTCGTCGCACACCAAGTGTCTCTTTGCCTTGACTTGCCGCTTGCAAGGCGCCATATCAGAATTTATTTAATAATAATAATCTAATTAGCTATTTAAAATAGTTTTGTCAACTGTGTTTACACCATTCACTGTCTATGTAGTCTTTAAGAAGACTGTTTTCTGTGCACAAATGTTACACTTTTCGTAAGATTGCGTACGCTAGACTGCCTTATTTATTTAGGTTATACAGCGCCCTAGCGAATAAGAGAGACACTAGCTACATAAACTTAGTTCGCCCGATTATCGCAAATGCTTAATTTTAACAACAAAGCTACCTTATCAAAATGTCTAGCAGGTACTGACTTACACAGACATTATCTTATGTAGGTAGTTTATGGTTGTTACTTTATCACCTATATATTCTACCACATAACGAGGTTTGTTAAATCTTGTTTACAAACTTATCGTAGCCGTAAGCTAACGTACCCTATTATCACTCACTAGACTAAAGTGTCCTAAAATACTTTATCTAACTAACTTTAAGCACAACTGCTACTCAATATATGTTTACTGCTACTTTATGAATGATATTAAGGCAAGAATAATACTTATCAATCAGTAATTCCACTTGCTTATGAACTTTGATACACCACCAATTTCAACGATCTATCTCCGCCAAATATAGCCTCGAAAAAAATATATAGCATTAGCTAGAATGAAACAGCATCAGTAATTTGAACATTCATAATTCTTAATATCATTGCTTGTGTAAATTACATTTGTCAATGTATACATTAAGCAATGTAGCATCAGCAACAACCATACATTTATGTTATTGTGTGACAGGAATTATTGTATTATCTAAATTTATTATGTATGGTTGTTATTGTGTAACAAATATTTCACAAATAAATGTTTAGAAAAGTTAACCACACAGCAAACAATATAATTTAGATGCAGAGATCATACCATTGTGATAGTTTAAATATTTGACATAATATATTATTTTTCAAAGTTAACTTTGAAATAAAATATCACTTTTCTGAACAGAAATGTGCTTCTTTTTTCACTTTTAAACAGAAAATGCACCATTTGACACAAAAAATGCTACTTACATTTCTGATCACATGTGAGATATGCATTCAGCCATGTTCTCTGCCTTGCCTTCATAGTTGGTAATATGTACACTGTAGTTTTAGTTTATTTTTATATTTTATGATTGTACATACTAAGTATGATTACCAAAATTTGCTGGTATATATATATATACCTATATATATACCTATATATATATATATATATATATATACCTATATATATACATATATATATATATACCTATATATATATATATATATATACCTATATATATATATAGTCATAATTGCATGTCCTATCCTGCATTTGATAGCACGTCCATTTGCGTGCCCGAACGCACTTCGTAGCATGTCTGAAACAATTTGGACTGGCAAAAATGTTATCCTGGGTGAGGCCCTGATGGACTGAGATCAAAAATAGACTGTGGTGCACCTGAGTTGCTAACCAGCACTGGTGACTTTATGCCGCCCACTCGAACACACATATCGGTAAAACCCAGTTTATCTGATAAAAAACATCTCCATTTATATAAACAGCCACAAGTGGTCTAAAAAATAAACATTGTGGGGTCCCACAGGGTTTGAAGCAGTCGGAAACTACTCCTAACACGAGGAGAGGAAAAGAGAAGAGCCACAGGTCTGACACAGTGAACCACATTGATTTTGCACTAGCCAAGTTTGTAGAAATCAATGAAGTGCAACCTGTAGACTACTGGCACACTGACACGGTCGTCTCTCATGCCCTGTGTCTGCCGTCATTTAGCCGACTCTCGCCAGGCTCTGAGAACCTGGAAGAGTGAGGCCCCAGATAGTGGTAGATACCCATATATATGATCTGTTACCGTCGTATGTCATCAATTCACTTCTGCGATCAAGCCTGTATTTATGTGTTCGATTAAAATGTATTTAACACAGTATTATAAGTGGTTTAGATATTGCAATTACGTTTCTAATAGTTTCACAGAAAACAGAAAGTACCCAAAATAAGTGCTCGTAAAAGTTGACTATTATAGGATTTAAACTTGTGACCTAAACGTTATCGTTAGCAATATTTTGTGATATGTGTCAATATATTCGGAGATAAGACTAAGAGTAGGTTAAATGTTTTGCATTAAATTGAAAAAGCTCTTATTTAAATGATTTGGGATGAATGAGAGTCAATCTCATTAGTTACCTTGATTCAGTGTGACCAATCATCTTCATCACATTGAAAAGTGCAAGTGTTTCCAAGCTCTCAAATGAGTGACAACAATGACACCACATGGTGGAGCCTGGGTAATCAAGGCTACGTTTCTGCAAGCAACCACAGACTGCAGTAACAACTGACAAATTACATCAGGGTAATTCCTTCACAATATTCACATATACAGTTTGTTCTCCGTCTAAAGTTTCAATGGTAAAATTATCACTTCCCCCATTCAAATGTACAAATTCTCAAACATAAGCTATGTAGCTACCACCAAAAATAGATAAACGAGTGAAAAATGAACAACTCGGGACATGTCCAAAATCACTCAATTCAGCGGTCGCTAGCAAACTTACGGTTCATCCAATCCCCAAAATCTTGGTATCGTTTGAAAGATTACCTTTTCATCTACGTAGTAAATAGCACGGTTGATCATGTTAAAGTATATTTTCACCATTGTGTTTATCTGAAATGTGGTTGTTTTCATCCGCTTGAACTCAGCGAACGATGTTAGCGTCGGGTATTCTTCGCCATCTGTCGGCGAAACTGCACATTTCCTGTCAATCACCGCTGCGTTGCTATGGCATCGCACATGGCCGATCTCAGCAGTTGATGTTTACATGTTAAGCTCCACCCATTTTTGCATGTCAAAAAAGATAGATTAAGTTTCACCGAATGTTGGCATTACATTAGCAATCGCCGGACGCTGACAGACAGTTTGTTTACTTGTGTTTATGTCATCTGCAAAATGGGCGGAGTCTAAATAGCATGAAAACAAGAACTTATGAAGTATAATCACCTACTCGGTTTCTGCCATATCTGAGTTTCTGCCTCATTACAATTATATAGCTGGATCTCGTATTAAATACATCTTTAGTCAGATATATCGGACACAATGAGCAAAGGACGTCTACAAACTTGCAACAAAATTATTTGTCTCAAATTAAAACGAGGCAAACAGGTTTTTGACATATATTTTTATAGCGAACGCAGACCACGTGACTACAGTGCTCCATATCGGTGATGGTGATGTAAACAACCATAATATTAAAATTTAGCGGACGAAATTGTAAGCAACTATTCACCCTAATCATCACAGGAATGTTAACGAACAGCCTAGCATAGCGATTTGTCGCACAGTGATGATTTTGAACACGATGAGGCAAAAACCGAGTGCTTCCGTTTGGCGCGTGAAGTGATTATCGTCTTACGAATATTGTAAGTATTTAACTAAAACAACTTATTTGACGTTTCGTTTGCATTCCATTAATGCAATAAGTGGTTCTGATTAATAATATTGATACGTTGCTGAACGATTTCAAAAAATGTTGGTGAAAACTGCATATTATGCTTGCGTAAGGCAGAAACCGAGTGGTCCAGTATACGCATGTCTGAAACCTATGCAAATTAGAATTTGCGCTCCTATCGGTAGATGGGTGAACTTTGTCGACGAAACAAGTTGGTTCGCTGGTGTGTAAAAGACTGGAAACAACATGATTGCAGATATGTGTGAAGATTCTTGTAGGAATTATTATCGGGAAACCACGTATGTGCTAGAATAACAGAAGGTGTAATCTTTCAAACGGTACCAAGATTTTTCAGATCGGATGAACCATAAGTTTGCTAGCGACCACTGAACTGAGTGATTTTGGACATGTCCCGAGTTGTTCATTTTTTCGCTCGCTTATCTATTTTTGCTACCACACAGGTATGTAAGATGTGGCTGCTATATTATAAATGGCACACACAACACCTGTTAACCTTTCTGCATGTTTTGTAGACTAATAACACATTAACTATTTGTTTAAAATCTTTATCAGTTTCGCATGAGAGAAATCGCTCGTCTATGACAGTAGCTGTAACAAACAGCAGCGTTACAACCCTAAACTCAAATAGTTATCCAAGGCTCAGGAATTTTGTTCAGGCCTCAAACCTGTATTCTGTAATCCTTAACAAGACCGAGGAAAGGAGACTGAGAGGAGGGAAGGGGATCGGAGGGGAAGAAAGTGGAGGATCGACGGCAGGAAATGTGACAGGTGTGAAGGTGGCAGGAGAGAAAGTGACCGTAGAGAAAGAGGTAGGAGGGAAAAAGAGACGGGAGAGGAGAGAAGGAAATGCAATGGGAGGAAAGATGACGGAAAGAAAGGAAGTGAGAGTACATGTGACAGAAGAGAAGTCGGGAGGGACGATGACAGGAAGAAAGGTGACAAGAGAAACAGCGTCAGGAAAGAATGGAACGGACGAGATTGTGACGGGAGAGCAGAAGACAGGGGAACAAGATTACAACCAGACAGATGCAAACCGTAGAAAGAGCTACACTGAGGCAGTGATTGAGGGGGCAATGAGGAAAGAGAGGGTGTTTATGGGCGATTCGATTATGAGAAAGACAGATAAGACTCTAAGCGAGGGGGAGGACGTCGTTGTTTGTCTACCGGGGGCTAGGATAGAACATGTAACTGAAAGGGTAGAGAAGGTACTGGGGCATGGCAAGGGAGGGTCTATACTAGTACATGTAGGGACAAATAACGCAGAGAGGGAGGGAACAACTGGGATAGTTCAGAAGTACAGACAGTTAGTGAAGAAGTTAAAGAAGACAAGAGTAGAACAGATTATCCTCTCAGGAATTTTGCCAGTAATGGGAGGAAGGGGGCCGACATATAGAAACTGCAAGAGGATGGCGATCAACGCACTAGTTGAGCAGATGTGTAAAGAAGAGGGGGTGGGATTCGTAGATTTATGGGGATACTTTGTTGGGAGGGAAGATATGTACATGAGAGATGGCCTACATCTAAGTGGAAAGGGGACAGCAGTTTTCTCAGAGAACTTGCTGCAATCTGTTGACAGTGGGACAGGCTGCATCTATTTAAACTAGATTCGCAGGGGGGATTCACAGAGAAGCCTGAAACTGGAGGCATAGATAAAGACAGCAGAAATAAATCGGCAAAGAACAGCCTGGAAAACTGTTCTGAATCAGGATATAAATGCATTTGTTTAAATGCAAGGAGCATAGTAAACAAAAGAAGTGAACTAAACATTATGGTAGAAGATATTGACCCTCACATAATAGGTATAACCGAATCGTGGGCCACCACTGATATATCAGATGCCGAATTGGGACTAACAGGATACGTAATGTTTAGGAAAGATAGAATAGGAAGAAAGGGAGGTGGAGTTATTTTATATATTAAAGAATCTATCCAGGCTTATGAAATAAAATTAGAAAGAGAAGCAGATTGCGAAGAAGCTGTTTGGTGTAACATAGTTACAGGAAACTCAACGTTAACAGTTGGGTTAGTTTATCGAAGTCCAAACATAAGCATAGAAGAGAATGAAAAAATACAAAACGCTATAAGGGAAGTAAGCAAACGGAACTGTATTATTATGGGGGACTTTAACCATGGGCATATACAATGGAAATCTCTACAGAGTATGGGGAGTGAGGACCACAAGTTTTTAGTTTTAGTACAAGATAGTTTCCTTTCTCAACATGTGCTAGAACCAACCAGGTGAGAGAATGTGTTAGACTTAGTTTTGTCCTCACAAAAAGAATTAGTTGACAATGTCAAGATATGTGAGCCACTGGGGAGTAGTGATCACAACCAGATACATTTTACCATCAAAGTAAAATCAGAAAGGAATAGTAAAAAGCAGTATAGGAGAAATTTCCACAAAAGAAGGTATAAGGACATGAGGAAATATTTAGCAAAGATAGACTGGAATAACACACTGAAGAATAAGACAGCAACCGAATGCTGAAATATCTTAGAGTGAAATTAAGTGCACAGTCGATAAATTTGTACCATTAAAAAATAAGGGAAACGGTCCAAAAAGAAACACTTATCGAAAGAAGCCATTAGAAAAATTAAGTATAAACAAATGATGTGGAAGTCATATAGATGTACTGGAAATGATGAAGACTACAACATTTATAAAGAAGCACTTAATCAAGCTACAGCTGAAATTAGAAATTCAAAGAGAAGCTATGAAAAAAAATTAGCTAGTAATATAAAACATGACAGTAAGAGTTTTTATGCGTATATTCGAAGCAAACAGAAAGTTCAGGATAAGGTCGGTCCTCTAGAAGATAGTGCTGGAAATACAATATCAGAGGGATTCTTAATGGCAGAAGACCTGAATGAGTATTTTAGTTCAGTGTTTACCAGGGAAGATATTAGTTCACTGCCAGTACCAGAGGCTAAGTTCAAGGGGGCAGATTCAGACTACTAGTTAGTTGTAACCTCGGAAATGGTAGCTAAGAAAATAAGGGCTATGAAGGATAATAAATCACCTGGAGTGGACGGGATTCCGCCCAAACTACTATTGGAAATTGTAGAACAAATTAGCGCACCGTTTGCAACAGTTTTCAATTTGTCATTGGAAGAGGGAGTGGTTCCTTTAGAATGGAAAGAGGCAAACATTATACCGTTATTTAAAAAAGGTTCGAGAAACAAGTCAGAGAACTATAGACCAGTGAGTTTAACATCAGTGATTTGCAAATTATTAGAAAGACTAATTAAAGATCACATGGTGGATTTTCTTGTTAAACATAACTTGATAAACCCATCTCAACATGGGTTTTTAAAAGCGAGGTCATGCTTAACAAATATGTTATGTTTTTTGGAAGACATTACTAGGTGGGTAGATGAGGGATCACCAGTAGATATCATCTATTTAGATTTTCAAAAAGCTTTCGACAAAGTACCACATCAAAGATTACTCCTTAAGCTAAAGGCCCATGGCATAGGAAATGGTATAATAAACTGGATAGAAAAATGGCTGAATGACAGAAGACAACGTGTAGTAGTTGATGGGGAGGCTTCAAACTGGAAATCGGTATTGAGTGGGGTACCACAGGGATCAGTACTAGGACCTATATTATTCTTAATATATATAAATGATTTGGACGATGATATAACAAGCAAGGTGTTAAAATTTGCGGATGATACAAAAGTGTTTAGAAGGATTAAAAGTGATGGAGACAGACAGCATTTACAAGATGATCTTGATAGGTTGATCAAATGGTCTGAAAAGTGGCAAATGCTGTTCAATTTTGGGAAATGTAAATGCCTCCACACAGGTCATGGGAATGAAGAGGTAAAATATAAAATGGGGGGTACTGTTCTAAGTACTACTGTAAAAGAAAAGGACTTAGGGTTAACCATTAGTGCTGATATGAAGGTTTCAGAGCAGTGCGGAATTGCAGCGTGAAAGGGAAATCAAATCCTTGGATTAATTAGGCGAAATATAGCGTATAAGAAAAAAGAATTAATAGTACCGCTGTACAAAACAATAGTGAGGCCTCATTTAGAATATTGTATACAAGCATGGAGGCCATATCGCAAGAAGGACATAGATATGCTAGAAAGAGTACAGAGGAGAGCGACTAAAATGATACCAAATCTGAGGGATCTTAGTTACGAAATACACCTAAAAGAATGTGGTTTAACAACACTAGAGACCAGGAGATTGAGAGATCACATAGAAGTGTTTAAAATATTGAATGGTTATGAAAATATTGATAGAAATTTTTTTTCTCAGTTAAGAAAGATAGAAGGACCAGAGGACATGAAGCTACATTAGTAAAGGAGCAGTGTAGATTAGATATAAGAAAGTTCTCATTCTCACAAAGGACTGTAAATGAATGGAACAGATTATCTCCTGATTGTGTTGGTGCTAGTACCGTGAATATGTTTTAAAATAAAATCGACACACACCTTAAAAAGGCGGGATACATGTAGATAAAAAGTATTGGACTCTCGATAAGCCAAAAGGCTTCCTTGTCCACCTGCCATCCAGAGTAATTTTCTGGATGGCAATCTTGTTAAATCTTGTTAAATCTTGTTAAAAATAACAGTTCTATGTTGTCAAATATCTCCATAGATATGCTTTCAAGAATATGGAAAAAAATCCACTTAGGCCACAATAAAATATAGTTGTGTTTCCGGTAACATAGATTTTTAAAATAGGGTAGGTAGGTAGGTAGGAAAAACATTAATTTTTTTAAACATTTTATTATAAAAAAAATAAGGTAGGCAGACCTACTGTAATATTTTATTTATTATTTTTGTTCAACCATTTTAGCCAGCGACATATATGATGCCATCCAACAGAATTTGTTAGAACTACAAAACCCAGACTATATTACTTTGAGCCAGCACAACATAGGCTGTTGTTATTCCTTAGAGTTTTGTGTTCAAAACCGGAATCTGTACACTTTTGCATGTTCTAACGATGTGACAAGTATATTTAATTAACATGTCTTCAATGCGCTTAGCGGACAACCAGACAACGATCACGATACGGTTTATGTTAGCGCTTTCCGCCCGCGTCCCGGTTTACGTCGGTTGACACAAGGTAAGTAGCATCCATCCAATACTAGGGACGATTGCGGAGTTTCTGTGCTAAAAGGTAAATTCTTGTTACTTTTCAGAACTTGCAGTGATTATCTGTATTTTTATTATGTTGAATGGTCGTTGTAATAGTCTTGCCAGAATATAATATAATGCCAAAAGAACAAATTTTGGTCAGAGGCAAGAGTCGAGGGTTGGCATCATAAACAATATTTTTCTTTTGTTCTTGAAAAAATGCTTAGGGTCGCATGGAAATATTACTAATTAGGGATGGTCGGGTTACTGGAAACACATGTATTATTTTATTTGGCCTTATTAATAATAGGATTAAGACAAATGCATATACAGCACAAACACACTCATATTAATGATAAGCAGTTTCGTGATTGATATACTTGACAGACAAATCATTTTATCAAAGCAATCTGAGGCAAAGACTAAATGGTGAATAGCACAGACACATCTGTAAAGGAAGGAAAGAAGCTTTTTGTGTTTCCCGCACACTAATAGCACAACATCAATCATGGGAATTGGACAAATCATAACTAATCTGTTGAAATGCAAGCCTGCGTGGGTGCCAATCAACATGATAACGTGCATGAATGATGAAACAACTTACAAGCTAGCCTTTCGACACATGCCAGCAATGATTTCTCAGCAAATAATGGTTAGATGGATCTCAAAACATTGATACAGTAGGAAATACGTCATTTAACTTCAGACCGCATCTTCCTCCCTTCCGATACATGAAACTTGGAATATCAACTTTTATTAACACATTTGCCTCGTGCCACTTCAGCTGTCATAACGTAAAACTGCCGGTGGCATGCTCTCAAAGTCAGCATCCATATGAACTACGATCGGTTATAATGAACGTTTTGGAAAATACATCAATGTACAGCGATAAATGATGTCAAACAGCTGCTTCCGTTCGCCATGAAACCAACTTCATGCAACTGATGTTTTATGATCATCCTTGTGATGGTCTGACATGAAGTGCCAGCAGGAAATACTGCAGCCAACATGAGGAGTTGGTGGAACAAACTATGATTCCCAAAACACTGCCACATCAAGACACCATGTTACAGTGATGTCTCGATGAGAAGTCTGGGCCAACACTGCAGACTAATAATTTGTTTTCTTGTATGTCAGTCAAATTTGCTTTCTAGCAGTAGTCAGTCAGATGAAGACAGCTGGAAGCTACCAAAACATAAGCGACAAGGAGAAAAGAAAAAAAGAGAAAAAGGCAAAAATACACAAAAAGTTAACTGTAATTCATGTCTCTTCCATAGTGTAATCACAATCATAATTTCTAGTAACTGAACTCAACAAGTGTGCAACTGTGCACAATGTTCTGAACAAATATTACTGTCAAACGACACGCAGAAGAAAAACTAGGAATTTAAGCTACACCCAAGAGGTATGACCTCACATATGTGACTTCACAGTCACAACCTCACAGCCATGACCTCAGAGACACAACCTCACTGACACAACATCAGACACAAATTCACAGATACAACACAAGACTCAACATCACCAATATGACACGACTCCAGACACAGCCTCACTAATAAAACCTCACTGATGACCCAAACCTCCATCACCCAAGTCAGACTGAATTCAGATAAGCCTTACAAGATGAGGAGATGTACTGGTATTTTACAGCTTGCTTCCTCACAACAGAGCCCAATACTTGATGAGATCCCATTCAATGCGACCTTTACAAGCAGTGCCAAATTCTCAGCGATAAGTGAATAATTAATGCGTCCGCATGCACCAACTGCCACTTATCATTATCTGTTACATGATGGCGGGCACTCCAACCACCTCCATGCAACTCTCTTTTTGTCAGCGAGACAAAAGACTGAAGAACAGAAAATAGCTGATTTCTCCAGGTCAAGGAAATTGTCAAATCTCAGTATCTCAAAATTACAACATCTTTCAAGCAAAGACAATATCGCGTATCGGACACTGGGTCACTGACCTAACACAGACTTGGCAGGTGATCTCCCTTAGGTCATTACTCTTAGTACCCATCCAGGTAGTACTGTACCTCTATGACAGGTCATAAACCAAATGATATGACTTCAGGCAATTATTCTTGATCCCAGTCTATAAACATCACCACTTTGGTGCAAGTGTCACAGAGGGTATATCACTTTTTATAAGAATGGCACAAAAAATCAACTAAATGGGGACGTCAACCAATGTCACCCGAAGGTCACTCTACACTGGAGAATAACACAGCATTTCTTGGGAAACTTCAATTGGGGGTTAACTAGACAGCAGACAATACCATCAGTTGGCTATAACTGCAGTTAGCCTAGTAACCGAGTACAAAATCAATGACTACTGTAGGTGCAATGCTTATGCTTCGTCAGGCATTTCTGGCTCATGAAAGAATTGTCTCTCTTTTTGCAGCACAGCTGAATCATTCTATATATGCAGACGGTACGCTGAATAAAAACGTCACAGAAAGACTCGACCTATTTGTATGACTTTGAGTTAGCTAGTAGGCCACAGTGGCACAGTACTGGTAATGTCAGACTGTCCACAGTATCAATCCACCCAACTGGGATTCAAGCACACCTCATACTGTTTCAAAAACAATTGTTAATAAAATAATTTTGTTCATTCCACTTAGCCTTTGTCTGTCAGACAAGACACCAGGGGCCAGTTTCATGAAGCGTACTTAAAGTTACGCAATTAGTTAGCATCACGTGTTTGCGTAAACTTCTGTGTTCGTTTATATTAAAAAAACGTAATTTACTAAGACAGTCATCTTAGCATTAAGAATGTTCTTAGCCGCTTCATGCCACTTGGCCCATGTTGTATATGGAAAATATTGTTAAAGATTTGAATGGGCAGCAAGCATTAACACTTACTTGCAAGTTTCCACTATACACTCCAAATTACCAGTAATAAGTGTTAATTCTTGCTGCCCAAGACCCAGTTGTTATCAACGAGTAGCACCATGTTGTTGATCTTTCTTGCATGATGTTGAGACCAAGGCAAGTCATTATCTGCCATCTTACAAATCTAGCAGCAACACTTTTAATTAAAATACTTAAATTAATTTTTAAACAGTACAAAGTATGTGATTGTAGCACTGTAATAAGGGTATATGATGGAGAGACATGACCAGCTCGAGGGATGATTCAACTGGTTTGCCGGTCATACAAAAGATGTTAAAAAAAACTACAGTGAAAGCTGCTGTAGCGGATACCTGTCCATAATGTAGTTTAATTAATTTATTATTATTTATCTTTTAATACAATTTTATATATTATAATATATATTATTTTACTTAACTATCTTAAGGCCAGACACGGCAGGTAAATAGGATTATTTTTTTATTTATGCAAACAGTTCAATTTTGTCTGCCCAATGCATGAAATGGGTCTTACAGAGTAAAATTTAAAAACAACTTTTTTAAGCCAGACCCCCCATTTCCATGGTAACAAACAAAATGGCCGTAATTCTGAGCATATATTGGCAAATTTGGAAACACTGCCATTTTTTATTGAATCCATATATAGTTATAATTCTTGCAAATCCATGTTCTCTATAGATTCTATTGTGAAATGACCAGAGCATTTTTTTTAATGTTGTGTATTTTTTTAAATAATTTTTTGGGAAAATACAAAAAAAATCTTGTTTTTTGCAAGAAATATGGCTATATCTTTCAAACTATTCATGATTTTAAAAAGTGTCTGATCATTGCACACAGTAGAATATGCTGAATGCAACACTAAAAACATTATTTATATAGCATAATTATTCCCAGAGATATCCCGTTTCCAAATGCAATAATTTGAAGAATTTTTTGTTGTTGAGAAAATGGCTGTCAAAGATTGCATAATGGATTTCATTACATGATATCGACATGCTTGATCCATGATTAAAACTCACTTAGAGGTGTGTAATTGTCATAGAAGTGAACTTTATTGATAGGATGCATACAAAGGTATAATAATCTGGCAGAAAACCATTTTCAGTATTTTTTGTCAAAAAACACCATTTCACCTGGGGTGTCTGGCCTTAACATTTGTGCAAATATGTCATGTATTTAGTTACATTATATATACAATCTTGTAGATCTTAATATTATATTTACTGGCATCTTTATACATATATCTTTTTACATTTGATTCCATGTACATTTTATAATGTGTGTATGCGCCTATGAATGGGCTGGTCCCGGAGTTGTGGCGCTATAGAAACACTGGTAATAATAACAACAATAACTGAAACCTGTCTACAATGCACACTTCTGCGTCTTCAACGACTACGGCTGAACTAAAATTCATCCATGAATATGGTTTTATTGCACATTTTATAGCCTCTAGATCAACATGCTGCTTTCTATACTTGGGTAAATGCTCCAGCAATACTGTCATAAATTTATGCAGGTACATAAAACCTGTCAACAGAAACTTGTACAGTTCAAGTTATATGGTGTTGCGGCAACCACACACCAGACCTCACATCATGTTACATTCATGTATTCACCAGGTCACCCAAGTTTTTTATACCTTCAAATGTCATTCCTCCTGTCCACCAAATATCAATCAAAACAAAATCAAGGAATATTTATGTATATTACGGCCAAAATATTATTTGGACGCAACGCAAACAAATGTCATGTTATGAATAAATCACACCTACATGATAATTCCAGGTGAAATCAATGTGAACTCGTCTGCAGAATAAGTGCTTCAAGTTCTTAACTAAAACGGTCCATAAAATTTATATTAACTAATCACCACCAGAGCTAAAGTTATTAGTAGATACTGCAGAATTTATCGAGATCATCTCGGTTTCACTTTGGGATCAGATCCAGACTGTCATAACTGCAAACAAATGTAACAAGTAATGTCATGCTGGTTAACGATTGTTGTGAGTTGAATAATAAGTATCAGACGGCATTGTTACAAATGCCTCAACATCCTCAAAAGAAAGAAAAGATTTGACAGAGAGACAGATTCCTTCTACCTATTGGGATTCAACGTGACTGCGAAACTGTCATGGGGACCACTCACGACAAATCTGGGTCTTGGCGTACAGGCTAATCAGAACAAGCACCGCATCGATCTAGCTCTTTGTAATTCTCACCAGAGGGAGATGATCGCCATGCTGACAGAGAGAACGGACATAATGAGCTTCAATCTGACGGCCCCGGCTGCCACGGAGCAGAAATAGTCCGGAAACAATCTGAACGTGTCGTTTAAGCTCCGTGCTCCAATTGAAGAAAAGAGGAATAATTGAACGAGCAGGCATTGTGGGACAGATGATTCTAACAACTGCCACGTGTTGGAACTGTGTAACTGGAAGCATGGTTGACGTAAAACTAATAAAACAATTGGTAGAATTACAAAGTCGGTGTATTTAATTTATTACAAATGACATATAATGCATGTGTGCATTATATGTACCAAGTGTGTCATATATCAGCCCTCACATTTGATACATTTCAGAACAAACCCAGTTAGCCCTGACCTTTATAGAATTTAGGAGACACCATTACAAGGCCAGGCCAATTTGGTCGTGAACCATTGCTTAACTTCTTGGGTACAAAGGCTAGTTGGCAGACCATTGCAGCACACGGCCATGGTGCCACCACCAAATCAAGACGTGTCATACAATGTATATATAATAACTACATTTATACGGTAACATTAGATCAATGTGAGTGCAGCTCCTCTGAGGCACCAAGTTCCATTCACCCTTTCATGTTAAGTCACTTCCTTCGACTTTTTATGTGTTTTACAAATTTCAGAATCCAAAATGAGAATGTTGGACAATTACCATTTTTGCACCGTGAATAGTCCTTTGTTAAATAACATATTAAAATTTCAGGCTGTTGTCTCATTTAGTTACAACTTATATTGAAGCTGAAAGCTTACATTGAAACTAATGATGTTTTCACCTTTAAAAGTCAAAAATCTGTCAAATATATCCAAATAAATAGCAATTTGGACATCAAATTTGTATAACTGTTAATTATGGCTTGTGACGGTTTCAATCGTGACCTAACCTGCATGATCAAACCCAGTCCAGGTGAAAAGCATCACATAAAACCAATCACGGGAGGTCTAACTCTACAAAAAACACTTTATTTACGTGATTAACTGAAACTATAAATATTTTATGCCGGAAGGTTACTTTACTTTCTGCAGACGCCAGTTAGCTAGCAGGGAAATGTTAAATTATGCACCATGCTTATAATTCCAGCCGAGTTTCTCGGAAGCACAAAAAAAACAGGAAGGCCAATAAAACAGCTCAGCCCAGAAGGGGACTTAAATCACATCCACGCGGTGGGTGTCACTGTGCCCGAGGTGGGCATTAGGGGGATTGGCAGGTCACCAGTGGACCTCCAAGGTGTGTTGTTTCAAAGGCTGACAAGTCACAAAAAGCCACAGTTCAAGGCTTCAACATGCAAGTGGCTGGTAAATATTTGTTGCACCTGCCCTGTTAGTGGATGTTAGCATATCACTGACGGATCTATCATGATTGAAACCAGTATGATATAAACAACCATGTCTTGTCGCGTGTGATGCATCAAACTTCAAAGAATAGCGGAAAGACATCAATGAAAATTTGTTGTCGCTACGCCGCCGTATCTTGAGCTCTTCTTCAGCTTCTTCGCTGGCTCGCATGGCTTGACTGTTAAATCGGAAGGCTGGGGGGTGCCGTTCCAAATTAGTGGGCCCATTCAAAAAGGTCTATGGGCAAATTCCAAAGGTCTGGGAAGACATGTACCACCCAGCCCCCACTGAATCCGCCTATGCCCTGCCATCTACAGGGATGTATATTATCATTGTCAACCATTAAATTCACAGTATTTAAGTTTTAACAAGCATGAACAAGATTGCCATCCGAAGAAATATCAGAGATCTAGAACAGAAGCAATTGGCATCTTAAAAACTTCTGTCACAGCTCTAGGTTTGAAACTAAAGCACCAAGAGGCACTGCGGATCGCAGTAATACTTATCCTTCCAGATCTAGAGTATCACAGCACTAGTTATCAGTAATACAGTCACATATTCTTGGTATTTTAACTCTCGAGTGTATCGTATCTTAATGTAGTAATCTTGCCAGTTTTTGTGAAACATTACTCGCAGATAGCAAATTATTCTGACAGGAAAATTACAGAATCTCAGCCTATAGCCGTACCCACAATCCCCGAAGTACTGTCAACTGACTAGGGAAATTATTGCTAACATTCAAGTGGATTTTAAAACAGTATATAAAACACATACAAAATCAAGTAAAATAATTTACCCACTTACGAATTATCTCTCGGCGATATCAACAGCCACTAGATGCGACAAATATATATATCTACAAAGTCTCACCTGTGCCTTTCTGTAGTTCCTTATAATCCAGTGGTAGTAGTTACTGTAATAACAACAACTGGAACTATGGCAATCCAGTACCAGAAATAAATGTCACCAAGAAGTGACAACTGCACAGAAGCGTCAAAATTACAACTGTAACAGTGCTGCTGACAAGGACGTTCTTGATTGTGAAATAATTCATATGGCTAACAACTTGTGACACAAGGCGAGATAAGACATTCCAAGTAGATTACAGATATATAGTAATCGTAATAATCAGCCAGAGGCAACTGTGCAAATACAGCCCTGAAACGAGTGCCTTCTTGTGGAACTATCTGATAGACTGATACAACAGATACAAACTGCCATTGTGACGTCAGTACACTTTAAATGCGTCACTACACAACCCAGATACGTCAATACCCACCCCAAGTATGTGTCACCCTTATCCTATGAAACCCACAATGACATGCAGGACTGATGGTAACCCAAAAATAGAACACGCACCCACACAATAAAAGCATATATATATATTGGTCTATCTGTTGACGTAAAGTGGACCATGGCAACAGTATCATTTACACTGTTCGAATACCTCTGTCAAGTCAAAAGTTAGATAAATGTACTTACAAGAGTAATGTACTTACAAAATGTTAGTGTACAAATAGAAGAGATAACTCGTAAGAGTTTTTCATAACTTTTCCACTTTAGTGTACCCTCAGTTAGTAAAAATAACGTTCTTAACCATTACTGTACGACAGGCCGGATTTCCGGCCGCACTGTCTGTGACGCTTCAGTACGATAGGCCGGTTATTCGGCATTGACAATGTCTGCTATTCAAATAATGTTTACTCATAATTATTCATTACGTGGAGCCATTTGTTGTGTACGGTTGTACTTCAACTAGCGATTTACCACCATATGTTTTGGGTAGATTATTTGATAGTTTTAGCGAAGAATCTTTGTCGGATGTTGACGATTGACATAATAACAATGTCGGCGAACTTAGTATACAACTGTTTCAGCAACTGCAAAAAGTTGAAATCTTGGCGGCCATCTTGGATTGCTGGTTACCATGACGACGGAATGTAAAATGTTATGGCTCATTCTACTCGTTGATTATTATACTTTCCAAAAATATCTAACATTCCTATTCATAAAATGCATTTTTGTTGCTCAAATCTTGACTTGAAGTGAGGTAGTCCATTGTCTTGCATATTCACTGGGAATGCAGTATTCAGTGGTCACAGCTGGTCGGGGCTGTAGTACTGAAATGGTTAATTCTATACAACCATTCACTGATGCCTCAGGTAGATAAAAACTGTACTGATGTAAATAGCATGTGGTGCACATATGATGTGCTTACATGCGAGCGTGCATAGCATGCAAAAACAACTGTTAAGCACCTATGCATGCACTGGAAATGAGATGGCACTTGGTGAATAATAGAATATATAGACTGACCGGAGAGAACATTGTCAATACAGGTATAGATCCAATGAGTTTCTCATTTTATAAATAGGTTCCATAGAAGAACAGATCCATAAGCATCGACTAGATTTATGCCAGAGTAATGATGGATTATCATAAAATAACTCTAAAAGGCACCAGGTCAGTGCTTATGCCAAAGCCTCTCCCCAACTGAAAGTATCATGATTTTTGTCTTTTTTCAAATAAATACGTCAGAATGTGGGAGTCGGTGATCCCGTACTTACAAAGATTTACTTTATAGGTTAAAGTTAAATCCTTTCTAGTCCACTTAGGTTGTTAAAGCCAGTGTATAATTCTTGCTGCAAGCATGGATAAGAATAGGCATTCCCTGCGCCAGGATAACCCCTTGCGTATCAATCAGAGGCTACTTATTTATACACCTCACTCTCAGTGAACAGGAGACTTACAGAACAAGACCTGTCAATGTCATTACGAGTCTTACAAACATAGGCAGTCACCACCCTCCATGTCCCACAGTCACAGGTGTCTGCAAACATTGTTCTTGTGCTCATTCCTAGCCAGGCTGCTAGACAACAAAGAATTTTAATTATTTGTTAACCTCCACTTCTTTTTCCTTCAACCTTGTCACAAAATGTCTAGATTTCTCATTATACACCCTAGAAATACCACTTATTTTTTTATTCTACCAACAAATTTCCTTATAATGTTTGTTGTTTTAAGAATGTTTTTTGCCATTACTTTCTTTTATGCCCACGACACGCAGAGCATTTTATTCAAGAACAACATTTATGATGCTTCTATATAGGCATATCTGGAGGCAAGGCAGCGGTTACAATTACAGGCTCGAATCACTATTGATTTTCCCATTGGTGTCCATGTTAATGTTCACCATGTATTAATATGAGAAAATTAAAGAAATTTAAGAAATCAGGTTGCAAAAATGAAATTCAACATTTCAAACATTCCAACCATCCTTGCTGGACACATCTTGGCAAATGCTAGACACATCTTGGCATTTTTAGCACACCATCACAGGAAACATTCCTGGGAGTATAACTGCGGTCTGGCTCCTAATGCAAAGATGCCTTCAACATTACCATGACCTTGATGCATGGATTACCATTACCCATTAAGCCATACAGAGGCAAGTATGCATTTGCATTGATTATACTGATCAGCTAATGGACCAGCCAAGACTGTAGCAGACTGTCCTATGGCCAAGAATAGCAGTAACACACCCTCCCAGCCCATGAGGAAGTCACACTATAAACGTCAGCTAAGAAGTCAACTATAAACGTCAGTCAGGAAGTTACACTATAAATGTTTGCACTTAGCACAAACACCAGACATCTAATCTATCCTAATTTAACCTTAGGTGCTGACCCTAATCAAACTTATGTTGTAACATGGTGTTAATCGGCTATCATTAGATAACTGATTTCATACAGAAAGAACTGGTGATGGATTATTGCAACATGCTGCTACAGCCAGTGTGTACAATTGCATGGCCTAACCTCTAGAACCTTGGAACATCACAATACATATATCAATAAAAATACTTTATAGAAACCAAAACATTAAGTATTGGTAACACACAACTACTATATTATACTAGCTAGTAGCTAGTATTTAAAATAACCTATGTACCAGATGTTCATGTATTGTGATGTATTGTAAATTATACCCCATTATATTATAAGAATATAAGACTGGATTGTGCACCTGTCATGGAAGAAATAATGATGAAATGGTGGTTCAAATTACTTTGATTTGCTTATCCAGAACTAATGAGATTATCTGCCCAGACAACTTAGGAGACATGTTTACAGTTCCAATTGCCACTGTCAGTTTCCCTTTTCTGGGTCAGTGGTTTCCACCCTACTTTATCACCATGTATAACACTTGAGACATGAAATACACTTGAGGTTCTGTTTCATGTCCCTGTTTTTCATTCTTGGTGAGGAAGGCTAAACATTCAATCGGGTTAATAAGACCCATTGTAGATCATCATCAGCTGCTTGCACATGAAGACACTTCTGTTACCATAATTATAATCTAATTGAGCTTACATGCAGAACTAATTAACGTATATTTTATAACCATTAAATTAATTACTAATGACATAACGACAGCAGCAACAACCACAGATGGGGACAGGTCATTGTTTCACTTTCAGGTAAACAAATAAAATGCTTGTGATTTTGAGACATGCCCTTTCTCACAGATTTCTTGCACACTGAAAAATTGACAGTTATGCTTGGAAACGTTTAAACTGTTTTTGTTGTTCGTTAGCAGGATTCCGTATGCACTTGTCTGTATTGGAAGGATCCCTGCGGTACAAAGACAGAATCCGGATGGTTTGGGCAACAAATGACAGGCAGAATCTTTCGTGTTGATTTTCTCAAAAAAGAACTCTAGGATGTGGCAAAAACACAATAACTGTCACTAAGTACTGCAGATCGGTCACAATTTACAAAATCAGTATTTATATTTTTAAACAATTTATATACATAATAGGTGAGCAGCACGTTGGAAGATTTACTGTATGCAGCATGTGAACTTATGCAAATGCTGCATGACTTTCAGGTGTGGTATTTCCGGCATTTGAGAGACTGACACAGGAGTCTATCTAATCCAGGGGCGGACTGCTGCCTGGCATTCTACAAGCAATATAATCTCACCCACCACTCCATCTGCCATTGATCTTCTTATGAACAAATATCTGACAGCTTTTAGGAGGCGTTTCTAGGCACAACCCTCACATCAAATATATTCATGTACACCAATGCCAATTCCTGGCCGCAAACACTTCTCATGTAGGAAACAATTTAATGTGTAATAAACTGAAAATACGCAGTGTTATCGAGCACTAGTGGATTGGGATTCTAGGCAGGGTTAAATAGCTGTAGTGAATAAGCATAAACAGACTGCCATTTAGAAACTAACAAATGCATACTGTGTGCAGCTGTCAAATGGTCTAACTAGTAATGAAGCAATCTTACACGAGAAAGTGTGAATTTGGCAAGTTGCTTACTTAACATACCACATCCTGATCTAGGGGAAAACACATGACAGATGGAATGTTACAAAGATGGCACCACTTGAGGGGTATTTTAATCGTACACGGATTAGGGACTATATGCGTACAGATAATAAAAATGGTCAGTTATTACGGATCATTTTACACACCTTTGAAATATTTCTATTTGTTCCAATGTCAGCCCTCTAAGTAAATTTTTTTGTCTAGGAGCACTTGGCTCCTACCTACATTTTTAGGAGCCAAATTTAACAAGTAATTGTGTGTGTATGTGTGTGTAATTGTGCTTTCAGCACAAATTTAATCATAATTAACCATGTTTGAAATATAAATAAATTTAAAACATGCATGAATATTTGGCCAGATACTAACTTTATGCATTATAACATGGTACAATGGCAAATTAATAACAGTCATATGTGGAATCCCTGAAATTACCAATAATTACAGTAAATATACATGTATGTATAGGGACACTGATTTTCCGTTTCATAAAAGGCAAATTACGTTTCAATTCTGTTTCAAAATTCTGTTTCAGAAAAAAGCAAATTCCATTTCAAATTATGTATTTTCTGTTTCAGAAAATGGTACATTCTGTGTCAAATGATGCATTTTCCATGTCAAATGATGCATTTCCTATTTTAAGTGAAAAAGAAAGTCATTTCTGTTCAGAAAAGTAATATTTTATTTCAAAGTTACCTTTGAGAAATAATACATTTTGTCAAATATTTAAAATATCACAATGTTATGATCTATGGATCTGTGTAATATTGTTTTACTGTGTGGTTAACTTTTCTAACAACATTAAATTAGTTGTGCAATATTTGCAACACAGTAACAACCGTACATAATCAATTTAGATAATAAAATAACTCTCACACAATAACATAAATGACTGGTTGTTTCTAACGCAGCAGTGCTTAATATGAGTTAACAAATGTAAATTACACAAGCAGTCATATTAACAGTTATGAATGTTTAAATTACTGTTGCTGTTTCACTGACAATTTTGATGTATTATTACACCATCCAACGGAATTTGTGAGAACTACGAAACGCGAACTATAGTATTTTATCACTTTGAGCCAGCGTAACCTAGGCTGTTGTTATTCCTTCGAGTTTTGTATTCGAAACCGGAATATGTACAGTTATGTGTGTTCTAACAATGTGATAACTACATTTAATTAGCAACATGTCTACCAATGCGCTTAGCGGACAGCCAGACAACGATCGCAAAACGGTTTACGTTAGCGCCTTCCGTTCGCATCCCCGTTTACGTTGAGTTACCACGGGCACCATGACACTTCGTAGCAATTTGCCTTGCGCATTAAAAATCCTGTGTTAAGAATCCACCAAAATAAACGAATACCGTTACAGAGTAACCATGTTTGTTTCAAAATATCGCCAATAAAGTCAGTATCATTTACGGTGTTTCCGAGAAACGACAACACGGTTTATGAAATGGCAAATGACAACGCATGATCTGTTATTACAGACTCGTCACAGTCGCCAGCGGGTGACCGTACATAATGGGTCAGTCGCCAATCAGAAAAAACAGTCGCATATGCGACCAATTCAGTTGCAATTTAGAGGGCTGAATGTTCAATCAAAATGCAAAACAAAATGTCTAACCAAGACTATATTTTCCTATGGCCATGTAATCTGCAGACCTGTACTTTCTAGGCAAAGCCAGCCAAATAACAAAACAATAAGGCACGGATGGCTGGACTGGTATTTAATAGGATTTCTTGGAGTAAGTTGTTCTTTGATGTGGGGCGCAGACGTTTACAAGGTTCCAGAAGTCACAATCGCGACCAGTGATCACAACACCCAGAACAAAGCATAACTGATTCAGTAAATTTCTGCACATTGCGTGTGACATTGACAGAGATCTGCCACTGGTCAACACAATTTGAATTCTACCCAAAAAAGGTATAAATAAAGTCAAATAATTATTATCATACAAACAATCCCCCCATAAATTATGCTTCCAACATCTTTACTGCCTAAATCAGTAAATGTGTTTTAATGAACAACAACTGTTTTAATATAGTATGACCGTTATCTGTTTGTGAGTATTTTATCCTTGCTATTCAAGTACATTTGCAAACAGCTGTTGACAATTTCTAAAACCTGTGGACACAATTTATTGGGGTCTGGGGACACAATTTATTGGGGTCTGGGGACCGTTTCACTAAGATAATAAGCTCATTTAGAAAATTCAGAATTAAACAGAATATGTTGGACATTACATTTGAAGCAACTTTTTACAAAATGCACAAAGCCACCGCTGTATCAGAGAGGATACTATTTCTGCGACACACCAGTGAAAGTGCCTCTGTGACAGGTGCTGGTGTTTTAAGTATAAACTATCACTTTTAAGGAGTAAAATCAAATTTTAAAAGCAAAATTTTGCTTATGAGCTCACAAGAATGTTAGTGAGACAGTCCCCAGGTGTTTACAGGATCTTGCAATAGGTATAGTATTTTTAAAACACCTGTAAAAATGACATTCCATGCATACAATGTAAACTGGTCTGTCCTAAAACATTCAAATTAAAGACTACAAAGGTTAGCTTGTAAGTAAATATACCATGATTTAATTTTATGATAAACACAATCAGACACTGTACATTTAACCTACTAGATGTTTTTATAAAACAGGAGGTCCCATGGTCCCAACAAACAGAGAAGTAGTGATGTATGCAGCAACTAATTCAACTTATTTCTGGATGGCCTCATTCTCCCATAGTCAATGTTTTACACCGTCTATTTTTACCTTCCACCCAGTGAAAACAGTCTGACCACATCAAATGATGAATCCAACTTTATACAGTGGTGTGGCAGTTTCTGAGACAGCACATATCAGACAGGACAGATGGCTTTAACGCACATAGCCTAGCTTAGCATAAATGCTCAACATCAATATTCTGGCTGAAGATTTATACAGAGGCACATCAATTGCTGTTCTAAGCAGCAGTGTGACCACTGATTACATTCAGCCAGGGCATGATTAAATGCGTGTCACTAAGCTTCATGAATAAGACGGGCTCCAGTCAATGTTAAAAACTAACATTACAGCTAAGGTCCTGTGCTGCATTAAACCGTTTCTCTGCTGCAACATTGGCTTAGATGGTAATTGTGATGGATCCGATTATATCTTAGAGGTGTCTTCTAAAAATTACAATTTGCATCAAAGTAACTACCGGTACATGAAGATAATCCGGTTTACATCAGAGATCTAGTTTACTGTAACCTTCACCAGATATAAGATTTCAGTCATTACAAATTAATAGTTGTAACTAACAGTAGCCCAAATAATAATAATATTAACACAGGAACAAACTGTCTTCACCATTTTTGTTGATGAATATAGTCAGCTTTTGCAGATTTTCTATTCGAGCAAGTCAAGAAACCAGATGTTTGATACATTCAAGGTAAAACTACTTGATTAGTAAACCATTTTGTAAATGAAGATTACATACTTTTCTGCTCATTTTTTGACAAGGTTTTAGGTTAATTCATTAATTTTGTGTTCAATTACAATGATCAAAGCCTCATAAAAACCCAACTACAAGTACTGTTTTAAAAATAAATTACAAAATATTACACTTTTAATGTAATAAATGATGAATTAAATGATTACAACTACAGTTCACCCCACTGTAAATGTAGCAGGCAACAAGTATTGGATAAAAAGCCAGCATTTAGCTGTTTATGCTTGTCATGTGTGGACAAGTCATCAAGTGAGCCTGCAGGAACAACTGGGAAACCCACTGCATCAATGCTGACTACCGAGACTATAAAGATGATTAGATGTATCCTTTCGAACATCGCTCTTGTTGTGTGATCGGAGACAAATAGGAGGCTAAGTAAACCCTGTGCAGGTAATAATGGGTGTTGAAAAAAAATCTTGCATGAACTTTTATTTTACATGTAAAGGCAAATTAAGGGGACAACAATTATGTATTTAGAAAGGCATGTATTTCAGCTTTCTGTTAGCATATCACATGTGTAATTGTACATTATTTATAAAAAAAAATAATTTACCTAGAAGCCTGGAACAATAGAACATCATAAAATTCATATATTCAGGTTTTTTTTGTTTAAAGATGTCCCAATTCCCATACTGCACCAGGAACATGAGTAGCAAATTTGGAAGGCTATTAAAAAGGACTAAACTGTATTCACAGTGATGATGCTGGTGATCGATATATATGGTAATTTTTGAAAATTAATATCCAGGAATATCCGAATTAACAACACTTAGCTATGCTGCCTGAAAATCAGGCTTGCTCCAGACCTTTTCATTTATATAAATGAAGAAATTACAAAAACTTTGGACAGTTATTTTAATTTTGTATTCATTGCACACCTAGTGTATTTACATACACTTATCTTCTAAATTTACATAATTGTAGTGATCTTACTGTTGTAAAGTTCTCAAGGGGCATACTGTGTACTTACAATATAGCCGAGTACATAGAGACTCGGTAAATGCAGTGCTATATATTGCATTTATTAATATCTACATGTATTATAATTGTAATCTTAATTTATTGACATGAATATTACTGTAATAACTCATTTGTAATCAAACAAAGTTGCAAGATTCTGAATATATGACAGATGTGTCAAATGGTCATAGACCAGGAAATATGTTTGATAGACATACAGCCGAGACTTATTTGATGTAAAAATGTTTAATAATAACAATTATATGTCTGGTATCTTCTCACATCATACCACTAACTCTTACTATAGTAAATTGGAATTTTCATAGACCTGTGGTATTCTCCTTCAACATACAAACACTCAGAACACTCTGTAGTAGCACATTCAGTCCAGCCCCATTGTAGTGAATTTACAGGAATCAATGTCAAAAATATCCAAGTATCTAGATCTACTTCCTACATGTTCCTTTCTTCAATATTCCAACATTTTGTAGACTGGCAGAACAGACATTCTGAACTGGAGTGAATCCAGAGCGTGTCTGCAATATATATATATATATGTATGTATGTGTATACATTTATATATATATCATAATATTTAATGATTATTTCAAATGTAGTCGTCTACATTCTAATAGTGTTAGTGCCTCCCCCATTTTATCAGTAAGACTTAGAATTGATTATAAAATCTTGATTCCCATTATGATTATAGCATTGTCATTATATTTCTATAACACAGATTTGATTAATAACTGCATTACCTCCTACAAATATATATAAAAAAGCTGAATATATCAGTAAAATAATAACATTTTGTTACTATTCAAAACAGATTATTATATGAGTGTCTATGTACCAATGTCTATAAAATAAAAATATATGTTTGCATTCAGATGGGAGGACATTTTGAACACCTAGGTTAAGTTACAAGTAATGGGTGCTATTATTCAAAAACAAACAATCCTGGTATTTGAATCAAACAATACTATTAATAGTAAGACACTTCTACTCATTTCACAGTCAGTAAAGGCCTTCTTTCTGTGACGTTTTGGCTGCTTCCTGCAGTCTACCTCAGATGACTACTGGAAGACTGTAGAAAGCAGCTGAAACTTCACGGAAAAACTGACCGTGAAATGCATATTTAAAAGTGTCAATCATTTTGAACTATCCAGTCTGATGTCTCTTCACTCATATTATTAATAGTTCTTATTAATATATTAATAGTACTTATAATATTAATATACTTTAAAATTATTATACTGAAATTAAGTTATGCAGAGATCCCCACAGCTTCATATTCACGAACTGCCCAACATTATGCACCTGTAGGCTGATGCATTGCGAAGTTGTAGCACATGCTCCAAATAATATTAGCTGAATACCATTTACCTAGGGGTCAGACAGAAATGAAAACATGATGTCATACCAGACTTTTTACAGAATATTTTAGGCTTGTGGAAAAACAACACAGCAAAAAAAGTAGGAAAAGTCTGAAATTACAGCAAATGCTGTAAACAACATTAAAACTGCCCCACAATTTATTTAGCCACTATTAATTAGGAGCATTGATGTTAAAATTTGCAGTACTTATGTGAACTATTTTTTTATTTGTTAAATGGTATAATTCATGTAAGTGTAAAAAACCAGGGTTCAATTCAATTGAAAAAACCTATTGGCTTGTGTTATAGTAGATATATAATTGTTGATACAATGTCGCACAATTTTGACACCTGTACAAACATTTATTTATAAAGTTACTGTACAAGATTTGTACACTCTTGGTTTGGTCACCTGTAACATCAGTTCCGAGATCTCACTTGATCTTACATTAAATGTGCCAATAATTAGTCTGAGATATAGATTACGATGATTGGATGAAATTAACTTTTTGAGAAACACATTACACAAATAGATTTTGAGACATATTTCAGTATCTATTACAGAAGGTGGCAGCACCAGTCTGGTGTAAATCGATGATGGTCATGAAAACACATATATACATCATGTAGAATATGTAATGCGGCATGCCAAAACTAGGCACCTTTCACAAGGTTGCGTTCGGCGCCAGAGCTTAATTAGCCGGCATACCCTCAAAATGTTGAAAGTGGGTTGCCAACGGAATCAGTCAGCAAAATCATCCATCTTTCCATATTTCCAGAATATATACGCAGAAATAATGTTGAAAGCAGTAATATTTAGCATTTTATTCAAGCCCCTAATTAACTTTGCAGCTGACAAGTCTAAAACACAGCCATTTTAGCGCATTTTTGAATGACCATCTTCGCTTGTTTACAAACTGGAAACCCTGCTTATTATTATGTCTGAAAAGCTTATGACATCAGCGACACGTTTGAATGGGGATCTCTTACTTTAAACCAATGAAATAGTTCTCAATTAACGTAATTTATCCATCAACAAACTGCCTTTGTTGTTAAGGAGGTCACGAAAACATTCAGTGATCGGCCGACAGTGACTACACGCATGCACTGGCAATCTGTTATAATTTCGCTCACTCGTATACAAATCCTGTTCGTTCCAAAGTAAACTTCTGTCGTAATGTCTTTGAAAGAAGCTTATTTGGCTATCGAGCTGGATTGTGCGAGGGAGTAACCTTGACGACAACAATTTGACTGCTGTGATCGCCGATTACTTCACTTTGGACGATTGCGAAACGAGTTCTGATGATGGAGATGCCGGTAAGTCGATGTGCTATGTTGACAGTGCCACTGTCAATGTCAGTTACAGTGACTGTCTGTTATGTTTACATGTCCTATATAGTCAATATAATATAGATAACCAATACTCGCAGAATACACCCAGTGAACCTAATGATAAGACAAGACACAGTCGGCATTAGAGTAATACTGTAGCCATAGGTGTAGGTCCTTACACGTCTTAGGCCCAGACTTACAGTTAAACAGAACTTGAACTGTAACTAAATGTAGGCCTAATTTACATGTCATGAGTGTAATAAACAAATTCACATGGCACTGCTAGTCCTAGCCCTAGGACCTAGGCTAAGACTAGGGCCCTGTTTTTTCTGTTGACATTCAGCCTTACGCTTAGCCTTAAGATTTGTAACTCTCTGTACATAACAACTGACCCATGGCATATGCCACTGACATGCAATTCTATATAATCACATCTAAAAGGTATTGTCTCTGACGACTGTTCATTCAATGATTATAGAATCTGATACTGACTGGGAGGAGCCATGCGTCAGTGCCGAGGTCTCTGTCACCGAGCCAAGCATTTGACTTTGTGGAAGTGCCACAGAAGCGATGTCACTGCCACTGCAAGATGGGATCAGCAAGAGGCAGTGGTCAAGGGGCGCGGGGAAGGCCGGGTCGAGCCCATGGAGGCTGAGGACGTGCCACATAAGTGCACCTGACACCATCATCTTCTCTAACTTCTAAGATGACACTTTAATTGTCTTAATCTCCTGCCTCATATTCATTTTGTATTGTTTACATGTTTCAATGTGTAATGTAAATGTTTTAATTGTTTTTAAATTTAAGGTAACATGGCGCTCAGATATTGTTAACGTGATCCTTGTCTTTTCAGCCACCTGTGCTCACAATGAACTACGAGCATATGTAACCTTGTAGTCAAGATGGTGGCATTTAGTGAATATTTGCTCTTTGATATTCATACTTCTACATCTTCTGTGTATACACCTTCTCTAAGTATGTGCAAAACTTCATGAAAATTGGAGCATTACAAATACATGGTTGTTATGGTTATGATGGAGGACGTCAATTTTTCAATGCGATTTTTTAAAAGCTGATTTTCTCAGAACTGTAACTCCATGAATGTGTGCACTGAAAATGAAATATCTTCACGTACGGATAAGATACAGTGTTCATCTTGGTATCATTTTAAAGCTATGAATGTCCTCTATAGGAATTTGTAATAATATGACATCGTCCATTTGACTCGAAGAGCCTGGTTTTGGCATGCCGCATCACATATCTAAATTTTTTGGCAGACAATACAAGCAATTAGTTATAATTTAGTCATCACAGGAAAGTCAATGAACGGCCCCATGAAGATGATTTAGCAGTGCACTTTACCACAGAACGACAGTATTCAAAGCTGCCATGACCAATTTGCCACATTTTGCGATTCACATGGTTTCCTAGTATTTACTTTAAAACTCTCGTGGTCACAACGCCTGAATCAACCCGACTCCCACTCATGGCCAGAACGCCCAAATACGCCCGAATACAGGGGCACATTTAAACTGGTACCATGAAACAGTGTCAACCAATAACAGCAATTTATTTCGGCAGTTAGCATGGAAGCACCAGGGAATTATTCCAAACAGGCATCCGCAGGCGATTTCTACGATTAAATGCTAACTTTTGGGCAGTCTATTTTGTTGTAAAGAAGTATTAATGCGCCGCGCGACAAAGCGGGTGGTGTTTTTTAGCTTTGTTGTAATTCTCGACATTATCATTATGTCGAACTCCAGTGATTCGGATTTTGATTGGATTTTCGAATCGAGTTTTTTGTAAAGAACGCTGCCAACAAAGGGGAATGTTTTGCACTATGGTTACACATTTTAAATATAACACCGACTTAATAGTTCAGGTGGCTATAATCACAAAGAACGCCATTTTGTATAAAATCTTGAAAATACATGCACTCAGAAAAACTGAGATTATTTCAGTCTTATTTACCATAGACATTGAATTAGTTTCCCATTATGTAGCATAGTAATTTATGAACATTTCATATGCAGCATGTATCCGCTAATTATTAATGACAAATATTTGTTTAAATGAATTGTTGAGATTTCAGTATTTTATTTTTTTCAAACTTTAGCAATTCGTATTTGGGTAATAAATTGACATATATATATGTCACATACTTGGTTAGTTACACCTGGAATTAGTTCTTCAGATGTAGTAAAAATGTTATTTAAACCAGATCAAAAATTATTTATTTATTTGCATTCATGCAACCTGAGTATATATCATGAGCCCTAATAGTCTGTTTGATTTCACTAAAACAAATAATATTTAGTTTGTATGAATATGCTAATATGTCACAGTGGACTCTAGAAAGGATATTTTTTGGCATGAAATAAGTCTGATAAGTATGTCAATATATTAGTCTGGAATACATTTATTACAAATAACTATTTACAATATTGTACATCTCTTCATATGTTCAAACAAAGGACCAAGCGTCTAATTCTAGCAAACATATGCTAAATGCTGCTTTAATGAAATTTTGTCATGTTAAGATGTACCTGGTGTTCAGTGTTACGGTACTCGTGTAATGCTGTCATGGTAAGATATACCTGGTGTTCAGTGTTACGGTACTCGTATAATGTTGTCATGTTAAGATGTACCTGGTGTTCAGTCTTACGGTACTCGTATAATGCATTATTAAATAATTAGTTAGTTTATAATGAAGAATTTTTTTTTTTTTTCACGAATCATAGTTTCCATTGCATATATGACATGAATAAGGAACACAAGCAATGTGTTGCTTCGTTCCATTTGTTATGTAATGTATACATGTTTCATATTACTGCTACATCTGTGCTATACTTAACATTATGTATCAATAAAGATTATTATTATTATATTATTATTATTATTTAGACCTTTTGAATTTAGGCATATTCTTTAGAACAGGATTGAAAAATTGTTGTATGGACAATATCAATGCTATAACAGCCTAATAACAAGGGTTCCTAAAATAATTATTAACTTCAGCTTCTCTGCAGTCTTGGCTGTGAAGTCATGACATCCGAACAAACACGGGGGGCAGTGCTGTTGAACATTTTTTTTTTTCATTGTCAGTAAAATATAGTATGGCATATTGTGATATCACGCCGCATCAACATGTCAACAGACAACACACTGCACGCGGTAAATGTTACCGTAAATGTAATAAATTGGTTGCATTATAAACGGTAAACTTGACCAAAACGAATGGTGTCGAAGTATTATTTCAAATAAGCAACGCCCCTTAAATTGAACATCTAAAGCAGTGTTAGCGAACATAAAATAACGGAAATAACTAATAAATAATACGACGGCCTAAATAATAACTGCTATATCCAGTTAGAAGCCTTGTGGCGGTAGGAGACTCTGGTCAGGAGGCTACTCGAGTCTATAAATATTCTATTGCACGGAAAACTGAAAAGGGGCGTATCATTACTAAATGTCATCCGACAAATTGCGCTCTCCGAAGAATATTCGTACAAGCCTTTCAAAACCGCTGAGCACAAAATAATTTTAAAAGCCTTTTCGCTGATATTACTTGCATGTCTGTGCATCATATGCAATATAAAAAGGTAAACGTGTTTACACATGGTAGGCAGCCATTTGCATTTGGCAGTCGCAAGTTATGGCTTCCTTCATTTTCGAGCACCTACCGGAGCACTGCTTGAAATTGCACTGCCGGAACCACAATTCTCCGCCAACGATGTGCTTGTTACACCACGAACACAATGCACACGGTCCTTGTTATCCCCTGTTTTTTTTTAGAATTTATACCGAACAATACACGCCTCCTTTAGGCCGGCGAAATGTCCGGGAATAACATTTCATTCGTGCGCGGTAATCAAACCATGTGACTACGCGGACCCGTTCTATCGACCCTGCCGATTGGTGCATTTTTCATAAGCATGTTTCTATGACAACGCTGACGTCATTTCGCTGGCTCCACGGCTACTTCCCACCAGATGACGCACTTGAAACAGCCCTCGAAATCCCCAGGGTCGTTTCAGTTAGTTAGTTATCGATTCGCAGCCCGATTCATGTAGTGCAACTGTGAATGCAAATATCTTAACTCGTCATAAAAATTAAGTTACAAAGATCGTTATTATCTCTGTTGCGATTAGCAGCTCGAATCATGCGCATTTCATTATCGACTCTTTTAATTAATGTGCTTGAAAGTTAAAGGAAACGTGGATTCCCTTGAGACTTCCAATTGCACTTTTTCCCTGGGGCTCTCCAAACACTCTAACTGCACCCCTGATACACTTAAATATACGCCTACTGAGCAACATTATGATTGTTTCCTTCGCAAGTTCCGTGTTACACTTTCAATGAGATCATCAGTTCTCATTATTAATATTTGTATTACTATTGCATGGCACGATTTTTTATTTAAATGACTTAGTACTAATATTTTAGTTTAATGATCATGACGTGTGATGTATTGTAAAGCGCCACGAACAATTGTGGATCTGGCGCTATAACAAATGAAATATATTATTATCATTATGGTGTTGTACAAACCGTATTGTAATTGGCTAACTGTCTAATCTGAAAATGTATCGTACGCTTAAAGGTGCATAATACCTATGCACCATATATCCCATTATTTATGTTGAGCGTACTATTTTTATTACAAAAAGCGGGATACTTCGTCCAAAAAGAGGACATTTAAGTGGGACCAGTGGGAAATGCATTTTCCGCCCGAAAGCAGTAGGCCTAATTGTAACATAGGCAAATGTAGTTTGTAGAACTATGACGTTGGTGTCACAAGACTTCGACGTCATACCAAGATCCGGATAAAGATTCGTTAATTAATCACCATTATAATATTAGGCCTACCCGGACACATGTTTGCGGTTGTCGTAACAAGCTATTTATAGAGTTAGTCCTATGCCACGCGACAAGACTTTATTTATACTGGATTTAGTAACATTGTACACTACATAGCGCATCTAGACCCCTGGGTCGCGACCCAAAATTGGGTCGCCAAGCCATTTTAAGTGGGTCGCCAAGAGTCCCCAGTGACTCCGAACTTTCCTGTATTGTCCAGCTTGACCGTAACAGATGTATCGAATTGTGTATCCCAAACGTTGTATGAATTGGCAACATTTAACAAGATTTAACAAGATTGCCACCCAGAGAATTAACTCTAGGTGGCAGGTGGACAAGGAAGCCTTTGGCTTATCGAGAGTCCAACCCTTTTATCTATGTGTATCCCGCCCGTCTGAGGTATGTGTTGATTTTATTTTTAAACATATTCACGCTATTAGCACCCACACAATCAGCAGATAATCTGTTCCATTCATTTACAGTCCTTTGTGAGAATGAGAACTTTCTTATATCTAATCTGCACTGCTCCTTTGCTAATGTAACTTAATGTCCTCTAGTCCTTCTATCTTTCTTAACTGACAAAAAATATTTCTATCAATATTTTCATAACCATTCAATATTTTAGACACTTCTATCTGATCTCCTCTCAATCTCCTGGTCTCTAGTGTTGTTAAACCACATTCTTTTAGGCGAATTTCATAACTAAGATCCCTCAGTTTTTGTATCATTTCCGTCTCTCTCCTCTGTACTCTTTCTAGCATATCTATGTCCTTCCTGCGATATGGCCTCCACGCTTGAATACAATATTCTAAATGAGGCCTCACTATTGTTTTGTACAGCGGTAGTATTAGTTCTTTTTCTTTATACGCTACATTTCGCCTAATCAATCCAAGGATTTTATTTCCTTTTCAAGCTGCAATTCCGCACTGCTCTCAAACCTTCATATCAGTACTAATGGTTAACCCTAAGTCCTTTTCTTTTACAGTAGTACTTAGTACAGTACCCCCTATTGGATATTCTACCTTTGCGTCCCCATGTCATGTGTGGAGGCATTTACATTTCCCAAAATGTAACAACATTTGCCACTTTTCAGACCATTTGATCAACCTGTGAAGGTCATCTTGTAAATGCTGTCTATCTCCATCACTTTTAATCCTTCTAAACACTTTTGTATCATCCGCAAATTTTAACACCTTGCTTGTTATTTCATCATCCAAATCGTTGATATATATTAAGAATAATATAGGTCCTAGTACTGATCCCTGTGGTACCCCATTCAATACCGATTTCCAGTTTGAAGCCTCCCCATCAACTACAACACGTTGTCTTCTGTCAATCAGCCATTTTTCTATCCAGTTTATTATACCATCTCCTATGCCAAGGGCCTTTAGTTTAAGCAGTAATATTTGATGTGGTACTTTGTCGAAAGCTTTTTGAAAATCTAAGTAGACGATATCTACTGGTGATCCCTCATCTACCCACTTAGTGATGACTTCCAAAAAACATAACATATTTGTTAAGCATGACCTCGCTTTAAAAAACCCATGTTGAGATGGGTTTATCAAGTTATATTTAACAAGAAAATCCACCATGTGATCTTTAAGTGGTGTAATACAGCCTACAACGTGGCATATTCACACAATGTCTAGGGGAAATGTGTTCGCCAAGGGTGCTCAAATCATATTCTGTTCGATGTCGCCGAAAATGCTTCATGCGTGCATCATGATAAAATCGGTGCCGTTTTCGAGTCAGTCTTCAGCACACTTCCACAAAATAATATCGCACTAACCAAAGTACATAATTTATATATATATAGCCACTACTAATGATAATGTCACTGGATATATATATATATATATATATATATATATATATATCCAGTGACATTATCATTAGTAGTGGCTATGAAGGAAATTAGCGTATCTAGACTTAGCCCTAATATCTTTCAAACTTTGTTGATATCCGACATATATATAGTGACATATAAGGTAGCAGAATATAATCAAATAAATACTGGTTGTATACTGTACATACACCTACTTAAAAACAACTAAAATGGCAGTTTAATTCAGAATGCCACTTAAAGTAGTTTCTGTATTGGTTTTTTTCGTCCAGGGCAAGTGGCAAGCCCAAAGAAAGCAACGTCTCTGAAACAAATACTACATATTATATTATATTGGCCCTCACATAATAGGCCCAAATCATGAGCCGCCACCGATATATCAGATGCCGAGTTGGGACTGACAAGATATGTAATGTTTAGGAAAGATAGAAAAAGAAGAAGGGGAGGTGGAGTTATTTTATATATTAAAGAATCTAACAAGGCTGATTAAATAAAATTTAGAAAGAAAAGCCGATTGCGAAGAAGCTGTTTGGTGTAACATAGTTACAAGAAATTCAACGTTAACGGTTGGGTTAGTTTATAGAAGTCCAAACATAAGCATAGAAGAGAATGAAAAAGTACCAAACGCTATAAGGGCAGTGAACAAACGGGACTGTATTATTACGGGGGATTTTAACCATGGGCATATATAACAGTTGTATATACAATGGAAATTTTTACAGAGTATGGGGAGTGAGGACCACACGTTTTTATTTTTAATACAAGATAGTTTCCTTTCTTGACATGTGCTAGAACCAACCAGGGGTGAGAATGTGTCCTCACAGAATGAATTAGTTCACAATGTCAAGATACGTGAGCTACTGGGGAGTAGTGATCACAACCAGATACATTTTACCATCAAAGTAAAACCAGAAAGGAATAGTAAAAAGCAGTACAGGAGAAATTTCCACAAAGGAAGATATAAGGACTTGAGGAAATATTTAGCAAAGATAGACTGGAATAACACACTGAAGAATAAGACTGCAACAGAATGCTGGAATATCTTAAAGAGTGAAATTGAGTGAATCGTCGATAAATTTGTTCCCTTGAAAAAAACAAGGGAAACGGTCCAAAAAGAAACACTTATCGAAAAAACTATTAGAAAAATTAAGTACAAACAAATGACGTGGACGTCATTTAGACGTACTGGAAATGATGAAGACTACAACATTTATAAAGACGCACTTAACCAAGCTACAGCTGAAATCAGAGATTAAAAGATAAGCTACGAACGAAAATTAGCTTGAATATGAGTGTTTTAGTTCGGTGTTTACCAGGGAAGATATTAGTTCACTGCCAGTACCAAAGGCGAAGTTCAAGGGGCACAATCATACTATTTAAGACAGCTAATTGTAACCCCGGAAATGCTAAGAAAAGAAACGGCAATGAAGGATAATACATCACCTGGAATTTATGGGATTCCACCCGAACTGCTATTGGAAATTGTAGAACAAATTATCATACAGCTTGCAACAGTTTTCATCTTGTCAAGGGAGTGGTTCCTTTAGAATGGAAAGAAACAAAGATTATACCGTTATTTGAAAAAAGGTTCGAGAAACAAGTCAAAGAACTATAGACCAGTGAGTTTAACATCGGTGTTTTGCAAATTATTAGAAAGACTAATTAAATATTACATGGTGGATTTTCTTGTCAAACATAACTTGATAAACCCATCTCAACACGGGTTTCTAAAGCGAGGTCATGCCTAACAGATATGTTATATTTTTTTTGAAGATATCACTAAGTGGGCAGATGGGAGATCACCAGTATATATCATCTACTTAGATTTTCAAAAAGCTTTCGACAAAGTGCCACATCAAAGATTACTACTTAAACTAAAGGCCCATGGCATAGGAAATGGTATAATTAACTGGATAGAAACATGGCTGATTGACAGAAGACAAGTGTAGTAGTTGATGGGAGACTTCAAACTAGGAATCAGTTTTGAGTGGGGTACCACTGGGCCCTACATTATTCTTAATATATATCAACGATTTGGACGATGACATTTGCAGATAATACAAAAATGTTTAGAAGGATTAAAAGTGATGGAGATAGACAGCATTTACTACATGATCTTGACAGGTTGGTCAAATGGTCTAAAAAGTGGCAAATGTTAAATTTTGGGAAATGTAAATGCCTCCACACATGACATGGGAACAAAGATGTATAACATACAATGGGGGTACTGTATTAAGTACTACTATAAAAGAAAAGGTCTTAGGGTTAACCATTAGTGCTGATATGAAGGTTTCAGAGCACTGCGGAATTGCAGCTTCAAAGGTAAATCAAATACTTGGATTAATTAAGCGAAATATAGCGTATAAGGAAAAAGAACTAATAACACCGCTGTACAAAACAATAGTTAGGCCTCATTTAGAATATCGTATTCAAGCGTGGAGGCCTTATCACAAGAAATACATAGATATGCTAGAAAGAGTACAGAGGAGAGCGACTAAAATTATACCAAAATTTAGGGATCTTACAACTTTATGAAATACGCCTAAAAGAATGTGGTTCAACAACACTAGAGACCAGGAGATTGAGAGGAGATTAGATAGAAGTGTTTACAATGTTGAATGGTTATGAACATTTTGATAGAAATATTTTTTTCTCAGTTAAGAAATATAGAGGACATTAAGTTACATTAGTAAAGGAGCCGTGTATATTAGATATAAGAAAGTTATCGTTTTCACAAAGAAGTATCATTTGTTCTATCCATGTTTCACAAATCATGTCACTGCAATGTTTTGACCCCCAAAACATGAAGTTGGAAGGAGCTCGCGACCGGAAACGAGTCACTGTTTGGAGAATTATAATGTTAATCACTCGAAAGGTGCGGGATTTGTCATCACGTGACATGCCTTGTTTCTGCATAACAACAATTTTACGTCATTGCCAGTTGCACGTAGGCCTACCCCGTCGAAGTGCATGGACGTGTTTTGTAGCAATTTTCAGATGTTTTCTACTCTTCCACCCGGATCCTCTTTCTATGCACGAAGATCCGCAAAAGAAGAATCGGGCTCCCGAGTCACACGAGGACACACGATACGCCAAAGGGCTTCCTTGTCCACCTGCCATCTAGAGTTAATTCTCTGGATGGCAACCTTGTTAAATCTTGTTAAATATTATAGTCAGGTCACTTAGCAACTTGATGTGGAACAGACCGGATAAAAGCACCTCTTTTGTTGCACCCTTCATAAATAAAATTTCAGGTCAACTATTGTTTAGCCCCAATGAACCACTATCAATTATGCCGTTTTACTTAATTTTCCGATGAGACAGACCGGACAAAAACACATTAATTTGTTTCTACCCAACATCACCACATTTGATGAGTATGCTGACGCTGTCTTTGTACTTCACACCACCAAGTACTTAGCAAACTCCAAAAGGGCTGACGTCGTCTGAGTTACGTACCTAACTAGCAGCGTCAAGCAGTCCACAAGAGAGGAGTGTGGTGAAGGGACTAGTAGGAAAGTAGTCGGGAGCAGCAAAGTTAAAAAACAATTGGAAAGACTTCCTTCGCGGCAATACCAACAAAGCACCAAGGTTGCAAATATCTACTGCCCAATTGGGAAGGAAGTCAATCAGAGGTTGTCAGTAGATTCAACTATGACACACTGCCGTGTGACAACGAGGAAGCAGACACGCGACTACTGATCCATGTAGAATGCCTTGGAAAGGGAAGCAACAACATGCTGGATACGCACTGTGAACGCGGATGCTCTTGTGCTTCTGATCTGCAAGTTTTATGAGCTTCTGACTTTGTATCTAGATGCAGACATATCAGTAGCCTTTATAACAGGCACGAACTTTTCTCATCGTCATTGCCATCTGTCATGCTCTGGGAAAAGACAAGTCCATGTTATTGCCATTGTTCCACTGCTTCACAAATTGCGAAACGTCGTCTGCACTAATCGGCAAGGGAAAGACACTGGCATGGGAAACCTGGAATGCATACCCACAAGTAACCGAAACAATCCTCTCCATGGCATTGAAACCATATAGCCACCTGGATCTGGATTCGGATGATAACAAAATATTAAATTCCCTCACTGTAATTTCGGGTAAATTTCGGGAGCCATGCTAAAAGGCTGGGGGTGCTCAGTGACACTTACTCCCCTGACGTCACCAACATCTGACGAGTTGGTTGCTTTGTGACACGCAAATTACCATGTTTGAGTGGGCAATCAACGTACTTCATATTTGGCACATTACTGGACAAGAGCATTAAGTGTATGTAAAGAAAGTTTCAATGAAATTGAAAATGTTCATTTCACATAGGCGTGGTTTTAAAGCGACCTCTGTTCCGTTACCCAGAATGTACATCTCCCGCATCGCGGTGGTACCAGTACTAGACTACTCCTGGTATGTGCTGTCTTCGTAGCTCTTGATTGTGGGCACCGCCAAACATCAATTGGTAATTTTTAGGGACATGAGGTTAACACCACCTGTCTAATATAACTGGTGCACTAGATGGATGTTACGTCTATTAAATGTGAACATTTCATTGGCAAAACGTTCGGACAACAGCGAACAATGCGTTGGGCTTATTAAACGCAATCTGATGGGCAGTAATCTATCATTATCATTATATTTATTCTAGTATTTAGAACATACTATTATAAAGAGTAATGAATGATAACTGACAAGGTCGTTTAACTAACGTAAATTTAAAGGTACGCTGTCTCTTCGTCGTTTAACATTTATTTGTACAGGGGTCTGTTAAATTATCTTAATACCAGGCTAAATATGTTGAAGGCATATGGCCAGCCAAATTGCGTTGAATAGACTCTAAATCCTGTTAACGGAACAGAACACCTCCATTTAATTAACAATGCATTTGTGGTTAGTGTGGCATTCTTCTCTGCATCTACGTGATTAAGCTTTTGTTGGCCACGGTTTCCCCACGAGACACAGTAGCCGTCTGAATCACTGTCTTCTCTTGAATCACTTCCACACCAATGACACGATTCGTCATCAACCCGTCTACCTCTAACTCCTCTAATATCTGGGACCTTTCTGAATAGGAAGAAACGTAAGCCATTTGCATAAACTGTTACATATTACATAATGCTATCTGAGCTGGGCGGATTGCACATGCATGTTCGAGTTACTTACAGTCTGTGTGCAAATATTAATATTTTAAAATATAACGTAGAATAGCTAACATGGTTAAGTCCGTTACAAAATGTGTGAACTCGATACCGTCACTAGGATCACCACTTTATGGTAAGTCTTTCAGTGATTCATCACTATGAATCAACGCACATTTGTCAGGTGCATTTAGTTTTTGCAGAAGGTGCACATACCGATTATTGAACTGAATAAGAACATTCAGTTACTGATCAGCCCATTCTGTTCCGAAAAAAATAGTGTAGTCAAAATAATTAAACTACCGATGTATAATTTAGCCACCGAGTCGTCTCGCCGCCGACTACCTTTTCGCAGAAGTACATTACGCTAAGTCGCCATGAATAATATATAATTTGTTTAGTGTAGTGTACTAAAATAAAACGGTGTAGGCTTACATGTGCAGATCGTCTACAGAACATCTGCAATATGTTTGAACAGTTAGAGCAAGGTTATATATATATATAGCAGGAGGAAACACATTTAGGTAGAATGCATCCTTCTGTATTCTTCTAAAATTCCTCCACAAATCAAATGATTTTGTCAATCGCGAATCAGGATTAATAGGTATTAGCCTAACTGGTTACATGCGAATGGAATGACACAGGCCTTATATTATATTATATATATATATATATATATATATATATATATATATATATATATATATATATATATATATATATATATATATAGACCTATGCAACCTTTTTTTCTACTAGCTATAAATACTCACCGGCCGTCTCTCTTACCTTTCTGTATACAAGCAGTTGTTCTTTTCCTAATTACTGTTCCACTCGTAACAGGATCCTTCACTAAACACCCTCTTCAGCAGTTGGCAACAACGCCGCAAATAATTATCTTAAAGACAGAAAGATGCCTAGTCGAGACTGAAATAGTATTTCGTGAATCCGTGTAACTGGCGCATGAGCAACGTAATTGTCTCGCAGCTGCGCCGTAGCGTAAAACGTAGGCCTACGTAAATGGCGATGATATTGTTCTTGAACATAATAATATATAGGTCTATTATTAAATTTTCTCACTCATCAAAATAGGTTGTCTAGCAGAAGTAAAAAGTGGTTATAATATAATAGTACAATCTCCAAGCAGAGGCTAGCTCTCTTTTGGTTGCAAGCTGCCTCCAAAAGTGCCTCACCAACGGGTGTTTTTTTAATCACGTCGTTTTTTTACATGATCCTTGCGCCTATGACAACAACATTATTTCCACCAAAAAGTATCATTTGTTCTATCCATGTTTCACAAATCATGTTACTGCAATATTTTGACTCCCAAAACATGAAGTTGGAAAGAGCTCGCGACCGGAAACGAGTCACTGTTTGGAGAATGATAATGTTAGTTACTCGAAAGGTGCGGGATTTGTCATCACGTGACATGCATTGTTTCTGTATAACAACAAGTGTACGTCATTGCTAATTGTACGTAGGCCTACCTCGTTGAAGTGCATGGACGTGTTTTGTAGCAATTTCCAGATGTTTTCTACTCTTCCACCCGGATCCTCTTTCCATGCACGAAGATCCGCAAAAGAAGAATCGGGCTCCCGAGTCACACGAGGGCACACGACCGACCCAAAGGCCGACGTCATATGCTCGTTCCGAACGTCCTCCGATGTCGACGACAAGGCGATTTGCAGGAAGGATTATTCGCGAACTTCGGCGGAAAGAGACAATACATCGGATGCGTTCAATTTGACGAGAGTGCGACTTATATGTGTGTTGTGACATTAGTTATAATTATTGGACGTTAACAATTGAGGTGCAGAGAGGTCTGGATCGCTGTAATTTATTTTAGGTAACCATGGTCGGAAGGACAATAAACTCGTTTAGCTGTTCATAGCATTTAATTGGCAAATCCCACTTCCTCCTTCCCCTATAATAAGGTTTTGAGGTTGGATAGCCGGCTTTTGGATTCCTTCCATGGCTTACATGCCGTCTTCAATTAACTGTCGGTTATTTTCAACGTTTAATTCAATAACAAAATGACTGGCTGATTGTCGATGGTGCTTGTTTCATCATTCGATGTAATATTTTGTAGAACAACAAAACGTTAATCAACTACAATGACTGAGTTTTATTGTTTGTTTCACGCATGCGCCAGTTTCTATGGCCTACCATGCGGTCCTTGGAGAAATATAATGATCTATATAGGGTATATTTATCAGAAAAGACGAACTAGCGATATCGTCACGGTTGTGGCCTACACCCTTGGTCTAATAACTTAATAGCTGACTCTCGTCCAGCTGCGTGACTTCGCCGGGAAACAGAGTCTGGCCGAGAACACGCGTTATGAGTGCACGCGTCTAGTACCGCTCATACGGTGCTCCCATCTCGCGGCGCCTGAATAATCAAGGCTAGTGCACGAAAATCCATTTTGCGTACGCTGCCAGCAGCAAATGTTTTGGGCGAGCAGCCAAACAGCGTCGTTATCGAGATTGTTAATCCAAAAATATATTATGATTTAACTTTTCTGTTTATCACTTGTCAATATAACCAAAGTTTTCGATGCGTAGCATAAACTTGTATAAGTTGATTCTTATTTAGCTTTTAGTTTTATTGTTAGCCTGACCGAGAGCCAATCATCGTCTCCACCCGAATTCAATGTAAACCGGGATCAGCGTCGTACAGTGAAAACCAGTGTTATCTTGGCGGTAGAACGGTAGCCCTTCGGTGCTCCCATCTGGGGTAAGACCACATTTAAATTTTATATAGGCGGCCATTATAACGTTTCTTTCATTTCCTGCACAATTTGTCTTACGATTTTGACAGCGTAATTAACCTCCATTGACACAAGTGCTGTGGAAAACTCGTGAAATTCTCATACTTCATTTTTCAGAAAAATCCACCCCAACCTGACACCCCTCAATTTCGCCCCAATCTGGTGACGGATTTTGAAATATTGGTGCGTGCTGCAAAATAGCCACTGTGCGAATACGCGAGCGACTAGCGTATATTTATTGCTACCTCATGAAAGAACTAATGCAGTAGTACATTCAGTATTCACTGGACTAACATGTGCCATGTCAAAGTGCTCGAAAAAAATTCACACATCACACCAAAACGGTATTGTCAAAGGCACTCTTTAACTCCTTAATGTGGTCTTACCCCATCTCGCGGCGCCTGGATAATCGAGGCTAGCGCCATTTTTATGTAGGCGGCATCAGTTCCGCTGTTGTAACGTACATTATTGCTTCCGTACGTCACATCAGGTACAACAGTTCAGGCGGCAGTAAAAACACTAATCGACCGACTGTGCAAAATGCTGCGTTCCAATCACCTCGTGTTTAGCGTAAATAAGACTTCCTGACCCCAACGTAGCCCAACCTACCAGTGGTGAAATGGGGCTGCCTTTCAATTTTCGAGTTCACCACATAAACACGAGGTGATTGGAATTCAACATTAACCGCTGCTAGCCGCCCAGAACAATTGGCCGGATTCTTTATAATAAATGCAGTCACTGCATGGGCGGATCCAGTGAGAACCAACATGTTTTCATTTAAACTAAAATATAATAAGCAAGGATACAACATGGTGGTCAAGGAAGTAAGGAAGAAAATTAAAGAGGCCAAACTGGAATGGATCGAGGATGGATGAAAATGTATTATCAGCAGGAAGCATCACAATTAAAGGCCTATGAAACTCTCAAGACCCTAACCAAGACCCAACAGCACCAGGCAACGGCCATAGAACACCAAAATAGAAATCCTCTGACGGAAAGCAGCGCTGTCCTGAACTGGTGGACGGATATTGCAATAACCTCATCAATTATAACCTCCAGCCAGACACTAGCATAACCCAGAGAGACCAGTCCTGAGCCAGAAGATGTGGGAGGCCAAAGAGTGGCTAAAGGACTGGAAACAGTCGGTCGTCATTCCGTTGCCCAAAAAGGGAACATCAAACAGTGCAAGAACCATTGAACAATCACCCTAACCAGCCATCCCAGCAAGATCGTGCTCAGTCTCAACCGGTTTAAGTCCATAGTGGAAGAAATCTTAGCTGAAGAACACGCAGGTTTCAGAGCGGGAAGGAGCGCAGTCGAGCTGATCTTCAACATCATAGTCATCACAGAGAAACATATATAACACCTGCGATATATATTTCACAACTTCATAGACTTCAGGAAAGCATTTGACATAGTCTGGCGAATCAACGTCGAATAAGGTCTGATTCAAGTCATAGAGACACTGTACAACGATGCCAACAGTGCAGTTCTGATGAAAAACCAGATCGGGAATTCTTTAGAGCAACATGCAGCGAGCGTCCAACATGGATGTTTGCTCTCTTCAGTGCTCTTCAACATATTCCCGGAGAAGATCATGCAGGACATCCTACACAACCACCACTGCACCATCTCTAACGGTAGCAGGCCCATCTCTAACCTTCGATTCTCATACCGGCAGCAATGGCGAATTTCTAAATCTTACCAACAAATTGGTTCAGAGGTCAGTGGCGTACGACATGGAGGTCAGAACAGAGAAGGGAAACTTTATAAATACACACCAGGATCGCCTAGGCAACGGCAGCCATGGCAAGTTTGAGAGACTGGAGTATAGTAACAACCAAGTTAACCTTGTTCAGATGAATGGATGAATAAATGAATGAAACTTTATTCAACAACAACATAATTCTGCTGCTGCTGCTCCTGAAAGGACATAGCTATAGTCATATACTTATATGTTGCTATGCCCTTCTCAAACAAAAAACCCTTAATAAATACAACACGAATAACAAATAATTTACAAAATAATGTTCACAACTCATGTATAAACGTGTTACCATGGTGCTTGGGTTACTAATACATGGGTTTAACTAAACATCATCTTCAATTAACAAATATGTTATGTGAATATTATGTTATATGACACTTAAATGTTTTTTTAATGTGTTAAACTTGGAAACTGAGTCAATTTATTTGTTCCACGTTTTTAAACCCTTGACGGTGAGTGATAACAGTCGGATGGTGGTGTTTGTCTTTTTAACATAGAACAGTTTGCCTTGCCATCGTATCATGTATGTGTATAGCTGCGGTTGGTTCAAATAATGCTTGAACATGATCATTTAAAAAGTGGTTGTTTGTTTTATACAGTATAATCAAAGACTTGTATTGAACTAAATCATGGAATTTAAGCATGTTTGAGAGATGGAAAAACACAGATGTATGATCATGGTAATTAGTTTTTTTTTCTGTAACAGATAGTTTTCTGAGTCTAGATTGATAAGTATCTCCCCAGATCTCACAACAATATGACATATGTGGTTCAACAAATGAATTGCATAATGTGTGTAATGTTGTTAACAACACTGCCGACATCATCAATACAATACAATACAATACAATACAATACAATTATCCCTGTAAGGGCAATTCCTTTGTCGTTTTGGCGAGCACAGTGTATATGTACATATATATATATATACCTGTATATATATATATATACAGTGTATATATATATATATACATATATATATATATATACAGGTATATATATACAGGCATATATATATATACACGGTGCCCTTCTTCTCTGCTATATTTTAATATATATATATATATGTTATATATATATATACACCTGTATTATATATATACACTGTATATTAAAATGTAACATAGGTAACAGCGTATTACTGGCTCACGTAACCACTAAATGTATAGAACAAACACGCACGCACGCACGCCCGCACACACACAACATTCATTTCACATCAATAAAAAGACTGATGGCAGCAGGAATAAAAGATTCATTCTTACGGATTCTTACGGCATCTAAAACGGCGGCCTAACGACGGAGTCTCAAACATGGGATATAGAGCATGACTATCAGCAGATAAAAGAAAAGCAAAGAACCCTCTCAAAGAAAGTCTTGTCAAACAGGTTTAAAACTGTTTTATCTACAGAAAATGAGTTTAGTTTTTTAAGAAAGTACATGCGCTGCTGATATTTCGTGATGATTACTTCAGTGTTGTCATCCCATCTAAGTTTGTTGTCAAACGCTGTACCTAAGTATTTATACTTAGTAACAATTTCAGCCTCTTGGTCATGAATGGTGGTTTTTCAGGACTTTGACTGGGTTTTCTGAAATCTATTACTAACTCCTTGGTCTTACATGCGTTAAACTTTAAATAGGAGTCATGACACCACTCACATTCACAAATAACATACCGAGGACGACACGACAAAAATCAACAATCCATGCAACAAGCTGGTTTCCAAGATGAAAATCAGAAAAGAGTTTATGGGCTAAGATATGAGGCTGCATCAAATTAAAAGCCGATTAAAAATCGGCGAAGAGAATCTTGGCATGTGCAGTTGGCTTCTCAAGGTGAGTATACTATACACTTTGTCCAGAATGAATAACTTCGCACCTTCAACACCTCTTCCAGTCCCGTACGCAAACTGGAGAGGTTATAATTAACTAGCTTTTCCAGGGTCTTCATAACAAAGGATGTTAGAGCAACTGGTCTGAAGTCGTTTAATTGTTTTGGGTTGTTTGTTTTAGGAGTGGGGATGACAGTATAAGTTTTCCAAGCAGTGGGAATACTAGCAGTGTCTAGACGGGGTATGAAAGCAAGAAAGACGCCACTAAGCTGATCTGCACAAAACTTCAGAGTTCTGCCACAGAAGTAATCGGGGCCTGGTCTTTTGTTTATGTTGATCATCTTAAGACAATTAGCGACACTATCCTGATCAATGACAGCAGTTTTAACAAACATCAAAGACGACTTTAGATCAAACATGTAGGATGAAAAGTTATGTTCTTCAAAACGTATAAAGAAATCAATAAACACAATAGACACATCTTTCACACCCTGCAGCCTGACCTTAGATCTAACTGGGTCTGTCATCATCTTGACAGCTGCCATGTTCTTTATCCCCTTCCAAGCGTCACGAAAATTATCATCAACAAACTTGAGTTCAACCTTCTGTTTATTACTCCTGTTTTGTGACCCAAGGTTTATTGTTGGAAAAACAGTGATTTGTTTGTCTGGAATCACAGTCAACGCAGAACAAAATATAAGATGAAATAACATGAACAAGTTCATTCAGATTTCCACACGTGTCACAGAACATGTGCCACTCTATGCAGTCAAAGCAGCTCTGTAACGCAACAATACTATCGGCAATCTAGCTTTTCACGGTTTTCATCACCCGCTCAAGTCTATGAAAGACCGGTTTGTACATGGTGGCTAGGAGTACACAGTAGTAGTCAGCTGATCCAATAGAAGGTACCGCTATAGACGTGTAGGCTGCAGGCACTGAACCGTATCAAAGATCAATTGTCTTGTTCAGACGAGTTGGACAAGTGACATATTGATGAAACGTCTTAAATGTTTTGTCGAGAAAGCAGTGATTTTTAAAGTCACCCAGCACAAATTTTGGAGCATCTGGAGAAATAGTCTAGTTTGTTTGATTTGGTGTGAAATAAGTTCTGCAGCCCTCGCGGCATTGGCGCGCGGGTGGATGTAAACAAGTGTGAAGAATAACTGGGGGAATTCCCTAGGCAGATAGAAGAGCCGAAGTGAGATGGAGAGGAGCTCAATGTCAGGCGTGCAAAGTGTGTCACGAACAATGACCGTTCTGCACCATTTCCGATTAACATAGAAGCATATACTCCCCCTCCGTGTTCTTTCCCAGTGTCACGTTTGCTTCTGTCCAATCGAATGGGTGTTCCAAGCCCTCCGATAAATAAATAATAATAATAATACAATGTATTTGTATTGCGCCCGAATAAACCAGATTGCACTCAGGCGCTTTACATGCAAGTACACGTAACTATTTAGAATTGTATTATAGATAGAAACAAAAATCATTCTAAAATGTACACCATAAAATAATAATTAAAACATTCATTACATAATTATTATACCTCCTTGTACAAACAATTAAAAATGATATGATAAGTATTAAACAATATCAAATAAGTGAATTACAATGTAATAAATAGGCTTTTTTTTTCTTCATATTATAGAAACGCTACTCTAAAAAGGTGTGTTTTATGAAGTGTTTTGAACTGTGGCTGTGTCTTTGCCATCCTGACATAGTCCGGCAGTCTATGGAACAGACTGTGTTCCATTGACTGGCTGCAGCTACAGCAAAACGGCGATCATCGTGAGCGACCGTCTGCGTTACGTGATCGTACTTCCTCGTACGGCAGACGAGGGGGGCTGCGCAGTTTGGCACACGTTGCAAACGCTGCAGCGTCGTCTGCGGAAGGCCATAGAGTAATAAATTTCCATAATCGAGGCGTGAAGTCACGAGCGCGTGCACCAGGGTTTTGCACGCATCATCAGTGATGCTTGGCCGAATTTATCCAATGCTGCAAATCTGGTGGTAGCACGACTTTGCTATATGTGCAACATGTGCTTCCATAGTTAGAGTTAGACCGCTGTCAAGTATCACTCCTAGGTTGCGTACGGGTGTCTTCGGCACAACCCAACGTTCGCCAATAATTGTCACGAAAATATCGGAAGGCAAATTGTTTCGTTGTTTTGAGGTGAGGAAGATGACTGCCTCTGACTTCTCGGTGTTCAACTTAAGTTGGTTTCGTTGAAACCAGTCGGTCACCTCCGCTACATATTGTTCAATCTTCGTTGTTGCTGCAGTGATGTGTTGATCGTGCTCCACTGTCATGTAAATTTGCGTGTCATCCGCATAACAATGGTATTGCATGCCGTGTCGTACCACGATGTCGCCGCTAGGTCTTGTGTATATGCAGTAAAATATTGGCCCAAGCACAGATCCCTGTGGGTCGCCACATTTCAAAACACAATCAGTTGACGTTGCGCAGTCCACGGCGGCTCTCTGCTAACGCTCAGTGATGTACAACTGCATCCATGCAAGTGCTGAGTCTGTACGTAATGCCCGACGAGTGTTCCAGGCGAGTCATCAATAAATCGTGATTAATTATGTCGAATGCGCTGGACAAATGATTGTTGAGTTGTCTTGCGATCACTTTTTCAACAAGTTTTGATACAAACGGTAAGTTCGAAACCGGGCGGTCACTGGACAAAGCATCTTCAACAAGCATCACTTTTTTAAGGACTGGTCTAACAACCGTATGCACATCAGATACGTACAATTGGATTTTCGAGGGAAGTGTTTATTAGCTAAGTGATCATGGGTACCAGCAAGTTCTGACGATCATAGTTTAAGGAGCTATGATGTTTTGAGTCTGTTTATAGGCTAATAGAGAGCTTTGAGAAAACGTTTATTTACTGTAACCGCCCGGATGTAGTTATCCCGGATCTTCAGTCTAACTCGATACGCTAGGTGGCGATACTAGTCACTCAGTTAGTCAGTAATTGAACTATACAGAGTTGAACACTACATCCCTCCCCAAACTGGATAAAAGATACAGCGTTCAGAAGAAAAAAACATTAGTAAAAATGCATAGGCCCGATTACATAGCGTCCTTGCATGGAACCTTTGACGTGTGTGACGTGGTACGGACGTGGATCATACACTGGGTCGATTTTGCGCCTCCTCATCGGCGGTTTGATGATGACCGCGTCACCTTCCTTGATGGTCGACGGCTTGACGTACGCTTTGTCGTCAGCTGCACGTTTCATCTTCGCTTTGTTGTTCTGGTCGCGTTGTTGTACGTCCTTCCTGTTGAACGGCTCGGGTGTCGTTTGTGGCAACTTGACCTTCATCCATCGTCCGTGTAGAAGTGTTGCTGGAGGAGATCCGGTTGTCGCATGTGGAGTTGCGCGATAGTTGCGAAGGAACCGATTCATCTCGGCTCTCCAGTCTTTCTGCTCACAGATAGATGTTTTGATGACTTTCTTCACCGTTCGCATGAAACGCTCGACTTCGGCGTTCGCTCGCGGCCAGTACGGAGTGATCTTCCTGTGGCGGAAACCGAGATCTGAAGCAAAGTTTGCAAAGTCACGACTGTTAAACGGTGGACCGTTGTCCGTTCGAAGTGTGTCGGGCGTACCATACTCTGACAATACTTTGTCCAAACGAGGGATCACCATTTTTGCCGATGTTGACGATACGATTTCAACGATCGGGAATCTTGAGTAATCGTCCATTAGGACCAGCAAGTATTGTCCCATGGGTAGTTCTGCGAAATCTGCGCTGATTTCTGTCCAGGGCGCTGTGGGTAGTGGACTCATCTGCAAAGGTTCACGTTTGACCTCTGGCACAGACGCTTGACACGCAATGCATGATTTGACTCGACGTTCGACCATCTTGTCGATGCCGGGGAACCAAATCTTTTCTCGCAGCAATGCTTTTGTCTTCACGATTCCCTGATGACCTTCGTGGGCAAGGTCGATCGCGCATTTCTGCAGTGCTGCGGGGATGGCCAACCGATGACCACGAAGAATGGTGTCACCGTCAACTGTGGTCGTCAGCTCGTTCTTCAGCATTTGGTAGGACTTGTACGACTCGACGTCTACCTTGTCTGACATGTTTTGCTGCCATTTTCCAGTGCCTAGGGCTTGCACTACAGTTTGTAGTGTCGCGTCAGCCATTGTTGCGCATCGCACTTGTTCGATCGACATCGCTTTCGGCACGGAGTTGATCGAGATGTAATCGATGAACTCCTCAGCGACCTTCTCTTCACGGGAAGTCTGACGCGTTTGTTGGCATGGGTGTCGTGACAAGAAGTCTGCAGGGTTATCTGACCCCGGACGGTAGACCACGGTGGCGTTGTAGGGCTGCAGCCTGATTGCCCACCGCTCGATGCGTGCTGTTGGTTGAGACTTTGGGTTGCCGTAGATCGACACTAGCGGTTTGTGGTCAGTGAATACCACGACCGGTTGACCGTAGACGTATAGGTGAAAGTGTTCACAGGCCCATACGACGGCCAGCGCCTCGCGTTCGGTCTGGGAGTACCTCTGTTCCACGGCGGTTAGCGCACGACTGCCGTACGCGATGACACGCTCGTCTGCCTCGGCACTCTGTGTGAGGATTGCGCCAAGGCCGACAGGACTGGCGTCCACGTAGATTTCCGTTTTCTTTCGCTCATCAAAGTACGCCAGCACCGGCGCCTTCGATAGCGATTGACGTATAGAGGCGAGAGACGTGCTGCACTCATCCGTCCAGTTCCAAAGCGCATCCTTCTTCGTCAACTCTCGTAGAGGTTGCGTCATCGTCGCGTAACCGGGGATGAATCTCGCACAGAAGTTGGACATGCCGAGAAGACTTCTGACCTGCGTTGCGTTTGACGGAGTGTCGAGATTCTGGATCGCTGACACCTTCTTTGGATCAGCAGAGTCCTCCTCGGGAGAAGACATACCCGAAGAACTCAAGCGTGCCCTTGTTGTAAGAGCATTTCTTTTTGTTCAGCATGAGACCATGTTCGTGCAGTCGTTGGAACGTCGCCTTCAGGTGCTGATCGTGCTCTTTCTGCGTTGCGCCGAACACAAGAATGTCATCGCTGATGTTGATCGCACCGGATATGCCACTTAGTGTTTCGCGAATGGCATTCTGGAACACTTCGGCTGCACTAGATACACCGAAATTGAGACGTTTATATCTCCACAGACCGATGTGCGTGGAGAAAGTGGTGATAGGTCGCGATGACGGTTCGAGTTCCAGCTGATTGTAGCCTTGGTTCAAGTCGAGTTTGCTGAACACAGCTGCACCGTTGAGGTCGTTTACAAGCTCGTTGATGGTCGGCGTGATGTGACGTTCTCGCGTGATCGCCTGATTCGCTTGGCGCATGTCGACACACACCCGGATCTGACCTTCACTTTTCGGTTTCGGTACTACGACCAATGGCGATACCCAGGGCGTTGCCCCCTCGACGCGCTCGATGACGCCGAGTTCCTCGTCTCGCTTCAACTCCTGTTCCAGTTGCTGCCTGACGTGAAACGGGATCCTCCTGTGTGGTTGCGTAACAGGTTGCACCGTCTCGTCGACGTGTAATTTCACTTTGAAATCCTTTAGTTGACCGAGACCTTGGAAAAGGTCGTCATACTCGGAGACTAAGCGATCGATAGCTGTAGCCTGTGGCTGGTTGGTCGATAGCGGTTGCACGACTCGTACCAGATGAAGTCGCTTTGACGTCTTCCATCCTAGAAGTGAGCCACCTGAGCCCGCTACAACATAGAACAGTTCGTCACTTTGTTGTGTTGCAGATTTCACAGTGGCCGTGAAGATACCCTTGACAGGAAGTGGCTTTGCAGATCCGTACGGGAAGATCTTCGTGTCATCGCGGCTCAGCTGCGGTTGCGGTGTCATCGTGGCGTAGTCGCATTCATCGATGATGTTGATTTCAGCTCCCGAGTCAGCAATGACGTTCAGTTCGTGGCCGTTGACATTGACAATGAAGTGTGGACGTGCATCGCGTTTGTTGACACCGACGTTGCACAGTGATAGTTTGTAGACACACGCGTCATCACTCGAACTGTCTTCAGCCGCAACGATGTGTACACCTCGTCTCTGTGGTTTATGCGTGTTCTGTTTACGTTTCTCCGTTTTCGTCGGTCTGCGCGTTGTTGGTCTAGACAGGCAGCATGAAGCGAAGTGATTCATCTTGTGACAGTTCATACACTCCTTCCCAGCGGCAGGGCAGGACGATCTCCCTCCAGGGTGCGGCCATGTCTGCGCACAGTTGCGGCACACGTTATTTTCGTCCTTCGGTTTCGTAACCCACTGTGATTGTTTGGGTTTGTGGGTTGACATCTTGTTGACAGACACCGACTGACTGTTGTGATTGACGCGTTCTATGTCCTTGGCTTGCATCTCGGACAGTTCCATGACCTTTGCGACATCCACCAGTTTGGTCAATGTCATGTCGGGGTCACTTAGTGCCTTCCGTCGAAGCCGACTAGACTCGCAGTTCTGTACGATCTGGCTCATGATTTCTCTGTCGATATCGGAGAACTCACACGTTTTTACAAGCTGCCTCAGCCTCGTGTAGTACGCGGTGATGTCTTCCCCCTTCTCCTGCATTGCCTGTCTGAATTTGTAGACTTCATACTCGCGGTTTCTCTTTGGAGCGAAGTGTGTTGTGAGTGCTTTGACTGCTTTGTCAAGTTCGTTTTCGTCATCGTCACCAGCGACGACAGGCAGCGTGTCGAAGATATCGTGCGTTTCTTCACCCGCATAATGAAGCAGTAGTGCGCGTTGACGTGTGTCGTCCGTGATGTTGCACGCCGTCATGAGATTTTTGAAGCGAGCGACCCATTTGGTCCAGCGAATTGCGACGTCACCGCTTGCACTAACATCGAAGTGTGGATACGTTAGCAGATCGGACATTATTGCAGTACTTAACTTTGTTGCGAAGTTCACACCTGCATCACTCGTCGCCAAATATGATGTTTTGAGTCTGTTTATAGAGAGCTTTGACAAAACGTTTATTTACTGTAACCGCCCGGATGTAGTTATCCCGGATCTTCAGTCTAACTCGATACGCTAGGTGGCGATACTAGTCACTCAGTTAGTCAGTAATTGAACTATACAGAGTTGAACACTACAGGAGCCAGGTAGGTAGTGGGTCTAGCCCGCACGACTTACACGGAGCGACTGCGACCAATCTTGTGACGTCTTGCTTAAATTGTTTTTGTGTTCTTTCACTAAAACGGAGTCTTTCATACGCCACATATTTCTTTCCTTTCAGATGTTTCTCAAATTGTTCTACAAGGTAAGCAAACTTGTTTTTGTTCTCTTCAGCGATGTTGAAAGTATTGAATACGCCAACTGCTTCCTCATCTGCGCTATGTAACAGCAATGCGCGCTTTATCTTATCGGGTCGGCTAGACTTTGCTGTGGCTTCGATGTAGATGGTGAACTTTTGAAACCAATTTCCTTCGTTGTTTCCTTCGAAACTCAGTTTTCAGGTGGTTTTAGCGATTCCATGCTATTTCGTCTCCTAGTCTGATACGATGTAATAACTTCGTAAGTTTGTAACACGTCAACCATTCAGTTTTAATGAATTTATTGCCATGTGCTTTTGACATTTACACTCGTGACCCCATAAAACAGAAGTGTCTATTACCCAAAACAAAGCTTCGAAATTAATGGTACTCGCGGTCATACTTGCGATATAAATTGAACTAGTAAGCGACATCTCTACTCATCGGTTATCTCGTAGTCTACTGATATGCCATGTCCAGGCCCACTTCTGTGTTCTGATTAATTCTATCACGTCTATGACCTTTGTTTTCTCTCTTACTCAGATGATTGTTTTGTATGTATGCCATCGCTGGAAGTACGCATGAATTGTAGACTTGTCTCTTCAAGCAGGTTCCCTTGAAGATGTCGCGGTGTTTGGCGAATACTTTCCAATCGGATGTGATTCTTGTTTGAATCTTCTTGCCTTGGTTTTTTGTCTCTGATGCTGTATCGCTGTCCCAGGTAGACGTAGCTTTCAACGATCTTTTTTGTTCCTATTTGTGTGATATCTACTCTTAGTGGTCTCTTGTTTATCAAATTCCTTTCAGCCCCCTACGTCTAGTTTGATGTTGCTCATTACCATTATGTGGTCACTTCCAATGTTGACTTGGTTGATGACAGTTACGTCAGTGACCACGTCTGGCCTGTTTGTCAGGATGTAGTTATGGTTTCGTTCTTCGTTTCTCCATTTGGGCTACTTATCCTCCCTGCTTTCTTCTGAAACATGGTATTCATGATTTTGTACTTTATTGATCATGCCCATTCTACCAAGGTGTCGCCTCTTTCGTTTCTAACTCCTAGGCCAAATCTGCCTGTTGCCGTTCGTTGTTCGTTTCCTTACTTGCGCATTAAAGCCCAAGTATTGAAAATGCAATGATCTAATGATTATAAGTAAATATACATTTTTAATAACTTTCAATTCAATTTACAAAATTTAACCAGTTAAAAAAATTTAACACAGATCCGCCCCTGGTCATTCAAATCCGGTCAACGAACAAACAGGCTGGTACGGTTTTTAAAAATGTCATTATTGGATTATACTGGGATAAAAACAATAATATATTTTGTGTCACTTCCGGTCGTGCCAGACTCACTCAGTAGGCCTAAGTATGTGGCATCGAAACATTGAAAGGAAAGAATGTAGTTTAGTAGCGTAATTTATGCCAACATAATGCAAGATCATTGCATCGTTGATATTAATACTAGTTCGACAACGTGTACATTGGCTGGACTTGGTAAGTTCTACCGTCATTCGTGGCGTTGGATTAGTAGCTAATCATTATGCCAGCGCTAGCGTGTTTTGTGGAAACGCAGTTTCGCCAGTTTTAAATTGTAAGTACTTCACTCAAAGCAATTTGTTTACAATTTCTAAGGCGTCGGAACCGGGGGGGGGGGGGTTGAGCTTCCAAATATTTACAATTAATTGTGGGGCTGGATATAGGATTAGATAGCCCGGTATTTAGGGGAGTTGTTTTGATGGTGCAATCGTAAGTTTTTTTCTGGAGAACCGGAAGGGTTTTTTGGGAGGAGTATCAAGTCAAAGAGGTGCAATTGCACGTTTTTTGGTAAGCCTCAGCCCCCCAGATATTCACCCCATTCCGATGCCAGTGAATTTGTTTGCACACATTTGATACGGTAGATGTGTACAGCGGAATTGGGAACCACAAATAGGTTTATAATGAATTTGACACACAAGAAACAGTTTGGAATGTTTCCATTGCCTAGAATTGTCTTTCAAGGTCCGCAATGCGATTCCGTCCTTTGCACCCATACAGGTTATTGTGAAATGTAATGCAAGTACAGAGGAATTGAATAATGTATACTGTATATATATATTGCATAAGGTATTTGAAAAGGTTGAGACATGTCAATTTTATATACTTTATATCCCCGTGTGACGTTAATTATTCTCTCTACGGTTAACCTCGTAAATGTTCGCGATTACCGCAAGGGCCACATTAATAGGTATATTAGCATATTCCAACATTTGATCAGTCCCAACTAACAGGCTGCTAAAAGCGCCACACACTACATAACGACCGAGCAGCAATTTGAAGACAATGAGCAGAGCGAGTCTAATTCGACGACGAGATTACGTTATCACACACAATAGCACAACTTGACTATAGCGGACAAGTGGTTGGAATTGGGCTGACTCGTCATCCTTCGGGAAATTAAGCATTCTTATCAGTGATTGAACGAGTTGCGGCGAATGCGGCGGCCTCTATGGCATCATTTACCATCAATGGAGGCCACTTGGTACAACCTGGAGGGTTGACCCGTCTCGTTAGAAATACACGATGAAGCATCAAATTTGACACGGTTGCATTTACAGGTCCTCTCCTGGTTTACTGCCTCTTTGATGCCAACGAAAGGCCCTCACATCCCCTGCTTCTTCAACTTATGTTCTTGAACCAATTTCATGTTCTACTAAGTGACAACACACTACACAAAAAACTGTCATGGGGGCATGAATGTTTTCCTCATTAATTTGTGTAGGGTTACTCGACTCCTTCTTTTATTGCATCTCCGGCAAGAAAATCATCTTCCTCCTGATACTTTAACGTGGAACCTCTATGCGAATTGTATAATTTGATGTTTTAGCAAAGTAAATGTACGTTGTCGTCCATTCCGCTTGCTGCTATAACCGGTTATTGCAATGGGTTATTTAAACTACACATGTGATTTTTACAGGTAGCAGTTGTGCCAGATATGCATCTAATATCGGTATAAACATTACTCTTCCAGATCATTATTTTACACTTTCACACATGCAAGCATTAAGAAGTCTTCGTTGTAACTAAATCGTTACAAACTACTGCCAACTTAAGAACAACAACAGAACAATACAACTGCTATAGATAGTATTTATTCTGTTGCCATAATAAATTAGACAGAAAACAAACGCGCACGTACCAATCGTAGCATGTGCACAGAAATGTTAACGCTGTCTATAAAGTTGAGGCGAAGACGACAGCACACATACATATGTTATGTTTGTTACATATTTCGTCAAATAGTCTGCAATTACGTAGCGGAATATTCTCCTGCTTTAGTTATTTGTTCTTTCACCTTTTACGATTTTTTCATTAGTTACTGGATTTTAATCGAGTGATCTGACCGGATTATCAGTTTGTTACTGGTCCGCGTTGAATAACTGCCTGCTATGACGACGTAGACCCATGTAGATGAACCACTTGTGTTGGCGGAATAGTAAATAACAGACGAGGCAACCAGAAGGACAGGAGCTAGGAGCAGCATACATTACACACTAGTTGTCATTGGAAGCAGCCAAGCCAATGATGCAAGAATCATGATACGATCAAAACTTGAACAGGGAAGAGAAAAAACTGCAGTCAATTAACAGATTAGACCGTAAACAAATGTCTAAATTTCGTTAGGACTGAAGACAACACCGAAGTTGGTATCAATATCATAATTTGTTTCTGCAGTAATAACTTTACAGATCGAGTCAGTAATATGTGCTTGGGCACTCGTCGATGGACGCCGCCTACACAAGGTTTCAGGGTGGTAATCACATTAGTGTGTATACGTGTGAGATCTCTTTCAAATACCGATTTCAAGTTAACAAGGTACTACTACGGCAGATAGGTGAGTGAGTGCAGTGGTAACGTGTGCAATTGTGTGATATGGCGCGACTAAACGTCCACAGCGAAGGCAGAGGAAAGACAGCTGATTGACAGATGGCAGCGACATCAACACAAGACATGGCGGCGACACTAGGCAAGGTTGTATTTGACGTATGGCACCTCTACGTCTTCTCCATCCTTATCGTTACAACACAGCTCAAAGACCAGCGCGCGCACGTGGGCTGGAATCTTCTTCTTCGACACCTTCTTCACGACCTCGCTCATCCTGCAAACAGACCACCTCATGCTTAGTATGTCGTTACCTCACACTTAGCACATTACCTCCTGCATATAACATTCTCACGCTTAGCACGTTATCTCACTCTTAGCACATTACCTCACACTTAACACGTTACCTCACGTTTAGCATGTTACCTGATGCTTAGCACGCTACCTTATGTTTAGTACATTACCTTACATAGCTCGTTACCTTATGCTTAGCATATGACCTAAGGCTTTGCACGTGACCTCATATACCATAAGTTGACTGTTCTTGTTTACATGGCTGAATCACAATGATTACCAAGACCATTACAACGATATGTCAACATTTCCGCAGCAGCTGATTAGAACCAAAATTGAAACTAACACTAGTAACTATTTATTGCCAAGTTGATTTGTTTATTTGATAATGAAAAATAAATACTGATTTCAAGTACACCAAATTATGCACAGATGAAAAAGGTGTTTTGCCTGGAACAACTAGGTAACTGTGGGCACTTACGTGAGTGCCATGCGTTCTTCCTTCTTGGAGGGGGGCATGAAGAATGAGTAGAGCATACAGACGCCCTGCGACAACATCGTGATCTCAAGCTTGTGTTTCTCCTGCAAGCAACGACCCATCAGTAACGAGAACACATTGGTAACAAGGACACTCGGTAAAACTGTATCTCACCAGACAGTGTCACAACACAGGTCATAGCAGGAGGCCTTCTTGTGACAAGACAACTGATCAGGCTGTTCTGATCACTTAATTAAAAAATCGCTTAGCAATACAATGTAAAACATTTCCAAGAACTTTCTTTTGAAAATTCCCATTTTAAAGACAACAATTCAACCTCCAATATTTGCAAGCACACTGTGCTGGATGTGGGACAAAGATTGGCCACCACGAGGTTTGTGATGGGGCACAACGTACCTGGAAGTAATTAATGAATTCTCGCATCGTCATCTCTCCCTGTAGCTCAAACCTGTCCCACAGAGTGAACTCTGTCTCATAATACTGCAACAACAACGACAACAATATACTGCAACAACAATACACAGCAACAACACATGACAACCAAGTGCAACAAATACAGAGAAGCCTGCATCTGATTCGACGCAGTAAAACGTACACATCATTGAAAAGAACAATTTGCAAAACAAGCACGACAGAGCTGTGCTAGTAGAGAATGAGTGAGGCAACTAACAAACAGACACCATGAGGGCAGAGCAAGATGGAGCTGTGCTAGTAGAGAATGAGTGAGGCAACTAACAAACAGGCACCATGAGGGCAGAGCACGACAGAGCTGTGCTAGTAGAGAATGAGTGAGGCAACTAACAAACAGACACCATGAGGGCAGAGCACGACAGAGCTGTGCTAGTAGAGAATGAGTGAGGCAACTAACAAACAGGCACCATGAGGGCAGAGCAAGACGGAGCTGTGCTAGTAGAGAATGAGTGAGGCAACTAACAAACAGGCACCATGAGGGCAGAGCACGACAGAGCTGTGCTAGTAGAGAATGAGTGAGGCAACTAACAAACAGGCGCCATGAGGGCAAAGCACGACAGAGCTGTGCTAGTAGAGAATGAGTGAGGCAACTAACAAACAGACACCATGAGGGCAGAGCACGACAGAGCTGTGCTAGTAGAGAATGAGTGAGGCAACTAACAAACAGGCGCCATGAGGGCAGAGCAAGACGGAGCTGTGCAGGTAGAGAATGAGTGAGGCAACTAACAAACAGGCGCCACGAGGGCAAAGCACGACAGAGCTGTGCTGGTAGAGAATGAGTGAGGCAACTAACAAACAGGCACCACGAGGGCAGAGCACGACAGAGCTGTGCTGGTAGAGAATGAGTGAGGCAACTAACAAACAGGCACCATGAGGGCAGAGCACGACAGAGCTGTGCTAGTAGAGAATGAGTGAGGCAACTAACAAACAGGCGCCATGAGGGCAAAGCACGACAGAGCTGTGCTAGTAGAGAATGAGTGAGGCAACTAACAAACAGACACCATGAGGGCAGAGCACGACAGAGCTGTGCTAGTAGAGAATGAGTGAGGCAACTAACAAACAGGCGCCATGAGGGCAGAGCAAGACGGAGCTGTGCAGGTAGAGAATGAGTGAGGCAACTAACAAACAGGCGCCACGAGGGCAAAGCACGACAGAGCTGTGCTGGTAGAGAATGAGTGAGGCAACTAACAAACAGGCACCATGAGGGCAGAGCACGACAGAGCTGTGCTGGTAGAGAATGAGTGAGGCAACTAACAAACAGACACCATGAGGGCAGAGCAAGATGGAGCTGTGCTAGTAGAGAATGAGTGAGGCAACTAACAAACAGGCACCATGAGGGCAGAGCAAGATGGAGCTGTGCTAGTAGAGAATGAGTGAGGCAACTAACAAACAGGCGCCATGAGGGCAAAGCAAGATGGAGCTGTGCTAGTAGAGAATGAGTGAGGCAACTAACAAACAGACACCATGAGGGCAGAGCACGACAGAGCTGTGCTGGTAGAGAATGAGTGAGGCAACTAACAAACAGGCGCCATGAGGGCAGAGCACGACGGAGCTGTGCTGGTAGAGAATGAGTGAGGCAACTAACAAACAGGCGCCATGAGGGCAGAGCACGACGGAGCTGTGCTGGTAGAGAATGAGTGAGGCAACTAACAAACAGGCGCCATGAGGGCAGAGCACGACGGAGCTGTGCTGGTAGAGAATGAGTGAGGCAACTAACAAACAGGCACCACGAGGGCAGAGCAAGACGGAGCTGTGCTGGTAGAGAATGAGTGAGGCAACTAACAAACAGGCGCCACGAGGGCAGAGCACGACGGAGCTGTGCTGGTAGAGAATGAGTGAGGCAACTAACAAACAGCATGGAAAACTGAAGGTGGCGGCATATGACAACCAAAATTGGAGAGATGGCATAACAGTCAAGTTTGGGAGACGATAGCACATAATGAATGGACAAAGAGCAAATAGTGGGAGAAAATGTCATGTGGAAACAATTGGCTGAAATGCCAGAACAAATACTGATTACAAAATTATAAATATGTCACGTTGTCCTCCCACCCCGAAAAGAAAACAAACGACAGAAAAAGAAGCACTGCTATTGATAAAATTTAATGTTGGATTCCTGTGCACCCGTATTTACGATATCATATGTTATAAATATATTACGAACACAATATCACAAGCCCATACAGACATTTACCAGCTGCCAACTAAATTTTCTAATTCATACAACTTGTTTGGGATTGTGAACTCGTATTCATGGTAAATACAAGCGCAGGTTTCCAATACAGGGTTTCACATAACTAGACATAAAAACTCACTCTACAGCAGTCTAAATTTACCCACAACAGTCTAAATAGAAACTCATAAATGTACAAATTATTGTTCCTCACTTTATTCTTGGGTGCAGCGATGGGCTCGGAGAAGCCAAAGAACGGCAGAGCGAGGTTGATGAAGCCGTTCTTGTACAGCTCCAGCTTCTTGTGGCCTTGGATCAGCTTGAAACACAGCAAAGACATGTGAGCGACACATCGGCCTCTCAAACACAACATCAGATACAAGTAAAGATGGTCACCAGCTGGGGGGGTTTCTAAATACATGTGAAATCAATGTCATTCCATGTGAGAAACCCCACTGAATGAAACTGTGAATTACATTGAGCCATGAAACTTCTTACTGTCACCAACATATAGCACACAGGCATACAAGTACTATACTGTCACCAACATATAGCACACAGGCATACAAGTACTATACTGTCACCAACATATAGCACACAGGCATACAAGTACTATACTGTCACCAACATATAGCACACAGGCATACAAGTACTAGAATGATTGTACATGGCACGCACTTCAAGTCAACACCCACATGAACAATGTTTTTTTATAAACAAAATACTAAAAAAGCTGCTAATTGTATACTGATGTTTAGCTGTGCTGCAATATGTAACAAACCTTGTACATCTCGAGACAGACAAGGCCGACTACGAGAGACGTCGTCGTTGCTATGGCTGGGATGATCTTGCCTGCGATCAGTTTACTCTGTAACACACATGCACACGGAACAAATGACTGTATGTGACCGCAGTATTGCCAACAGCCTAATTCACACAAATTAGTGTTAACAAACTAACTCATCATATTTAATTAGACGTTGTCACAAACTGGGCTGTAGTGACTGGATCTCGTGTATCTTTGATGTGCAGAGTTAAAAGTATTCAAGAGAGTAGCTCTGCAGACATGTTTAGAACTCGTATCTCAAGCCATTTAACTAATCTGGACCACATATATTACAAAATTCTTATCTGAAATGTGCAAAACCATAAGTAATATCCTACACTATGTGTAAACAGTAGAGAAGGAAGCTCTGGAGTTAACCATCAATCCTGCAAGTGGCTCCATGGATCTGATGGAACCAAAATAAATATTTATAATTTTGAGACTGTCAAATGCAAGAACATTTACAAGAGGTACAGGTAACCTGGGTGTGACACCAGTATCAAGTGACATACTTTGTGTTTGTCTGCGGGTGCAATGTCGTAGTTCTCTGCCCGCAGATTTGACGCGGCGACAATGAAGTCCATGTGCAAGTTTGAGTCGTCATCTTTCTCGAATTCAAGCGGTGTCAGTTTGAAGCCTTCAACTCCCCGAGCCTTCTCCAGGGCTTTGATCAACTCATCTGGTATATCTGTGTGCAACACAAACTGTCAGCAAAGAAAACAACACTTGTGTAAATGACTTTCTATGCATCAGTGGTTTTCACTGTCAAATAACTTGCTTAACTAGACTATCAAAACCTTTTTTATTAAAGGACAAACATAATTTCATAAACAATAGTAGCCACATTGAAAACTAACACAATCAGCACTACACTTGGTGCCATACGTGGTAGTCTGTAAAATTATATGGTCCGTCAATAATCCAAATTTTTTATGTTACAAGTCTGTTTTAACTACACAAGTTTTTTAAAATAAATTATACTGTGGTATTCATGAAAACATTTGTCGAGTAGGAAGAATAATTAAATAAAATTGTTTCTTATTACACAACTCGAAAATGTTGATGCGAGTCTGTACACAAAGTTAATTCACATGACACGTCCGAATATTTCTGAACACAAATGTGTCATGATGTTGCGTCTCATTTCACTACAGATGCTATTAATAGGGCTTAGAAATATCATCGGTGAGAAGTTATACTCAATTAAAGATCATTAATAGTTGGTGTCCGATTACATATGAACAAAGATCAACTTTACAGGTGTCTGAAAACATTAGGTACACAAGAATAATAAATTTTGTTGATTTTTAGTGTGTCTGAATACACAGTGATTACAGTAGCACACGATGACTGCGAGTCTGTCGGCATCCAAAGGTACTGCGACACCAGGACTATCTCCACCACCAACACTCTCACCTGACATGTTATCGTTTTGTCTCGACTGCGCCTCGCTGTCCGTCACGTCGATGCGCACGCCCGACCTCGGCGTGAACTCTGGCACAACGACCTTCTGGATCATCTTGATGATGGCGCCGCGGTCGCGGTTCTGTGGAATGCCGTAGACTTCCGCCCGCAGGTTGGCCGCACTCAGCACGTAGTCTATGTGCTGTTTCTGCAGGCACCAACACGTCTTACGGTGTCATCGTGTCTACGCTTAGTTTCGATTATACTGTCCATTCATGGAAAATGAGTGCACACATTGACCTCTCCAACAGTGCCTTGGTTTCCACAGTTACCCCGTGACTGGATGACTAAATTTATTATTATGCTGAGTTTATCATTGAATCTGCTAATGAATGTAAATGAGACAGAAAGACGAATCAATCAGCTTTCCATTGATACCATTTGCTTCCGTATCAGTTACTACAGGCAGTTTACTATGAAAAAGACAATACTCCGGAGCCAGGTTTTTGGCCGTAGTAACTACTTGGGTAATACTGTTATTCCAGTTAAAACTTCCTCAATTCATTTACCCTATTGCAAATCACGTTTACTGATGTTCAAATTTTATTTGTAAAACACAAATACTTACGTTGTTTGTGTCAAAGTTGAGATGATGTGGACACCTCTTTGGACCTGACCAAAAAGGTGCTCCGGAACTTGTTACCTGGCAACAAAATGAAATGTTATCACATGGAGTACTGTCATTACCAACATTTATATTTCTTACAGAATGGCAACATGTAAAATTTAAAAGGACTGCTACACATACAAGTCACTCAAACTTTCATTATAATGTTAGATAGCCAAATCAACGGAAAAGAAAGGGCATTGCACTAAGTGATCCTGACTAAAATTATTGATATAACAATATAATAACGATGATGGGGTAACATCCACAATTATGATACCTCCTTGATAATGTTGACAAGAATAAATGTGTCGGCAGACAATGAGGAAACGGACCATTTTACGAACATTCTTACGAGCTCATCAGCACAATTTTACTCTTTAAAACCGATTCTGATCTTTAACAGTGACCGTGTATATTGAAGACAGTCGACACCAGTACGTGCCACCGGGACACTCACTGATGTGTCATGGAATCACGGGCCGTACACCATGACAGAAACCAAATTCAAGGCTATTTCAAGGCTAAGGAAAGAAAAATTCAAGGCTGCTTAAGGTCCACAATTTATTAGCAGTTTTGGAAAATGCACACTGGAAACAGCCAATGTACAGTAAACACCAGTTACTGCAATCACAGCAGGTCTTTCTGTGCCTGTAATTTGCTCTTCCACATGGCAATGGATTCTGACAGGAGAGTCAAGTCTCCTGACAATTCCGCACTGGTTGCCAGCTCATCAGCGGATTTGAGCAGTGCAGCAATGTCTTCGTTGAGCCGCTTCTTCTTAGCTGCCACCTTCTCCCCTTCATTGGCCTCTAGCTTTCGCTTTGAGTTGCTTGTTGTACCCTGCTCTGTATTCAGTGTTTGTTTTAGCTTTCAGGTACGTCATGTACTTTTGTCGTGGTCCCTGTGCATAGGAAAGCATTGATTTGGTCACTGGCACTTCACACACGCCACCAGCTGAGATTGCATCGTGCACAACAGATTCCTCTTTCAGGTTCTCAACAGCCATATGACTGTTGATCATGAAACCACGTTCGACAGTGGCTTGCCTGTGGGAGAGGATGAGAAGTTTCTTTTTCACTACCCACAGCTTCCCATACTGTGTACATTTGAGGTAGACCGCATGGAAAGTGTCCAGTCTCTCCTCATCTGGGTTGAAGTCCTTGAATGTGCTGCAGTTGACAGGAACCACCTCATTCATGAATGACCAGAACTGCTGCTGGATAGCATCATAATCCGCATCTCGGATTTGGTTAAGATCTGGCAACTTGTACAGCACTCTGCCAAACGTCACAATGCTTCTTAGACTTCTAATGGCAACTTCTTCTACAGCTTTCACATCAAACGAACCTTTGCATGTGCGGCAATGTGCCGAAAATACATTTAACAGATTTCATGTGAGCGATTTGCTATACTCAGGATGTTTAAGCCAGTTGTCTTGAAACCTCGACTTCCCAATTTCGAAAAAAATAGAACTATGCTGTCTGTCTACAGTTTGGATAACGGGCTATTCTAAATTAAAAATACACCTCCTCTGTTTAATTTTCAAGTAAAATGATATGCACGGCATATGTAACTGCCGGTATCGGGAGTGCGAACCATAAAAACAAGAACAGATTAGCAATTGGTCGAAGAAGATTGATTTTAATGCACAGGAAACCCAGCATAATAAAGGGGGTTGGTGGACAACTAGCAGCGTATGCCCTAGGTCTGGCTACCGGTGGACAACTGGCAGCGTATGCCCTAGGTCTGGCTACCGGTGGACAACTGGCAGCGTATGCCCTAGGTCTGGCTACCGGTGGACAACTGGCAGCGTATGCCCTAGGTCTGGCTACCGGTGGACAACTGGCAGCGTATGTCCTAGGTCTGGCTACCGGAGGACAACTGGCAGCGTATGTCCTAGGTCTGGCTACCGGAGGACAACTGGCAGCGTATGTCCTAGGTCTGGCTACCGGTGGACAACTGGCAGCGTATGCCCTAGGTCTGGCTACCGGTGGACAACTGGCAGCGTATGCCCTAGGTCTGGTTAGCAGACGCCGACGGCTACCGGTGAACAAAGGCAAGCGCGTACCCATACCAAGTGTAATGTGGTCTGAAATTGTTACTTCTGGCCTTATCAAAATTCAAGGCTTTTCAAGGTTGCATGCCTGATTTCAAGGCCCTGTACAGACCCTGCAGAAAACATGTCCTGGGTGATATGGCGGCGGCTTTTTGCATTTCGAAAATGCTCCTTTAATTTAACAAGGGATTCTGTTTCACAATAGTTTTTTTATGATCTCATTATGTCAGCGAAAAAGTATCCAGATCTGACTGAATGAACGAACAGATGGACGAACGAGACCGAGAGGAAGCAGACCTGATCTGCGGGGAAGTTGAAGAGGAGTTGACTGATCTGGTTGCCGTAGTTGTCCTGCCAGAGACGGCGGGCCCACGCCACGCAGTCCTGCAGCGACTCCGGCCGCTCGTCTATCATTGTCCGCTTCACCACGTCCAGTGTCTCCATCTGCAACCAACAGATGACCACTACACTTACATACAGTCAGATGACCACAGCACTTGCTCACATACAGTCAGATGACCACAGCATTTACTCACATACAGTCAGATGACCACAGCACTTACTCACATACAGTCAGATGACCACAGCACTTACTCACATACAGTCAGATGACCACAGCACTTACTCACATACAGTCAGATGACCACAGCACTTACTCACATACAGTCAGATGACCACAGCACTTACTCACATACAGTCAGATGACCACAGCACTTACTCACATACAGTCAGATGACCACAGCACTTACTCACATACAGTCAGATGACCACAGCACTTACTCACATACAGTCAGATGACCACAGCATTTACTCACATACAGTCAGATGACCACAGCACTTACTCACATACAGTCAGATGACCACAGCACTTACTCACATACAGTCAGATGACCACAGCACTTACTCACATTCAGTCAGATGACCACAGCACTTACTCACATACAGTCAGATGACCACTACACTTACATACAGTCAGATGACCACTGCAGTTACACTCACATACAGTCAGCTGTATAGTTGGTGGACCTTCAACTTTGTAAAGTCGGTGGTCACACTAAGAACTTGGAGGTGCACATAGTGACATAAACTGTACACAACATTTACACTGTGACGTTTTACATGTTGTTTGCTGAAGAGATAGCAGTCATGTGACGGCAGTTATGTGGGCCGGCATGTTTTGAGGGTGAATCTGATGGTTACAACCCCACACAAGTCAAGATATTTTATGCCCGACATAAAAGCTTCTGGTCTCTGGCCTCCCGACAGGCAGTAATTTTGACAACTCGTCTTCCAATCAACACATAACATCACGGTTCTCGTAAATCAGAGAAAATGAATGACTGCATGGACTAGAGTTAAGTATCCAGCTAAGCAACAGCAATGGATATTACAAGAGTATCCTGTAAGGATGTTATTATAGTCCATAGTAATTTTACAAATAAATATGCATAACTGCATGGACGGAGAGAAAGAGAGGCATAATCAGAGGGATGATGAAAGAGAGGGGTCGAGAGAAAGATAGGGACAGAGGGAGGGCTGGAGAGAGGGAGAAAGAGATGGAGGGAGAGGACATGAGAGTGGGAAGCATATAAATAGACGCACTGGTTGTGTTCCTGGGAGTTTCAGGGTCCTCTCTACGAACTTTGGGTCTGTGAGGAATTGTCGGGCTGTCTCCGCCGGCTGTGTGTACAGACCCTCAAACTGGTCCCGTGCCCACTGAAACAACAGACAGTGAGACAACTCACACAGTGAAGCAAGCAACCAGGGTATCAGGCATTTCAGACCCGCCTGCAAATGAATAATAAATGTCATCTTTCCATGCCTGTGGGAGATTTTTATGATACTACAATTGTATTAGACTATAATGAAAATGGGCCAAGAAGCCCTGAAGTCCTTTGGACTAATACATCTTATATGTGACCCCGGCTGACCAAATGAGTGATAAGTCGGAAAAATTGTAACATTGTTTTCTTACATTCTTGTAAAGGTTGGGTGGGATGCTATACACGGTTTCAAAAATTATGACTGCTACAAAAAATGGCAAAGTTATGGAGCATTGAACATGGGTCAAAAAGTGAAAAAGAAGAAAACAGCTGTTGAAGTTTTACATTATATATGCAAATGGATTGCATGGAAATATTACATGCATGACATTCCACTCTTGATCATTTGTTTTGCAATCAAATACAGATTTCTTGTGTATAGTGGCAGCACTCTAAGATACATCTATGCAAAATTAGAGAAAAAGTTACTGAACAGTTTTTGAAAAAATAGACAAAATGTGACAAATTACCAGTTTTTGGCCCTTGGGGGCCCTTAGAATGATTCAATCAAATACAGATTTCTCGTGCATAATAGTGGCAGTACCCCAAGATACGTCTGTGCAAATTTTTTTTAGTTTGTCTTATTATTTTAAAGGATATTCCTAGTCAAGGCCTACGATGTTTGTTATATGAAGATGAATTCTGACAGATCGTGTACATGTGTTTGACATGCAAGTGATCACTATTTGCCCTGGGTGCCAAACAACGGGGTGTCCATCTTACCTGTAACGTGTGCTCTATGGCATTGGGGAAATTCTTGAGCGTACAAATGGGAATCGACTTCTCTGGCGGGTCTTGAGATGATGAGTATGACTCAGTCAAACATGGAAGGACGACCTGCAAGTGAAAGAATCACCTGCTGCAGACAGATTAAATACTAAGTATTCACACAAACCTTCATGTAGCAGTTAACACCGGAGTATGTCACAAGGAGCAAGAAAGAGTGGGTTAGAGACAACCACTCTGTTGAGTCAACGACGTGTAGAAATGAGTCAACGGTGGACTCTAATCATGGTTCCTTGTTCGACAGTCCCGCGCTCTCACCGCCAGACAATGTGTCCCACATGTTAATGGTATGCCTCAGCATAGACACAATTTGTCAAGTTGGTGCACTTGATGTTTGGGTTATGGATGGGACAAACATTAAACTGTGGTGTGATAGCAGTATGTGCATCCATGTCTGACATCCAAACTCAACATCCTTCATATTTCACAAGCAAGTTGTAATTCAACAGTGCATAAAAACAACATAAAACTTAGATACAGGGTGGGACTTGGCAGAATTACGAAGCAACATAAGAATTTCAGAACCGACTTCTTGAAATTGTGATATGCTAAAACATTACAAATTTCCTCGGTTAATTGATCACAAAATGTCAGTCAGTCAGGTTGGAGTGCCATGGATGTGTGAGATTACTGTCAGTCAGTCAGGATGGAGTGCCATGGATGTGTGAGATTACTGTCAGTCAGTCAGGATGGAGTGCCATGGATGTGTGAGATTACTGTCAGTCAGTCTGGTTGGAGTGCCATGGATGTGTGAGGTTACTGTCAGTCTGGTTGGAGTGCTATGGATGTGTGAGATTACTGTCAATCAGTCAGGTAGGAGTGCCATGGACGTGTGAGATTACTGTCAGTCTGGTTGGAGTGCCATGGATGTGTGAGGTTACTGTCAGTCTGGTTGGAGTGCCATGGATGTGTGAGATTACTGTCAGTCTGGTTGGAGTGCCCTGGATGTGTGAGATTACTGTCAGTCTGGTTGGAGTGCCATGGATGTGTGAGGTTACTGTCAGTCTGGTTGGAGTGCCATGGATGTGTGAGATTACTGTCAGTCTGGTTGGAGTGCCATGGATGTGTGAGGTTACTGTCAGTGACACCCACCTGTACGTTGCCCTTGGTGCCGAGTGTGCCCGACTCCATGAGAGGCTTGTTGTAGTACACACAACGCCGGTCCATGTACATGCCTGGAGACACAACCACATGGCACAATCAGTACACAGCTACAGGCCTGGCACAAACAAACACACGGCACAATCAGTACACAGCTACAGGCCTGGCACAAACAAACACACGGCACAGTCAGTACACGGCTACAGGCCTGGCACAAATAAACACACAGCACAATTAGTACACGGCTACTAGCATAGCACAAATAAACACACGGCACAATCAGTACACGGCTACAGGCGCAGCACAAATAAACACACGGTAGAATCAGTACACGGCTACAGGCGTGGCACAAACAAACACACGGAACAATCAGTAAACGGCTACAGGCGAGGCACAAACAAACACATGACACAATCAGTACACGGCTACAGGCGTGGTACAAATAACCACTCGGCAAAATCAGTACACGGCTACAGGCGTGGCACAAACAAACACACGGCACAATCAGTACACAGCTATAGGCATGGCACAAATAACCACACAGCACAATCAGTACACGGCTACAGGCCTGGCACAATCAGTACACAGCTATAGGCGTGGCACAAATAATCATACGGCACAATCAGTACACTGCTACAGGCCTGGCACAAACAAACACACGGCACAATCAGTACACAGCTACAGGCCTGGCACAAATAATCATACGGCACAATCAGTGCACAGCTACAGGCCTGTGTACCCGCTCAGTGGTTCAATCAGTGAGTTAGGATCTGTCTAACCTAATCACAACATACATATTCACAGTTCTGTATGCTTTATGCATGTGTCGAAAATACTCCCATCACCCAATAAAATAACATAAGTGAATAAAAATACGTACGAGCATCGACATTGTCGAGGGCATTTGCGACGCCGAAGAGATTCTCAAAGAACTCGTCTGTGTAGATGTTCTCTGTCTCCGGCCCCACACGATTCTCGTGGGCCACTATGTTGCAGTTGGGGTTCATGACCTTTACCGCCGCCGCCGCCGTGCTCGATTTGTTTTTCTAGCAAACACACAACAGTAGAACTGTAGAAATTTACAAGCCTCACTGTCTGTTTTGTTAATTCCTACCACCATCAGATGATTTATTCATTTTTAAATGCATGCATGATGTTCTAATACAAAAACTTACAATGGTTTAAAATGGAGCCCCCGAAAACTTGCAAGAAGTCCTCGGCAAATGTGCAACGTTATCTTAGGAAGGCACATCATGTGTAAAATTATAGGTTTGGGAGGTGGACATTTGGTGGGTCTTGGATTGAGAATGCCTGCTGTATAAATAGATGAGCAATTGCAAATAAAGCCACCAACCTGCAATGCAAGGAAACAACACCCTGTATGTTTTTTTATTATTACATAGGATTTTAACACCCTATATGGTTATTTAATTTTAATTACTTAATTAATAGTTTGTAATCTAAACAAGTAACTCTCAACTACATGCATGTACGTGAGGATATCCACAAAGAGATAAGCCAATGGTCGACAGTGGCAGTCTTACCTGAACATCCCATGGTCGGAAGAGGAACTGCCTGTTGAGGTTGGACTTCTCGATGGTGTCCATGTCGGTGACAAAGACGCGACCCTCAGGACTGCAGCCTAGCCCCATCATCGCCCAGTTCTTCATCAGCTCACAGCCAATGGCCCCTGCACCAACCTACCAGACAGCAGTCACATGACACATACATCAAATAACACTCCAGTCACATGACACATACTTCACATAACACGTCAGTTGTGTTAGAGTCTAACAAGAACTAAACCGAGGAAGAAGTCATGAGATGAGAGACATAGATACAGAATCTGATGTCACAATCAAAATTACTACGTGACTTCAGCCAAGCTTCTACTTTAGCAACTGTGTTAACAGTTTCACTGCTAGGGCAGCATTCATCTGACATATCAACAGTATACTCGTACTGTTGTTACATAAAACAACTTTGCTCTTTCTATGGCATGAAGAAAAAAATTGGGCCACAATCTCAATGAAAATATGACAGAACTTCGAACACTTTCAGATTTGGGTTAGTCATTTAAGTACCTGGAGCCAGTTCTTAAATTTAAGATGATTATCTTAGTAAATGATGTTTTTTAAATATAAGCAAACATAGGAATTTACGCAAACACGTGAAGCTAAGTACTTGCATAACTTTAAGAATGCTTCATGAGACCGGCCCCTGGATGTTAGGAAAAGTGACGTAATAGATCCATTCTGCAATTTAGGCACCGAGACAAAAATAAACCTGAATGCATTGGAGTTTAATGGATTCATTAGAGTAAGTTTAACACTTCCAGAGCAATATAATTTTAGTAGGTGAAAACCATAAGAAAAAAGCCTTCACACATATCTAACAATGTACTTTTGATGCTCACATGATGTCACAATTTTAGTTGTCAAATAAAAGTTGTTTTTAAAAGTGAACAATATACAATGCCAACTAATTCATGATAACAAATAGTTCACTCACTCACTCTAGAAATAAATCACCTTTCAGTGTGTCTCTATGAGGATCAGAAAATGCATATACAGAGTTACAGGTAATAGAAGACCATAGCTTTGTTTCAGACTTAACACACATGCATCATGGTGACAGCAATATACGCACCAGGAAGTATTTGACTGATTCAAGGTTCCTCTGGAAGTTTTGTCCAAACACTGCTATTTGGCTGTCGTATCGACACTTCCTCTGTAAGAGATGGTTCACCAATCAGACAGCAGCTATTGGCTCGGCAACAAACTGTACGACAACTGCACAAACGTTTCAAGCCGTAATGCTAGAGTATATTGCCACTTAGGCTACCAAAGATAAGCGCACCTATGTAAAAGGATCTGCAAAATATTTATTTTATAAAATAATCACCACTATATGAAGAGTAGACAGCAAGACTATGTCAAGCCTGACATGTTTAGAAAAAAGAGAACGTAAGAACATAAACATTTTATTTGAGAGTGTTACTCGATGTAACAATACATATGTGACCCATCTTTACGAAATGAGTCGGAGGTCGGCAAATCTGATTTTCCGTAAATGCTGTTTATGTGAACAAATCGGAAATCCATAGATTTTGAGATTTCCCCTGAAAATTATTCTTTGGTATTCGTTTTATCGATTGCTACTCTAGCTACCCACTAATTAACTCTGTTTTGTGTATTTTAAAGCGATTTTTGTAGAGTTGTGCGAAGTGTTCCGCTCGATTTCCTTAAAATAACGCAAAAAATGCCTGTAATTGCACGCTTTCGCAACTGCTAATTTTGGGACGCTCCTAACATATGGGATATCACCACAAAGCTTGACGCGTCATCTTCCTATATATGGGCATAAATATGCTAATAACTACATTCTGTGACCTCCAGAGAGCTTGGAAGAGGCCCACTGTTTACACCAGCTGAGTAAACAATTTGGATCATGTGGTAGCAACAGCAACTGCGTGACCCAGGCAACTGTTCTCATTGGTTCAGTGATGGGTCATTTACATAATCTGTAAAGACACGCATGCACACAATGTATTTCACCGTGTCACTGCTGACCCAGATAAAGATTAAGAAGACGTGAAGAACGGCGTTTAACGTGGCGAAGCTGTTAAATTCGGATGGAAGTGATCGCACACAGATTGACAGTTTGATCGAGGAGTATTTTTTGGAAGACTTAACGGATGGAAGCGAGCCTGACAAGCACACAATTTTAGCTAGATCTGTCCGCGGTAATTAAGGTACATTTCATGAAACATAATGAATATTTTGCATCAACTTTGACGGCCGTTTTCTGGGTTTGAAGGTTTCTACCCCACATGTGTTTGTTAAGCCATAACTTCAGTTAGAATTATGATATCTTCTTACATGATACACCATGTGAAAGCAGAGATTCTGCTCTTTTCAACGCTACTAATAACTCAATATTAAAAATTTCCGACATGCGACTCATTTCGTTAAGATGGGTCACATATATACATGAAAAGAGAGTTATGGGAGACTGATTGGTAAAATCAATAATAAATAAAATGCCTATAGGGTGTGCAGCAAACATAAGTACTCACAGGTTGACAAACTTTCTCGTTGAGGACTCTGTCTGGATCTTCAGGCAGACACTCAATGGCATCAAAGTAGAGCCACTGGGAGATAGGTGTGAACTTCCCACTGCACGCCTATACACACGTTAGTATAATAACTGATTTATTTTGCGTTCACAAAAGTACAGGTATCCCTTTGCTAAAGATGTTGTATACATTTTCATTTAGAAAATATTTCTTAAAAACAGAAATTTGGGTCTTAGCAATCTAAATGTACACAGTACGATTGTATTTATCATCAAATCTCACTACACAGACAATCACATGATCATGTAATAGGCATTTGATTATTCATTAACACACACGAAAAAACGTTCGCTCCGCATACATCAACATCATCAAACATAAAATTTACACAAAAATAAACAATATGCGAATCTGTGATTACAAAGCAAAACTTTAGTTTTAGATGCCCAGAAATAAGATGTACATGTGACTTTATCATCACACTAGGTTTTGTTTAATCTTGCATGACCTTCAATCTAGAAGTCACACCTTCATGACTTCTTGAGCAGTGATGCCCCCAATGACGGCCTGCATGGGACAGATGTCACCAGTCGCATTGTATGCAAACGTTTGCATCAGTTTGTCGTCCAGATTGTCCAACTTCGCTGGGTTCTGAGCGTTCACTTCCTGGGCTATCGCCACAAACTTGTCTGCGTCAGCCTGCAAGCGATGCGTCACAAGGTCAATGACCAACACTGATTGACCCAGTGCTCGCTGTTAAAGCTTGTTCACTTGCCCAAGGCGGGATCAGTAGTCACCCCCCAAACTCATCCTGTTTGTGAATTTTTAGCATGCATGCGAACACACATCATTGTTTGATATACTACCAATAAAGAGTGGAAAGTGCAAATGTCCAAAGAGAGAATAGAATGTAGCTTCTAGAAAACGACAAATCTTCCCCAAAATACACACAATAAAGAAAGAAGATTTTGATTTAGTTTACAAGTTAGGTCATTGCTGCTGCTGCAAACATGCATTTTGTCTGTCATATTAATGAAAATTAAGACTAAAAACAATTTACTGACTGATCATAAACTAACATCATCATCATGACACCCCTCTCCTCCAGTAGCCTGGAGACAACCTGTACCTTGTTGTGAGGTCGAGGCAGGGAGTTGTTCCGCAACTGGTACTGGTGTAGGGCTTGGAAAGCGATGTGGCACTGACCAGGATTTTCAAACTTGGCAAAGTCTGTGATCATCATTTCAGGCGCCGCCAGCGACTCCTTCAGCGATTTCTACAAACACGGTGACTTCTACATAAAATACATGGAATTCCAGAGATGATAGGTTGATTTCTACAGACAACAGGTTGGTTTCAATAATCAAGTTGATTTATACAGACAATAGGTTGGTTTCAATAGTCAACAGGCTGATTTCTACAAACAACAGGCTGATTTATACAGACAGTATGTTGATTTTTATAGAAATTTCTACAGAAGATAGATTGGTTGGTTTCTATAGACCAAAGGCTGATTTATGCAAGACAATAGTTTGGTTTCAATGGTGAACAACAACAGGTTGGTTTCTACAGACAATAGATTGGTTTAGAAAACAGGCTGATTTTTACAGACAATATATAAATTTATAGAAAGAGTTGTTGACTTCCAAGTTCCAAGCAGATAATTTCGATACAAAAAATAGTGGACTGCACATGCTCTTTGTAACTGTGATATTTCTGTAAATGTACTAGCTTTAACCCATTTTATCCTGAAGCTAGTGCAGACAAGTTGCAGCCAGTTCTTGACAATATCCAAGAAATCACTTTGTGAACACCAGAAAATGATGTTTAAAATGGACATAACTTTATTATTTCTCAATTAATTTTAAAATGTGATATATAGAAAGTAGATAAAATAAACTATGAAGTTATATTGACAAATTAGTTGTTTGATAACCTTTACTATATATGGCATATGGCAAAACATTTCCAAACAAATTCAAATTTGTGTTGCGTTTCGTCACTTTACTTTTCACCAGACACTTTCTCCATGAAGGAGGCAACACCACAATGAGCAAGTTGATTTCATTTTATACACCATATCTCGTGAAAACAATGGTATAAAACTTATTCACGAATCTTGAATAATTATCTCATTATGTAGAAATCAGTACTAACACCCCTACGCGAAAGAACAGAATAGCAGTGTATGGCATTACTGAGCAGATTTATGCAATTTTTTTTAATATCTTGTCAATGATATATATATTTTTCGTTTCTTAAAATAAATAAATCAACAAACTAAAGTAATTAATTTGGTCAACCTTTCGATATCAATTTATTTGTGAAGCAGTTACTGTCATTGAAAGTAACTTTAAATTTGTTGCCGCCGAAAATGCGCTGTTGCGCGAAAATAGGTGCTGTTGTCGGTTCAATACAATTCGAAGCCTTCAAAGTATATTTTAACAGACAAATATCGTATCAATTAGCATGCCCATGCATATTATATCGTCGATCCACCTGTCTGCTTCCTTGTTATCACAGGTATGAAGTAAATTAGCAGAGTTATCCTGTGTCGAAATTTGACGATATTGCGACTTATCCGTCATCTTTGGTTTCGATTTACAAGGGGATAGCTGACTTTTACGTCAAATAACCAATAAACGGCGCTGATGTGGTGATTCCTACGTGTTTCCCAATGATGACAAGATACTGACGTCATTCAAAGTTAATCAACCACTAGGAATCCATAACACTATGGCGCGGGGTTTCTGCACCAAATGCAGACTACAACTAGAACCGTATCCTGGATAAAAAGGGTAACTATGACTAGAATCGTATCCCGGATAAAATTGGTTAAGATTAGTTTCTTTTGGAAGACCAAATTGCACTAGAAATTGTAGACTATCTTAATGAAAGAAGGCATGTATCCTTGACCCACAAACATTGCAATTGAAATGTTTGGGGGAGAAATACGAAGTACTTACGAAGTTGACTGTCTTTGGCATCTTAACCTGTGTGACAATGCCTCCACGCACGTACTCAGAATATTTGCTTGTGTCGCCGATGCTGAATGTGTATGGGCCTGCATGAGAGACAGATGCATTAATTAACTTTAATTAAAGGTTTCCTTTCCTTATTGCTCATTATGAATTTATTTTAGTTCCCAAAATCTGATACTATTTGTCCCAGTGGTACAGTAGTCCCTCTCTTCAGCGGACACATCTGTATCCAAGCATAAGTGTCCCGACATGGCAGGTGTCCGCTCATCGGAGGGACAGACATTTTAGTGCCGGAGTTCAGACCAGTACAACCAACTGGTAAAGATGTGGCAATATGTCAACACATTAACTGATAGGAATTAAGCACTATATATATATATATGTATATATATATGTGTGTTTATTAGCACTGTATGTATTACAAAATTAATATTTGGTCATGAAGTCATATCGTCCACCCGGCACCATCCACCCGACTCCCTCTGTCGATCTGAGATTTTCCTCAACTGCGCACTGATCACTCACTGCCACTAGCCTACGCAACAGTATCGGCCCGGCGTTGCAGTAGAATTTGTTGCGCATGTGGCAGCATTCAACAAAAACAAACCATCTCCATTACAACATTTTATAAATTGGTATTCTCGAACGATTTAGATATTCTTTAGCTAAAATACTTCACAAGTAATTCACAAGTTGATGATTTCGGCTGCCCCCTACCGGCTAAAATAATAACCTGGAAATGATCAACCGAATATTTAAATCAGTTGCTACATGCAGCATGAACGTTAATTAAATATTTAAAATGGGCCAAGTGGCCCTGAAGTCCTTTGGACTAATACGTCTATATGTGACCCTGGCTGACCAAATGAGTGATAAGTTGGAAAAATTGTAACATTGTTTTCTTACATCCTTATAAATGTTTGGTAGGGTGTTTTACATGGTTTCAAAAATTATGACTGCTACAAAAATTGGCAAAGTTATGGAGCATTGAACATGGTAGGGGTCAAAAAGTGATAATGAAGAAAACGGCTGTTGAAGTTTTACATTATATATGCAAATGGATTGCATAGAAATATTGCATGCACAACATTCAAATGTGGCGCACAGTATGTAGTATGTATGTTATGTTGCAATGGTACACTGTAAGTACAAATGTGCTGCTACAAAGACTTATCAAGTTATGCCAGATTATGTCTTTATGTGTAAAACTAAGAGGACAGATTATTTGAGAGCAAAAGGTAGATTCACTGTTTGAAACAGTTTAAAACCTACAGGAACTGTCCAGTTTAACAGGGGTCTAGTGGCTTAATGCTGTCTGTTGTCACAAGCTACTGCCAGTGACCAATTACAGATTAGTTACAGTTTCCATCAAACAATAGCAGGCAGAGAATCTTAGCTCCAAAGCTACAAGTGATAAATATATGATACACTTGAAATACAAATGTGCTGCTACAAAAAAGTATAAAGTTATGCCAGATTATGTCTTTATGTATAAAATTAAGAGGACAGATTATTTGAGAGCAAAAGGTAGTCTAAAGAAAATTTTAATTGGGTCAGCTGGACGGTGTTAGATGGTTTGAACTTGAAGCCTTTGTCAAACTTTTGTCTCGACTTCACCGAAGGCAGTGTCCTGCTGTCAGAACTTCGAAGGTGTTACTCACCTAACAGTTCTTTGTCATTAAAAATAATGGGATGATAATTTACACCAATGTTGTTTCCCGTAGAAGTCATTTTGTGCAATATATTAGCATTAGTCGTGCCAATTCAAAAATTAGTGCTATATAATAGTAGTTTGTCAAAATGTAAACAAACTCAAAGACAGTTGCAGCTTAGCGTTAGCCTGTTCTGAAATATTTTAATGACATAATGATATATTTCACATAATTACATAGGGAGCTAATGGAGAGGCCCATCATAATCCATAGCACTACAAAATGAAGTATCTGAAAGTCACACTTCATATATCTCATACTGTCTTTCTGGACTGTCGCAATGTCCAATAGTTTCCTATCACAACCCTCGTGTACAATATACCATATATTTCTGTAAACAAACTCAAAGACAGTTGCAGCTTACTGTCCACTAAGCAGTAGCAGAGCAGTTTTATAATAATAATAATCCACAAGTTAAGTAGCTGATCTTCCTTTTATCATTCATGTGATGTTTATTGTGAGCATGGCGGACAAATGGTTATCATATGTAGACAGGTACAGAAAGAAACTGACATTTTCTATAAAAAGAACACGTTTGCCTATCAATGGCATGTATCTCCTATTGTTGCCGTTTCTGCCGGGCAGAAACAATTTCTGCCGGGCAGAAACAGTTTCTGCCAGGCATAAATCAAACAACCCTGTAGGTAATTATTAATCAAATGTTTTTTGGTGAATCATAGTTACAGATCATTAAGGGTTATGATGGAAATAAAATGTTTACAGGTTTACTGTTCACTTATTGCACCACGTCTTGCATTTAGAGGAATAATTATAATAGAAAATAAAATGTTGTGGCACATATTTTTAAATACATGCATCAATGAGAAACCGGGAATTACTTTTCTGTGGCCTAAGAATAATTAATTTCAATTAACTGTCTGCTTATATAAAACAACTGCATAAAATATATATTCATACAAGACACAGACTCTGCATGTGACAGATGTTTTGAGAAGGGGAATAGTGTTCTATTTCTGGTACAAGGTTGAGTGTTTGTTGACTAAAGCCTCTGCCAGTGAGCAATTACAGATTAGTCATACTTCCTACCACCAGCAACAGTGACCCAAGCCTCTGCCAGTGAGCAATTACAGATTAGTCACACATTGACCAGTGAGGTGTAACAGATGTTGTGGGAAAAGGGATTAGTTGAACAAAAGGACTGGAAGTCTTCTAGAGCAAGAGGCAACAATAGACCATTTAGTTAACAAATTTAGCATTTTAGGGGACATTTGGAGCCCTTAGAATGATTTAATCAAATACAGATTTCTTGTGTATAGTGGCACTACCATACGAAATGTCTATACAAAATTTGAGAAAAAGTTACTTAGTTTTTTTTTAATGTGAAAAAATGTGAAAATTTACCAGTTTTGGGGTCCTTTTATGGGGAGGGGGGGTTATTAGGTGCCCTTAGAATGATTCAATGAAATACAGATTTCTTGTGTACAGTGACACTACCACATGAAATGTATATGCAAAATTAGAGAAAAAGTTTAACAGTTTTACAAAAAATAGACAAAATGTTACATTTTTACAAGTTTTGGGGTCCTTGGAGGCCCTAGGGAGCCCTTAGAATGATTCAATCAAATACAGATTTCTCGTGCATAGTGGCAGTGCCCTAAGATATGTCTATGCAAAATTAGAGAAAAAGTTGCTGAACGGTTTCTGAGATACGGCAGTTAACGGCGGATGGAGGACGCAGAGTGATGGCAATAGTCCCTTGGACCTTCGACCAAAGGACTAAAAACGGTAATGGGTACAAATGCGTTCCACCATTTCATACGCTGGCGACCAGTTCATCTTTTCCAGGCACAAATTATAATTTGATGATGCTTCTTTATTATTTCAACTCAGTTTAGGCGTAATGTTTGGCTACATTGAAAACAATTGAGATGGACCTTTTATACATTGTATTTGTGAATCTTAATTGCAATTTACAAGACAAAAAGGCAAAGCCAAGCTGGGGCTGACTGGGGCTGGAGGCGCGAACAGGGAAGCCATCAAGTTATCATCCTTAGGAAACGTGACTGATAACAGCACAAAATTAACAATACCTTCCTCCACATTCACTCTGCCTAAAGTTTACAGAGCGTAATCAACGGAACTCTAACTAGTTTGGACAAACACAACGATTACAGCAAGTAAGACAAGCTCGTCGTTACGGGTACACGTGTACTTGATGTTACCATTGACACACACCGAGCTGTCTGTCCGCAATTTTCTAAACAGATTCGGCCAAAAATCTTTGAATTAACCATTTCAGTACGACAGGCTGGTTTTCCGGCATCGACGATGTCTGCTATTCAAATCGTTTCCATTAATAATAATCCACTACGTGAAGCCACTTATCGTGGACAGTTGTCAAGGCGAATAAATTAGCTATTCAGCAGTGGACATCGTTTATTATATATATTATTGCTCAATAATAGTTTACGGTGATTTTCACGGTTTTTAATGATGGATTATCAAAATCTGCGGCGGCCACAATGGCGGACGGCATTACTTCAACTAGTGATTTACCACCGTATGTTTTGGACAGATTATTTGATAGTTTTATCAAAGAATCTTTGTCAGATGTTGATGATCGACATAATAACGATGTCGGCGAACTTAGTATACAAGCGAGTTTGGCAACTGCAAAAACGTTTAAATCTTGGCGGCCATCTTGGATTGTTGGTTACCATGGCGACGGAATGTAAAATTATATGGCTCATTTTATTCGCTAATTATCATACTTTCCGAAAATATATTCCTATTCATAAAATGCATTTTTTTTGCACAAATCTTGACTTGAAGTGAGGTAGTCCGTTATGTAGCATATTCACTGGGAATGCAGTATTCAGTGGTCACAGCTGATCAGGGATGTAGTACTGAAATGGTTAAGGAATACTGTCCGTCTTAGGAGGGACATACAACCAAAATATCCTGTCCACTGTCCGCGTCCACGAGGTGTCCCCTCATCAGAGGGACATTAACATGGCAAAACGGTCCGTACATTGACAAACTGTCCCGATGTAGTGGGTGACCCCTCGTCAGAGGGTCCACTGAAGAGAGGGACTACTGTATCATCATACATGAACAGAAATTAGTTTTGAAAGCAAATTACCCCAGTAGATCATAAAATGGCCTTAGATACTGGTATAAGAGATGCGGGATAAAGGGCACACCTCTTAATTTGTTTCATGTTCTCGACAAGTGTTCTCCTATCTCGATCGTCAACCATTCTTCACCCAGTCATCTCTCGACGCTATCCCTCCATCTTAATTTCTATATTCCTCTTCTGTTTCAATACTCTAACAGATACGATGCCGATTAACACGAGAACTCATACGCACCTAGCACCTTGATTTTGATTGGTTCGCATCCGTCCAGCTGTGTCATGCCCTGCACCTCGGAGAAGGTGACGTAGTCACCTGTCTCGTAGCCATGTCGCGTTTCGTCCACACATGTCACCACCGAGTTCGTATCCTATGGTAAAAAGGGACACGTTGCTACAGCAATATTGTTTCAGTAATGACTGTTCAACTAATGAATTCAGAGTATGACATCACGATTATAATTGAGTCTGAATCCGTCAAGCTTTGCCTTAGTAACCATGTTTATATATGTAATCTAAATATTTAATTTTTTATGATGAATCGGACGCATATATATATATAAAACTATCCAATCCAACCAATTTATTTACTAAATGATTCATTAAGATTAATTAATAACTATGCTCGGCGTTTGTCAGTTTATCTTGTTCACTTAACATTACAAATACTTTCAAAAAGTGCACCTGAGCAAAACGTTGTCTTTCCCGATTTAAAAAATACCATAACATAAACAGTTTAGCAATGTGGTAAATGAGCTGTATCCAGTAACATCGGTGGCCTACCTTTGTAATCGATGCGACCATGTTGGACAGAGATGATTCGCCGTTCGTGTCAGAAATAACAAAGTTATTTCCAAAGTCACAGAAAACTTGCCTGTAAAATAACAAAATGACACACTTAACCCGAGTAACATCTGACACAACAATAACAGTATATTTGATCCAAGTAAAATTCAAAATATTTAGGCAACAAGAGGTCAGAACAGGTATAGTTTTATCATATTATAACCTGTGTTTACAATCAGATGAACAGACTTTGTAACATACAATAAACGTGAAGTACTTACCCAAAGAGTCCTTTGGTGTCAGCGACAATGAAGTAGATGCCGTTCTGATGGCAGTATTCACCAATCTCCAGCTGCTCCATCAATGATGAGTTTGTTAACACCACCACCTACAGGCCACAGTATCACAGTCAACATTGGCACAACACAAGTTCATTGCTAAGTACAATATACAAAACTCAGAAAATACATTTTATCTAAGGTTTTTCCTAGATCGATTTCCTCACTTTCACAGTTTGATTTTTAAATGGGCAATCTTGGTCTGCCTTCCTCAAGATTATTACACTTGTTCATGTCCACTTTTATAAACAACACATATCATACAAGACCGAGGAAGCAATTTCTTTTGATCATTAAGAGCCACAAATGAACAATCCACAATGGCCGATCAAACTTGTATAATTCAGACATGATCCGACTGATCGCCAGTTGAATAAAACAAGGAAGGTAAAACATTGAGACACAAGGAGTTGTTATGGTAACGGTATTCGGACTCACCTGGAATGAGGCGAGGAAGTCGGTGGACAGCTTGCCCGTGTTGACCCGTACTGGCACGTAGGTGTTGAGTTCGGCCAGTCGGGGGCAGGTCACCTCTGCTCGGTTCTTCCCTAGGTCAGACTCACGCAGAAAGAACTGCAACGGTGACACTGAGGTCAGATGTGGGGCATTCAAGGTCACACCTTTCAAGAAGACATGGTTCAAGGACACAGTGGAGCAGGTATTTCCTAAGTGGAGTGTTTCACATTCGAAATGTATAATTGTGTCGTATCCTAACAAAATGAGTCACATGTCCAAAAATGAAAAGATACCCATTGGAAAGAAGAGATTTTAAGCTTTCCACTGATGCATAAAACATGGACCTAACTCACTCATAGCCAAGTTATGCCACAATTAACATGACTGGGATGGAAATGTTCAAACTGAGAAAAACGCACTTGAAGTTCATGTACATGTTTGCACACGTTTACTTCAAATTACCCCGGTTAAACTTAATAGATCTCCCTGAAATTTTGCATAGTTTTGGCTAATGATATTGTCCGAACATTCGTTAAAGTTGACATAAACAAGGAATTCCCATAACATATATGAAAAGTAGACATGGTAGGCCAAATATGTCCGCCTTCCATTGAGGGATATCCCCAAGAATGCAATGGGAATATTTATTTGCGATTTATCACTTTTGTTTTACGGGATTCAGGCATGAAATGTTTAGTATTCTTCCTAAAAAGGTTCCGATAGGTACTGAATATTAATATAAGTGAGAAAAACCATTGCCAATTAGTTGAAAAGACATTAAAGTATCATTTGGTGTAAAAAAATCACAGCACAATATAAAAACAGTGTTTTCTAAAAATCAAGTTCATGGACATCTGACTCATTTCATTGGGATTCGACACAACTGTTTTCTTTCCCTTTATAAACATCACCGACGTGTCACTGTATGCTGTGAACATATTTTAGTTCCAAATTGTTTATTATTCAAGTGTCTCAGTGGTTAAACATGGATGAAAATCTGCATTTGGGGTCACCATGAGTATGTAATTATCAGATTATCTGTCCTACTTGCACACCCTAAAGTCTGAGTGCATGTAAGGTATTATTATTGAGAAGGCTAAGAAAGTAGATGTTCTGACCTGTGACGACAGGTCGGCCCATGCCACCACACCCTCATCATGTATGGTGACAGACTTCACTCCCGCCAGCACAACATTCTTGGCAATCTCGACTCCTAGGCCGCGCATCCCAGACACCAGCACGTTGGACAGGGCCATGCGACGCATCGCCTCGTGCCCCAGCACGTACCTGCAAGCAGACGACAAGTCAGTGGCAGCTCACTGGCGCAAGTGAGTCGTTACATTCACTTACAGCACTTTCATCTCTACTTTCACATAAAGCCACTGCTTCCACGGGTTTACCCCTTTTGATCCCAGACACCCTTTTTATCCCAGACACCACGACAATTGTATACAATTGTCGTACACCAAATGAAAGCTAAGAAGCGCAGCATTCCAATGATTATAATGCATACCTGTTTATTCAACTATCAACTAATAAGTTCAAATTAGTAGAGTGAAATGTATTTTACAAAATACATGCCCGAACTTCAGCTCAACTTTTTGACTGCTTCTTATGTGAATACAACGCAACTTCTATAAAAGTTGTATAAAATACAATAGCTACGTTTTGTTAAAAGAATCATCCCTGTGTGACAACTAGAATGAAACTTATGAGCAATTTTCATCAGTTCGAAATATTAATCCAGTCGTGTTGAAAACCTTTGAACTCTTCGTGGGACTCGCCAAACAAATTTGATACCCATCGGCGCTGGGTCTCTTCGTCGCCCTCAGCAGCATAATCCTGCGCTCTATCCAGTGGGTAACCCGCCGTTTCACCGTCAAAATCATCTATAATATACTCGTCTACACCAGAAATGTCACTACCTTCACTGTCTGATGCACATTTGTCTGCCATTTTTAAAACCTATCAATTATTTACAACAAAACAACTTTAAAAAAACACGTCTAACTCAACTGAAATTACATTGATTAAATGGCGACCGGCATGCAGGAAGTTCCATGTAACCTTGTTTTGATCGTATGACAGAACCATGTGGCATAAATTTAGTCAAAATGGCCACAAAATGGTGACGTAGTGGGATACGTTGGTAAATATGCATCAGTGTGTATTTGGTATAAAAAGGGTTAAAATAGTCAATCGCGAATCCATTTTTAGTGTAAAAACATGTAGTGCGTGAATAGTTATTAAGCAATTTCTGCAGTTGGTTTAATATAGATCATACTTTTGTTTCAATGATCAAAATAAAATAATATTGTCAAAACATCTGGTACCCTGCTAAAAAGCCATTTGCTGGGCTGACATTTAAACTTCAACACAAACCAATATGTAGCGGGTACTAGGCAGGTGTTTTTTTTTGCAAAAATAAATAAAAAATACAAATTGTTTAATTGAGGAGGCACCTTCAAATTAAAGATCCTTTCTGAAATAAAACTTTTTTGTTTGCAGTTTTGATGGATGCAAGAGATGTGTTTTGCATGCCATGACTTGAACTGTGGATGTTTCTATTTGTAAATTAACTATACTTAAAATAGTTTTTGGTTGAAGGGAATACTTAATCACAGTGGACGTACTACAGAAGATTCAATTAGCCTCCAGTCCTGCACTGTTTGTACTGCTGGTAGCAGGATAACATGCTGACATCATTCTAGATGTTATATTAGCTACAATAACAGACATGACATACTAGGCACAGCAGAATGACTCACTCGCCAGCACTAACACTTCTACAGGGCATGACGATAGCAAGAGCTGAATCCACACCAAGTGTTAAATATGCCAGTTGAGTCAATGTTTTGCACACAATTCTGGTAGCCAACTGAAATGAAATAGGGTACTAATTGCACAGATTTGGACCAGTCTGAATTATTTACAGACGAATGCAGGAAACCTGCTTGCAATGATGTGTCACAGCACCACCTCAAAACATCGAGGTTTGACACAAATCAAAACAGAACCACTAGTCGAATGTGGTCAGCAGCTTTTTCACATGTCTGGGCCTGGGGGGGTCCTACGGGGCCCTTAGAATTATTCAATCAAATACAGATTTCTTGTGCATAGTGGCAGTACCATAAGATACATCTATGCAAAATTAGAGAGAAAGTTGCTGAACGGTTTCTGAGATATGGCAGCTAACGGCGGATGCATAGTGATGGCATAAGTCCATGGAGTAAAAATCCCTGGGGGAGCATGCCACCGGACCCCCCTAGCAACGGTTTTCATTTTAGTCCTTCAAAATAAATGTGCGAGGTACCATCAATCATACTGTTGTATCATATATATTTGACAGTTATGGCACATAGTAAAAGTGGCTTTTATTTCATAAAGAAAACAAGCTGTTTCTTATTTCAATTAAATGTTCAACTAAATGTGTCATTAATAGAAACAAATACATTTTGTACATCCAACTGCAGTAATCAGAAGAAATGACTAGTTTAATCAGGGGCAGCAAACAGCAGTCGTGGACAAGGCGATGCCAGCAGAATTTGAAAAAGCGTAAATTAATTAACATAATCAGAGCTAGTCCGATGGGACTGCTCCTTTAAACTAGTCCGGTCACTGAAACTACTCGTCCGGACCTTATTTTGCAGCCTGGATTACTGAGTTTGACGTTATTTAATTAGTTGTAACAAACATGTAACAAAACAAACATTGATTTAAATATCAAGTAAAAAGATTAGGCTTTAGGGTTGTCCTATTTTTCTAGGTAGGGTTGGGTTACTAGAAACATGATGGTGGTCAACTGGATTGAAACCAGTGGCCCGGTGGGCCAGTAAAATATGAAAACTGGTGGCCCGACAGCCTGAAAAAAGGCGCCGGCCAGCGGGTCAGTGCTAATGTCGAGGCCTGTGGCAGCATTGTCACAATTCTATGTAACAATGCTTTGCTGAACTCACAACAAAATATATAAAATAATTAATATATAAATTGTAGGTATTCCATAAGATTCAATATGCACTATACACTGCAAAGAATATGTTGTACTCACAACTGTCTGGAATAGAGGCCTTCATCAATTTCTTCTTTTGGTGTCGCACCATTCTGTGCCATCCCGACCTGCAAGTGGCAAGTTCAAGTATTAAGACTGTTATGACTACCAAAGTACAGCCTGCTTGTAACAAACATGAAAAGGTAATCAAATTCAGCACAAAATCTCATTGGTTACACGTGACCCTATCGTTATTACACAACCCTTGCCTGTCAATACTGTCATCTACACAAACTGACTTCGCTGTATCAGTTTCAGTGTCAGCCCTGTTTGCTGATCTGTGAAAGTATCAAATCTTGATAAAAATCCCTGAAGCCACCATCCCACAGAGCAATAACATGTCTGTTGACAGTTCTGTGTTGTGCATATGTTCATGAATGACCTAGAGTGAACCAGCCTGGCTGTCTGAATCAGACCAGTCTACACAGATTCAATGCCACTGCTGGTCAGTTCATTATAGCTTAGGCCACAATAAAAATAGTTGTGTTTCCGGTAACATCGATTTTTCAAATAGGGTAGGTAGGTAAAACTTTTATTTTTTTTAACATTTTATTGCAGAAAAAAATAGGGTAGGCAGACCTACTGTAATAGTTTATTTATTATTTTTGTTCAACCATTTTAGCTAGCACCATATATGATGCCATCCAAAGGAATTTGTTAGAACTACGAAACCCAGACTATAATTACCGTTTTGAACCAGCATAACCTAAGATGTTGTTAGTTCTTCGAGTTTTGTGTTCGAAACCGGAATCTGTACACTTTTGCGTGTTCTAACGATGTGACAAGTATATTTAATTAGCAATATGTTTTCAGTGTGCTTAGTGGACAGCCAGACAACGATCGCGAAATGGTTTATGTTAACGCCTTCCGCCCATGTCCGTGTTTACATCGGTTGACACGAGGTACGTAGCAGGGGCGTCATGACACTTTGCAACGATTTACACGGAAATCCATCCAATAATAGGGACAATCGTGGAATTTTCGTTCAAAAAGGTCAATTCTTGTTACTTTTCAGGACTTTTGCAATGATTATCTGTATTTTTGATCATGTTAAATGATCGCTGTAATAGTCTTTTGCGGATATCATGTTAAAAGAACAGTTTTTGTTCAGAGGCAAGGGTCGACATCATAAAAAATATTTTTCTTTTGTTCTTGAAAAAAATGCATAGGGTCGCACGGAAATACTAGGGACTATCAGTTAACGGAAACGCAGGTATTATTTTAGTTGGCCTTATGACAATGACATGTGTCAACAATTCGTCAACAAGGACACTGGTCACACAACACTGACTGCAGTGTATAGACCACAGAGCAATGTGGAAATACATGTCATGGGTACATCAGAGGTGACGATATGCCCTTTTGACAATATATGCAGCACAAATTAACTGCAAAAAATTTCAGTAATTATATTTTCTACAGTAGTTTTCATTATGCACACACATTGTTTCGTGTTTTATTGATAAATTGTTAAATGCATTCTATACAAGGTATATACACTAGCCAAATATGGGATAACTTACACTTCTTCTGGAAGCATCAAACACTTTAGAATTTTACTGCAATTCTGGGTATAATTTATTACATAAACAAAAAACCATGTTTTATTATCTGTGTTTTCTCTGGTTTATTTCAGAATCCAGTAATTAATAACATCAAGGGAGAAGGGCAAAGTGCAACAGAATGCTAACAAGGTGGTTCAAACCAACCCTGCAAATTCTCTTTTTCAACATCAATACACGGTTTGTAATTGTATAATTGGCAAATTCTGTGTTGTAATTGTTGTTATAACATAGTTTAAATCAGTAAATACAACAAATCTAAATAAAGTGGTATGCCTGTCTAACCATTTTTTAAAGTAAGAAATTAAGTTGAACACCATATTAGAACCTGCCTTTATAACTTCACAGATCTAATATGTCAATCATCCAGTGACTCATTCAAAAGTTGCCTTCAGTTTCACTTTGTTCACGTTTGCACTGCCATTTCGGAACAAAGTACAATTCAGTAACGATAAACCAGCTAGTAAAAGCAAAGTGAAAGCATAAAGGTGACCTAACAGCATTGGTATCCCTGTCTAGTTGTAGAATACCGTCACACCGCCTTACAATCACCTTGGTAATACAGCAACCTTGCAATTAAGCTCACACTAAGCAGTACCAAATTATTTTTGTAACATCAAAGTATAGGAAATTAGTCCCACTAATACAGCCACCTTGCCATTCAGGTCACACTGAACCAGTCCCAGGGGTGACCTTAATAGTGAGGTGCCACTGTATTACCTGTTTTGGTTACTTATAAGTTACATAACTTTTATTAGCTGAATTTAGAATAAATAATTAAATTATGCTTCAGTAGATCATGACTGCCATTGTAGACAGAATGACTTGCGCCTGTATCATAGCACACAACAACTCAATTCTTCCCTGTATGTCTCAATACTAGAACAGATGGCCTGCAGACCGGCCCAGTCATCAGCATGCAACTTGCTAATTCCAATTTCCTCTTTTCTAGATAATGTGTTGTTCGTTCAATAAGAACACGTCTGGGAGGACAAGGGTTAAGTGCAGCAGACTACTAACAAGGGCGTAATTCAGCTAAACCAACCCTGCAAATTCTTTTTAGTTTTTAGTCACAAAACCGCTGCCCTGCAGGCATAACACATACTTCCAACATGCACTCATATTTCGCAGACAACTGGGGCATGACATTTTGTGTAAATACATACATCATGCATGTTTCCATTCTATGTCTAGAACAGTTGTCTAAAATGTCTGAATTTGTCCTATTTCTCTGTATGGCCTACTGTATCGTATGCATGCAAGACAAATAGTGTATGCAACAAATTGGATGAATCTGAAACATTGTCTGATACATCTTACACCATTTCAAATCCAGGCAACATTTCTGATATGGTATAAATTGTACACCTCAGATGGAACTGTTTCTGTTTCATTTCCTTGCACAACATCCTGAAAGATGGCATGGCCACTGGTATTGTCTCGCTTTGGACATGTCCCTTTCATGGTTTTAGTGGTAAATTACACTACAGTGCAACAGGCATATAACGAACACAGATACAACGAATTGACGGATATGGCGAAACAATTTCTTACGTACGGATTTTTCCCTATCTTTTCCATTATAAGCGTTCACGCATATTACGAATACGGGTATAACAAATTCACGGTTATTACGAACACCTTTTCCCGAACAAATTTCGCTGTATAATGAATTTCTGTCCAACTGAAAATCACCCGGTTGTTCGCAAATACTTCCCGGCATGACCTGGAAGCCATGCTGTGGCCAGGCAGAGTGCCAGTGCCAAAGTAATTAGGTCAATCAGGGAAACCATTTGTAACAGGGCTATGCAGTCAGATGCTCCTGTGCACTGTCTGGCTTTTGTTTGGTGCCCTAGCCAACAGCAAACAAACATCAATGGAGGACTTCTTCAAAGCAGATTTACTGGTGTCATTCTGTGGGTGTTAGGTCAATGAAGGAAATCATCAAAGGTGATTGTTAGCTGCGCGTTATATGACAGTTCATCCGTTAACTGGGCTACGCAGTCAGACAACGCTGCAGCGCACTGCGACTGGATTGAGGATTTCCTGTTATCTGGTGCCCTAGCCAACAACAAACAAACAATGGCTCCAGGACTTCTTCGAAGCAGATTAACTGGTGTCATTCTGTGTGTGTTGTACAAGAAGTAATAGTTACCGTGGCTCCATCCTACCACAGTTCATGTTTTTGTGTGCTTTGACGCGACGTGCTCACCATGGCATGTGTTTACGTCATACTGTATTTTGTTACTTTTTCAGACGGTGGACTGCGATCTTATGCTATAACTCAGGCTGCGAAATAAGGCCGGTCCGATCGTCCCGGACGAGTAGTTTCGGAGCTCGGACTAGTCCAGTTTTAGAAGAGCAGTCCCGTCGGACTAGCTATAATGACGTGAAAGAATGTATACTGTGTGTGTGAAAGTGAAGTGGTGTGATGAAATAAAGCAAAACGATAAGATAACATTTTGTCACTCGACTACATTTTGCGTCTAATCATCTAATCCGGTACCGGGATTACGGAACTTGAAAATGGCCGCTGTTTACATCAGTAAGTGGTGCCTCCTAGCGACCATGAGTGTGGAACCACATGATCAAAATACTCGGTTTGCAGACAGCATCGCGTTCTATCATATTATCGTTCAACCATGTCGCAGGGGCGAATCGGTGATTATTTTAGCAAGCAAACAAACTCCAACAAAGGCACTGGAACACATGTCAGCACATACAAGGGAAAATCTAGCGCAAAGTTGAGGCCAAAATCGTCGTCTAAGACTAAAGCGAATGACGCAACATCAACAACCGACATTGACCGAGTCACATTGTCATGGACATCGCCGGTTATTCTACATCGAAATCATCCGACATTGCCGGTCCTTCGACGTCGACCGATACTGGAGTCATTGCTGGTCCTTCTAGTTCTACACCCACTTCCACTCCTACATCGTCCGACACTGTGGCTGCCTGTCCATCTACTGCTATCGTCTTGTCCAGCAGTGACTCTACCCATGAACGACATGAACAGATCCAAACTGCACCCATCTCATCTGATGACTTTGCACGTGTACTGTTGCGGCATCACCGTGTTTTCTTAATTAAACACTATCATTGCTAACAAGCGGATGAACATTTAATTGTGGAGGAACATTGCTACAAGTTGATGGACATTTAATCATGGACAAGCATTGTTAACAAGTTGATGGACATTTAATTGTTGACAAACATTGCTAACAAGTTTATGCACATTAATGTTAATCGTGGACAAGCATTGCTAACAAGTTGATGGACATTTAATTGTGGACAAACATTGCTAATGAATTTATGCACATTAATTTTAATCATGGACAAGCATTGCTAACAAGTTGATGGACTTTTAATTGTGGACAAACATTTCTAACTAGTTGATGCACATTTAATCATGGACAAGCATTGCTAACAAATTGATGGACATTTAATTGTGGATGAACGCTGTTAACAAGCATCAACATACCCGTTAACTGTATATGTATGTCAATGATAATTCTTTCTATAAATGTTACTTGAAGAGAGAATCGATTTGTAATCTTCTCGAATAAAAGCACTAACTAATTTTAGTCAAACGATAGGCCAACGTGATAAAGCATATATGTGTGTGTGTATTATAATATATGTATATATATATAGCTATATAATTACCGGGTACATTTAAGGACTAGTAAAAACATTTCAGGACTAGTCGTTTGTGAGTCAGCCAGTCCGACGGACTACCAACTGGCTAAAAGTATCGTGCACCCTGATAACTACACTTAAACTACATTTGTAACTGTCTTATGTGTCATCTAAATAAATGTCACACAACAAAATATCTTTGCATTTGATAGACACCTGGCGAATAGTTTAAAAACTCGCACACAACACTGCCACCTAGCGGGTAAATGCGTACACGCACATAACAACCTCATTAGCTACCCACATAGTAGTTCGTTATAAGCGTGTTGCACTGTATGTGATTGCTCAAGGAATCAATGCCTGAAACAAAGGTTTCAGAAAGGTTGTGTTAGCACTCTTCCTTTGTGTATTGCAGGAAAACTTCCACTAGACAGATCAAAACTTTGAGATAAAGATCCATAATCAAGATAGATCTCAAAGAAACATAGAATTGACCTTCCGTGCTGGCAAATTGTTGCTGAGCCAGCCAAGGACAGAGGCATCTGGTGAGCCTGTCATAATGGTGGTTCAGCTATCGATACCAAAGCTTACCAGATAAACCAAGCGTGTAAGGCGTTGTGCTATTAATCCACATGAATGCAGCTATGACAAGCATTGTCTTTCGTTGAGACAAACGCTAGCCACTGCTATCTACTGTAGTGACCTTATGTACTGGGACACCGTATTATGTTTTGGGACACCTTTGTAAATGTAATTATTTTTGTCCCTATGTATTGGGACACCAATTATTTGTATTTCTGATGAGCACGTACCCACTTTTTCCCCGATGCAGATGCAAAAATAAAAAACAGTGCATCAAAAACAGTGTACCGTAAATTTTTGTGTATAATATGAATTTTTTTGCCTTCACTTTTTACTCAAAAGTCGGGGTGCGTATTATACATGGTGCTATGGTTAACAAAAATTCTCTGACCAATTTATAAATGTTTGCAGACCAGGATAACGTTGCTGGAAAACTAGTAATATTATCAACGTCGGCGTGATGTCACAATCATGTAAACCACCACAGCAATGTAGATGAAAGGCAAGAATCACACTCCCATAACTGCCTCTCTAGCCCTAAACTAGCAACGAGAAATTACAAAGACGAGAGCCCGGATGTCTGACATCGCAAATAACACCAATGAGTGGGAAGCGTACGAGATTGGAAAGCGCAGCCAGGGAAGCGTGATTAGCGTTCCTGAATCACGTGAATGATGTCCGCGTCACGGGTCGAGTGCCAATAAGTGTGACTCCATGTTTAAAGTTGTGAATGCAAATGTTGTGAATAAATAAAAACGAATATAGCGCATGTATGCTTCACAGTTGAAAGTACCAGGTTTGCATGTAGCTTTTCAGAATAGAACTTGGTGTTAATTTAAAAGTGAAATCAGAACGACACAATATAAGTTCTAGCAAGCACAGTTGTGATATTAGTGCCACATCTTGCTGGTAAATGTCATATTTTTTTTCATGTTCCTTGCAACCATCAAAACAAGGTGTATTCCAAGCAAATTATCATAAAACCACGTGTCTTAACTTCATAACCGGATGTGACATCGTTAACTTACTGGTAATACTGCCATTACTGCCCATCCGAGACCACTTTTCCTGATTTTTAACTTATCAATAAACTTACTTTGCTAGAAGTAGAAGCTGCGTTATTTGGTGTATCAACGACACCAGATGGAGACTCAATTCTTGCCTTTTTCGCCGGAGGAGAACTTTGGTCCTGAGGCTGTATTTCAGTCCGACTTGACATCTACAACAACAGACAAAGAAACATCAGAATAAATATGCGTTTTCACCATTACGTATAACACTCTCCTATGCTTTTTATTAACCAAAACCCAATGCATTAAACGAATTAGTTATCCACTAGCCTGTTAGTTCCGACTCGTTGCAGAAAAGGTCAAACCGTTCAAACCAAACGGCCACTCTCCTAGACTCCTTTCAAGATGGCGGCGGCCGACTGCTTCCCCCGAAAGGAGGTGCTGCGACTGCGTTGCTTCGAATAAACCGAAGAACAGGGAGGCGCGAAATAATTGCATTCGTTTCTACACACTATACCTAAGCTATTGTGAAATGGAAATTTCGTTGCTGCCGAGATATATTGGTGAAAGCTGCCGGCAAGCCAATAGGAACATTCCAGCGCTACAAAAACGATACGTTCGCTCCTTCCGGTAATACGCGAGCCGCTCCAACACAAAGCAGCGGTCTAGTTGAAAACATTCCACTCACCAATCTGACAACCGGCTGCTGCCTAATAAATGTGCTGTAACTATGCAGCCGCTCCCACGTTGTGTTTTATAGACAACTGTATCGTCTTGCTTAAATATCACTGGTCAACTGCAGTATTCGATGACAACACCCGCGCAGAAATTAAATATACCTATGCGCAGAGCCAGTGAATGAAATGTCAAAACGAATATAAAGCCTACACCGGTGCGCTATGGCCTATAACGTTGATCGAATGCGGGCTTTGAATGTACTTCTGCACGGAATTGTGGGAATGAAATGATGTCACTGGCCGAAATATAACAAGGAAGTGAAACATATAACCAGGTGTGCCCTTATTGGAATTACTTGTCCTGAAGCAAAACGTCAACATCTGTAATGTTGGTAATGCCGTGGTCACGTGTGTGGAGGGGAATGGCGGTGAATCCCTTTGAACTTAAGGTTGCACAAAACGGGTTCGCGGCTTCGCGCCACATCTGTATCAGCGAGGCATACCCATTATGCACATTTGTAACGCGCAGCATAGTACATACATGTAATTATTATTAGCTGTGTTGACCTCCACATATGTATGTAATTATAAATGCTTAATATTGTATACTTAAGCTTATTAGGTGAAATTCTGGCAGGTATTGTGGCCCAAACTTACAATGTTTAGGCTATTCATCTACAATTACTTAAATTGTAAACTTTGTTAATTTGATGATGCGTGACGAGTATAATCAACGGAAAACATTAAGTAGAATACATTGTAATTACAATAAAACCGACCCCAAGCCCAGCTACAGACAGATCCATGGCATGACATTCTTTCACAGGTGCCCCCTAGCGATTACAACCCAAAATACAAGATCTACAACGGGCACCTGGCTGAACAATCGTAATGCTATTTGTAATTACTCAGTAGTACTTATTGCAACCATTCATTGTTTGCATTTAAATGTCAGAAATCACTCATTTTGTGAACAGTTGTTTTAAAAGGATGATCCAGTATTTCCCAAACAGTGGGTAACTAGTCGTACTTACTAGGTGGTGCGACAAGCGTTGTCTGTACTCTACCGACACCTAGTGGCAAGGACAGGCAGCCGTATGCGTCTTTTTCTTGCCTGGATTGTTATGTTGCGGTGGTGCTTTGATTAGAACTGTACATGGCATAGAAAGTGTTATAAGTATTTATTGAATTAATACAAACAGAATCACTTGCTTCGCGCCATCGTGACACGTACTCGACCCCGTGACCCCGATGCCCAGTGTCGCTGTCGGAGAATGTCCCAGTAATAAATACCAATATCGTGACATCCTCCCTCTTTTAACAATAGGAACGAAACAAAACAGAACTATACAACACAGGCGCTACTGCTGATAGTCTGCTAAATACGCCGGTGGCCTGCGAGCACGTGTCTCTCTGCGCGTCGGAGATGGGGTGACACGTGCTGGCGTGACAGGCGTCAATTCGACATCTTCACGACACGACGCGTCTTCATGAGTTGGCGAATCGTCCGGAGGTGCCGAGTCTTCCCAACTGGGCGACTCTTCCGGACGTGACTCTTCACGGTGTGTAGAAGGCGCCGCGCGTGAACTATCAAGTAGCGACGCCGGCAGCCTTTCGTCGACGACCCGTAGCGCTCGCCGGTTGCGCCTGTACACGTGACCGTTGATCAGCACAGCATACGAACGATGGGACAGCTGCTTCGTGCATTCCCCAAGCGTCCATGTCTCGTCGCCAGGCAACTTCATCCGAATTGCATTGCCCAGTGCTATTGGCGCCAGGTAATGTGCCGATCGATTGTATTGTGCACACTGCGCCTTTTTGTTTGCGGCTCTATCGCGAGACACATTGACGGCGAGTTTAGGTTTCAGCATCCTGCGTTGGGTCGGTAGAAGTGTTCTGCAGCGGCGTCCGAATAACAGTTGTGCCGGAGACGCGCTGTAACCTTCACGGACGGTGTTCCGGAAACTCAACAGCGCCAACTGGATGTCGCCGCCATCATCGATTGCCTTTTTGACGAGGTTCTTCACGGTGCCCACGGCCCTCTCGACCTGACCATTACTCTGGGCATATCTCGGACTGCTGGTTATATGCTCTATGTCCCATTTCTTCGCAAACTCCTGGAACTCGCCGCACGAGAACTGCGGGCCATTGTCCGACATAAGAAGATCTGGTGACCCATGACGCGCAAACTGGGATCTCATCGCGTCGATCACACACTTCGCGCGCGTACTTGACGTCAATCTCATCAGCTCGAAGAAGTTTGAATAGTAGTCAACCAGGACTAAATAGTGTTGGCCATGCAGTTCAAACAAATCGGCGCCAACCTTAGCCCACGGCCGCCCAGGAACATCATGAGGCAGCAGCGGCTCTTTGCATTGATCTGGCCTGTGCAAGTTACAGACGCTGCATTGACTGACGTAATCGGCAATTTGCTGGTTCATCAACGGCCAGTAGACGGTGTCCTTCGCTATACGTATGCAGCCCTGTATCCCTTGATGCGATCTGTGAATAGACGAGATGATGTCCTTGCGCAATCGAGCGGGAACCACTATCCTGGAGTCTTTGAACAACAGACCATCCTGCACCGTCAGTTCGTGCCGCACACTGTAGTACGCTCGAAGATCCAGATCAGTGTCCGATTTCTGCGAAGGCCACCCGTCCACCGTCACCCGGATCAGTTTCTGCAGGACACGGTCCTCACCGGTGGCTGCTTGCAGCTCTTTCAGTCGGCTTGGCGATACCGACAACCCTTTCGTCATGTCGATCTCTGCGATGTTGACGGCGTGGACACTCGGCTCGCCGGGAATGTACGCTCTGCTCAGTGTGTCGGCGATATGCATATCGATCCCACGTGTATACGTCACGTCCAAGGTGTACCGCTGCAGACGCAGCATCATGCGCTGTAGGCGTTTCGGTGCAGTTACGAGAGGCTTTCTGAAGATCGCTTCCAGAGGCTTGTGGTCACTCTGCACAGACACATTCTCTCTCCCGTATATGTACTGGTCAAATCTCTCGCAGGCGAACACGATCGCGAGAAGCTCTTTTTCTATTTGGGCGTAGTTTCTCTCGGTCGCCGTCAGCGCCCGAGACGCATACACCACCGGAAGTCCATCTTGTAGCAAACTCGCCCCGAGACCGCTGTCTGATGCATCGCACTGGATACACTCTGCCTTCGTCACATCGTAGTATTGCAGCACCGGCGTAGTTGTGAAGGCCCTTTCATCTCATTGAATGCTTGCTCGTGGATATGTAGCCAACTCCATTCAATCTCCTTGTTCACGAGATGTCTGAGCGGCTCAAGTATCGCTGATAAATGTGGCACGAACTTCGCCAGGTAGTTGACAGTACCCAGTAGCCGCTGCACCGCCTTGATGTCTTCCGGAACCGGCATTCGCACGATGGCCTCGACCTTCGTAGGGTCCACCCGGAGACCTGATCGCGTCAGAATATGTCCGATGTACGGGACTTCCGTCAACTTCAACTTCATCTTGCCCGCGTTCAACCGTAAGTTTCGTTCTCTAGCCCGCTCCAAGAATGCTCGCAGGTTCTGGTCGTGGTCAGCCTCCGCTTGCTCATCAGTAGCACCGCAACCGACGATAAGGAAGTCATCGTGAATTACTTCAATGCCGGCCAGGCCTTCCACCAGTTGATTCACTGAGCGCTGCCAGATTTCCGGGGCTGAGTTTATGCCAAACGGCATCCTCAACCACCGGTATCTGCCGAATGGCGTGTTGAAACAGGTTAGCATGCTGGACTTGTCATCTAGCGAAATCTGCCAAAACCCGTTTTTTGCGTCCATCACTGTGAAGAAGCGTGCCTGTTTCATTCGAGTGCTCACCTCCTCGATGGTTGGAATCGGGTAATGCTCGCGCCGAATGGCAGTGTTCAGGTCTTTGGGGTCTAGACACAGCCTGATTTTCCCATTGGGCTTCTGCACGACAACCATGCTAGACACCCAGTCGGTGGCTTCTGTTACGGGTGCTATGATTGCATCGGCCACCAGCTCGTCGAGTTTCTCCCTCAGCTGTTCACGCAGTGGTACCGGTACACGTCTTGGAGCGTGCACTACAGGCCTCACAGACTCGTCAATCTGGATAGTGTACGTGTCCTTGAGCCTGCCTACGCCCTTGAAGACGTCTGCATACTCGGCTAGCACGTCGTTCGCTGTCAGCCCTGCGGTGGTCGCGCAAACACTGTAGACAGAGTCAAGAGAGTCGCAGTCATGTATCTTCAGAAGCCCCATGCCCGCAGACGTTGCTAAGCTGAGAATTGGCGTATACTTTCCCTGGATAATGTTGAACACAATTCGGTGTTTGACGCCTCGCCTAGTGACTAGTAGCTTGCATTGGCCGAGAGCGGTTTCGCGTGCTCCTGTGTATGTTACAATGACGAGTTTAATTGGCCTCAGATTCGCCAGCGATCTATCCCTGTCGCCCTCACGTACTCATCGCGCGGCAGCACGCAACAATCAGCCCCACTGTCTATCTGGAACGGCACCGGCACGCCGTCGTCACCCAAGCCATGTGTTATCATCGCCCGACGTCTAATGCCCACACTGTTCACTCTTAGTGTTCCAACACTATACTCATCATCTGATGCTGACGTCTGCACTTGTCTTATGCTTTTATTGTGGCATTTGCTTTGAAAATGATTCTTTTTTCCACACTTCCGGCACTCCTTGCCGTAGGCTGGGCAGCTTCTGGGACCGTGGTCGTACGGACAGTTCTTACAAACCACCCTGCCTTCTCTATCTTTATGACCTTGATCGCGTCCGCGGAATCTGTTGGGCGCCTGCACGGTGCACACTGCCTGATCACCTGACATGGCGTGTGTCTGCACTACCGTTGCTTCAGCAGCTTACACCATTTCATACGCTCGTTCGAGAGTCAGAGCATTCTCCCGCAGTAGGCGTTCGCGCACTTTCGCATCGCGCAAACCGTGTACGAATCTGTCCCGAATGATTTGGCTGGTCGTTATGCCACCGAAATCGCAGCTGTCTGCAGCATGGCGTAGCTCTGTCATGTATTGCGCACCGAACTCTCCAGCCTCTTGGTTTCGGCATTGAAATTTGTACCTCTCAAATATGGTATTTTGTCGTGGGTTGCAGTGCCCTTCAAACTTCCGCAGGACGTCTTCCAAGTTGTCTTCACTTTCACCATCCGCGTATTGAAAGGCGTCATACACTTTGACAGCGTCATCGCCAATCACCGACAGAAGTGTACACTCTTTTCTTATCTGACGCCTCGTCGATGCCGGTCGCAATTTCGAACCGATTCCATGTTTTACGCCAGGCCTTCCACAGAATTGCGGCCGATTTATCATTGATGTTCAACGGTTTTGGCGTAGGAATGTTCGACGTTGCCATCGTTGACGTTGTCAGATACGGTAGGCCAGAGTACAGCAGTGCCAGCGAACACTAAACAGTTCAGAACACTCACCACAAGCGATAATGTCACAAACTGGGCGTTAGCGGTTCGTGTACATACGCACTGACACCATGTTATGTTGCGGTGGTGCTTTGATTAGAACTGTACATGGCATAGAAAGTGTTATAAGTATCTATTGAATTCATACAAACAGAATCACTTGCTTCGCGCCATCGTGACACGTACGTGACCCCGATGCCCAGTGTCGCTGTCGGAGAATGTCCCAGTAATAAATACCAATATCGTGACATGGATCTTCGGGTTTTTAAAGTAAGGCATAACAGCCTTGTGTACACCCGCCTTTATGCATCGTATTTTTTGTATTGAGAACGTGTCTTGTCTTGTTATTTTGTGCTTTTATTAAAATTTATACCTGTCCATCTTTAATTCTTTGTTGAGTTTTGTTTTGAAGGAAAGGATGTTTTTTCAGCGTTCACTGTTTGCTGACAAAGGTCCAGCCTAGGAAGATGCGTTGTGAAAATGAGTGTTTCCTAGTATCAAGTCTGCTTGGGGTCTTATACAAAATTTGTTGTTGTAGCCTCATGTGTTGTTTGTTGCGATCACGAAGAAGTCCTCTTGATTTATGTCGTCGATGCCATTGATGATTCTGTGTACTTGGATCAGATCTCTTCTTCTTCGGTACGCCAGACTTGTTTCTTATTTGTGGAACCAGCTAGGTTGCTCTCCGTTTTGCTCTTTCAAAGGTGTTGATGTCTATGGCGTAGAGCGGGTTCCATAGGAAGTCGGCATAGTTTAGATGTGGCCTCACTAGCGCTGTATATGACAATCGGAAGCTGATACTGTCCAGATGTCAGTCAATTTCTGACACTTCCCCATCTTTACTTGTCATCGGGTATGTGATGTTAAGTTTCGGCTTGCCAAATGTCAGATGTTTGCATTTTGATGGATTGAAATGTAACTGTAATTTCTCTGACCACGATGTTAGTTTGTTGATGTCTTCTTGTAATAACTTTTTGTTCATTCCACACCGTACGTCTCGATATATATTTGTATCATCGGCGAAGATCTTGAGTCCACTGTTTATGCCGTCTGGTAGATCGTTGATGAACAGGATAAATAGAATGGGGCCAAGCACACTTTCCTGAGGTGTGCCAGTTGTGACTTTTGCCCATTCTGATAGCTTCCCATTTACCACTACCCTTTGTCTTCTTCCCGTTATGAAGGCTTCGATCCACGCTGCCACCTCTCATTGGACGCCATACGCAGTTAATTTTTGTAATCTTTTGTGGGGCACCTTATCGAAGGCTTTCTCAAAGTCGAGATACATTGTGTCTACACATCCGCCAGAGTCAATGGTGGTAGGCCAAGTCTCCATGACTTCTAGGAGTTGGGTGGTGCATGGCATGCCTGGTCTAAACCCATGCTGATCTTAGTGGAACATGTTGTTTATAGTCATATGAGCCAGGAGATGGTGTCGAATAATGCTTTCCATAATCTTACATGTTATGTATGTCAAGCTGATTGGCCGATAGTTGGAAGCATGTCTTTTTGAGTTCTTTTTGAGTAGCATTGTTACATGTGCTGTCTTCCATTGAGCTGGGAGCACTCCATCCTTCAATGACCTGTTGAAGGTCAAAAGGAGGGGCTCTACCATTTCATTTCTCAGTTCAGGACGTACGGGTGACATCTGTCTGGACCTGATGACTTGATTGTCTTTAAGTTGATTAATTTAGCCATGACTTCTTTTGCTGTGATTTCAATGCTGATCAACAGGTTGTCTTTATGTCTGTCTTCGAGTGTCGGAATTTCCGTCAGATCTTCGTGTGAGAACACACTTGTGAATAATTTGTTTAGTGTATCTGCTTTCTCTTGGTCGGTGTCTGCTGTTGTGCCATCATCCAGGTAAAATTCACCCATGGCAGATCTAACCTTTCTTCCATCTTGGAAACAGCGCCAGAAGACGTTGGGGTTTTTGCTGACCTCTGTTGCAAGCTTCCGCTCGAAGTCTCTTCTAGCTCTCCTTACAGCACTGGTCGCAATGTTTCTCACACGTGAGTATTCAACATAGTCTCTGTACTATTTTGTCTCAGTGTATCTCTTCCAACTGTTGTACTTCTTTTTCACTTTCCTCATTGCATCGTTGTTCATCCACAAAGGCTTAACTCTCTTTCCTGTCACTGTCTTTTTATTTGGTACGTGTTTGTCAGCCAGGTCTGAGAGTGTACTGTTCGTTTCGTAGACGTCATACGGGTAATTAACACATACTATGGCCTTAACCGTAAGCCCATAACCATATCCCTAACACTAGTCATAATCCATAAAAATGACGCACTCTCCCCATATTAACGAAATGCCATGGCAATTAAGCCCCAACCAGATGCCGGCTACGAAACGAATTCACAATGTATGTAAACTTAATCAGTGTGTTATGCGATGTGCAACCAAGTAAGCTCGCGGGCAGAACTAAACTACAAGCAGTGGATTTTTTTTATACCGTTGGTGACAATACAATTAATAATGTATTATCGATCCTCAAAGAGAATGTTGAACAAAACAGATAATTATTACCCTGGTTCTCTATATGTAGAAAGTATTGAATGATGCAGCATGAACATTTTTCTCATGAGATTTAAACTTTATTAACGATCAGTAACCGAAACAATATCACAATAATTAGATGCTACCGAAATAGCAACTGGCGAACACATCTTGGTGCTTGCCTAAATTATATAGAGCCCGTGGGGTGGCAGCACTTTTGCATCTGGCGGCAACTGGTGATAACATAATTATATCCAACCAAAGACTCCAAATGCGTTTTTTATACCAATCTCTATTCTTGACGAATTCACAAAGGCAAGGGAGCCGGATAAGCGAGACTTGGCTGTGGTTGGTGGAGTTGACGCAACAAATAACGGCGGAGTTTTGCCGGAATTATCTTTATGCAAGACATGTATAGCATACTGGGATAAAAGTCGGCAATATTGCGAAGGAATGCTTGTGGTAAAGTTGTTTCCTTTGATGTTTAAGAAGTCCTGAAAACACCAGACGTTATAACTTTTCATCGATTAACTTACCGTTAACTCCAGTGACGTACCCAGGGGTCTAACACAATATAACCACGGAATGGCTGAGATAATTTGAATAACACGAACAACGGAATACTAGCAGTTTCCCGCGACTGTTTTACTGAGCATCGATGCAACGTCAGATCGACCGATTTATATTTTATTGCGTTCTGATGCTAGCGTTGTGATAAAAAATACCACGAGGCGGTATTGTTGGTAATACGTATTACCTGTTGACATGGTAATTCGTTAAAGCCCTTTAATACTTTTGGCGGGCGCTGTATAGATATGAATAGACCCCAATGTTTTGGAAAGGGGGATGCAGTTGAACGTTTTTGGTGAGCCTCGAGGGGGTGAAATTGTTTTTTTATTAGCCCCAACCCCCCAATATTCACCACGTTCCGACGCCAGTGACGTTTGCACAAGTAAATGTAGGGGGTAACCTGCCCGCCACACCACACGGAGAGGTTGAACGAATATTTTTCCTTTGGTGGCGCCACCAACCGAATGAATGTCTTACCCGAATTTTGCACGTGCATGGTGATTTAAATCATCCTCGCGCGTCAGAGGCGCTGCTGCTTGCATCATTCTCAATAAGAAGTCGCCAACCCTGGCTTGCGAGGAAGATTTACACCACACCGTACAGTCGTACGTAAATAGACTTAATCAAGCTCAAACAAACGTGAAGGCTAACGAACAAATCGCCAACACCTGGATCGTTTTGCTGGACAGCTGGAGATCGGGACAATGTTTCAACATTTTAGGATCTACAAAAATGCGGGAGATCTCCCGCTATATGGGGAGATTTTGAAGATCCAGGGGCGGATCCAGAGAGGATAGTCTAGTGCAGGGGCGGATCCAGAGAGGGTAGTCTAATGGGGGCGGGGGGGGGGGGGGGCTAAAAAACTATCACTGGCGGCCAACGCAAATTCATATTCGGTGGATTGAGCCGGACCTTCATTACGACTCCACTGTCGCGCTGTCGGATTATGACATTCAGCACACATTTCCATATACAAGCGCACAAAGGCGCATGCATGCACTCGCACACACGCTCTTCCTATATATACTCCACTCCCCCCCTCTCTCTTCCTCTCTCCCCCTCTCCCCCCCCCCCCCCCCCCCCTCTCTCTCTCTCTCTCTTTCTCCCCCTCTCTTTCTCTCTCTATCTCTCTCTTTCTCTCTCTATCTCTCTCTCTCTCTCTCTCTCTCTCTCTCTCTCTCTCTCTCTCTCTCTCTCTCTCTCTCTCTCTCTCTCTCTCTCTCTCTCTCTTCTCTCTCTCTCTCTCTCTCTCTCTCTCTCTCTCTCTCTCTCT
>OZ023205.1:11991861-12016670 GCA_963995525.1 Escarpia spicata | reverse complement strand
GTTATGAATTAACAAGAAGTTGCATTATTTTAGTTAATTTGTCGTTTTGTTCAGAGGTGAGTATAATAATAGTTACAGTACCGAACTTAGCATGGTACTCATACGACGTGCTCGTTAAAACTACAACACAATAAATTGAAGTAAAGATAATCCTCTAACTGACTCTCTAGACCCGGGGAGGAAGGGCGGCAAGAAAGAGAGTGTCCTTAATATATGTGTCTCATTAGACTAATTCGCACGGAACAGTGTGGAACATCGGGCCAGTCATGCGTGTACATTCACGAAAGGCGACAAGTGTTTACTGTACAACACTAGTGTTTACTGATGACATCTGTGCTTATTTCAGTCCACGGCCGCTCCTTCTAATACAGCCATTGTAGAACCCCGTTTACAACATAAATCCTCTTTATATAATTCATTTTGTTGTCTTGGTGGGTCGATGTCACGTCGAGCTCCGTTACAGGCGTCACTGGGAAATAACTCAAATAAGTCATGTACCACTGCATCACGTTTCACCAGACCACGTAACAACGTGTTTATTATTACATATGAGAACGTCTTCATTCTCACAGATAAATGAATGGAAGAAATATTATGCGGATTGTTAATTGTTAACCGCGTGAATATGTCTAAAACAAAATTAACCAATATCACAGGAGAGCAGGTTACATATAGATAGTCACCATAATATTATGGAGGACTCTTGATAAACCAAAGGCTTCCTTTCCCATTTGTAATACTGCTTTTTTGCCTTGTTGAATCACACCGTACATAGCAGTAAGCGCGTGTGTAGTAACGACCTTGTCAGTCCAGGGGCACCACTATGCACGCGTTTTCTAGCGTTGAATGAGAGAGAGGATAGTGGCTAGTGTCAGAACTTCCATGGGCGTCATATCGACCCGGACTCGACATTAATGCCAGGCGGTCCGGGGGGGCTTACCCGGCATACCCCGCATAACCGACATCTACCCGGCATTCTACCCTGCATTCTACCCGGCATTCTACCCGGCATTCAACCCAGCATTCTACCCGGCATCCGCGGCCCGAGGGCCAGGCCAACGATCAAAACTCGAGGCCGTATATTCGTCGAAAACAACCCTCATGCGTCTGTCTTCATGTGTACATTATTTAATCCGTATGCAACTGTAAACACCATTTCCCTAACTTAGTTTGGTATTGGTCGGTTTTAGATTCTATAACAAATTCCTACCCACATTTTCAATCAGGCACAACCCTTTTTAAAGAGCCCAGCCCTTGTATGTTCGGAAAAATAGGCCTACGTAGGTCAGAGGCGTGACTAAATCCTGCACTCTTGTACGGTCCATGGAAAATGCAGGCCCGTACATTGAGGTCCTACGGGTGGAGCGTCACTGCAAACAATTTCCAACAGCACCGCCCACCACCACCCGTCGTTCGATGTCAGTCTGGTAGACAGGAGTTGAGGCTCCGGCTAAAACGGTTACGACATTGACACAAATTCACGAAACTGCTTTCCGTCAAAACGCACCCCCAAAAAGCAGCCATGGTACTGGCCTGCAACCAACAGGGTGGATACCCGTTTGGATACCCACCAAAATGTAAATCCTGGGTTAAAAGCCATTTTATTATGTAGACATTATCGGGTGGCGAGGACTGCTGCGAAAGCCAATCCGATTGCGCGTACGGACATAGTAATTGTATTCGAGGTATGCACTGTAGCTGCTATATACCTTAAACGGCGAGGTGAATTTGTGGAGCCTGGAGATGGTGACACATTATTTAATTTATTATTATTATTAAACACAAACCTCTGGGTATCCATATCATTTGGATATCCGTCTCGAAGCAAACTCATAATTCCTCTTAGTAAATATACTGACATTCCCCTATGACTTAGGCGATGTGTTAATTTGGAATAGACCTAGTGAATACTGCATACGTTTAACAGACTATGGAGTGTAGGCTGTCAAATGACTCATTTGTATGTATGCCTGTACGTCCACGTCCTATACAGTATAGGCCTAAGCGTGTACTGGGCCAATACGCGTACTCAAGATACAATCAAACACACACTACGCACCACATCATTGTCACGGTTAAAAACAGTTTTCCTCGATAGCTGTTTCCATCCTTTCATTGCGCGCGTTTTACATTCTAGGTATAACAAGTGGCATTTGCTTGTTAATGTCCCAGATCTTACTACTTATATAGTTTCATATCAGATGATGTGTAGGAAAGCAAATCAATCCTATCCGGTTAAATATTAAATCGAGGGTCAAAATGGACTCACCAGTGCTTAACCAAGTAAACGTTTGAAATGGATAAACTCTACCTTGATTTGTTTTACAGGAACCAGCCGTGTGCGCAATGCATCACGGTAGATTTAGAGCCATATAGGAACAGCGGTCGTATAACGGGCGTTGTCTGGTGCACCAGACATACACCTGTCGCCTTTAGTGAAGGCGTGATTACAACCTGCAACCTATTGATATTGTGTTAGTCATATCCCACAGTTATTATTGTAAACAATGGCTGTATACGTGTCGCTATGTCAGTGTGCACTCAATCGGCTGCAGTAACAACTGCAGTGTAATAGTTAGCTTTCTATGGTACCATAGGGGCCTACACACTGCATCGGTGTTATGAAAGCATTCGCACTGCGGCAGGTTTCCAAAACATTGTCCAGTGCCGGACAACTGGTTCCACCATCGTAAGCTTGGCTTGACCCGGCTGTTTGTTTCGCTTGTTTTTTTTATGCCGCACGACAATTAATAAAAAATAAGTTGCTGACGTTTTGTTAACGCATATTAGCAAGTGTTCCCACGAATTGAAATTATTTAAAACTGATAGTAATGATGATGATGACAATAATAATAATAATTGTACAGCATATTTTCTGCGCCTTAAATCTGACAAATGTGGCCGTTCAGTATAAATATTAAGCTGCTAAAAGCAATACATACTATAGATAATAAATTAATAACAACTTTATAACATTATAATAGTATATATTTTACTTTCATGTTACCTCCGACTAACAGGGCCTACAACGCACAGACGCCCTATTTTATTTGCAATATATCTGCCCCATCACACTACAGACGTCCACGTTACGTTATAAATCACCGTTAAAATGTAGATGAGTATAATTATGACAACAATTTGGTAACATTCTAACTGAATTATAATAGCAGTCCGTGTGCATCTGAAACCGTGAACTTTCTAGGTTCCCAGGAAATCTATTCAGGAATATCGATACAGTAGACGCTCAAGATAATGTTCTGCTTCGTTTGAACATATTTAAAGAGAAACAAAAGGCAACTGTGCGTGTCTCTACACCTAAAACAGTTAATATAAGCTAACCATTTACAACTACAATCAACAATATCACGTCTGTGGTTTACTCAGAATGTACATTCAAAGTGGAGATTCTTGTTAAATCTCATAGTTCCCGACGGCTGAGAGTAGTATTTTATGCATCACACGGACGTAACATGTTTTATAGTTACATCAGTAAAACAAATTCGGCGACGCAAACTAGAATAATATTCTTAGTTTGCTGACTGACGAGTTGGGTAGAGTAGGCCTAGGTGACGTCAGACTTTCTATCGCAGTGGCGTTGTCCGTGCAATATAAATTATGTATCTTAAACATAGTTATTCCAGTAAACTGGTGGCATAACATTATTTTCTTTTTTCATTAACTCTTTTAAATGCACAGTCACAGAATGATACCTTTGTTTCCCTTTAGAAAAGTTGTGGCGATGATGTAATTTGTAACAATCGGGCGACTGTTGGTAAACGTCACAATGTCGTGGCTACCCGTCCCTAGACAACAACCATTAGTGAGCCATCATTAAATCAACCAATCAATCATAATTTCAGACAAAACCTACATACAATATGCATTATGGCCATAGTAACACGGAAAAAAGGGTAATTTGTGTGTGTGTGTGTGTGTGTGTGTGTGTGTGTGTGTGTGTGTGTGTGTGTGTGTGTGTGTGTGTGTGTGTGTGTGTGTGTGTGTGTGTGTGTGTGTGTGTGTGTGTGTGTGTGTGTGTGTGTGTGTGTGTGTGTGTGTAAGATCGGTTAACTTATTTTCGGTTGATGTGAAATTATTATACCTATCTCTTCTGTGGGGAGTACATTTCAGACTCTCATAATCCCGAGACGATTGCTGTCATCTCCATTAAAATAACACTTTTTTTATAACAACTAAAGACCGTTTTGTAAACTGTTTGGTCATGCCAATGAATCAACCAATGCAAATTGGCGTCGTGCCTTTCGTTAAGCATAACACATTTTATTATTATTATTATTTTCGAGTCGACCTAGCTGGTGAATCGCTGCCGGCATGATGTATCACCAGCTGCACTGAGTCTCTCGCTCTCTACACAGATCATTGTCAATGGCCAAGTCACGACATCTTTGGTGTCTACCTTTTTATAATTGCATAGGCTGGCCCACGCATGATGACAAACTCAAAAACTATCGTCGTCTTCTTCACTTGCTCAAAACACGACTTTTGGTCTTGTTCACACGTCATACTCGCGTCATACTCGCGTCATACTCGCATACCACTGGTAACCAGTGATGATCACAGGCACAGAGCCAGATCTCAGAGCCTAGGTTATTCGGGCCGGATCCAGGATGTTGTGCTTCGGGGAGTGTTTGTTGTGAGAGTCGCGCAGATCTTCCTTCGAACAATCAAATAAGTGGTATCAAATATCACAGTTTTAATGGATGCTTCCAAAACGTTGACTATAATAATACAGTTATTAGCTCAAGTTACAGTGACGCTTGCTGGATGCCCACGTTTCCAAGTTTGGTGCATGAACTTCCCCAAGGAGAAAGGAGCAATATAAACACTGATGTTTGAAGTTGCATTCTGAAATAGACCATAATTAAATACAAAATTCCAGTGAATCAGCATACCCCACACACTATATAGGGCCTGTCACCACCCTCTACTCCATTTAAACCTTGTTTAACAGTATACGCAATGTTAAGATTAAACGGCACAGAAGACACCGATCCGCGCGCATACGTTTATTATCCCGCTGGCCGGATATGGCGACCGGTTACTTAGCAAAAATCATAATTTATCGAAAAAGATCTCAAATGCCAAAGTGACATATACGGTGGCTGATATGATCAAATAAGTAAATAGTGTTCATGTTGTACAGACACTTTCCTAAAAACAGTTCACGGCAGTTTAAATGGTAGTTTAACTCAATATACAACTTTAAACTTAATATTTCTCTTTTTGTTACATCGCGTGTCACGAACATACGCGCACCAATTATGATTTACGAACACGTATGTACTTTAAACAGACACCCTACATGTTCTAGGCTGAAATCACTAAACAGAAATTGGTTTATAACGGTCATTCCAATACATTATTGCCATCCATCAGGCTATAGCGTATAATGTTTAAACTACCTACATCAAACGAAATCCGGTAATTTTTGTCTGGAATCTTCCAAGTAACAAACGTATTTTTTGACTGATGTGAGTGTGCCTTTCGATTTCATACTTACGTGATGAACACAAGCGAATATGTATTTTATCAGGATTTTTTTTAATAATCAAACCCGTACTAAACAGCATACGACCGATTTCTTCCAAAATAAAATAACATCCTATTGTACACGGGGAATCCGTATGAAGTGGGATGCAGGGAGACACAATGTTTATTCGCAACGCGCCATCCCGCAGAAGAAATCCTGGATCAGTCTGGATGGATGTTGGATCGGCCCAGACACACCCCGTAGGTACCCCGGATCGCTTCGACTGTTGGTGTCGTCAGTCATCAGTTTAGTGCTGTGACACCGTCATACGTTCATACAACCCGACAATGACGTCTACCGGCGACTAGTACTCACGAGGGTTGCAAAAAATAAATGTTTATTGGTGATCGCATAATTCACTGGTGTATCTAAGCACACGTAAACACCTCGACCGAGCAGCCGGCGAGGCATTATTACGCACGCATTACCATTAAATTTATTATGACTTTAAGGCTTCGTACGTGGACGGTTTACGAAAATATCTAATTTGTTAGACAGGCGAAGTATTTTAAGAAACATGCCAAAAGCACAATTTTGTGACTCGCCGTTTTGGATTTGGGCATACCTGGCATACATGCCACGCGGGACGGTGTTTCTATGGGAGTCTTTAAACATCGTACCGTTTACAATGGATATCACTGATCAGGATCGCTACGATGTTGGAAATCTACTTTGGCTGAGGTGGCCAACTTTCCCGCCTTCACTACTACCGTAGTGTTTTTCCTATTGTTTTGAACTTACGACATCAGCATTGAGCGACGTATTTTTGTCGCTAAAATTACGCCTGCATGGTATAGTAAATATGGTAGATGGCATTATAACAGTTCCTCGTGCACATCAAAGCGTAGCTCAGCTTCTGAATCGAAGGGAATACGAGAAACCAATACACGAGCTAGCGTATTCATTATACACTCACACAAAAGCAGACACGAAGGCCATAATTTATCACCACTATGACAAAATGGCCATCCATCTGATGACGCAACATGTATACTTTTTACAGTTTCTGATGAGCGTAAATTGAATATGCCGGTTTTACCCAAACATGGAAAATAACTTACGCACGGAATTGATATTCTAAATCAGTAGTTATTTAAGTCTCGTTCGCCGTTGAAATGGAAGGAGCTCAGGTCTACACTCCACCAACATGCAAATCCTGGATCCATACACGTCAGATCAACCTTCTGGGATCGGTCATTTGTGCGGACCTATTTGGCATTGGAAAGTTTCAACCACATGGCGTCACAACTGCCAAAACGGAAGTCGTTACTCTCTGACGACCTGTGTGGTCATGACACAACCAACGTCATGTGGTCGTACGCATTTTTAACGATGCCCGAACAATCAACCGAGTGTTCTGAGCAGACGTGAAATATAACGCTGACCTTCCACCCACTGAGATGACGACTGTGACAACGTCAGTAGAAAGAAAATAAGTAAGTAAACGTCTGCTTCCAAGGAACGTTCGACAACGTGTCTCAAGCTCTCTTTGCACAGGCATTTGTACTGGTAATATTAGAACCTGTATAATTTGTGCCGGTACAAATACCCGTGTAGGTCGAAAGACAATTTTATTGGTACAACTTGCATCAATCTTTACAATTTGCGCCACTTCGTTGTACCGCGGATGCGTATTGTGGCATTTCAGCCATTTTCAATAATAGATGGCCTATGTGCCTACATATGCGCATTGTTTTGCGCAGTGTATATGTGGCTCTTTCAATAAGATACTGTTGCACCGGCACAAGTGACTGTGCAAAGGTAGCTTTCGATGCACTTTCATGTCACATGAGATTCTTACACTGGCCGGTGTGGCAGTGTTTCTTCCCCCGGGTGTCTTCCCCGGGGAATAATCATATCTACGTCGGATGAGAAATAAAGGGTATTCCCCTTGCACGCTGGATATATCCGCCTACTGAAGAAACGTGATTGAAATAACAATCAGTATACATTTAGATGCAGTTTAATACGTTCACATGATAGCAAACATGTTGCAAAATATTATCCTAAATAGTAATCAACTGATTGGGTATACCTAAGGGGAGATATATTATTACACCGATTCAAGATGGAAACTTTCGCGCGACCGTTTTTCTTTTTCATGAATTTACGAAGTCTGTCGTCTTTATGGTAAAATGGTTAAGGAACCGCACTGTGTTAATATTGTTTGATCTTAGTATCATCATTATATCATCATCATTCTTCTTCTTCTTCATATTAACATTATTGTTGTTGTTGTTGTTGTTGTTGTTGTTGTTAAAATGTCACACCATGATGCATCTGATAATGTTTATCAACACAATACTGTTACAAACAAGCCACGATCATAGGCGTCGTGAATTCATCGGTCAATCCTTCGGACCGCTCGGCATCCAGCAACAACCCTAGAACAACTGTCGCCTCGCTGTTGAATATGTTGCAGTCGATGTCGGGGTGGCGTTCTCGAAACGTCAGATCTATGGCGATCTTGATCAGTGCAGACTCGCCATGGCCCACTATCATTACGTCTTCTATATCATAATTTCAGTCGATAGCAAACACCACTTGTTTGAGCCACTCCAGATGGATCCGGGAAACACACCGCTCGTGAACCAGCTCAGCTTGATCGGTGTCAGGGTTTATCTTCAATCCCCTTCTGCCAGTGTGCACGAGCTGAGGACCCTCGCTCTCCACCCGCTCTCTCAAGCAATCACTCGTTGTCGAGTAGGATTATCCGAGTCGTAATGAAGATGATGATGATAATATTCAATTATATCTGATGAGAGCGTTGGTGACTGAACAGGCCGATTCGAGATTTGCAGATCCGGCCTCACACATCACACATATGACATTGTTTGCATAGCAGCAGCGGTAGTAGTCGTCAATGTAGTCTTGTCGTGTTCACGATCCTTTCGCCGCTGTCGCTTTTCGGCTACGCGGTAAATTTCAAAATGTTCCACGCCGGTTTTGCATATGGATCTCAATCGCACACGGTCTTCACAGTCAGTGTCCCACATAGTCGTGTCTAGATTGCATTTCTCCATATTTGTTTACATTTGGTCTTTGTAACGTTTATGTTGCTCCCCCTCCCCCGGTAACACGTTTCTGTTGCTCCCCTCCCCCGGTAGCACGTTTCTGTTGCTCCCCCTCCCCCGGTAGCACGTTTCTGTTGCTCCCCTCCCCCGGTAGCACGTTTCTGTTGCTCCCCTCCCCCGGTAGCACGTTTCTGTTGCTCCCCTCCCCCGGTAGCACGTTTCTGTTGCTCCCCCTCCCCCGGTAGCACGTTTCTGTTGCTCCCCCTCCCCCGGTAGCACGTTTCTGTTGCTCCCCTCCCCCGGTAGCACGTTTCTGTTGCTCCGCCTCCCCCGGTAGCACGTTTCTGTTGCTCCCCTCCCCCGGTAGTACGTTTCTGTTGCACCCCCTCCCCCGGTAGCACGTTTCTGTTGCTCCCCTCCCCCGGTAGCACGTTTCTGTTGCTCCCCCTCCCCCGGTAGCACGTTTCTGTTGCTCCCCCTCCCCCGGTAGCACGTTTCTGTTGCTCCCCTCCCCCGGTAGCACGTTTCTGTTGCTCCCCCTCCCCCGGTAGCACGTTTCTGTTGCTCCCCTCCCCCGGTAGTACGTTTCTGTTGCTCCCCCTCCCCCGGTAGCACGTTTCTGTTGCTCCCCTCCCCCGGTAGCACGTTTCTGTTGCTCCCCCTCCCCCTCCCCCGGTAGCACGTTTCTGTTGCTCCCCTCCCCCGGTAGCACGTTTCTGTTGCTCCCCTCCCCCGGTAGCACGTTTCTGTTGCTCCGCCTCCCCCGGTAGCACGTTTCTGTTGCTCCCCTCCCCCGGTAGCACGTTTCTGTTGCTCCCCTCCCCCGGTAGCACGTTTCTGTTGCTCCTCCTCCCCCGGTAGCACGTTTCTGTTGCTCCCCCTCGCACGGTAGCACGTTTCTGTTGCTCCCCTCCCCCGGTAGCACGTTTCTGTTGCTCCCCTCCCCCGGTAGCACGTTTCTGTTGCTCCTCCTCCCCCGGTAGCACGTTTCTGTTGCTCCTCCTCCCCCGGTAGCACGTTTCTGTTGCTCCGCCTCCCCCGGTAGCACGTTTGCCGGTGGAAAGTTGGGAATTAAGTAACTGCTTTGGGACTCTGGTGTCTGGCAAGCGCTTGACACGTCCAGCCCAACGCAACTGAGTTTTAATCAGGCGGGCCTCAATGCTGGTAGTGCATGCCTGTTCAAGGATGCTAGCATTGGTCATTCGGTCTTGCCAAGTTGCCAGCAGACTCCCAGGATAGCTCTGAGTGTGCGCTGTTGAAACTGGTCAAGAGCTTTGATGTAGCGACGATACAGAACCTATGTTTCACTGCCGTATAACAGATCTTAGTGGATGTCCTAAGTTCTCCATCCGCTTTGCACCACTCACGACAGTCTGATAGAAGGTGACGAGATCCTACCAGTCAATACTGTGTTCATCCAGTCGCTGCGGAGAATTTTGGTCGTGTCACGTACGATGGTGAAAGGCAGCATTGGTGCTTGTGAAACACGGTGGGTAGGAGTGTGGGCGCAGTATAGGTCATTCAGATTTCGATTCAAATGGTGTAGTAAACGTCAGGGTGATTGAGCAGGTTGAAACGCTGTCTTCCAGCGTCCCGCTCTCTTGCCCCGTTTTTCATCTTGCTGGTAAAATAGCCTATCAGTTGTCTTCGAGAACAGCTGTCACAGTTTTCGACAGCAATTGAGTTTCCGACAGAAGCTTCGGCGTGTTCGATGGTGAGTGGGTCGGGTCATCGTGCTTCGATTTCTCCTTGCCTGCGGGTACACCGGTTCATCAATAAATTCCTCTCTTGTCGAGTCTTGGAGATCCTCGTCATTGCCATTACTGGACTCGCCATCTTCCGGTGACATGTCATAGCCTCCACCATCGGGCCGTGCCCGTTCCATCTCCAGGCTCCACAAATTCCCTTCGCCCTTTTAAGGTATGTAGCACCTACTTTGTTTATCCCGAATTCAATTGGTATGTATTAGTATTAGTAAGCGCAGTCGGAATGACGTTAGCAGCATTCCTCGTCACCAGGATACACACACAATAATGTCTACATGAAAAAAGGTTTTTGACCCAGGCTTTACATTTTGGTGGGTATCCAAAACGGGTATCCACCTTGTTAATTGTAGGCCAGCACCATGACTGCTTTGTAGGGGTGCATTTAGACGGAAAGCAGTTATTTGTCTATCGGACTGACATCGAACAGCGGGGTGCTGTTGGAGATGGTTTGCGGTGACGCGCCGCCCGTAGGACCTCACCGTACGGGCCTGCATGTTCCTATGGACCACACAAGAGTGCAGGGTTTGGTTACGTCCCTGATCTATGTCTTGTTAAGAACATACAAGGTATAGGCTCTTTAAAAGGGGGTTGTGCCTGAATTAACGTTTTTGAAGTAGAACAATGTGGGTAGGAATTCGCTATAGTATCTATACAGTATCGTCCGGGCCGCCCGGCATGTCGAGTCCGGGCCGATCATGGGTGTCGCATCGTGAGTGATGTAGAGCGGACGGAGAGCGAGAGTCCTCAGCTTGAGCACACTGGCAGAAGATGATTAAAGACAAACCTTGACACCGATATAGTTTATTTTTGTTTATTTTCTGTGATTTGGGCCAGCTACTGTAGTTATCCAGCTTTTGATGATGAACGCAACATGTGGTGTTTCGATGGCGCTAGTAGTTAGTAGGCTTATAATCCAATGAACATTATAACCCTAAGATCATCTCCTCTTCTTCCATTGCGATGCGATCTTATTGCCCAAACATATGTATCACGCTTCCCTGTCAATGCCACGCGTCATTGTCATTATGTCATTTGGGATGATTCATCTGTCGTTGGCAACTTCCGACTGCGGAGACGGATAGATCTTATACACACAGTTCAAAAGCACGAAATGCGCGTCTAACGATGAGGCAACAACGCCGTCAATAAGCGAGACGCATCACGAAACCGGATACCTGAGCGAGCAGACGACAAAGAACATAACTTACGGGGTCATGACACAGTTAGACTTCCTCGTTTCGTTACAGAAAAAAGTACAGTGTATTTTTTAGAAATCATTTTTTTTTACAAAATTCTCCTGCTCTGACATAAGTGCATTTGGGTAGTCAGATTTCCAGGTGTGATTGTAGAAGCTGTTGTCAGTAAACTTGTGTATTTTTAGCTGATTGTACTAAGCGGAAGGGTATTTGGCAGCAATTGTTTAGCCGTATTACTGCCTGCACCCATTCGTAAATATTGACGGGTGTCACACATACAGGCATTTTACGAGAGCTAGACATAATATATTTTAACTACACTCCACTAGTATGTCAATGAGATGATAACAACAGCAAGTGAGAAGTTTAAGACATTTTGTATGTCACGTTTTCTTATAATCAGACAAACCGTTAACATGGTCGCCAATGGGAAAACTAACAGGGTGCTGACCCCTTACATATTCCGCGTCACACGAAGCAGACGGGCAGTAACTCCGACGGAGCAGGCGAATTGTATGACACAGTGCGGCGGAGTTATCCAGTGTTTAATTAATTACTCCGCGGGCGTATGCGGTGATTATTTATAAATAACCTTGCATTTTGGCCCTGCGGGGAAGGCAGGTGTGGCGCAGTTTGCATCCCGTAGAATGGGAACCTGTTCAGATTCTGCAGCATGCGTATTCGGGAGATGCGCCAGAGGTCAAGATAATTAACGGTCTACATTTTAATTACTCGCGCAGGGCATAACAATTATACACATACACACAATGTGTAGGGTCTATTATTAAAGTATTCACGGATCGGTATAATAATTATTGGAGGTGCGAGGATATAATTTTAGATGCTGCATAGTACAAAATAATTTAGTCAACTTTCAGTAATCGGAGTTCCTTATAAATACCCTTAGTGAGAACATACTATTTGCTCAATGTTATAGTTATTGTTAGTATAAATATAGTTACGTTCTTTGTAACATTGCTTATGCATCAACGCACGTTATGCTGGTTTTAGAACCATTAAGGCTCCCTGTGTGTACGTGTGATGTCGGCGCAAAATCAAACCTAAAATATAGATAATTCCCATCATGTGAATGAAACACTATAAAATAAAATGTCCTACGGCATTTGAAACGTTTACGACAATCGCGAGTGCATTCCGTGGAGTAACATAGAATAATTATTTCGCGTTGAGTCATACAAATAATGCGCCTACTCCGCGGAGCAAGCACGCCCATCTGTTTCGTGTTTTGCGGGGAATAAATCATGTTTGCTCGAGTAGGTATGCTATCCGGTTTCTTGACGAATCGCGGTTACGTGCGCATCGGGAGACGCTTTTGTCTCATCGTATTACAGTGTTGTGCAAGAATCACACGTCGAAAGCGGACTTGTCACCTTTGGGCGCGTGCATCCTTCTTTGAATCTTCCTGGTCCGGAAAGTGTCTGCTTACATTGCTTGGTTAGTAAGCGCAATGATGCAAGCGCGTTCACCCTAGTGTGGCAACAATTGAATGCTTTTAGCACGTTTGGGTGATGCGATACACGATACAATATTCTGCAGTTAGCTTCACCAGCTGTAGGGGGTCTACACCTTCGTGATATCGTCGATCCTTGTTGAATAAGGGACAGGTTGTGAACCTCGAAACACTCGACAAGCTGGCGGCTGTGGCTCAGGATGAACGAAGGCCGGCGGGCAACAGTTTCTAGTCTGTGTCCGCCATTTGCGAAGATAAACGGTGACGAAGACAACAATTATGATGACGACGACGACGACGACGACGACGACGACGACGACGACGACGACGACGACGACGACGACGACGACGACGACGACGACGACGACGACGACGACGACGACGACGACGACGACGACGACGACGACGACGACGACGACGACGACGACGACGACGACGACGACGACGACGACGACGACGACGATGACGAAGAAGAAAGAGACGAAGAAACAGAAGAGGAAGATGGTGATAAAGAAAAAGATAGAAGAAGATGGTGAAGAAGAAGAAAGCAGAAGAAGTTATCACCGAGTAGCGGTCGCCCGGGTCATACAGTTGAGGCTGTTGGCTAATATCCAGAAAACGTATAATATATTTGACATTTATGCCGGACGCACGACAGGTGATCATATATAGAATTACATTGACTCGGACCCTACATCTACCGGAGCTGTACGCAACGTCCGATTGATAGGATTTTCGTGAATTCAGGTTAAGAACTGAAATGGAACGATGTCAAAACGCGACGTTTATCGGCCAGTGTAGCGCTGACCTGAAACGGTCAACAGATAGGTCTATCTCATGCGGTTGCCTAATTAAGGCTCCCGCACCTCCGGAAGTCACGTCGTCCGTATTTTATTGTCTAATTTTTAATTCGATGAGGAAATGACACATTAACGGTAGTTAGTGTCTCGTTTCACTAAACCTAATTTAGAATTTCTTCACGCCTTACGCGTCCTTAGTGTACACTTTAGTGTCTGAGTAAAAGTCTAAGGTAAAGTGGTGTGTTATGTAAACGCACGGGGTAACAAATACACAAGAAGCCAGTTTTACACCAACCGTAAAATTATGAGTCCTAATTATAGTCACTCAAAGGTTACAAATGCATACAAAATACTGGTGAATGAACGGGGTGACGATGAGTGAACAATTATGAGCACATACATTACGCCATATAAAATAATTCATTGTTAGCAAGTAAACAAGAGGTGCGGCGTTTTATTTTTAGTATGCTGATTAAGCTAACTACTGGCTGTCAAAGAGGCTATTCTCAACAATCAACAACTTAAGATGTGTAGCGAGTGTATTTCTTACAAGCTGCAAACCCGGTAGACAAACTCATCTGGCTTAACACAAATCATAATTTTTAACTATTGCGCTGGAACGCGAATTTCGGTGAATAATTGTTTAACCAATACACAATAAAGTTTAGCTTCACCTATTTTAAAGTGCGCGTGCTGATGAAAATTCGTGTAATTGTATGGCTGTATGGTTGCCGAAATACTGTGGTTGCTATTTGCATGTTTGAAGATCTAAGAAAGGGGAGCCTTATTGCTGATGAGGAGGCAAGAATGTGTGAAGGACCTTTACTATCAATTATTATATCCATTTTGTGTTCCGTATAGTTGTAAAATACACTTATTGTTTCCTAGAGTCAGTTTTGTGTAGAGGATATGGTACTTGACTGTTTGACACCAAGACTTTAATTCAAATTCAACAAGAGGACAATACTTGTTCTAATCATCTATTTAAGAGGCACGTTTTATAGAGGTTTGATAATTTACTAACTTAATTATGTTTATGATAAATTATGGAACTTTTGCACATCAGATCATATAAATATAACGTATTAATTGAGTGAAAACCAGATTGTAAATGTCACACTTTGACTGTTTATTCTGAAAAATAACTTGGGCCCACCCACACTCCTCCGTACCTCGTTTATTATATTAATATGAACAAATTGAGACCGACATTATTTGTTCAGACACATGGATCAGAGTGGAGCGCAGCGGTAAGAGCTCCGGACTCTCGATTGAGAGAACGCGGGTTTGAATCCTGTGCGGCGGTGTCGAACTTTGGGCAAGTTCGTTACTCTACATTGCATCAGTTCACTCAGCTCTATGAATGAGTACCTGGCTATATACAGTGGTGGATATTTGTGTATGAATAGTCTTCGCACATTAATTGCAGCGTGGCTGAATTCTTCCCGAGAAGTCGTGACGGTGTTCGATTGAACAGGTCTCCTAGGGAGTAAAGTGTAAAGCGCTTTGAGAAGTCCTTAAGACTGGATACTGCGCTATATAAGAACGTACATTTACTTTTACTTTTTTACTTTATATTGAAAACAATTGCACACACGGCGAAGGGTTTCGAGTAAATAATTCAGTTATATTAACAATACACTATCACTGCATTTTGGCTTTTATGAATATAATTGGCTGTAAATTAAGCTTAATCAGGCAACAAAATGGGACCAATCTCCACAGACCACACATGAGTCCCAAGTTGTCTGAAAATGCACCCCCAAAACGACCTTGTTATGGGCCTGCTGGGGATGCTAATGTGGTGTTTGTATATAAGATGAAAGAATATAAGACGAAACCACATGGTCCACCAATCTCACACCAACTTCATTGTTCTTCCAGTTAGAAATGTAACCTTCTGCATTATGAGCCCCCACGTGAACATGTGGGGCCTTCTGCATTTTGAACAAAAACAATACCACATGAACTTGTGGCGCCCTCTGAGTCTGAATTGGTAAAATATGAACTGCCATTGTGAAAAACTGGCTACGGGCCTGTATATATATATATATGTATATATATATTATATATATATATATATATATATATATGTATATATATATATATTATATATATATATATATAATTATATGTAATCGACGACATAGACCAGCGCGTGCGCGCTTTGCGCATACCAATTTAACAAGATTTAACAAGATTGCAATCCAGAAAATTATCTCTAGATGGAAGGTGGACAAGGAAGCATTTTGGCTTATCGAGAGTCCAATACTTTTTATCTACGTGTATCCCGCCCTTTTAAAGTATGTGTCGATTTTATTTTTAAACATATTCACGCTACTAGCACCAACACAATCAGGAGATAATCTGTTCCATTCATTTACAGTCCTTTGTGAGAATGAGAACTTTCTTATATCTAATCTACACTGCTCTTTTACTAATGTAACTTCATATCCTCGGGTCCTTCTATATTTCTTAACTGAGAAAAAAATATTTCTATCAATATTTGTATAACCATTCAATATTTTAAACACTTCTATCTGATCTCAATCTCCTGGTCTCTAGTGTTGTTAAACCACATTTTTAGACGCATTTCGTAACTAAGATCCCTCAGTTTTAGTATCATTTTAGTTGCTCTCCTCTGTACTCTTTCTAGCATATATATGACCTTCCTGCGATATAAGGCATCCACGCTTGAATACAATATTCTAAATGAGGCCTAACTATTGCTTTGTACAGCGGTATTATTAGCTCTTTTTCCTTATACGTTATGTTTCGCTTAATTAATCCAAGGATTTGATTTCCCTTTGAAGCGGCAATACCGCACTGCTCTGAACCCTTCATAAGTCCTTTTCTTTTAAAGTAGTACTTAGTACACAACCCCCATTGTATATTGTACATATTCGTTCCCATGTCTTGTGTGGAGGCATTTACATTTCCCAAAATTGAACAACATTTGCCACTTTTCAGACGATTTTATCAACCTGTCAAGATCATCTTGTAAATGCTGTCTATCTTCATCACGTTTACTCCTTCTAAACAATTTTGTATCATTCGCAAATTTCAACACCTTGCTTGTTATATCATCGTCTAAATCGTTGATATATATTAAGAATAACATAGGTCCCAGTACTGATCCCTGTGGTACCCCAATCAAAACTGATTTCCAGTGTGAAGCCTCCCCATCAACTACTACCCGTTGTCTTCTGTCAATTAGCCATTTTATATTCAGTTAATTAAACCATTTCCCATGCCATGGGCCTTTAGTTTAAGCAGTAATCTTTGATGTGGCACTTTGTCGAAAGCTTTCTGAAAATCTAAGTAGATGATATCTATTGGTGATCCCTCATCTACCCACTTAGTGATGTCTTCAAAAAAAACATAATATATTTGTTAAGCATGACCTCGCTTTTTGAAACCCATGTTAAGATGGGTTTAACAAGTTATGTTTAACAAGAAAATCCACCATGTGATCTTTAATTAGTCTTTCTAATAATTTAGACGCAGACGTTAAACTCACTGATCTGTAGTTCTCTGACTTGGTTCTGGAACCTTTTTTGAATAACGGTATAATGTTTGCTTCTTTCCATTCTAAAGGAACCACTCCCTCTTCTAATGACAAGTTGAAAACTGTTGCAAGTGCTAATTTGTTCTACAATTTCCAAAAGTAGTTTGGGCGGAATCCCATCCACTCCAGGTGATTTATTATCCTTCATAGCCCTAATTTTCTTAGCTACCATTTCTGGGGTTACAATTAACTGTCATAAATAGTCTGATTCTGCCCCCTTGAACTTAGCCTCTGGTACTGGCAGTGAATTAATATCTTCCCTTCAAACATTGAACTAAAATACTCATTCAGGTCTTCTGTCAATAAGAATCCCTCTGATATTATATTTCCAGCACTATCTTCTAGAGGACCGACCTTATCCTGAACTTTCTGTTTGCTCCGAACATATGCATACAAACTATTGCTGTCTTGCTTTATATTACAAGCTAATTTTTGTTCGTAGCTTCTCTTGGAATTTCTAATTTCAGTTGTAGGTTGGTTTAGTGCTTCTTTATAAATGTTGAAGTCTTCGTCATTGCCAGTACGTCTATATGATTTCCACATCGTTTGTTTGTACATAATTTTTCTAATGGCTTCTTCCGATAAATTTCTCTCTGGACCGTTTCCCTTGTTTTTTCAAGGGAACAAATTGATCGACGATGCACTCTATTTCACCCTTTAAGATATTCCAGCATTCTGTTGCTGACATATTTTGAGTGTATTGTTCCCGTCTAGCTTTGCTAAATATTTCATTATTTCCTCATATCTTCCTTTGTGTAAATTTCTCCTGAACTGCTTTTTATTATTTCTTTCTAATTTTACTTTGATGATAAAATGTATCTGGTTGTGATCACTACTTCCCAGAGGCTCACATAATTTGACATTGTCAACTAAACAAAACTATGTCTAACACATTCTCCCCCCTGGTTGGTTCTAGCACATGTTGAGAAAGGAAAGTATCTTGAACTAAAACTAAAAACTTATGGTCCTCACTCCCCGTACTCTGTAGAGATTCCCATTGTATATGACCATAGTTAAAATCTCCCATACTAATACAGTCCAGTTTGCTATCTTCCCTTATAGCGTTTTGTATTTTTCATTCTCTTCTACATTTATGTTTGGACTTCGATAAACTAACCCCACCGTTAACGTTGAGTTTCCTGTAACTATGTTACACCAAACAGCCTCTTCGCAATCTGCTTCTCTTTCCAGTTTTATTTCATAAGCCTGGATAGATTCTTTAACATATAAAATAAATCCACCTCCCCTTCTTCCTATTCTATCTTTCCTGAACATTACATAGCCTGTTAGTCCAAATTCGGCATCTGATATATCGGTGGTTGCCCATGATTCGGTTATACCTATTATGTGAGGATCAGTATCTTCTACCATAATGTTTAGTTCATTTTTTTGTTGACTATGCTCCTTGCATTTAAACAAACGCATTTATATCCTGATTCAGAACAGTTTTCCAGGCTGTACTTTGCCTATTTATATCTGCTGTCTTTGTCTCTGCCACCAGTTCCAGGCGTCTCTATGAACCCCCCTACGAATCTAGTTTAAATAGATGCAGCCTGTCCCACTGTCAACAGATTGCAGCAATTTCTCTGAGAAAACTGCTGCCCCTTTCCACTTAGATGGAGGCCATCTCTCATGTACATAGCTTCCCTCCCAACAAAGTATCCCCATAAATCTACGAATCCCACCCCTCTTCTTTACACATCTGCTCAACTAGTGCGTTGGTCGCCATCCTCTTGCAGTTTCTATATGTTGGCCCCATTCCTCCCATTACTGGCAAAATTCCTGAGAGAGAATAATCTGTTCGACTCTTGTCTTCTTTAATTTCCTCACTAACTGTCTATACTTCTGTACTATCCCAGTTGTTCCCTCCTGTCTGCATCATTTGTCCTTACTTGTACTAGTATAGACCCTCCCTTGTCATGCCCCAATACCTTCTCTACCCTTTCAGTCACAGTTCTATCCTAGCCTCTGGCAAACAAACAACGACGTCCTCCCCTTCGCTTAGTGTCTTATCCGTCTTTCTCAGAATAAAGTCGCCCATAAACACCCTCTCTTTACTCAATGCCCCCTCAATCACTGCCTCAGAGTAGCTCCTTCTCCGGTTTGCATCTGTCTGGTTGTAGTCTTGTTCCCCTGTCTTCTGCTCTCCTGTCACAATCCCGTCCGTTCCATTCTTTCCTGACGTTGTTTCTCTATTTCCTGTCATCGATCCTCCAATTCCTTCCCCTCCGATCACCTTCCCTCCTCTCAGTCTCCGTTCCTCGGTCTTCTTGCCACTACTCTGCTCCTTCAGTCTCACAGTATTCCCAACTCTCTCCCTGTCGTCTCTCTCTCTCCATTCTACACGTCTCTTTGCTGATTCCCATCTCCATCCCCTTCACAATATCTACCAACCTAGCTACCTCCTTCTCCAGACATTCCACCTACCAAAACCCCAGGCACTGAAAGGTGAATCCCTCTTCCTTGGTCTCTGCCCATGACTTCCCACAGCCGGATAGGGCAAAATCCACCCAACTGTGGCAGTCGTCGCACACCAAATGTCTCTTTGCCTTGACTTGCCGCTTGCAAGGCGCCATAGCAGCATTTATTTAATAATAATAATAATAAATAGTTTAGTCAACTGTGTTTACACTATTCACTGTCTATGTAGTCTTTAAGAAAACTGTTTACTGTCCACAAATGTTGCACTTTACATAATTGCTTGGTGTTATACAATAATTTATTCAGACACATGAATCAGAGATATTGAGCTTCATGTCATTGTGTGAGCACTCACGCTATACTAATACCTTCAGATTAACGTGGACTTCTCAGGGGCGTGATCCGTTTCGTTAGAGTGCTCTTGAGTGGCAATAGTACGGCTTTGTGAGACTCGCCGTCTCGGTGATATATTCATGTCGGTCTCATAGTGTGCGAAAACCGCAACCGATTAGTGTGGCATAATGACGTGGTTGAGATTTCTCTGCTCGGTCAGGACAGCGTTATCACAATGATCACCAGCGGTGATCTAGTCTCAAATATCATAAGCGGTTTACTGGAGTGGAGCCACAAATCTTAAACTGGGCCGATATCAGGACACATGGCGAATGGCGATCGAATATGATTGCGTCGGTTATATGTGCAGAGTTATGTGTTTGCTGGTTCTGTGTCTACCCTCACGCTGCTTTGTCTTTCAATGTCTCCCTCCAGCCCAAACAGGTGTTCCCTGTGTCCTTGCTGGGTCCATGGCGGCGGCGGCGGCGGCGGCGGCGGCGGCGGCGGCGGCGGCAGTGATAGTAGTGGTGGTGGTGGTGGCCTGTAGTCATAACATCTGTTACGTCGCTGATATCTCCTTGCAATCTCTCCAGCCAGTCCGAGTTCACCATCTGTCCAAGATTCCATGTCGTCAACACATCCCACGCTGCACCTCTTCGATATTGTTAGTGTTGTTCTCCTTCCATGCTAGGCTGTGATATTCCAAACATGCCAATTTTCTTTTCAAATGGTCGTACTAATCCCTCACTTTACATTTTACCCATATGTAATTATCTACGTCCGTCGTATTATCAACATTCTGCGCCAGATAACACCCACACTTCGAGTGCTTGCGTACGTTTGATCACGAGTAGGCTTACATATGATCACGAGTACCTAACACACGGCGAATTACGTGCAAGTTTAGTTTTTGGGCAGTGGTTCTATGTTGAAGAATTGGGCGGATGTGAATGTCTTTGTGTTTTTAAAATTGTGTGGCTTTCCCGTGGTGCTAGCGACATCACACCTTCGGTAACAACTTGTGAAACACGCGAGTTATTTAGTAGGCCAAACGCAGTTAACATCAGTCAGTGGTACCATTTTAAAATTCAGTCTTTGACCCCTGTAGACAAAGAGGTTTGTTCAGTTCAATGTGACCTTCTGTGGAAAACGGGGCGCCTAATTTTAACGAATTTCTCAAAATATCAGCTTATATTCTGTGCAATGACAAATAATGTCGTTCTGTAAATTAAAATGAGTCAAAGAAACACTACATGGTCTCTCCTCTCTCTCTCTCCTCTCCCTCTCTCTCTCTCTCTCTCTCTCTCTCTCTCTCTCTCTCTCTCTCCTCTCTCTCTCTCTCTCTCTCTCTCTCTCTCTCTCTCTCTCTCTCTCTCTCTCTCTCTCTCTCTCTCTCTCTCTCTCTCTCTCTCTCTCTCTCTCTCTCTCTCTCTCTCTCTCTCTCTCTCTCTCTCTCTCTCTCTCTCTCTCTCTCTCTCTCCTCTCTCTCTCTCTCCTCTCTCTCTCTCTCTCTCTCTCTCTCTCTCTCTCTCTCTCTCTCTCTCTCTCTCTCTCTCTCTCTCTCTCTCTCTCTCTCTCTCTCTCTCTCTCTCTCTCTCTCTCTCTCTTCTCTCTCTCTCTCTCTCTCTCTCTCTCTCTCTCTCTCTCTCTCTCTCTCTCTCTCTCTCTCTCTCTCTCTCTCTCTCTCTCTCTCCCCCTATACATATACATATACATATATATATATATATATATATATATATATATATATATATAGCCCTCCCTTTCCCTTGAAATTCAGATCTTGGTTGATGTGACATTCCCTTCTCGTGATTATCGTGGTCTCAAAACGTATCCTACTCGTGCCTAAATTGTTTTGTTTATCCGTGCAGCGCAAGTATCCAGGTGTTGTACTTGGGGTCACCCCTACCGGCCGCCCGCACTTTAAGACTGATTACTTTACACGTTATCACAACCTGTATTAGCAAAGATCATGTAGATCCGTGTGCAAATATCTGCACTCTTACGTGTGATTGTGTGTTTTCTCTAGTACGCAACGAGACATCGAATGAATTAATTAACAGAGGTCAAGAATAAATTTACTGACAAAACAACATTTGCTGACTGCGTTGAGGTTTTAAATTTTAAAGTTCCTGGAATCAACATAGGTCAAGTGAGTATGTTAGTGGCACGTGCCACTATTTATCTGAACTGAACCTATTTTATGTAAAATAATGTGCAATTTTTATACTACGTTAAACGTATTAAAACATTAAATTCAATAAATTAACAGACCTTTAAAATGGCATATAATCCTGGTGTTGATTTCAAAAAGGGCCTTAAAACTGGAATTGACTGCACCCCCCCCCCTGCCAGCATAGGTTTCTTGATATTTTCTTTTTAATTGACCTATAAACTAATACTTTCCAAACATTAACCAAAACAAAATTAAGGTGTCCGTTCTATGAGAAAAACGACATTTATCACGAGTGGTTGGCAAACATTTTCAGAAATAGCTAAAATCACAAAAGATGCCATAAATAAAATAATTTTAGTTGAATCTCATTATAAATTCACAGGTAGATACATAAGTGAATGTACAACAGCACTGCAACACCAAAATGTTTAAATTGCAATCATTAATATAAGTAATATTAATGTAAGTAGGCATGTTGACAAATCGCAAATAGTTTGATAATATTGATAACAAATTTAAAGTATATCATAATTTAAAGGTTCTCTATTGAAGTTCAACAACTGACAAACAGTTCCATCGACCACCATAGACCATGTCACTCCATACATTTGCAGCTGACTCATTGAAGTACTGCCTGTGGAGCTGGTGGATTGTCCGTCCAACGTACCAAAATGTCTCCGTCAACAGTCCACCCATTGCCCATGAGGGGTTGGCACTGGTGGTCGTGCCGTCAAGCAGTGTCACCAAATGGCTGCCTGATAATTAGCACGCTTGATGTGTTGGTCACATGCTTCCTTGCATGGTGGCAACTTTGCTGGATCGGTTGTCCTCGACCCAAACATGGTATGTCGCAATCTGTTCACATCATACTCTGGTAATTGCCCATACAGGGCGCACACTGCCGCTTCACCTTCCTGCAACAGTTCCTTATCGGCGACAAAGGACTTGCCAAGTTTGGCCATGGTACTTCTGAAGGAACGGGGCTCACATAGAATTTATAGCCTTTTGCTTTACCGTGACCAACAAATGCGCTGGTTGAGTCACAACCACTAAATCCGTGATAGCCAATCAGGGCATGTCCGGTCCGATGGTAGACCCAATTTGAGTGATATTTATGTTTCTCTTCTGCTGTTGTGTCCCAGTGTTAATAGCATTGTAGCTGGAACTGAATGACTAATTCCAACTGCTATTACGGCTACATCGCTATCAGGTGACCTGAGAATCACTGTTTTAGAACCACGTTGAGCCGCATGAGAGGCGTGAAGAAGAAGGCGGCTATCTACTTCTTCATGGTTACAGCTAAGCTCAGTGGTCACATGATTTATGTCAGTCATCGCTATCGGTAAACTTTATGAGTTACAAAAGACACGATTATTTCGAAAAGTGACATTGGCGTTTAATGCAGAAAATGTCGCAACCACACCGGCCTATTACTCGGGGGGGGGGGGGGGAGAAAACAATATGTCTACTCTCCAATTGCACACACCTTTCACAGTTAACAAAAACTACATATTAATCGTTTCATAAAATTTACATTTCCACTCTCCATTGACGCTCGCCATAAAAACAAACATTCACGCTCACATTTAATGGGGGGCAGAACCATATGTCTGCCCCCCCAGACAAATTCCAGGGGCAGCTCTCCCTGCCCCCCCCCCGTTCCCGCGTCTATGCGTCACGGTTGGCCTACTTTCGCTGTTTTTTTGTTCTGTTGATCAAGTTACGGGTGACTCGATATAATTATAAGTGTACGCAACGCCTCGTGAAATTGGATAAGGAACGTGATAAATAGACCACCACCCAAAAAATCAATGCACTTTGTAAAACGTTGTATGCCACAATTATACTGTTATAAACAGAGTAGACACCATGCCGAACCAATGTTGCAGTACCTACTCCAGTTGATGGAACTCGTTTTTTGGTGCAAATAGTCCCGACACGTAAAACAATGACAGCCATAAAAATTACCAACTTTCTAAACTGATGCTAATTAAATACTCGTTCGTTCAAGTGTTGTTATATTAAAAGGTGTGTTGCAATGCTAACACTTTAAATACTCGTTCGTTCAAGTGTTGTTATATAAAAAGGTGTGTTGCAATGCTAACACTTTAAATACGGTAGTTCAATCAACAGGTAAGACATATTGCAATGTCTACGGTAGATCAATAATCAATTAGGTTATATAAAATACTGTCCGGATCCTATCCGAGGGGCCTCGTCCTGATGTCGCCAGTCAATTAACCAACGATTAGGACGTGATGTTGTACCGTTCACGTCTCTATGTAGGGCTTACTGGATGTGGAGAAGTATTCCTTGAAATAGTCATCGTTCAGTATTCATTAAAACAAGTTCAGCGGTGGTCGTCGATCTTTTGAATAGTTCACTCGTTACGTATTTTAGCATAAAATTACTACACATTAAAGATACAGTTGAATACAACATGACACATCGGACAGTTACCCCGGGTAGTGGGGGGTAGTTTGTACGAGCTGACTGCTTTGAGACGCAGCGGC
>OZ023205.1:11809305-11991661 GCA_963995525.1 Escarpia spicata | reverse complement strand
GGTCATACTCTTCTTACAAGATCCAAATAAAGTCTGCATATATTTACCACCCCTGTTGAGCTACGGTTGGGTATAAGATGCAAACCTAAGACTTTTCCAAGAATTGAGCGGCTGCTCAAACTGCTCGCCACTTGGCGTCTAGACGTTGGTTCACCGTCGCTTAATATCCTTCGAAAGGAACTGAGCGGTAGTGCATGGCGGTCAAATTGGCAGAGACACAAACGACATAATCTGTCTCTCTGTTGACACCTGATAGCATGCGGCTGAGCACGTCGCATCTCCATTGTCACTGTTGTCAACGCACGGTCTACCTGGCACACGACCAGCGCGTTAATCACCGGCAACTTCTCATTTTGTTTCCCTTTTTCCATTCTTCCTATTTCCACCAATGCAGAATGTTTTATAAGAGATATTTGGCAAACATGGTCTATAGAAGAAATTTGGCAGACATGGTCTATAGGAGATATTTGGTAGACATGGTCTATAGGAGATATTTGGCAGACATGGTCTATTGGAGATATTTGGCAGACATGGTCTATAGAAGTAATTTGGCAGACATGGTCTATAGGAGATATTTGGCAGACATGGTCTGTAGGAGATATTTGGCAGACATGGTCTGTAGGAGATATTTGGCAGACATGGTCTATAGGAGATATTTGGCAGACATGGTCTATAGGAGATATTTGACAGACATGGTCTACAGGAGATATTTGACAGACATGGTATATAGGAGATATTTGGCAGACATGGTCTGTAGGATATATTTGGCAGACATGGTCTGTAGGAGATATTTGGCAGACATGGTCTATATGAGATATTTGACAGACATGGTCTATAGGAGATATTTGGCAGACATGGTCTGTAGGAGATATTTGGCAGACATGGTCTATAGGAGATATTTGGCAGACATGGTCTGTAGGAGATATTTGGCAGACATGGTCTGTAGGAGATATTTGGCAGACATGGTCTATAGGTGACGGAAGACCCGAGTGGAGCGGTATACGGGACTCGGGGACCGAAAACTACAGGAAAATACAAGCTTGGACGAATGCGTGGAGAAAACCTAGAAGGGGGTGATGTCACATATCAGAAACTCACGGGAACTTGGTTTGTGTGTCACACCAGCCTACTTACACGGTCAAAGACCACCTCCTGGATGAGAAGAATTGCAGGAGAGAAAATAGAGTTTGGTGAGGAGACTGTTAAAGTGGGTTGAAACATGGGGCGAATGAAGCGGGACGGCTAACGAAGAGGGTTGGCGCTCTCTGAGCGGAGAGTGAAGGGGTACGGCTAACGAAGAGGGTTGGCGCTCTCTGAGTGGAGAGTGAAGGAGGACGGCTAACGAAGAGGGTTGGCGCTCTCTGGTTGGAGAGTGAAGGAAGGGGGGGCGGCTAACGGAGAGGGTTGGCGCTCTCTGAGTGGAGAGTGAAGGAGGACGGGTAATGAAGAAGGTTGGCGCTCTCTGAGTGGAGAGTGAAGGGGGATGGCTAACGGAGAGGGTTGACGCTCTCTGAGTGGAGAGTGAAGGGGGACGGCTAATGAAGAGGGTTGGCGCTCTCTGAGTAGAGAGTGAAGGAGGACGGCTAACGAAGAGGGTTGGCGCTCTCTGAGTAGAGAGTGAAGGGGGACGGCTAACGGAGAGGGTTGGCGCTCTCTGAGTGGAGAGTGAAGGGGGACGGCTAACGGAGATGATTGGCGCTCTCTGAGTGGAGAGTGAAGGGGGACGGCTAACGGAGAGGGTTGGCACTCTCTGAGTGGAGAGTGAAGGGGGCGGCTAACGAAGAGGGTTGGCGCTCTCTGAGTGGCGAGTGAAGGGGGACGGCTAACAAAGAGGGTTGGCGCTCTCTGAGTGGAGAGTGAAGGGGGGCAGCTAACGGAGAGGGTTGGCGCTCTCCGAGTGGAGAGTGAAGGGGGCGGCTAACGAAGAGGGTTGGTGCTCTCTGAATGGCGAATGAAGGAGACGGCTAACAAAGAGGGTTGGCGCTCTCTGAGTGGAGAGTGAAGGGGGACGGCTAACGGAGAGGGTTGGCGCTCTCTGAGTGGAGAGTGGAGGGGGACGGCTAACGGAGAGGGTTGGCGCTCTCTGAGTGGAGAGTGAAGGGGACGGCTAACGAAGAGGGTTGGCGCACTCTGAGTGGAGAGTGAAGGAGGACGGCTAATGAAGAAGGTTGGCGCTCTCTGAGTGGAGAGTGAAGGGGGACGGCTAACAAAGAGGGTTGGCGCTCTCTGAGTGGAGAGTGAAGGGGGACGGCCAACGAAGAGGGTTGACGCACTCTGAGTGGAGAGTGAAGGAGGACGGCTAATGAAGAAGGTTGGCGCTCTCTGAGTGGAGAGTGAAGGGGGACGGCTAACGGAGAGGGTTGGCGCTCTCTGAGTGGAAAGTGAAGGGGGACGGCTAACGAAGAGGGTTGGCGCTCTCTGAGTGGAGAGTGAAGGGGGACGGCTAACGAAGAGGGTTGACGCTCTCTGAGTGGAGAGTGAAGGAGGACGGGTAATGAAGAAGGTTGGCGCTCTTTGAGTGGAGAGTGAAGGGGGACGGCTAACGGAGAGGGTTGGCGCTCTCTGAGTGGAGAGTGAAGGGGGACGGCTAACGGAGAGGGTTGGCACTCTCTGAGTGGAGAGTGAAGGGGGCGGCTAACAAAGAGGGTTGGCGCTCTCTGAGTGGCGAGTGAAGGGGGACGGCTAACAAAGAGGGTTGGCGCTCTCTGAGTGGAGAGTGAAGGGGGGCAGCTAACGGAGAGGGTTGGCGCTCTCCGAGTGGAGAGTGAAGGGGGCGGCTAACGAAGAGGGTTGGTGCTCTCTGAATGGCGAATGAAGGAGACGGCTAACAAAGAGGGTTGGCGCTCTCTGAGTGGAGAGTGAAGGGGGACGGCTAACGGAGAGGGTTGGCGCTCTCTGAGTGGAGAGTGGAGGGGGACGGCTAACGGAGAGGGTTGGCGCTCTCTGAGTGGATAGTGAAGGGGACGGCTAACGAAGAGGGTTGGCGCACTCTGAGTGGAGAGTGAAGGAGGACGGCTAATGAAGAAGGTTGGCGCTCTCTGAGTGGAGAGTGAAGGGGACGGCTAACAAAGAGGGTTGGCGCTCTCTGAGTGGAGAGTGAAGGGGGACGGCCAACGAAGAGGGTTGACGCACTCTGAGTGGAGAGTGAAGGAGGACGGCTAATGAAGAAGGTTGGCGCTCTCTGAGTGGAGAGTGAAGGGGGACGGCTAACGGAGAGGGTTGGCGCTCTCTGAGTGGAAAGTGAAGGGGGACGGCTAACGAAGAGGGTTGGCGCTCTCTGAGTGGAGAGTGAAGGGGGACGGCTAACGAAGAGGGTTGACGCTCTCTGAGTGGAGAGTGAAGGAGGACGGGTAATGAAGAAGGTTGGCGCTCTTTGAGTGGAGAGTGAAGGGGGACGGCTAACGGAGAGGGTTGGCGCTCTCTGAGTGGAGAGTGAAGGGGGACGGCTAACGGAGAGGGTTGGCACTCTCTGAGTGGAGAGTGAAGGGGGCGGCTAACAAAGAGGGTTGGCGCTCTCTGAGTGGCGAGTGAAGGGGGACGGCTAACAAAGAGGGTTGGCGCTCTCTGAGTGGAGAGTGAAGGGGGGCAGCTAACGGAGAGGGTTGGCGCTCTCCGAGTGGAGAGTGAAGGGGGCGGCTAACGAAGAGGGTTGGTGCTCTCTGAATGGCGAATGAAGGAGACGGCTAACAAAGAGGGTTGGCGCTCTCTGAGTGGAGAGTGAAGGGGGACGGCTAACGGAGAGGGTTGGCGCTCTCTGAGTGGAGAGTGGAGGGGGACGGCTAACGGAGAGGGTTGGCGCTCTCTGAGTGGAGGGGACGGCTAACGAAGAGGGTTGGCGCACTCTGAGTGGAGAGTGAAGGAGGACGGCTAATGAAGAAGGTTGGCGCTCTCTGAGTGGAGAGTGAAGGGGGACGGCTAACAAAGAGGGTTGGCGCTCTCTGAGTGGAGAGTGAAGGGGGACGGCCAACGAAGAGGGTTGACGCACTCTGAGTGGAGAGTGAAGGAGGACGGCTAATGAAGAAGGTTGGCGCTCTCTGAGTGGAGAGTGAAGGGGGACGGCTAACGGAGAGGGTTGGCGCTCTCTGAGTGGAAAGTGAAGGGGGACGGCTAACGAAGAGGGTTGGCGCTCTCTGAGTGGAGAGTGAAGGGGGACGGCTAACGAAGAGGGTTGACGCTCTCTGAGTGGAGAGTGAAGGAGGACGGGTAATGAAGAAGGTTGGCGCTCTTTGAGTGGAGAGTGAAGGGGGACGGCTAACGGAGAGGGTTGGCGCTCTCTGAGTGGAGAGTGAAGGGGGACGGCTAACGAAGAGGATTGGCGATCTCTGAGTGGAGAGTGGAGGGGGACGGCTAACGGAGAGGGTTGGCGCTCTCTGAGTGGAGAGTGAAGGGGGACGGCTAACGGAGAGGGTTGGCGCTCTCTGAGTGGAGGGGGACGGCTAACGGAGAGGGTTGGCGCTCTCTGAGTGGAGAGTGAAGGGGACGGCTAACGAAGAGGGTTGGCGCACTCTGAGTGGAGAGTGAAGGAGGACGGCTAATGAAGAAGGTTGGCGCTCTCTGAGTGGAGAGTGAAGGAGGACGGCTAACGGAGAGGGTTGGCGCTCTCTGAGTGGAGAGTGAAGGGGGCGGCTAACGAAGAGGGTTGGCGCTCTCTGAGTGGCGAGTGAAGGGGGACGGCTAACAAAGAGGGTTGGCGCTCTCTGAGTGGAGAGTGAAGGGGGGCAGCTAACGGAAAGGGTTGGCGCTCTCTAAGTGGAGAGTGAAGGGGGCAGCTAACGAAGAGAGTTGGTGCTCTCTGATTGGCGAGTGAAGGGGGCGGCTAACGAAGAGGGTTGTTGCTCTCTGAGTGGCGAGTGAAGGGGGGTGGCTAACAAAGAGGGTTGGCGCTCTCTGAGTGGAGAGTGAAGGGGGACGGCTAACGGAGAGGGTTGGTGCTCTTTGAGTGGAGAGTGAAGGAGGACGGCTAACGGAGAGGGTTGGCGCTCTCTGAGTGGACAGTGCGAAGAAGAAGACTGAGACTGGTGTGTGAGGAATGTGTGAAGAGAGATTAGGCGAGATTGAGAGTGGAAGGGAGAACGAGAGCGATATATTTAGGGGAAGTGGGCGAGACGAGATCAACAACGTATTTACAGAGATGATGCAAATCTATGTTTGTTAGAAGACGGCGGCACAAAAGAAACACAACGCATCATTACCATCATTATCTGTCAAATTGGTCATTGCAACGCGTTGGTGTTGTCAGAAAGTCAAGCGCAGATTTTCGACACGCAACAAGATAAAGCGCAAATATAATTCGTTCTTGGGTACTCCCGAATCAGAACAGCAAATCGAATTTGGTGGTGCCGCAGGTGACTTGTTGGAGCTACAGGTGACTTAGGGGTGCTGTAGGTGACTTGGTGGTGCCGTAGGTGACTTAGTGGTGCCGTAGGTGACTTAGTAGTGGTGCCATATGTGGTGCATTGGTAGTGCCGTAGGCCTATTGGTGGTACGGTAGATGCCTTCTTGCGGTAGGTGCATTTGTGATACCAAGTTTGGCTCGGTGGTGCCGTATGTCTCGTCCAGATAGTAGCCCCGCAATATCGGAACCGTGTCTACGAAAGGAACATTGCCGTGACAAGGTTTATAAACGACTCGGTGTGAAACATCTGCTTGTTTGGTAAATCAATAACTTTCCTTTTCACGATGTGCGTGTGTTTGGAGACGATATTCCAACGTTTGTTTATCGAAATACACCATACAATACAAGTTCACGTTTTATTGCAACTACTACTCTGATTCGTACAGCATTTATAGTGTGTAGTTCACCCATTGATGGACAATTATATTAAATTGTTTACTCTTTGATAATTTGCTTCATAGCGTTTGGAGGCAGGTTGTAACACGAACGTAAGTTGAAGTGGGACAAGGATATGCGTTAAAACATGGTATTTCTAAACGAATTAACGAAATTATTAAAAAAAGACACCACAGAAACAACGGAAATGTTCGGGAGCAAACTGCACAGAATATCGTAGACAGAATAGAATTGAACTGAGACATTCTTAGAACAACAAGGACTAGAGGAAGATCCGTGCAAAGCCGAGGAAGAACAAGTAGGTGTATAGGCTAGAACAGGGAGATAACATTAGAACATTTTCTGACAACGAGAGAGAAAAGAGAGGAGAAAAGTAGTAAACCAATAATACAATCTTCGATCGTCTCTCAGCCTGGCTAGAAAGGAGTGCATCAGAAATGTTGCAAGACATCCACGACCCCAGAAAGGGAGAATCATCATACTGTCATTGTCGCCCACATCTGCAGCAGAGGCGACAATAACAATGACAATGAGTTTTATTTACCTACGACCCCTTGTGGAGTATAAGATACTTTTCTCTCTACGGTACATTTTAATAGAAAATAAAATTTTATTGTATTCTTAAGAACATCTAGACTTATATTGTATAAATCATATTTACAGTATGTAAAACATAAACAACACACAATGCATAAAACATTCAGTGACCTTACTGTATTAAGTATTTTCAATAATTTTATAATAAGCAGTGCAAACCAGATTAATGTAAAATAATGTAACATAAAATAAACCATGCGTTATAGTATTTATACATATATTGCACAATTTGAACTCATTTACATGCAATTATATGAATTAACTATAAGCAACATGTTTCGTCTAGTCTGTGCAATTCACAGCTTTGACAGGAAATTTGTTAGCTAGACAAACTTTGACATGATTACATTAATAAATCTGGAAAGATCTGTTAACTGTTTCACATTATGTACAATAAACAACTGGTTAATTTTCAAAGTATTAGGTCTCATTCTAAAGAATTTCTTTATGTATTTTGATCTTTCTTCTACTGGTGATGGACATACAAGTGCATGGTGACAATTGACGATGACGATAATACAAACAATATTGTGCTGTTAAGGACAAGTTCGCACACTACTTAAAGAGCTGGGAAAATTAATCGAATCTACACCCAAAACGATGCATGCCAGTGAATTACGCGATCAATGTCTCAAACCAAACAAGCTATGGCCGATTCTAGAAATAAAAAAGCAACACATCGCCCTGAATCAGATTTTATTGATTTCACAATAAAAACGACCAGACTTTGTAACAGAACTGGGTCAACGTGACATGATATTCGATGATCTGAACACACTGATTTGCCCCCACGCCTACGGCTCGCCAGCGTCAGGCACTCCGGCTATTCTCCAACGACCCTTGGATTGGTCAAATCCGTTTTTCATAGTTTCAGGCAATCACGCGGCACAAACCACATAATGTGCTGCTATTTTAATCGATTTCTTAATGATTCACTGGACCTGAATAACCCGTTACTCGCTGATCGATGGTTATATAAAACACATTCTTTGTGGACATGGTTCTTTATCTAGAGTAAATATCTTGAAAGTGCGATTGCTGATATAAGTTCGTTTTGTTCGCCGGAGAACAGTCCCGCCAACAATGATAGTAACAACTCGTTAAACGATTTCTTTAGACGAAGTTTTATAACACATACACATATTAACCCATTTGCACTTGAGCTATTTCTGATCCGCGCAGTGTTGAATTAGATTCGACCAAATGTCAGAGCGTTAACGTTTTTCAGGTGGACCTCTACAATTATTAATTTTATTGGTATTATAAGACCATTATTCGTTATTTTGAGGGACACTTCGTTCTCTACATATGCCGTTGAATTACGTAATTATGTTGATCATGCTGTGTTTGCTACACACAGTGCAGCAGGACGTCAAACATGCCAACCTCAAAAAATCGAGGAGAATTTCAGGGTCACTAAAAACCTCCAACAGCACCCCCTCGTTGCTTGAGACTTTCAACTGCACCCCTTTGAGGCTCACCAGAACACCCAATTGCAATCCACCAACTGCACGCATTTGAGGCTTACCAAAAACTTACCTCTGCACCCCCTTTGAACATGCAACTGTACCCATTGAGGCTCATCACACAAAAAAAAATTCAAGTAAAATCACACTTTCTTCTTTTTAGGGCGGACAAATCTGGGAGGCTCGCGGAAATTCCGGGAGAGTTGGCAATTATATAATGTCATTGTCGAGGCCTGAACTAATTCATTACGTCATTAAAGCTTAGTTTCGACAGATTTAGGCGTAACAGAAGTTATATTACTATTATTAGGCTTTCATTGTAACAAATATAACCTTCATTAAAGACGTCAAGGAACACGTTGAGACTTGGCCAAACTATCCTGTATATAAGATATTATTAAGACTACTGCGTTTACTCCGCACTGGCATGCTTTTTCAGCGTCACCGGCTACCAAGCCGTTTCGATTGCCACTTTGTTGAACAAACCCATGTTTTCCTAGGAATCAAGTCACTATATCTCGTTTCCAGATCCACTCATATTCAATATCCGGAAAACTTCCACAGTCCCAAATCCAACAGAACAAATATCCCCCACGAAAAAATCTTTGAATGTGAAAAAAGGAAAAAACCTCACACTACATTTTTTCTCATATTTTTTTATTTATTTTTTATTTCGATTAAAATAGCACTTCATGGCGCAGCAACAAACCCAGGCTAAACAAATATAACAATGTCAGTTGCTTGCCAACAACGGACAACAGTGTGAACAACTATTGTATACTTTTAATATTCAACTGATCAAAATTATACATTGTTGATCTATAATAATAAATCAGTAGATATATTAATTTTACACACTGCAAAATGTGTTGTTTAACGTCAACCAACGGATAGGAGCTAGAATGTTTATATGTTCGTACCATAATATACCAGCCTATATGAAGATTAGGCGAATGATAATCAATATTCATAAATAAACGTGTGGTCCGCTGACCTAGCCCATCTCCCTTATTTTGCCCTCCAATCGAAAAGGTGGCTAGCCCCTGAAATACACACACGTGGATTAAGCCTAAGGCTTATTACCTCTAAAGGTGTTTTCTAGGTTTACATGCATTTGTGCAAGGTAATGGTGTCTCATGAGCTTATCAGTATTTTCTTGTCTCTGTTGAGATTGCAGCTTTTCTTATTTTTATTTTTATGTAAAACTTTATACAGAAAGACATCAAACAGAGAAAACTCGCCTAAATACACGCAATTAAATCACCGTGGCGCCTACTGCCGATCATAATTGTGATCAACAACAGATTCACAAACCGCAAACCTATGACAAATGTGAAAAATTAGCATATGGTAGTGACATCTAGCGACCATTGTAAATATATAATTTGGTGTGACGGCACGTTCGGTACAATGACAATATTTGTGTTGCTGTTGATAGCTGGTGTAAACAGAAGTAAGTTCCACGTAAACATGTGACAGTCATTAATAGTAATATGACATGTTTCTCGAAAGAAATTTACAGTTGTTTAATTCATACTGTCTATTCCTTATTTTGTAGTATAATTTTCTTATTACTAAAATACATAATATTTGAAGATATATTGCTCGCCATATTGTGAATAATAAACATTTTACTAGCGGTACTACAATTAACGATTCAATTGGAGTCCGTTCCATATTATAACAGAGAGTAAAGCTCTATTGTCTGTGTATATGTAGTTCTATTTATCCGAGCATATCGCGGTCAGTTGCGCATGTGTGAGACTGAAATTGAGTACGTGTGTTAGTGGGACCACCACGATGGTTTGTAGATTTAGAGTTCTAAAATTTCACCCTGGGAACCTTGGTGGGACGGAGATCTTAGGCGTAAACGGAACGTCGACATTCAGTTGCGGCTGGCAGCATGAACGCATGCTCTTTTCTAGCAGAGTTGCCAAGCAACAAACGCCAACATTATATAGGCTGTTACAACCGATTCTGTAATAATCGACTGATAATGTAATAAGTGCCCGATACTGTAATAAAATCAACCGATAATGTAATAAGTGCCCGATACTGTAATACAATCAACCGATAATGTAATAAACCTCCTGTCTGATACTGTAATCATTTTTGACTGATAATGTAATTATTACATTAGTATGCGCAGATGATTTATAATGATCGCTCCTAGCGATCATCCTATGTACTAATATGTCGCTTGTTTACCCAGATCAGAGACGACGAACTGTGAAAAATATATGTGGCATGATGGCAGCCATAAAGCTGTAAACACATACGAGACTCAGATGTTTGAATAGGTCATGTCCGTTCCATGCAGTTATTATATAGTTCAATGAAGCGTGCGCTGGGCCGGTCAATACAGCATTCTAAAAAAAAAAAATATGTAAAAACATAATTAAAGTGTTAAAAAATTGTATCCGTAAGAAAACTCAAAATCCGTGAGCATTTGTCTACACGCCCGTGAGCCTGTCAAATCTTTAAAAACCCGTGAGACTCATGGCTAACCCGTGAGGATTGGCATTATTTCATTGTAAAAATGTGCTCCTGCCCGATAATGTAATAATTTTGACCGATATCGTAATAATACAGAAATTTAATGTGGACTTAATCGATTTCGTTGATTTCTTGGACTTAATCCATTTCGTCCATTTCGTAATTCTGCAGATGACTTTATAATCAGAACATGCGCAGTCGCCCTTCACATCGACGCGAAAATAGTCACAATACCTGAAATAAACACATTGTGGCAACAATTGCAAACTGACTTGTCTAGCAGCTCCACCAACTCTCTGACTCCTTGCATGTCTACAATGATACGTCTATTATGTTTGATGATTATCTTGACCGTAATTATGATAAATTAAAGAGTAACAATTTCCACTCAGATAGAAACAATACGTTTTATTTCGTAGTATTCTTCCAACGTAAATTGTTGATGACTATACTAACCTGAGGTATGTTCTGATATATTGTAAGCCTGATTGCCAGAATTACGGACATTACAAATGCAGATCACATAATTGCGTCAAGAGACTAAACTGGCATTGCCATCATATTTGCAGATAAAATAAAGATAACACGGAGATCACATCATTACACAAACGACTATAATTATATTGTCATTATTCCCAGGTAAATTAACGATATGTGCATAACAAAATTAAGTTTAAAAACTAAGTAATGATAATTAAGATGCTGTTATTATTGGCATATTATGTATGAAAATAAATAAGGTCACAAAGTGACGAGATTACTATTGCACTAGTCGTGCGTCAAACGAGACAAAACAAAAACAAAGAAAACGACTTCGTGATCATGAACAACCCTTCTCTGCTCTCGTCCTCACTGTCAGCTAACTCTATTGCACCTTCTTCACGGCCGTCCCCGCTGTCAATCAACGCTCTTCCAGTGCCATCATGCTCATTGTCTTGTTCATCGTTACGGTCCTCACTAACCACACTGTCAAATATGGAGTTAACTCTCGCCACGCCCTCGTCAGAGCCCTCAACGCTGATATATTGTTCACCCCGTCCTTCTCCAAGGTGGGCGAGATACAGTGTAGGAATGTGCTCGTCATGTCTGCCAGTCGTGGAGATAACAGAAGTAGCAGCAGGTCGCAAAGACGACAGACCTATAAACTGCACATTGGAAATCACAGTGCACCTCTGAAGGGTGATATGGTCTCCGTAAGTACCGTCTTGGACCATCGTTTGGAGATGACATTAAATCCTGATTATCTAAGAAGTTAGTTAGCGATGAACCTTCCCTGAGGTGTGGATACTGCTCAATGTCCCTGACGATCTCTGCACATAAAGTGCGTCCAAATCTCTAAATCCCGACGCTGCTGAGCTGGTCGGCTATAATTACTTCGAACTGGCAATTTCTATTCGGTTCTGGGTTGTACCGTACCCTGAAGTCATGAAGATCAAGGCAGTTCTTTTCGCCCGTCAGACCCGTAGGTATGCACTGTCAGTCATGATGTCGTTGACGCATGGTTCAACGCCTCTTCTCTCGATATTTGGTTAAACTTGTAATATCGCTAACAGACTTCCATCCGAGTTCCTTCTGCCGAGTAATGGTGGATATGAACTGCACTTTATTGCGCGCAAGTTTGACATTTCGTCTGACAGTGTCACACTCTACACAGTAATGACGTTTGTCGACTTTAGATGTTGCGTCCTTCAGTCGCACCAAGACAAGTTCGCCGAGATTGTAGACAGAAGGAAGGTTCTTCCTACCCCCCCTCATTACCATTTGCTTTACGCGCGGAATTGAACATTTTCAATCGGAGTGTTTCTGTATTGTGCACGTCAGCGCGTCTGGTGCTCTAACTCGGCGTGCATAGCGTTCTTGAAGTAAATTTTTGGGTAAACATCCATGCAATGGACGAGTTACGACGTTGTTTGCTCTCCCGAAGTAAAGGTTGAATGGTGAATTACAGCCAAGTACCTCTTTAACGTCGATGTTCAGTATTTCACAAAGGCTCGGAAGCTGCTCAACCCAGTTGACACCTTCATTGTCCTGTCGTGTCAAGTCCTATTATAGTATTTTTCGTCTGAATGCACGATGGTATCTTTCAACCTTTCCCAGACTCTGTGGGTGATATGGGGAACTGGACATGACTCCGACTCTTAATTTCGTCATCAGTATTTCGACGGCCCCTCTGAATTCCCGACCTCGGCCATGTTGTAGAATACGAGGAAAACCATGTTCCGTGTAGATTGTTGTGAGATAATGGGCGATTTCCGTACTTCTTTTCGACGATAGTGGTCGCATCCACATATATCGGCTGAACACATCCATGGTTGTCAATATGTACCTGTAATGTCTGTCCCTGTAGTCTATTGCTTACCGCTGCAAGTCCATCAGATCTATTCGGTGCCTTATTTGCGTATCAGACGCTCTGTTCGGTTTTAGCACAACTCGGTTCCCAATTCGTGTCTTCTTCATGACACGTTCCTCACCAAGGTAAAGAACGCCATTGTTAACGGATAGACTGTCCCTATTTGCACCATTACCGCACGAGCGCAGTCCTTTGCGTTCGCGATCGCTGTGAGACGACGCCGTAGAACAAATTACGGTGCCGATGTTCAACGATGCTGACATTTATGAGCAGTGTTGATACTGCAAGAACAAAACGTGTATAATATTATATATTTATCGAAAATAGTTATCCGATTAATAATCTAATATATGTATTACGAGGATGTCTGTCCGTCTGTCTATCCCGTTGTTATCAATGGCCGGCCAAACCATCATGGGAATTGGGCCCATCTTTGGCACGGATGTCAGGTGTGATGCCGGGATGATCTTAGGCTTGGTCACCAACCCCAACCCCCAGCATGGGGATGGGTGATGGGGGGGGGGGGGGACTTTTAGACTCGTGAAATTGTTTGATCTGTGAAGAAAAAAATATTTGTATCGACCACCCCCCTAACCTTTTATTGACTAACCATGCATGTCAACTGACATCTCGAACAGTTTGTTTTATCGTTATTTTGTTTTTTTAACATGTATTAGAAATACCGTGAATAGCAGATGGTAATCGTTTTTCGTACTTCAAAAACGAACATTGTTTGCTTTTTCCTTTTTCGTTCACAATTTCAAAGCGAAAAAGGAAAACACGGTATATACCCGTACCTAGATGTCAGCATTTACACTGCATAGCGGTGACACGCAACCACACCCGTTAGGGCCATGCAAGCTCCTAAAAATCTGGCCCGTGCCCGGTCCACACCTAACAGTTAGAGAAAAGACACGGCTCCGCAACAGTAGTTCATGCCCGACCCGACAGCTTAATTTTAAGGCCTGGCCTGAGTATGATGTGATTAAAAAGTATTCATCAAAATATGACAAGCGAAATGGAGGAAGTGGACTAAGGAATGGATTTTAACCACGGACATATACAACGGAAATCTCTACAGAGTATGGGTAGTGAGGATCACAAGTTTTTAGTTTTAGTTCAATATATTTTCCTTTCTCAACATGTGCTAGAACCAACCAGGGTTGAGAATGTGTTAGACATAGTTTTGTCCTCACAGAATGAATTAGTTGACAATGTCAAGATATGTGAGCCACTGAGGAGTAGTGATCACAACCAAATACATTTTACCATCAAAGTAAAATAAAAAAGGAATAATAAAAAACAGTATAGGAGAAATTTCCACAAAGGAAGGTATAAGGACATGAGGAAATATTTAGCAAAGATAGACTGGAAAAACACACTGAAAAATAAGACAGCAACAGAATGCTGAAATATCTTAGAGTGAAATTAAGTGCACAGTCGATAAATTTGTACCATTAAAAAACAAGGGAAACGGTCCAAAAAGAAACACTTATCGAAAGAAGCCATTAGAAAAATTAAGTATAAACAAATGATGTGGAAGTCATATAGATGTACTGGAAATGATGAAGACTACAACATTTATAAAGAAGCACTTAACCAAGCTACAGCTGAAATTAGAAATTCAAAGAGAAGCTATGAACAACAATTAGCTAGTAATATAAAACATGACAGCAAGAGTTCTTACGCGTATGTTCGAAGCAAACAGAAAATTCAACATAAGGTCGGTCCTCTAAAAGATAGTGCTGGAAATATAATATCAGAGGGATTCTTAATGGCAGAAGACCTGAATGAGTACTTTAGTTCAGTGTTTACCAGGGAAGATATTAGTTCACTACCAGTACCAGAGGCTAAGTTCAAGGGGGCAGATTCATACTATTTAGGACAATTAATTGTAACTCCGGAAATGGTAGCTAAGAAAATAAGGGCTATGAAGGATAATAAATCACCTGGAGTGGATGGGATTCCGCCCAAACTACTATTGGAAATTGTAGAACAAATTAGCGTACTGCTTGCAACAGTTTTCAATTTGTCATTAGAAGAGGGAGTGGTTCCTTTAGAATGGAAAGAGGCAAACATTATACCGTTATTTAAAAAAGGTTCGAGAAACAAGTCAGAGAACTATAGACCAGTGAGTTTAACATCAGTGATTTGCAAATTATTAGAAAGACTAATTAAAGATCACATGGTGGATTTTCTTGTTAAACACAACTTGATAAACCCATCTCAACATGGGTTTTTTAAAGCGAGGTCATGCTTAACAAATATGTTATGTTTTTTGGAAGACATCACTAAGTGGGTAGATGAGGGATCACCAGTAGGTATCGTCTACTTAGATTTTCAAAAAGCTTTCGACAAAGATTACTGCTTAAACTAAAGGCCCATGGCATAGGACATAGTATAATAAACTGGATAGAAAAATGGCTGATTGTCAGAAGACAACGTGTAGTAGTTGATGGGGAGGCTTCAAACTGGAAATCGGTATTGAGTGGGGTACCACAAGGATCAGTAGTAGGACCTATATTATTGTTAATATATATCAACGATTTGGATGATGAAATAACAAGCAAGGTGTTGAAATTTGCAGATGATACAACAGTGTTTAGAAGGATTAAAAGTGATGGAGATAGACAGCATTTACAAGATGATCTTGACAGGTTGATCAAATGGTCTGAAAAGTGGCAAATGCTGTTCAATTTTGGGAAACGGGAAGGAAGAGGTAGAATATACAATGGTGGGTACTGTATTAAGTACTACTGTAAAAAAAAAGGACTTAGGGTTAACCATTAGTGCTGACATGAAGGTTTCAGAGCAGTGCGGCATTGCAGCTTCAAAAGGAAATCAAATCCTTGGATTGATTAGGCGAAATATAGCGTATAAGGAAAAAGAACTAATAATACCGCTGTACAAAACAATAGTGAGGCCTCATTTAGAATATTGTATACAAGCTTGGAGGCCATACCGCAAGAAGGACATAGATATGCTAGAAAGAGTACAGAGGAGAGCGACTAAAATGATACCAAAACTGAGGGATCTTAGTTATGAAATTCGCCTAAAAGAATGTGGTTTAACAACACTAGAGACCAGGAGATTGAGAGGAGATCAGATAGAAGTGTTTAAAATAATAAATGGTTATGAAAATATTTATAGAAATATTTTTTTCTCAGTTAATTAAGAAAGATAGGACTAGAGGACATGAAGTTACATTAGCAAAGGATCAGTGTAGATTAGATATAAGAAAGTTCTCATTTTCACAAATGACTGTAAATGAATGGAACAGATTATCTGCTGATTGTGTGGGTGCTAGTAGCGTGAATGTCTAAAAATAAAATCAACACATATCTCAAAAGGGCGGGATACACATAGATAAAAGGGTTGGACTCTCGATAAGCCAAAGGCTTCCTTGTCCACCTGCCACCATTCTCTGGGTGGCAATCTTGTTAAAGTCATAGAAATCAACGAAATCAACGAAATGGACTAAGTCCACATGGAATTTCTGTGTTATTATATTATCGGTCAAAAATGATTACATTACCAGTCAGAAGTTATTACTGTATCGGGCAGGAGGTTTATTACATTATTGGTTGATTACAATATTATTACAATATCGGGCACTTATTACATTATCAGTCGATTATTACAGTATCGGTTGTATCAATATAGGCTTTACATAGTAACATTGTAGTTACCCATGGGCATTGTATAATCTCTTTTATCTAGATGCGGCATTAACTAGAAAATATTAATAGGTGCATTTTGTTGTGCAACATCGGGGTAACTTTGCTAGTTTTTTATAAAAGTTTAATCCTTGCCAAAGCCTCGAGTCATTAAAAAGTAAAGTAAAGGTGCATTCTATATAGCGCAATATCCAGACCTCAGGAGAGTTCAAAACTCTACATTTTACTCCCTGGTAAACCTGTTCAGAGGAACACCATCTCTACATTTTTGGGAAGCATTGCCATGCTGCAATTAATGCGCGATGACTATTCGTACAGAAATTTCCATCACTGTCTATAGCCGGATATTCAGTCATACAGCTGAGTGGACTGGAGCAAAGAAAAGTGAAAAATGTTCCTTCCCAAGGTTCGACACCGCAGCACAGGAATTGAATCATAATCGTGAAAGGCTGGAGCCAAGTCACAGACCCAACAGTTACTTAACTCAAGTCTTAATTACAACACCTAACGACAAACACAAGTAGATGTGTGTAATATTTATTCAAACCTTTTTCCATACAACATTAGCAGACAACTGCGGGATATGAATGCTTTATTTAAAAATACCATATATATATATATCAAATACTCTGGAATATGACTTCCTAAAATATAGCATAAGCAAACTGTACGTGTTCGCACAGAACAAACTGTCCAGCAGTCCTGTTCAAATTAACAAGAGCAACAGTTCTAAATGCATTTATGCACATTCATATACATTGCAGTAGCAAATTTCAAGTGTCAAATATATATATATATATATACTGCACATTCCTAAATGTTATTCTAAAATGTTTCTACTGTAAAAATGTCTACTCACATTCACTGAAAATATGTCAACAAATTTGTTTTAACATTTGTCAATACCGGGTATCTGTAAAATTGACATTATGACCAAATGAGACCACACACTGCCGCCATCACTGCATGGCATATATATACATATATATGAGAGGTGTTTTAAGGCATTCTACACAGACAATTTTAATACAATAACCAGTTGAAAAGTCATTCACATAAACTTCAGTTTAGCAGAAATCTATTCTGCACTGCCCGTAAAAGATCTACCTCAAAAACACTGCTTCTGAGACCACGATGAAATATATGCTTCCATTAATGTTCTCACTACTCAGTAACCAGCATCCAAACAAACACCACTAGTTCATCTAAACTAACGCCATATTGAATCCTGATAAACAAACTACACATTCAACTGAGAACAGTTTTATGAAATCTGGTTTCAATTACCGTATTTGTCCTATTAAGCGATCATGTTCTAATAAGGATACACTCACACTGTTACCAACATCAGACTAGCTTAAAGGGACATGATCTGTTCATCTACCCGAAATTAGCAGGTGTAGTAATGTGTAACTGGAAGTCTGCTGTGTTGGGAATGAGAACATTAAAGGGTACTGCAGTTAACTCAACCCGACTAGGCCGTACAAAAGTTTGTTTTGATACTGGATGGTTTGTTTACTATTTTAACATGCCTTAAAATTGCAACCGTTGTTACAGGCTTATTAAACACAATTTGGCGGGCAGTATGCCTTCAACATAGTTAGTACAATGAAAAAATGGGCCTTTGGACTAATACGTCGATATGTGACCCGGCTGACCAAATGAGTGATAAGTCGAAAAAATTGTAACTTTGTTTTCTTACATTCTTGTAAAGGTTTGGTAGGGTGCTTTACACAGTTTCAAAAATTATGACTGCTACCAAAATTGGCGAAGTTATGGAGCACTGAACATGGTAAGGGTCAAAAAGTGAAAATGAAGAAAACGGCTGAAGTTTTATATTATATATGCAAATGGATTGCATGGAAATATTACATGCATGACATTCAAATGTGGCACACAGTATGTATGTTATGTTGCAATGATACACTGGAAGTACAAATGTGCTGCTACAAAGACTTATCAAGTTATGCCAGATTATGTGTTTATGTGTAAAACTAAGAGGACAGATTATTTGACAGCAAAAGGTAGACTAAAGAAAATTAAAAATGACGAAGCTAATGCAGAGGTAAGAGAATTGACTAGAGTGTATAAGACAAATACAAAAATGCTACCATAAACAATTACATGGAAACTTGCGCAACCTAAAACATAGCAAGCCTGCAGAATACTGGGATATACTTAATAAAGCAAGTAACAGCAGTGAAAAATGTGGAAATATTTCACTGGATAAGTATATGAACCACTTTGAAAAACTCGGTGAAAAACCTGAAAGTGAAACCGCAGCTAGCGAAATACCTTTTGATCCAAGAAAGATTTCCCAGTCAAACGAACACATAAACAGACCATTCACACAAAATGAGGTACTAATGCAAATCAAAAAACTCAAAAACAAAAAGGCATGTGGTATTGATAATGTTATAACTGAATACTTAAATAAACAGGGCCAGGCTGTGTCAGCCTTCTTCTCATGTGATGTAGAGGTACAGCAAGGCGAAAACTTGTCTCCTTTGTTATTTGCTATTTACATGAATTTTGAACACTGTTAGTCATAATTATAAGGGACTTGACATGGCAGCTGGTGAAATTTATAACAACCTTAGTGATGATGATGTAGACATTTTCTTGAAAGTGTATGTTCTACTATATGCTGTTGACACTAGAATGATTCAATCAAATACAGATTTCTTGTGTATAGCGGAACTATGTCAACTATTCTAATGGTTGACATTTGGTTGTTTCAGATGTCAACTATATTGTGAATGTGTAATTATTATGCTATATTGGTACAATTGATTCACATAGTTCCATGTCTACACAAGGCATGGCACGTGTAAACAGAACAGTAGAATGCATTTGATATCAATAAAGTGTAGGATATTTCACTGTATAGTTGTCCAGAATATTCATTTTCTATGTTTGTCACCTACAGGTGACAATACATCTTTAACCAATAGACACCACAGTCACACCATTTTATAATAATTAAATGAACATCAAAATAAACACAACTTGCAAAGATAGAAAATCAATAGTTTTGAAGATACAGTTTAAAAGCTGCAGGCAACTGAGTCTAACAGGGGTCAAGTGTGTCTGCTCTGCCTGTGACCAATTACAGATTAGTCAAGGTCTCAATGGAAAAATGGCACTAGGCTGCAGAGTGGAGTGAGAATGCCTGGCTGTTTCTGGCACGTTACACAAAATCTACTGTTGGGGGTGGTCTTAAGGGCCCTTCTTAAAACCACATCACTAGATATTGTAAAACTTTTGCACTTTGGGGGCCTCTTAGGTACCCTTAGAATGATTCAATCAAATACAGATTTCTTGTTTATAGTGGCAGCACCCTAAGATACATCTATGCAAAATTAGAAAAAAAGATGCTGAACAGTTTTTGAAAAAATAGCCAAAATGTGACAAATTACCAGCTTTTTGGGCCCTTGGGGGCCCTACGGGGTCCTTAGAATGATTCAAACAAATACAGATTTCTCGTGCATAGTGGCAGTACCCTAAGATACGTTTATGCAAAATGAGAAAAAAAATTCCTGAACAGTTTCTAAGATACGGCAGCTAACGGCGGACGGCGGATACAGAGTGATGGCAGATTGGAAGTTCTATCTGCATCTGCTCTAATGTTTATGTTTTGTGGTATAAATTATAGTGGGTCACTTCTGTGCATTGTATATGGCCACAGACTAACTGGCTCCAACATCCATATTAATGTTAGAATGCAAAGAGTGCATCTGTTTGTCTCTCACACTACTGCTATCTTCTCTCCAATGTATGTTCTAACTCTCTTCACTTTAAATTCATTTAACCACGAATGGCTGACCAAAATGAAAATGTTTACATCTGCAACTCGGGGCAACAGGGCACAACAAAAGGATGTGATTTTTGTATACGCGACATGTGGCATCACCAGGTGATTGATTGAATGGTGTAAGCTTAGAAAATATTGTTTAAATAATTGTCATATCTCAAATATTTTTAAGTGTACTATACACTTAATAATAACATCTGAACAGAGATTTCTAATGAGATATGTAAATATGGCACTAAATACATTCAAAATAGTCAAACAAGATATCTCTTATACAACTCCGTACAATGATATTTCAAGAAACTGCCTTTGGCAATCATGTCCTATTGACACACACGAGCTACAAGACATGTTACATCACTGATAGTGCACATGTGTCAACATTTATGGTGGACAGGTGTCAACACTGACACTGTACAGGTGTCAACACTTACAGTGCACGTGTCAATATTTATGGTGGACAGGTGTCAACACTGACACTGTACAGGTGTCAACACTTACAGTGCACATGTGTCTACACTTATGGTGGACAGATGTCAACACTGACACTGTACAGGTGTCAACACTTACAGTGCACATGTGTCAACATTTATGGTGGACAGATGTCAACACTGACACTGTACAGGTGTCAACACTTACAGTACACATGTGTCAACATTTATGGTGGACAGATGTCAACACTGACACTGTACAGGTGTCAACACTTACAGTGCACGTGTCAATATTTATGGTGGACAGGTGTCAACACTGACACTGTACAGGTGTCAACACTTACAGTGCACATGTGTCTACACTTATGGTGGACAGATGTCAACACTGACACTGTACAGGTGTCAACACTTACAGTGCACATGTGTCAACATTTATGGTGGACAGATGTCAACACTGACACTGTACAGGTGTCAACACTTACAGTGCACATGTGTCAACATTTATGGTGGACAGATGTCAACACTGACACTGTACAGGTGTCAACACTTACAGTGCACATGTGTCAACATTTATGGTGGACAGGTGTCAACACTAACACTGTACAGGTGTTGACACTTACAGTGCACATATGTCAACACTTACAGTGCACATGTGTCAACACTTACAGTGTACAGGTGTTATCACTGACAGTGCACAGGTATCAACCCTTACAGTGCACAGGTGTCATCACTGACAGTGCACAGGTGTCAACACTTACAGTGCATAGGTGTCAACACTTATAGTGGACAGGTGTCAACACTTACAGTGGACAGGTGTCAACACTTACAGTTTATAGATCAGTTTTACAGATTTTTTGAAACGTGGCAATATTTAGCTGTGCGCAGTCAGGTGCCCAGTCTTGTGTGCGGTCCACCCATTGTAGTCCTGGTTGCATGGAGACCACATTTGAGCATATGTTACTTGTCTTAAAGGTGTACGCTATCCAGGGTTGACACTTATGACAATGTTTAAGAGGAACACTGTACATGGCAGTGTCACTGACGTGACATCTGGCCTGCCTACGTCACTCTACGACAATCAATAGCCGATACTTTCCGCACCAGTGGGACGTCTAGTATTGTTTGTGTCATCTTTAAGAAATCCCCGAGTCAATCTGACGTCAGGTATTCAGACTCGATGTGATCTTTCATTTTGTGCACTAGTGTGACGTCTGGCATTGTTTGCACTAGTATGATATCTGGCACTGTTCGAGTCATAGTGACATCTGATGCTGAGGATGTATGACATTCGACAATGTCAAAGTCAGTGTGACATTCGATACTCTCACTGTGGCATCTGGCACCGTCTGAGCCAGTGTGACATCTGACGTTATATGAGACATCTGGCATTTACGTGTCCTATCAGGTGTGTGGCTCTGTCTGACACCACCACCTACCACACTGTCACCCTATATACTGGTCCCTCCAATGCTACAGTCATCCATCACTGAAAGATTCCCTGACGCATAATCCATGGCCTGCTGCTGCTCATATTCCTCGTTAAACTGAGCCACTGTCTCACTTATTTTGCCACTCAACCAGTCACCGAGCACAGGTGCCACCACTGAGATCTGTCCGACATCGCTGAAACCGACTGATGCGTCCCGAGGGCTGTCCGACAGATCCTCCATCTCGACTCCCTCGGACGAGAATCCGGAATCACTGCGGACAAGCGTGAACCTGTGATCGAACCAGTTCGGCTGACTGCTCACGTAGGCGGCCATCTTGTTTATGGAGTCGGCGAGCGGCTCGCCCCAGGTGAGTTGGTGATAGTGGCTGTAGTTTATCCCGCCCCCTATGAACTGCACGGAGTCGGGGTTGAATCGCTGGAGCCCGTGGAGGTGAAGCACGACATCCTCGATGTGCTTCATTAATTTGTACCGATGGCCGGGGTTGATGTCGCGCAGCACCTGCGTCTCGCTCGTGTACGGGAAGTACACCATGATCAGCTTGTCGTAGCTGCAGCTCAGCGTCTTGCCGAAGCGGTTCTTGATCGTCTCCATGGCGATGAGGAAGCCGTCGTCGTGCGGCGGCGAGTCGTCGGCGATGTTGCAGTAGCTCGCGTTTTCCTTGTGAGCCTCGTGCTGACGGTATGCACCCAGCGAGTTCACGATGATAATGCGCTCGGCATGCTCTATCTCCTGCCACAGCCACGTGACGTAGGAGTGGCGACGGATCTCATCCAGAGACCACTGGTCGAAGCGCACGTTGCAGCCACAGTTGGCATTGAGGAACTGTGCGAGATGGTGGACCACGGCAAGATGTAGGGGGTGGTCATTGGAATACACCAACAACACGCGGCACTTGCGAGAGATCTCTACGCCTTCAGGGGCTGATGCTACAAACAGGTAAGACATGTCTTTAGTTCCAGTGGGTGCCAACGGCAATAAATATATATATTTTTAGAGTCGAGCTGGTTAACATGTGTACAACACTAAAGATAACAATTAAATTAATGAGGAATCTTGCTATAAGGACTCGCCTGATGTTAGGAACATCTGCTTAAAAGAGGAACATCACTAAAATCCTTATTCAGGCCTGTATCATGTTACCAATCCTATGGATATAAGAAACGCTGGATAAAAGGACCAGTTTGACCAGTCCGACAGTGTTCCTTACTGTGAGGGTCCACTGGACTTGCAGTGCACTGATTCAATATGTGAAATTTACCAAAACTGTACAAACTTTGAACTACAACAACTGAAATTAGCTCGTGAAGCTGGATACTCACCAGATTCAAGCACAATAATCCATGACTGGAGTGAGTTTTGATCGAGATAAGCTGTGAGATGTCATCCTGTGTCTACTGTTTCAATCTATATCCTTCACTGATGCCACGTCAGTCAGCTGAGTACTGGTGATTACCTGTCTCACTGTGTCTATTACTTACTTATCAAGGTAACTCAACTTGTTACTTACCAGCTTTACTAGTACTAAAGTTGTTACTTATCAAGGTTACTAAAGTTGTTATTGACCAGTGTTACTAAAGATCTTACTACAGTGATAATTAAGTTGTTACAAGTCCTACTAAAGCTGTTACTTATTGTGGTTACTAAAGTTGTTAGTTACCAGCTTTATTAAAGTTGTTACATATCACGGTAACCTAAGTTGTTAGTTGAAGTTATAAATACTTGCCATTTTATTAAGAAAGTTGTTACTTACCCATGTTATTAAAGTTGTTACTTATCAGGTTATCAAAAGTTGTTAGTGACCAGTTACTAAAGATGTTACTAACCACTTACCAGATATGTTATTGTTGTTACTTATCAGTGTTACTAACAGTTTTAGTGTCGTTGCTACTAATGTCACTAAAGTTGTTAATCACCAGACTAAATTGAACATGTTACTTACCAAGCTTGCTATTAAACTTGTTACTTACCCGGCTTTGCAATGTTGTTTAAGTCGGCCACGTTACGTGTCACAGTAACTGGGGGTTTTTTCCAAGGGGGGCAGCTGCTACCATCAGATCCTGAAACAAAAATGGATTAAATTCTGAACACATGTAAACTGAATCCAGGCATGTTTAATCTCTATATGACATATTTCAGAGCAAAACGCGATAAACGCTGTTAAACATTTTTTGCCCAAACCAGGACAAAATGTTTGTTTAAGCACATGTCGAGCTAGGATACTATCTAATTTATACAAAAATGCAATAAATCCCTAGGAACACAAAAGAGCAATTGTTTTAAAAAGTGACATGCGTCATCTGCCTTTTTTAAATCAAAATGCAATACATCCATGTTCAGCCAATCAGCACCGCTGTGCCACACTTGCAGCTACGCGGAGCGACAGCGGACGCTGTATGAATATACGTTTCGATAACAAAATAATTTACAATCACATTTTAATTAAACTAATTGTCTTTACTCAACACAGGTGAGCCTCATATTTAAATTAAATATGATTAATATTTACAAGTTTAAGTTTGTTTGTATATAAAAGTGACATACAGTAATATTTATGTGACTATTTAAGTTTGCAACATTTTTGCCATCTGCGCAAAATCTTTTAGGTGCAGCAGAGAAAGTAGTCTACTTTGCAGCAGTTGAGATGAGTACGAATACATTTATTTCAGGCAAAAACACCCATATACAATTGGTACATATAAATAGGTATAAAAATACATAGCTTTTTTAAAAGTAGATAAGTTACATATATATAGGTATATACAAATTCAAATAAATAAGGTAATAAATTAAATAAAGTTAATAAAAAAAGCGTAAAACATGATACAAAATCACCGACATACGATGGAGATCATCATACCTGAGTAGCCCTTACGACGATACACCAAGACCAAGATGACCACGAGTAGAATGACACCCATCACTACACCAACAATAATGGCGGCCATCTTGTCTCCACTCTGGTTACCACTGCCTCCATTGGTTGTTTCCTGGCTGGACATCCTAGAGGTGACCACTGACTGGGCATGTGGGGTTGTAGGAATGGCAGGGTGGCTGGACATCCGAGAGGTGACCATTGACCGGGCATGTGGGGTTGTAGGACTGGCAGGGTGGCTAGGTGGGGTGTGGGATAACTGCGTTGTGTCTGATATCGCCTTGGTTGAGGTCACAAGACAAGGGATGCCTGGAACAAAGGACAAGACAATACATTGCACTCCACATAACTTAAACTTGGTTAAGTCTATTTTCGCTTAAGTCAACTCTTTTTTCTTGGTCCCGGCTGTCTTGTATCTCATATGGTATGAGATAATCCACATAAGTCAACTCTTAGTCCCGGCAGTCTTGTATCTCATATGGTATGAGATAATCCACATAAGTCAACTCTTGGTCTCGGCTGTCTTGTATCTCATATGGTATGAGATAATCCACATAAGTCAACTCTTGGTCCCGGCTGTCTTGTATCTCATATGGTATAAGATAATCCACATAAGTCAACTCTTGGTCCCGGCTGTCTTGTATCTCATATGGTATAAGATAATCCACATAAGTCAACTCTTGGTCCCGGCTGTCTTGTATCTCATATGGTATAAGATAATCCACATAAGTCAACTCTTGGTCCTGGCTGTCTTGTATCTCATATGGTATAAGATAATCCACATAAGTCAACTCTTGGTCCTGGCTGTCTTGTATCTCATATGGTATAAGATAACCCACATAAGTCAACTCTTGGTCCTGGCTGTCTTGTATCTCATATGGTATAAGATAACCCACATAAGTCAACTCTTGGTCCTGGCTGTCTTGTATCTCATATGGTATAAGATAATCCACATAAGTCAACTCTTGGTCCCGGCTGTCTTGTATCTCATATGGTATAAGATAATCCACATAAGTCAACTCTTGGTCCCGGCTGTCTTGTATCTCATATGGTATAAGATAATCCACATAAGTCAACTCTTGGTCCCGGCTGTCTTGTATCTCATATGGTATAAGATAATCCACATAAGTCAACTCTTGGTCCTGGCTGTCTTGTATCTCATATGGTATAAGATAATCCACATAAGTCAACTCTTGGTCCTGGCTGTCTTGTATCTCATATGGTATAAGATAATCCACATAAGTCAACTCTTGGTCCTGGCTGTCTTGTATCTCATATGGTATAAGATAATCCACATAAGTCAACTCTTGGTCCTGGCTGTCTTGTATCTCATATGGTATAAGATAACCCACATAAGTCAACTCTTGGTCCTGGCTGTCTTGTATCTCATATGGTATGAGATAATCCACATAAGTCGACTTATCTTATGTTGAACGTTCGGTTAAGTCGACTCGATTTCACCACACGCTATTGTTTCTTTCATTTGGTTAACTCACATTTTGTTAATTTTTACTATAGTACAACGGAGTCCTATCCGCATGCATGGATATAAAACACTATTACCATATATTGGTAGTAATTTTTTAAAGAATTTATTTATTCTTACACATCAATGTTTCTTGCACTGCGTTATTTGTGTGTATTTGAGTGTGCTGATCGGGAAACCGCAGACTTCACGCAAAGTTAACCGATGACAATGTTCAATACAAAACACACAGATCTTTATAAGTGGAATTTCGGATAAGTTGGTTGAAGTATTTCCATGGATCCCTGCAGGTTCGACTTATCCAGAGTGCACTGTAATATTAAATGTTTCCGACTCCCACATGTTCTAGCTGTTTCCAGCACTCTGCAACGTTCTATTAACTGACTAGTCTGTACATATTGTGGTTACAATGTTATGGTCTGATGAGGTCTCATTCAACTAGTCAGCCTTTTACAGAACATTATCGCCAAACCGACCTTTCTATGCCTGCACTGAGGGTCATCACTGCCATGGTGCTTGTCGTCCTCAATGGTTTTTTTACGTCCCAAACCGAAATGGGACCGACATTAAAGACAGTCCCCAATGTTGAGAGCCAGGTTCTTACACCAAATATACATGCCTGCCTGGTCTGGGTTTTGAACTCAGAGTGCTGGCATGGCAGTCGGATGTGTTAACCACTACACTATGGCACTCTCTAAATATATTTATATATTATACACATTTACATATTTATTTTATTTATTACTAAAACCTGTAGACCATCATATAACAGGGTCGTACACTCGTACCACATACATGCAATCATTTTTAATAAATGTTGAAATAACAAATAAATAATTTAGTATCAGAGTCAGATTTTATATTTATGAAATAAAATACATTAGGCAGTCAATATGTTATATTATACATATATAGCTCATGTCTTCTTGTTTATCCTTCAAAAGGTGAAGATGACCATATTTATCATTAACCAGGGTTGTTTTTTCTTCATTTCTGCATAATATTAACCCTTTCCAAGTCCTCCTGTCTTCCACCAAGTCCAGAAGCAAGACGTTATTAAAATGTCAACATCGTGAAAGCGAAACATTGCTTCTTACGGCAACTGACCTGTATCACTTTAACAAAATCATCAAAAAATAACTAAACGGACTTGTAATATTAATGTGAATGATATTTATGATTTTACAGCAATTATAAAACAAGGGCTTCTGTGGAGGTTTTCGCCGTAGGCGGCACCCTGTTTGGACTACTTACTTCCAGACACGAACTTGAAGATAGCTGAAGAACTGACAGCGCAGAACTCAGCAGACATGCCGGACTCGTCCTTACACACGCACTCAGACGTGTACTTGCCTGTGTTCGTTGGCTGCACCTAAACATGTACCCATGATACAAAGTTGCATAAACCATTGGGCGCATGAACTCAATAAAATGTGACAGCTGCTGATGATTAGAAATGGCACAGACGTCGACAGCAACATTTATAAAGACTGTAGCTATTTCACAGTGGGAGGACATGGATGATAGTTCTCAACACCAGATGTCTATGTACTAATAAGCTAACTTGGAGGCAAGGTAAGTGTTTCTCCTCCCAGTTTCGCCTCTTTCTAAGTTCATTCACATCCCTGGACCAATGGCTTCCGATATACCAACTAGCCATTCTCCACGTGGTGCCACTGAATTATTTGTTGCATATAACTGGTAACAGCTGACAATAAAATTCCTTGTCAACAAGAACAAGTTTATGATCGAAATACTCTAATGGTGCGAATGGCTTCCCTTGGTGTTTTCTCCTTGGGTAAGCTAGTATTTAGGATTGGTCATTTTTACAGAGAATTAAATATGATAATATCATGATGCTGTATAGAAATATCACTGGGACATAAGTGGACTCTCTGAGGTGAGGCGGGTAGACTTTGGCGAGACAACAACAGAGGACGGACACAAGATATGGTACGGTGGAGACCAGACCAAGCACCAGCATGGGGTCACCTTCATCGTACGGAAGGAACTTACAGGGTGCATTATCAGCTGCACCCCCATATCCAGCAGAATCATCTCCATCAGCGTCTCAGCTACACCTAAGAACATCTCCATCATCCAGGTTTATGCACCAACAACAGCCCACGATGATGAGGAAGTAGAGGCTTTCCATGAAGACATCGAAAGCATTATCACCAAGACCCCAAAGAAGGACATCACCATCATACATGGTGACTGGAACACTAAAGTGGGCCCTGACGCCCACGTACACTGGTCTGGAACAGTTGGGAAATTTGGTATAGAAGAAACCAACGAAAGGGGACTCCGCCTCCTGGAGTTTGCAGACAGCCACAGACTGACCTTGGCAAACACCCTATGCCCACACAAGCTCTCTCGCAGAACAACATAACACTCACAAGCGACCTGATTCACAATCAAATTGATTTCATTCTGACACCTGAAGTCCAGCATTAACAAAGCCCAGACCAGGACATTCCCAGGACCTGACATAGGCAGCGATCAAGACATTGTCATGCTTACAATGAAGCTCAAGTTGAAAAAGAAATATCATAGCTACGTGTCAGGTTTGACGTCGACAAGCTGAAAGATCCTGAAGTGGCTGCAGTATTTCAGGCTCAGATAGGGGGGAAGTTTGCGGCACTCAACCTCCTGGACAATGACATCAATGCCCTCACTAACAACTTCAACGAGATAGTCCGCAATACAGCGGAGGAGGTACTGGGTCGACAGAGGAAGAGGAAAAAACCCTGGGTCACAAACAACATCCAAAGACGAGAATTGAAGAAGACCAGACAGTACAGGCCAGAGTCACAGGAACAGTACTGCCAGGTAAACAGGACAATAAGGAAGGAAACGAAAGCAGCCAAAGAACAGTGGATTGAGGAGCAGTGTGCCAGTATTGAAAAAGGAATGGCTCAGGGTAACAGCAAGCAAGCCTTCAACACACTGAAGAACCTGACCAAGCCGCAGCAAAACAGAACATCAGTCATTGAAGATAGCACGGGAGCACTCCTAACAGAGACTGGCGAAGTCTTAAAGACGTGGACGGAGTACAGTCAGGAGCTCTACAATTACCCCCTGCAGCCTGAAACCAGCATGCTGCAGACAGAGCTGGCCCCAGAGAGAGAACCAGAAACATTGCCTATTTTAAGGGAAGAGGTGGAAGAAGCCATCCGCAGTATATCAGTAGGGAAGTCACCAGGAGCAGACAACATTCCAGCGGAGCTGCTCAAACATGGTGGCGAAGGAATGGTGACTGCAATGACAGCCATTTGGCAGAAGATCTGGGACTTCAAACAGTGGCCAAAAGAATGGACACAGTCACTCATCATCCCATTACCTAAGAAAGGAAATTTCCAGAAGTGCCAAAACTACCGAACCTTTAGCCTCATTAGCCACCCAAGCAAGATCCAGCTACGCATCATTTTGAACCGGTTGAAAAAGCAATTAGAAGAACTACTAGCAGAAGAGCAGGCCGGATTCAGATCCGGAAGAAGTACCATAGAACAATCCTGATCGAAAAGCACCTGTAACACCAGAAGAGCCTATTCCACAACTTTATAGACTTCAAGAAAGCTTTTGACAGGGTGTAGCATGAAGGTCTGTGGCAAGTGCTAAGGTGCTTCAACATTGAAGAAGGCATCACTCAAGTCATCAGTGCACTGTATAACAATGCCAGAGCAGTGCGGTCCTTCTCAACAGCCAAATAGGGGAGTACTTCAGGACCATAGTCGGAGTCCATCAAGGTTGCTTGCTGTCAACGGTTCTCTTCGACATCTACCTCGAGAACATCATGAGAGAAGCCCTCCACAACTTCAACACCATCATCTCTGTGGGAGGCAGACTTGTCAGCAACCTGCGATTTGCAGACGATATAGATCTTCTTGGAGGAAGCAACAACGAGCTCCAAGATGTCACCAATAGACTAGTGGATAGAGCAGGCGCTTACGGCATGGAAGTAAGCAACGAAAAGAGCAAGGTGATGGTCAGCAGTACTGAAAACATCACTGTTGACATCACGGCCAGAGGCTGGAGGAAGTGGATGCATTCAAATGTCTCGGCTCCACACTCACCAAAGACGGTCAGACAAAGAGAGACAGAGTTCTGAATAGCCCTTGTGATAACAGCAATGACCAAACTCAGTAAGATATGGAGTGTTAACATCAGTTTCGCATCTAAGATCAGACGGTACAGAGCCCTTGTTGTCTCCATCCTGCTCTATGGCTGCGAAAGTTGGACACTGACGACTGCAATGACGATGAAGATACAGGTGTTTGAGACCAAGTGCTTCAGACGCCTGCTGCACATATCTTGGGCCGAGCACAAGACCAATGATTTTGTCCGAAACCGGATCACTGCCCTGGCAGGCCCACAGGAGCCACTCGTCGCAACAGTGAAGAGGAGAAAGCTGGCATGGTACGGCCATGTCACACGCCACGACTCCCTTGCCAAGACTATCATGCAGGGCACTCTGAAGGGCAGCAGACGTAGAGGCAGGCAAAGGAAGACCTGGATGGACAATGTACGGAAGTGGACCGACCTTGACGTCCAAACGCTACTGAGACTTGCGTTAGACCGCCCCGCCTGGAGAGCATTTGCTATCACTGCGTCCCTCATATCTCCCCTACAACCTGACAGGTCTCGGGATGAATTGAACAGAACTGTATAGCGTTTAGTGACTACATATTTAGACTACACATCTAGAACGACATATTTTGTACAGGTGACCATGGAATAAGAATGATCAGTTTTACTAGTTTACATTGACCCATGGAGCAACAGAAAAAGGGCAACTGTTATCACAATTAGAGTATTTTCATCTTTATAGATTAGAGCCCAATGATCGAAGGAAGTGAACAGCATCGGCGTCTCACAGGAGATGTACTTATAAGGCGCCAATGTTAGCGTATTAATACATAGGTGCTGCCAAGACAAGCTGAATTAAATTAAAACCCTGCTATAATTATACTTTGCTTCAAGAGAAATATAAACACCACTTACATTGATGGTGTAGTTGCCGGAGCAGACTTTCAGGAAGGTTACCTGTCTGTACCCAGTCTCCTACAAACAACGACTGGACGTCAGTCTATATTCACAATGAACCACACAGTGATTACACACTGGTAGTTCTTAGTACACAGTACAAGATTACTCATAATTAGGGGCTTCTTCTTACAAGACTAATTAGTAGAAAGTTGTAACAACAATGGAATAAATATACTCAAAGTCTGACAACACATCCCCACCCATTTGCTAAGTGATTAATCAGATCAATGACTTCAAATATTGTTCTTGTTTCTGTCAAATTTATCTTCTTTCTTTCACTAAGTTTCAGCAGCTTTAAATGTTCTCCGCAAGACTGATTACCATTAGTCCACAAGATGGCGGCATGGTAGTCGTTATAAAAAAACATAAGTTCTTATATAGCGCAGTATCCAGTCCTCAGGACTGCTCAAAGTGCTTAACACTTTACTCCCTAGGAGACCTGTTGAATCGAACACCGTCACGACTTCTCTGGGAAGCATTCAGCCACTTTGCAATTAATATGCGAAGACTATTTGTACCTAAATATTCACCACTGTCTATAGCCGTTATTCATTCATACAGCTGAGTGAACTGGAGCAATGTAGAATAAATGCCCAAGGTTTGACACTGCAGGATTCGAACCCGGGTTCTCTCGGTCGTGATTCCAAAGCTCTAGTCACTGCACCACTGCGTACCACCAGTGGCGGCATGCATAAAGAACGTGCATCATGGCGTCACCTCATGGTAGTCAGTCTCACGAAGACAGCTGTACGCTGCCGAAACATAACTGAAGAGAAAAGGTCAATCTGACTGTGGAATGCGAACAGAAATGATATGTCAACTCACCCCCTTTTGGACGACAACTTCTGTCTTGTGTGTCCACTGATTACTGGCACGGCCATCTTCTTGTATTGCACTGACCAGCATGACGTCGTATTGCACAAAACGGAAGCTAGGGGGCGCCAGCTTGAACCAAACGTTGATCTGATTGGAAGCTGGGATGAGGTGGAAGTTCATTGCTGTCACCCAGTTTGCAGGATTCGATGGGTTCATAGCTAAGCAGAAGAAAACACAGCAACTGTAACAAAACCATCGCTGCTGACTTCCTGGCTGCCATTACAAGAGGACACCCACGGCACATTCTCTTTCGAGAACGTCACATTTGGTCACTGGTGTAAGTTATGTTTAAGAAGTAATATAAGGAATCTTAGAGAGACAAAACACAACAGAAACATCAGAAAACTGGGTGTGGTGCAACGAATGAACTAAGAAAGGTCAAATTGTGGTGGTTTGGACACATTACTGGATGAGAAATATTATAGGGTAGTGGGAATAAAACATGGGGACTGCCGGTTGAGGGCAAACACGTCAGGGATGGTAAAAAATTAGGGACATGGTGCGCCGCGTTCGACATAACTATTGTACTTCCTGTTTGTTTTCCACTAGAATGGCAAAATCGGCCAGTATATCAAAAACCTGCATGAGCCAACTGGGCCTGTGATTGGTGGGAACTGCTGAGTCTGATAGAAGATTCACAGACTCTGGGCCCATGGGCATGCAAATGCCACAAGTCGAATACTTCAACAACTGTAATAATAATACTAAATCACTTCTAACGTGCCAATATCCTCAGACAGTCCGAGCTCAGTGGTGCAAATATAAGATTCCAATTTTGCATGTGACATTCAACAAAACCACCCCAGTCAGATTTTTCTACGACTGTCTAGATACCATGGCTACCATCATATAAATTGATTACTATGTCACATGTGACTTTCTAAATGAGTTGTTCTTCAGTAATGGTGACAGAAAAGGGGAAAACTGGTCAAAATTTAAATCAGCCAATTTGGTTTTGAACTACCGGTATAGCTTTTTGGAAAGAAGAAACATTGTAGTATCTGAATTGCAAAATAAAAAATCCCTTGTGTACACGGTCGTTACATAATCTGGATGAAATAAAATGGATCCATGTCATAAGTCATTGTTAATCAATCTTGTTATCAATGTATTCATATATTCTGTTCATACTTATCCTTCAGTATGGCACTGTTGTGGGAATGTTCAAGTTGTGACACAGTAGCGCAGGTTACGCTGATGACGTAACATCTTGTCAGAACATAAGACAAGTTCAGCTAAACTAATATCAGGAGTTGAGAACGGTCTAAAAGGACTGTGTGGCTGGATATTATCTCAGCTGAGCTCAGTTCTGAACTATACAATTTGTTTAATCTACTGTGTAACCTGTGTTACTTGTGAAAAAGAAAAGACAGTGGAGACCCGGGTCATAAGAACTGTACAGTACAGTGTGGAAATTAAAACACACGAATCATGAAATCTTTAGATCTCTTTATAACAAAATTAAAGGAGTCCTCTTAATTTTTCAAAATAGTTTTTTTTCATTTGCAACAATCCAGTATCCAAACAAAAGAGTAGCTGGTACCAGAGGTTTGGCTATTTTCCCATTAGTATCCCTTAGTAGTTTTCGCAGAGTTTAGTCACACAAAGGAAATGGCAGAGCTGCACAAAAACATAGTAAAATTGATTAAAACTTTGAACAGTGTAACTTGCGCATCACGGGGCACCATTACTGGAAGTTGAACATATAACCTGCACATAATGCTAGCAATAAAATTTTGAACGTGTGACGCCATTGTCATGCAGGTTATGTCTTGTAAGAAAGTTAAATTTCACAAAGTCAACACTTAAAGAAACATTGTCAGCTGTCACTTTTGCTTTAATATCATCCCATAATGCAAAAACAAGGTAAACACACTCAGTTTCAGCAGCACACAATGAGATTTGTCTGTAATGTCTGTAAACATATTTTTAATAACTTTTACTAAGCCACTTGGGTCTAGTTACTTATATGTGGCGATTCTATGATTCTTTCCTTTACTGTGATGGCCTTCTTGCAAGTTGTGTCGCAAGACAGCAGTTACAAAATGGATCTGAGTGGTCATACCCCCACTTGGCACCATTACTGAAGAACAACTCGTGTATATATATATATATATACATATATATATATAATACACAGAAAATGAGGTCAAGCTAGGATAAGTAGTTTTTAAAGATGTGACAGTTAATAAAAATATGACAATTCATGATCAGTATATCAGGGGTTTACCTGGATGTTTGTGTTCGAGGGTCCACAGGACCCCCAGCCTTCTTTTGAGGGGGTCCCAAGCCTGTAGCGAGGGTCCCACTTATTGCTCTTTTTTAATTGTAAGTATTGTGTTCTAAATATCACAACTTATACAACCCATGTAGACCCGGTTATTATTATTATTAGTTTGGTACTAACAACAACTTGACAAAATACTGTTACAATATACTGTTTTATTTGTTGATAATCGATGTAGTTTTGGAAGTTAGAGTAGCCTTCCTCCCTCAGGAGAGGGCGTGCTAGTCTGCTAGATGCCTTGGCTTGCGTGTAAATATTACATTGGGAGATCTCCTAAGGCTAGGCTAAGGATATTGAGGATGCTACGACTCACTTTGGAAGGATCCTGAATTTGTTTCGGTAGCGGAAAACCTGACCGTGGTGATGACAGTAGCACTGGAATAGCCAATAGGCAGCAGATGGAACTGCGCATTACTTTGTGGACACTTAATTGTGATGCTGTGTAGAATCCGGGCCCACCCCGATTTTGACCAATATGACAGTTGTGCCTAAATCTTATACCTCAGTGCGTTTATTCCATCATTCCACATCATTTTTTTTAAATGTCCCAAATAGCACTCGCTCAGGTTTGAATCAGTGTGCGCCGCTGCGGTCACGGGTTACTGCACGCACTTGAAACAAGCAATATTAATAAATCACATGTTGATGCAAACCGGAGCGCTATTTGGTCCTCAAAAGTACCCTCAAATCAATATTGTATAACAATGTACTGTCTATCTGAAACAATGTGGAATGATGGCGTAAACACACTGATGTATCAAATCGGTTTGATTGTTGGACGAGCGATTGGCGCGATTGGCCCCGGGATCGGAGTGCTTGCACTCTCTGTTGTCGCCGTACGTTCCGTCATTTGTTTGGTGATAACAAGCGGTTAGTTACACAAAAGAATGTTCGTAGGTCACTTTGATTTTTATTGCTATACCTCTAATAAATTAGCAAGTCTTAAAACGCACAGCGACTGTGCTCAAACACTGAAGCCTGAATGGACATGCGCATGGATTGGAAGAGTATTCTGGTTCGCGATTCAGTCCCTAGAGGCCTTTCTGCAAAACTATGTGCAGGGCGGCACCACACGGAAGATTAGGCGCCCTTCAGAATCGGGAAGCATACGCCAACGGGAATAGTTATTTGGAAGAACTCGTGAAAAGAAATACCAAATGAACTGATTCTGTAATAAACTACCAAGTTAATGCACTCATAATCACTGCCTATTAGTGTTATATGTCATTGACACGCATGCGTCCCGTAGGACACAATGATTATTTTGCACGCGTCCGGGTACTGTTTCTATGCATACTGGATGCAGGATCTTGCGTCCTGTAAACCCCCGAGTAAATTGATGTTGGCCGTAAAAGGAAGAAGTGTAGCCCATTAAATGTATGGTCTTAGTGGTACTCCTTACTTTCCGCGCCTGGTGTCACAATGTATTCGTCAATGTAGTTGCCGCTGTGCTCAACATCAGCCTTGGGTAGACTGTAGAGTTGGATATAGTACGTAGCCTTCATAGCACATGGGAAGTGGCCATCATAGTAGAACATCACCTGAATCCACATCACCTCACGTTTCATGTATCAACAAAACACATGGCTTAAAGCAATTCTCTGGGAATCTTAATGTCGTTACAATGTACACAATTATTCAATAATCCTGTTAATATGACTAAATCATTCTATGCAATTATTTTGTTAGAATTACATTTTGTTAATCACTAATGACCACGACAATATATCGATATCATAACTCGGTATACAGAGAATTTCCAGTTCACACCAGCATTTATGATCCATATAAGGCATGCTCATGAATATTCTGTACCGCCCGTCAGACTTTGGTTGGCTCTGCCGAGTTTTATGGGGCAAAACAAAATATGCTGTTTATGTCACGAATTCTGCAAAGAAAATACGGAAAAGGGAAATGGACATTCTATGGATTAAATGGAGAATGAATATATAGCAGCAGCCCATGACAGCCTGGGTAGGGTGGGATGATGTGGAATGAAGAATTAATGCACTGAAGTATCACATTTAAGCAGTATATAAAATGCCTAAAATATATTTATAACAGTGAAATCGAGGTGAGCCCGGATTTTACACAACTGCCGACTTTTTACACAACTGCTGGCTTTTGACTAGGTACTACTTCGATGACACATACATAAATCAGGGTCTGTACACTACGACAGATACCAAATTCAAGGCTATTTCAAGGATAATGAAAGGAAAAATCAAAGCTATTTAACCGAGTATGAACTGGCACCAGACAGCTGGTCAACAAAAGATGGAGTGACATGAAAATGCTAACAAAAAACAGACTTGGGTGGAATGGTTAGACTGTCTCGTGAGTCTATAGAAGCAACGGCTGCTAAATTTAAGTATGTAACATATATACCTATAAAAGTTATTGGTCAAGGAAGATCAATTTTAATTAACAGGAAGCCTTGCTTCAAAAAAGGGGTCCATGGGCAATGGTTGTGCAATATAAGCAGATGGGCAGCAGAAGGGGGCCCTCCTACTGATGAACAAAGGCTACCAGGGTCAGTGGGCAATAGTAGCCAACAGCAGTGCCATGGATTATGCAAAATAAGCAGATAAGGCAACCTGGGTCTCAGGCTGACATCAGCAGGGATTGCCAAGGAATGCACTTGCTACCAGTGAACAAAGGCCAGAGGCAGAGCCTAATCAAGGCTGAAAGCCAGAATTGAAGGATATCAAGGCCTTGAATTTGGATTGATGTAATTGAAGGTTTTTCAAGAATTTCAAGGCCCTGCATGGACCCTGATAAATGTGTTGCTAAAATGGAACTGACAAGTAAAAAGTTCACTTCGGTGAACATAAACACTTTTTTGCTGGTCTGTATGGGGCTCCGTTTTATACACGTCGCAGATTGTGTACATGTCACACAACCTAGTTTGGATAACTCATGTCACAATAGGGAATTAAATGCCTCAATTTTAACGGGCCAGTCAGGTTCCTAGACTTGAAACAATTAGGAGCTGGCAGTGACTCTAGGGGCCAGCGTAACTCAACTTACCGTATCGTTGAGGTCGGTACTGTTCCACTGTGCTCGGCTTAAGTCTAAGGTGACAGGTGCAGTAACTCAACTTACCTTATCTTTGAGGTCAGTACTGTTCCACTGTGCTCTGCTTAAGTCTAAGGTGACAGGTGCAGTAACTCAACTTACCTTATTTTTGAGGTCAGTACTGTTCCACTGTGCTCGGCTTAAGTCGAAGGTGACAGGTGCAGTAACTCAGCTTACCTTATCTTTGAGGTCCGTACTGTTCCACTGTGCTCGGCTTAAGTCGAAGGTGACAGGTGCAGTAACTCAGCTTACCTTATCGCTGAGGTCGGTACTGTTCCACTGTGCTCGGCTTAAGTCGAAGGTGACAGGTGCAGTAACTCAGCTTACCTTATCTTTGAGGTCGGTACTGTTCCACTGTGCTCGGCTTAAGTCGAAGGTGACAGGTGCAGTAACTCAGCTTACCTTATCTTTGAGGTCGGTACTGTTCCACTGTGCTCGGCTTAAGTCGAAGGTGCGGCAATGTCGCTTGCCTACGTTTGGACCACTCATCACTAGCGCCGTCAGCTGGAATCCTTTTATGTACTTGTAGGAGACTAAAACATCAAAAAACACATTGTCCCACTTCTGACACCATTTGCAAAATGACAACTGGTGTGCTGTTGGTTTCATTGCATATACTAGCTTGCATTGCTTGTTATTTACTATTAGGCACAATTTCGCATGGCAGATATGATGTGATTCACACCTGTTTTGCTTATACCATTCCAAGAAATGTCCCATGACAGTTCTGTTTAGAACTAAAATTAATCGTTATATAAATAAAAAATTTCATGTGAATGTGCAATACGATTATCCGGATGATGTTAATTTTGTTGATGTTCCTAGGTGTCTTAAAACTCATGTTCCAGACAAGGGGTTTGAAAACTAATTGTCGGCCCAGTAATATGCTTTAACAAATTACCAGATGAAACAACATACATCGATTTCTGACTCAAGATTGACGGAAAACGATCTCAATCAAATCCGCCAAATGACGCGCGATGTCGGAGTTCATTATGACAAACGCAACTTCAAGGGGGTGGGCGTTTTTGGATGGCCTGCATGTACAAGGGGGTGGGCGTTTTTTGGATGGCCTGCATGTACAAGGGGGTGGGCGTTTTTGGATGGCCTGCATGTACAAGGGGGAGGGCGTTTTTGGCACGGTTGCGCAGTAGAGTTAAACAGACATACGATTGATGAGACACCATGTGACGAGAACACCTCGTTGTACTTACTGTCATCTGGGATACGCCAGGTGATGTTCATGCCAGGATACTTCTTCCCCGCATACTTCGGGTCGGGAAACTCCCTCATGAACGTAGTGACATTGAGGTCTTTCGGCTTGCCCGGCCACCCTTCCTTGGGGGGTGGCTTCTCATCTGGCAAACAACCTGCAACACAGCAGTCCCTCGTAGAGACAGTGGTGACACTCATAGGGACAATGGTGACACTTATAGAAATGGTGGTGACACTCATAGTGACAGTGGTGACACTCATAATGACAGAGATGACACACATAGTGACAGTGATGACACTCGTAGTGATATTGGTGACACTCACAGTGACAGTGGTGGCACTCAGTGACAGTGGTGACACTGGTAGTGACAGTAATTACCCTCACCGTGACAGTGGTGACACATACTGTGAGAGTGTTGACAATGACGGTGGTGACATTGACAGTAGTGACACTCACAATGACAGAACAGCATCAATGTGACATACTCACCAGGCTTGGTGACTGTACAAGGCAGATGATCCTGTAATGTAAAACATCACTGTTTAGGGAAAGGTCATTTGCATAAAGACACAGTATATCACAGAATGAGGACACTCAGCTTTACCTATTCTTCAACGGATTCATGATCCGGGTTCTCTGTTATTAATATTATACATAATTTAAATTATCTTTCACAAAACTTGCTATGCGATCTGAAATATTCAGATGAGCTTTAGTTAGTGTAAAATGAAAGCTAATTATATACACTAAGTGGTGCACAATAAAATTAAAACAATGTTCATTCAGTTACTGTTGACATAAAACAGAGAGTATTGACAACTCTAGCGTTTTTGACTAAAAAAGAAGTTTTACACACATTCTCTATACTATACAATGCATCCTTTACAAAGAAATCTTTGTTTAATAGTTTCTCATGAAGCCTGTGGCATCAAGTTTGAATTGTGTCTAGATGTAATTGAAACGTTTAGACATAATTATATTATACAAACCACCACCTTGAAGTGGACATTTCAGATTATTTGTTAATGGACATTTAATTAATTACTTCACCAAATTAATTTTCAATCAATTAAATTAATAATAGAAAATAGGTAATACAATAACTGAATATGAAAATATAGTAAACAAGGTTTCCAACATGCTAATTAACATTAAGTGACTGAGATGCATGGCAAAGAGTTGTTAGGATACATTTAGTAAGCTATATGACAAAGTAATAATCAGTAACTTTGATTAATTTACTAATTTACGAATAAGGGTACACCAAGATCATACACATCTTGTCTATATTTTAGCACATTACCCCAAACCAAACATATATTTCACTTGGCCTAAGAAAAAAGTAAGCAAACAATGAACTGCAGACAACATCTCATGTTTCTTAACAGCAGTTGATGTATTATCTCTGAAATACTCCCGCAGCAAAAAATAGCATCACATAATGCACAGTCATGCACAGCTGATTGAGGCGAGTGTCATCTTTAACTCGTAACAACACCTGTATAATGTTGGCCCATGATTGATGGCTATGACTTGCAGTTTTCTGCACGTTACTGGAAACCTATCTCTAAAGGAGGTATTGGTTTTGTATGAATAGGCCCTACCGTAAATTTCCATACACATATAACAAGCTTTTTCCCCTTTAATTTTTTACTTAAACATCCAGGTGCGTATTAAATACATATTATATGTACTTTCTGCAAGGTAAATAGCACTAAAGAATTCTCTGAAGTGAACGGATGTGAGTCAGAGGTATATGCTCCAATGTGTGTAGCTAGGCAAAGCGTAGAAAATGTCACCTCTCATTTTATACAATTTATCACGCATCTTAAGCATCTTATGTGCGCGTTTAATAAAAATTGTTTTGCCGTAATGTAGTTTGGCGCATACCTCATGACGGAATATTGACACAACATGACAATCTGCAAGAATTGCCCAATAGTTCTACAAACATCCACTTAAAGGGGAGGGGCTCTATATAGATTGCGCTATTCCATGGCAGAAGTATTTTGTCGGCCGACGCTTGGCATCCACGGCTTTTTATAGAACAGTCTCGTGCAGGCAATATATTTGCCGTCGTTAGTTCTCGGGAACACAAGACAAGGGTGCGCTAAATCTAGTGATTGTGTTGTTGATAAGGATTTATTTATGACATATACTGTTGCAAATTAACAACACTAAATAAATAAATCCTTATCAACAACACAATCACTAGATGCAGCGCACACTTGACTTGTGTTCCTGAGAACTAACGACGACAAACATATCGCCTGCATCACACTGTTCTATAAATAGCCACAGACACCAAGCATCGGCCGACAAAATACTTCTGCCATGGAATAACGCAATCTATACAGGGCCCCTTTAACTGTCACACAAGTACGCACCAGGTGGAAGAATTGCAGCAAAGATACATCTCATGAGGTGATATCGTCACATGCGATGTGCCGGTGGCAACGCCATAATTTGCATAATGGACATTTTATGATTCTGAGATGGATTTAAGGAACAAACTCTGATGAAATGACAATGGCCAACCCTGAGCTGTGTTTCAAGCAAACTATCAGAAGCGGGGAAATAAGGGGTTGCCGCCAAACGTTGGGATGCGTATTATACATGGTAACATAGACATTCTACCAAAACTTTGCAAATGTCCGGATGCGTAACTGCGTAGTACACATGGTGGCGTATTATACTTGGAAACTCATGGTATTGGAATTTGCAGAAGGAAAGATGGTATATTTATTAATAACATACTGCATTACTGGAGTAGCATTGTTATAAACAATTAGCCAATGAGACTCCCTTTCCATCTACAGCTGTATATATCACAATACCAATGCACACACATGCCATATTGTTCCTTATAGACGCACACTGCCTAATAGACACGCATCCCCTTTTTACAGTAAGCTAAACAAATTTGTGTGAACGTGTGCCTTAAAAATGTCAAATACGGTATGTACTGCCACTGTCACCATTTTGTGGACACTTTCTAGATAATAATTAAATATTTGTACATTTGCCATAAGATAGCATCACGTTTCTGTCAGTTTTCTTTTATTCTCAAATGTGTTGTCCCAATCACGTAAACATTTCTAACATTAGTAACAACGCGGACGAATGGTCGAAATAACATGATATTCATAATCATGTAACCACATGTAGCCATGAGGAAGCGTCACAAGAACGAAGAGCACCTGGATGTCAAACTTGACGTCTTCGGGAATCGCTCCCTTCTCGAAGCACTTGCAGTTGGCGTTGCCCCGTTGCCGGGACATTGGCAAAGTGCACAGCTTTGAATTGTTTTAGTGCCAAATCACATCATTCAGCATATATGACGGATATCCTGCAGCGTTCAATGATATTTACCCAGTCACGTCTTCTGGCTAGCACGATGATTGTCTGTTTAGCATCACTTGAATAACTGAACTGGCGATTGCCTGAAATTACATCATCAAGAACTGCTGCCAGTAGCAGGCTGTCTCTAGTCGCAGTTCCTGTCGATGGAGCTCTAGACGTTTTAGTATATAGATGTGTGCTGAATCTGTCTTTGCTATGTGTTTCCTACCTTAGAGTTGCATGTGTGTGACGAGTGTGCAATTTGTGGGTCCACCCATCCCTCACAGCTTGTGCTATTCATGTCTTATGATAAATTAATAGACATGCACCCACGCCCCTGCACTCGCGCACTGCTCGGGGTATATACCCGGTAATAATTAACAACTTTATGTATTGGCGCTATAATTGGCTAATGACGTTGCCTTGCAAAAGATTTATTGCAAAATCAATGTTGGCTTATTGTTAACAAACAACATTATACATCAAATTATATTTAGTTAAAAACGTTGCGTTGCTAAACATTTAGTACAAATCAATGCAGACCTTATGTACAAATAGTATTACACTTAGGCTATAATTAACCAATGACGCTGCATCGATTTTGTTATAACCAGGAAGTTATAACAAAATATGGCCCCATTGTCAGTTCACCTTTGAATTATAAATTATCTCAACAAGCACATCTATGTATTGACGCAGCACCGCATCTGTTATGGTAACCCACATCATCGGTCACATGCCATCGTATGAAAGCAAGGCACTCCTGGCTTTATCCGAGCCCACGTTGAAATTGTGGTGGTGCCCCTTCGTGGGCTTTCATAGTGATCTATGTATCACCATGACTCAGACGTCATGACAATTTGATTACCAGGTCTCCGGTAGACCTTGTGCACACAGGTGTGGTACTTTGACTTATAAAAACACTGCTCTAATATATATATAATATATATATATATATATGCACACTGTAACTCAAGAGTTTGAAGTGGGTGGGTTATGCTTTATAAATGTCCCCATAAAATGTAGATAATTCTTTTGCGATCTTTTAATTCAGTATGCCACTATTAAATGATGATTTCAATTTCAACACAATGTTCGTGAAACCAATGTAATTTAACATCAGGTCCCCACCCCGTCGTACATGAAACTTATTTATATCAACCTCAAAATTCAGACACGGGGTTAAATACATTGAAATGTATTTAAATTATTATTATTATCTCACCAGAGAGATCCTTGCTGAGACATGCAGGTAGAATGTACATAGTTAAAAACTTAGTGTTTTGCTCATACAACACCTGACTTGAGAAGCCACCACCTTCTCTTAACCCACAGAGAGCAAGCAAATATTAGACCCAATAGCTGGCCTTAGCAGCCACTGCCACATTGGTTAGGTACCAGGTAGGTTGTTTGGTTAGCTGGGGCTTGGAAACTATGATCAAAAGACAGACAGACCAGTGTCTCCTTTTTGCTAATTGCACCACAGTGACAACTGACAAGTAAGGTGATGTTGGCTTCTCACGCAGTGATCTCAATGACTTCTCACATAATGACATTACCTTGCCATTATTTCTAAGCAGAAAAGTGGTGAATTGCCAAATGACATAGTAAAATTGCACAACTCTTAAGAATTGAAACAAGAATAATTTTAAGTTGTCATTTATTGATAATCACATCCTATGTATTTGAAAAAAGTATTTGAACATTTCAAATACTTTAGGGAAGTATTTAAATACAAATACTTTCATATCAAATACAAATAAATAATAAAAAGTATTTAAATACTTTCAAATACAAATACAAATGTATTTGACCCCATATCTGCCTCCAATATTCTCATTTTTCTTGTTATAACCGTCATACTAACATGCCGGGTACTAACATGATTATACATAGTGCTAACATGACTACACATGGTACTAACATGACTGTATGTGGTACTAACATGACTGTAGGTGGTACTAACATGACTGTACATGGTACTAACATGACTGTACATGGTACTAACATGACTGTACGTGGTACTAACATGACTGTACGTGGTACTAACATGACAGTACGTAGTAATATGATGGTATTAATATGACTGTACATGGTACTAACATGACTGTACGTGGTAATATGATGGTACTAATATGACTGTACATGGTACTAACATGACTGTACGTGGTAATATGATGGTACTAATATGACTGTACATGATACTAACATGACTGTACATGGTACTAACATGACTGTACATGGTACTAACATGACAGCACGTGGTAATATGATGGTATTAATATGACTGTACATGGTACTAACATGACTGTACGTGGTAATATGATGGTACTAATATGACTGTACATGGTACTAATATGACTGTACGTGGTACTAACATGACTGTACGTGGTAATATGATGGTACTAATATGACTGTACATGGTACTAACATGACTGTACGTGGTAATATGATGGTACTAATATGACTGTACATGGTACTAACATGACTGTACGTGGTAATATGATGGTACTAATATGACTGTACATGGTACTAACATGACTGTATGTGGTAATATGATGGTACTAATATGACTGTACATGGTACTAACATGACTGTATGTGGTAATATGATGGTACTAATATGACTGTACATGGTACTAACATGACTGTACATGGTACTAACATGACTGTACGTGGTAATATGATGGTACTAATATGACTGTACATGGTAATATGATGGTACTAATATGACTGTACATGGTACTAACATGACTGTATGTGGTAATATGATGGTACTAATATGACTGTACATGGTACTAACATGACTGTACATGGTACTAACATGACTGTACGTGGTAATATGATGGTACTAATATGACTGTACATGGTACTAACATGAATGTACGTGGTAATATGATGGTACTAATATGACTGTACATGGTACTAACATGACTGTACGTGGTAATATGATGGTACTAATATGACTGTACATGGTACTAACATGACTGTCCGTGGTAATATGATGGTACTAATATGACTGTACATGGTACTAATATGACTGTACGTGGTACTAACATGACAGTACGTGGTAATATGATGGTACTAACATGACTGTACATGTTACTAACATGACTGTATGGTACTAAGATCACTGTACATGGTATTAACATGACTATATATCGTTTACATAGTACTAACATGTCGGAACCTTATGAACTGTGATAAGAAAATCAAGTGTTTTAATACATGGACATACAAAACTTTGAAATGAAACAACAGTTACGACATGAAACCAATCTGACACAACAACAGTGGGCACAATAATAAATCGTTTTAACAAATTACCACTAGCAACACCTCTATGATTCCCTGGTATCTACTAGAAATGTTAATGTTTAAGTACAATGCACTGCATCATGAAAACCCGGCTATATTGACGTCAGAATTGAACATAACTCTTCCTGCGTACAGTAAAAAGCACAGTTTACTCCTATACAGCGTAACCATTAATTATGTCTCTCATAAAGTGGGTCAGGGTAGGTAGACTAGTGATGTATTCTGCTCTCTATCTGTACACGATATTTCTTGACTGGATGTTTTTGATTAAACTGCATACCTAGGCTTTGTTAATGACCTTTTTTCTCATAAAAGTAATTGATATTAACAACATTAAGTCAAGTTCATTGGCTAATGTTTGCTGCTGCAAAAATTCAAGTCCGATTAAAAAAAGTCCGGAATGGAATAGGAACCTGAAGTACAGGCATGTAGAAACCAAGCCCACCTCAATGTCATCATTATATTATAACTAGGTCTAAATGTCTGTCTGCATTTTAAATGTTACGTGATGTAAAAAATATGAATAAAATATTGCATTCTATGCCACCGTTTAGGCCCAAAAATGCTCGTGAAAAGACTGATATAAATGCGCAGTTTGAGACAAACCAGAGTGCTTTTTGGGCCCACTGAATCAATATAGATATATATATAACAAAATGTATGGCTATAAACCGAACTGGAAAAAGATCAGAACCCATACAAGCCAAAGATAGACAGTTTTGCTTTTTGGGACTTTGATATGTCGGTAGCGAACATGCCGCAAAAAACCAGCTTGTTTATTAGCACCAAAATTAGTCGTTGACTGCACTGTTTTGTTGCAATATGTTGTAATATTATTAAATCATCGATGCGCTGAACTGTTTGTGGAGCTTATAAAAGAACTTATAAAAAGCTTCCCTTCTGCTTTCTCGATAGCCGGGTACATGGATCGCCAAAGCCGGGTAAATTACCCAGGTCCTGGCTCTTAACAAAAACTCTTAAACATTTTGTGAACAAAATAAACCTATCTACTACCCACTAACACATGCTATGTCAGTTGTGCAAATGTACATTTAGTTTTTGATGAAATCATAATGCAAGCTATTAAATTATATTTAACCAATCCCAGTCAAAAATCAGCAAAATGATCAAAACTGGTTAGTCTCTACTATGACATTGTTTGCAAATTACCTGATTGAACAATCAAAGTTGGTTCTTTTGAAGATTCTAATAATAAATAATAACTTTATTTAGACACTAAAATCCAAAGTAGAACTCTGTTCAGTAGTGTTGACAATAGTCGTTAGAAATTATAAGAAATAAATATAATAATAATACAAGTAAAACACATAAATACAAAACTGAACTAGAGAAACTAAATCAAAGATGACATTGATGTAAATTATATTATATATCATCAGTTGTAAAAATAAGTATATATATATATATACATATTATAAAACAACTATATAGTAAATTGCGAGATAAATATATTATCAATATATATTAGTTAATTAATAAATAACTACAGTAATACATCTAACAAAAGTATGCAGACTCTGATTAAATTGACCATATCATTAACACCACTACACCTGTAAATTAAGTTCCACCCCATGTGCAATACAAACATGACATTCACCCCAAGGCATTTAAATAAAGAGATAATGGTCAATTATGTTGACTCATGTCAGGACAGACATACTGGTACTTTATGATTTTATGAGAAAAACGGCCACACGTCATACCATGAACTTACATTAACTAACACATCGTAGTGACTCACACAAAAACGAAGTCAAATAACAGTAACAACCCTCACCCTCCCACGAAACAAGCGGACAATAACCCAGCCTACAGGATGTGAAACACCACTGCCCAAAGCCATCCTTCAGGATGTTGAGCCAGTATTGCAAATAGAAACAGATGTTTAAAGGCCGATTAGAAGGCAAAGTTCACAGAGCAGTGTGAGAATTGAATTACGGAAGAAGCCGCTGTGATGTATGGCTTGTTGTTCTTGCTCACTGCCGCTGGTAAACAGTCATGCACTACACATCAGACATTTGTATTTGAAAGTATTTAAATACTTTTTTTAAAGTATTTGTATTTGACATGAAAGTATTTGTATTTAAATACTTCCCTAAAGTATTTGAAATGTTCAAATACTTTTTCAAATACATAGGATGTGATTATCAATAAATGACAACTTAAAATTATTCTTGTTTGAATTCTTAAGAGTTGAGCAATTTTACTATGTCATTTGGCAATTCACCACTTTTCCGCTCAGAAATAAGAAGTCATTGAGATCAACATCACCTTACTTGTCAGATGTCACTGTGATGCAATTAGCAAAAAGGAGACTGTTGCACTGGTCTGTCTGTCTTTTGATCATAGTTTCCAAGCCCCAGCTAACCAAACAACCTACCTGGTACCTAACCAATGTGACAATGGCTGCTAAGGCCAGCTATTGTGTCTAATATTTGCTTGCTCTCTGTGGGTTAAGAGAAGGTTGTGGCTTCTCAAGTCATGTGGTACCATCATCATAAAAGCCAGGTTCATTGTAACTGCAAGTTAGTTGCCTATGAACCTACAAACCATGGCTAGCAATATTGTATATTGTAATGTAGTCTGAAAGTAAAAAGTATTTGAAATACTTTCCAATGTATTTGTATTTAAATACTTTTGCATTTCAAAGTATTTGTATTTATATTTGTATTTGACTCCCTCAAGAGTATTTGTATTTAAATACATTTCAATGTATTTGACCCCATGTCTGATACACATACTGGGTACATACATCCTCGCGTGCCAGGAGTCGCTGCTGCTGATTAGGTCAGTGCCAGCCAGCAGTATCCCCTGGCTGATCACTTTGCGAAACTCTGAATTTAAGCTCAGCCTATGAAATCGCTCACTATATCAGTGGTTGGCGGCAGATCAGTAGGTCATAATAAAACTAAGTTCAACCAACCGTGGCTCGTGTTACATGCAATGTTTAGGAAGTGGAAGCAATTATTTGAATACACAATACCATTCAGCTGCTGGTGCTAATGGGCGAATGGGTCATTATATTGGGATTCCCAGAAGTAATTTATCCATCTTCAAATTGGGGCGGGTATTTGCGCTGTGCTCACGGGTGATGCAGTTGCGACTGGCGAAGTGAATGACTAGTTTGACTCAGCTAACTTCCGCACTTCGTGTAGGGGATCAGCCAGGGCTAGTTTTGCCTGGCAAACAGCCCTGGCTTGTTAGGATGAGTTGATACACTTGTCCCTATATACTAGGTACCTAGCAGGGATGGGTTCAAGTACTCGAGTACCGTACTTGTACTTGACCATCAAAGTATTGGACTTGGCAAGTACTTTTTACAAGTACTTTTTTACATTTTTGTTAAGTAGTTGGGTCTATCGGAAGGATTGAAAAGAAATGGCTACAGTGAAAATTACTGTATATTTATTCTTATTTTGTACAAAGCTTCAAAACACGAAACATAATTGATGGTACTTGTGATGGTGGGTGATTGGTTTATAAGTATAAAGGGGAGGAGAAGCACCGGCACTTACAAGCACTTCAGTAAGTTCAGTTGAAGCCATGAGTCAATTACATGGGATAAACTAACACTATCTGATGCCTTGATCAGTTGTAGTGGCTTCAGATGTTCAGAAATCACCATGTCACTTGTATTGTCGTTTTTTGTGGTAGACGTAACGTTTAATGTACTTGACTAAAATGTTCAAAGTACATTGTACTTGGAACCTGTACTTGAGTTTTTCACAAAGTACTTGTACTTGCCTATATTTTTTAGATGAGTACTTGTATTTGGCAAAATTTAAAGTACTTTGTGCATGTACTTGATCCATCCCTGGTGCCTAATGCCTACATTCAGGCCCTTAGACAAAAGTCATTTTTTACCAGTCTTGAATGAATCAAAAGTGATTACCCGGTGGGGACTATATTAATTCCGCTAGCACAACGCTGAGGGTAAAACTCTGCGGTGTCATGTAACAAAGTAGTTTTATTTACTTTAGGTAATACTAATTTTACTTCATTACTTTCATTAACTTCACAATATATTTTCGTTACATTTTTTTCTGAGCCACGTATCCCATCGCCAGGACAAAAGCTATTAATATTATCTAATTGCACGTCAGTTTGTGATCACATTAGCATAAAAACCTTTCTTCAGGATGTAAGCGCAACATGTGGTCACTTCAGAGTTCCAATTGTTACAGTAATTATGGAGGATGCAAAAGTCGTTGTTAAAGAAAAGTCCAAAATTGTGTTTTACTTTTCTTCACGTACTTTTGGAGAGATTTTTACATTTTATTCCAGATGCTTTACTTTTACTCAAGTAGTTCTGAGGCAGATTACTTTAACTTTACTCAAGTACAAAATTAAAGTAATTAACCATTGGTAAAACTAGTAAAATGGAATAAAAATACAGGTTGTATTATATCCTGTCTAATCTATAATTTCAGCTTACTATGGCCCCAATTTATACCTACAGTGCAGCTAGATGGATTTGCAGCCTCATACCTGAACCCACTACTCATAATATCATATTAATAAATAATCCTCATCAAAATAATTGTTCTGGGGTGCTGTACTTGCTAGTTATTATATTATATATATGTGAATGAAGAGGTTCACCAGACTGGATGGTTTAAATCAGTTCCCTTTCTGATCCTTGTTTATATTTAAGTATATATTTTTCTCTGATTGAACAGTTACAAAGAGGTCAATTTAACCGAGAAAACTTAAAATGAGAAACAATTAGTATTGTGGAATAACGAATAACAACGAAAACACTGATCATTCAAATTGGCATTTGATTCAAAATGTTGAATCCACGGATGAAAGCTGTTCCGATCGACAATTGTTGAAATGACTGGTTTGACTTAGATCAGTAAATACTGCAATCATTCTATTACGCACACAGTATGCTTAATAAATATTTGATATGAGAAAAATGTCAAATTTTTTGGTTCAATATGCGTACAGGTGTACACCCTTTTCTGTGGTTCATGACTATAGCCATATCAGCCGACGTGACTGACAAACGACGTAATGCGCATACACATGAGCAAAAAGACACCGGAACACTGTAAAGCCTGATACTTTATTTTATTTTAGGTGGACTTAAATTTGATACATTTGTCACCATTGAGCTTTAAATCTAGTGTGACATTGGTAGAAATTAAATTACAATGAAGGATTCAACAGTCAAGGTTGGCACCGGAGATCAATGTCATCGTGTCTGATGCCCATTTTGGCAGTGTTTGACCCAGTTTTGGACAGGTCGCTGCAGCTAAAGAGGAGTGCCATAATATGTGAGGGCCAGGGCAGGACAGAGGGCACTATCACACATCCCCTTGTCAATCAACCCTGTCTTATCCCTGCCCTGTTTACACCAGTTACAGGCCTGGAAGTAAAGAGGAAGGTACAAAGGGTGTGTTCCAGTTACAACATCACCAAGTTGACCAATGGTTGTATATGCAGTCCCGGTCCATTTTTTATAAGCGGTTTTCCGAGTGCAGTGTGCACATGACCAATCTTGTGCAGAATGTGGATGTAATATATTTTATTGATTTTCTCAGTCAAATATACCTTTCTTCAAAGTGAAATTTGTTGCTGCCATAATCAAATAAACAAAATTGACTGTCAAATCTGCAGTACTTACATTTTGACGTCTCACATAACAGGACCAGTCTAAAATTGTCCCATAAGTTTAACAAATATTACCACTCCATTCACAACTATAAACAATTAATGTCACCTAACGTTTGGAAAATACTCTGGTCTGCCAATAATTTTATTTTAACTTATTTTGTGGCTTTCCTAGATCTATATGGAAATTATTATTACCATACCATATATATTTTGAACACCGCTAATTCATAACTGAAATGTTTAGCTGTACATAGGCATACACAATGTAAAAATGTTAGCAAATATCCAAACAGAGTTGGGGTCGATTACGATTGTAATTGTAATCGATTGTAATTGATTACACTCAGTTGTAATCAACTTTTTTCTAAGGTAATACATATATATATACATGCATGCAACCATTCATGAACAGAAACCATTTGTAAGTCAATAATCACAGAAACTCTGGTGCACTGGTCAGTAATCCCAGCACATGGGCCATGGCTTATTGCAATTTACTTTGATTGGTTTCTCACTACAAGTGTTTGCACAGAATCATACAAATCATTCTAAAGGATTAAATCTTTTGGTTGTATTCAATCATGCCTGCAGCCTAACCTTTGAAATACAATTGTGAAATGCCTACAGTTGGTCAACTGCACAGTTTGTCAGAAGAGTTGGTAATATGCATGGTCACACCTGAAATTCAACCAATTCATGCCATAGCAGAGGGTAGATTTGGTAAAACGTCTAGTAACCCAAACAGATTACCAACATATGGAATTCAGTAATCTGTCAAATTCATGTAAAATAAAAAAAGTGACTATTCATTTAGCCTCATTCCACAGGATGCTGCCAGACCGCGTCCTGTGGTTTTTCTATGCGTCACCCAAAGTTGCCACCTCGTAGCTATTTCGTGCACCCATTTTTTTTGGTTCTTTCGCGATATATTCAGCGTCTGCGAGCGGTGCAAAATTACACCACAAAGTCACTTATATTCCTGCAAAATCACAGATTTGTAGCAACATTGTGCCGGTTGGGATTTACCTCTTGGAATTAACTACACTGGATAACGTGAATGACATCACTTGTCAGTTGTCCAATCACAGAATATTGCCGCGGGTCCCCGGTGTCTCCACCTTGCGAAGTTTTAACATACTAGAAATCTAGACATTCATGTAACATGGTGCCCAAACGGTAACTTTGTTTGGGAGATATAAAGAACTCAGAGAAAAAAAGAAAACGGTAGCCGAACTAAGATGTCTTTTGTGCTAAATCTTACTATTATAGTAGATGCCCACATGAACTCAGAATGCTGGTGTACCTACGTTCCAACATATAGTGGTAATCCCGCCGGATCGTCGAGTCTGGTAAACTGTTGCAAAATCTGGGGTGCTTGGAGTAACGGAATACCGTTAAAATCGACCCCTGCATAGCATACTGTGAGATATGTGCAAGTACAACACGATGTACAGAAGTGTTTACAACATATTTGATTACACATATGTATAGCTTGTTAATATTGTATGAAATAAACTTAGCACATCATACATACTATAAACATTTTGGAATGAAGACTGATCCAAAAAAAATGTAATCGTAATCGGAGAACTGTAATCGTAATAATGTTTTTCCAAGTGTGCAATTGTAATCAACTTTTCCCAAGGCAGTGTAATCGTAATCATGAGTGTGTAATTGACCCCTAGCCCTGTATCCAGACACAAAAACAGTTTTTTTTTTGTATCACAACTGATCACTGGGGTGATCAATACAATCTGCCCACTAACTACAAACAACATTAACAAATATTGCAATGAAGGGACACAGGCGACAGCACAAATTGTCCCTTTGGCCGTTATCTTGCAAAATATTCAGCACTGTGTAGCTGACCTATATTTACTGACATTACCAAGCTCTTCCATTGAGACAAAGAAGTTGTTTAAGATTAGTAAGACTGACCACGTCAGTAGTTGAACCACAAAGTTGTTATGCTGGTCCTTTGTTATTTAGTCATTTCAAGACTTGAAATGACATTCGTCGTTATACCTACATATAGGTTATCCATTGTGCACGGTTCTTTCAACACACAGCAACACACACATGTTGACAATAGTTACCAGGTACTGAATACAACTACGTCTAAGTATAGAGCGTTTGTATGACTCAGTCAATTACGTTCCTCTGCCAACACACACACACATTTTTGAAACTTTTTTAAATGTTGCACAGGCAACTAACAGTAACTCGATAACAGGTTTGGTTGTTAGGAATGGAACCCATCTGACAAGTATTGTTAGATAGTAGACTTTTTACAGTGCCTCCCTGGGGCATTGTTGGTTTTTAGCCATCTCTGACTGCACTACTCCACCACATTAGTGAAGCTCTACAAAAGATAGTGAATTTATAAACATCAAGCATGCACCGTTTTTTAAACGATACATAAAAGGTCACTTGATGAGACTGGGGGTGGGCAGACTACCAAAGACAGCAGAGGTGGAGAAACATCAAGATGGTCACGCTGCAGAAAAAAGGGAGGACCACAGCCGAGATGGGAGGACTGTATGACGATGGACTGGAGAAAGTTGGACATCGGACGATGGAAGATGGAGGAAGAAGGGCACAACAGAAAGAGCAGTGGAGGACAACAACAGAAAGAGCAGTGGAGGACAACAACAGAAAGAGCAGCGGAGGGCAACAACAGAAAGAGCAGCGGAGGGCAATAACAGAAAGAGCAGCGGAGGGCAACAACAAAAAGAGCAGTGGAAGGCAACAACAGAAAGAGCAGTGGAGGACAACAACAGAAAGAGCAGTGGAGGGCAACAACAGTGGAGGACAACAACAGAAAGAGCAGTGGAGGGCAACAACAGAAAGAGCAGTGGAGGACAACAACAGAAAGTATTTTCTGTACTTATATATACAATTTGTACTACATGCTTTTACATGTACCAAGGAAAAGCAACTTTAGCGTTCAAGGAAATGGATGTACCGTATTCGTTCTATTAAACGTACACTACGCCAAACAAATATTTGAGACATGAAAATATATCAAATGTAGTGCTGCAATAAGCATACAGAGGTGCACTCATTTTATGGGGTTCCCTGGTACAGTCATTTCAGCAGACGTCATTGGCAAGCGATTTATGCAACCACACATGAGCAAAAGGATACCAGATCACAGAACCAGTCTGATAATTTAGGTGGATATTTCAATATTTGTTTCACCAACACGCTGAGCTTTAAATCTAGTATGACACTGGTAGAAGTTGAAGTACAATGATGGATGAAAGAGTAAAAGTTGGTATTGAAAATTGCTGTCACGGTGTCAGAAGCTCCTAAAAAGGGGGGTGTATGCACATTACGGCATAACAAAATGATTGCAGTATGTAAAATTACTTATATATTACTTTTAGTGTTTTAATAATCCTATTAATGTGGGGCCCAGTGGCCGAGTGGTTAGAGTACTGGACTCTTGATTGGAGGGACAGGGTTCAAATACCGGCGCCGACTTATCAGTGGTTCGGTAGCCGTGTCGAAACTTGGGAAATTTTGTTCACCCCACTTCTCCCCTTTCCAACCCACATCGGCCAGCGTGGAAGGGTAGGCCAACAACACCAGCATGCAAAATACAATGAAGCCAAGGCCCCCAGTGCTCAGCAGCATCGAAAGAGTCTATGACCAAGGAGGCGGTTCGGGTCAACTAGGGCTACGTGCAGGGGGTGCTAAGAATCTCTGGGTCAAGAAGAGCCGCCGAGAGAAGGTAAGTAGACTGAAGATAGCAACACATAACATACTACTAAGAGATGAACAGATACAAGAACTGGAGGAAGAACTTAGGGAAACCAAGTTGGTATGGGATGTGATCGGGATCGGATAAGTCGGAAGAAAAGAGGAATGCTTCACTACCTTACAAAGCGGCCATCTACTATACGATTCCACAGCAAACACCGGCCAAGCTGGAATAGGCTTTCTCATAAACAAGAAATGGAAAGACAATATAGTGAGGGTTAACAGCATCAGCCCCAGAATAGCAGAACTTGTTCTATGCATAACAAAGCTCTACAAGCTGTAGATAGTAGAAGTATATGCACCAACAACATCATACTCAGAAGACAGACAACTTCTACAACGACGTGGATGAGACCTTAGAAAAGCCAAACCACTACACGATAGTGATGGGAGACTTTAATGCGCAAGTAGGGAAACGAATCACACTACTACAATGAGCTATTCATCGACATTGCTAAAGACCAAAGGCAAATTTTCTGTCTGACTGATAAACTCCCTCACCGGCGACAGAACTCGCCCCTTCCGAAGTGTGAATCTCAGCAGAATTTGGCTCATAGTTTCCATATCTTCTTCACTGAGAAGGTAAAGTGGATCCAATAGGAATTTGAGATAGCAGACGATCTACATATTACATCTTCCTACAAGAAATCTCCCATCGCCCGGATTCACAAGCTTTCATGAAGTGTCTAAGCAAGGTATACAGAAGGTACTCTTATTAGTCTTAATGTCGCCAGGAACAACTGGTGACTTCGATCCAATTCCATCTTCACTTCTGAAGAAGTGTGCCCATGTCCCATTGCCGGCGATGTCACATATTATCAACAATTCAATGAACTCGAGCGAGATTCCCCCCTCTATTAAAGATGCTCAGATCCGACCTGTGTTGAAGAAGGCAAATGTGGACCCAACTGTGATGACCAACTATCGTCCTATATCAAACTTAATTTCCTCAGTAAGACACTGGAGCAGGGGGTAGCCAAACAACTGTCTTCATTCCTGGCTGACAATAGTCTTATCGATGAATACCAGTCAGTCTATCGTGCACACCAAGTGTAGAAACTGTGATGGTAAACGTTCACAATGATCTATTGCAGGCCATGAACTACGGCAAGATTACCCTTCTTGTGTTATTCGACCTATCTGCAGTTTTTGACATTGTTGACCATTGTATACTCTTATCCCGCATGACCCCAGCTACTTTGGAATATTCGGCGTTGCACTTGACTGGTTCCAGTCCTACTTGAGCAACAGAACCTGCTGTGTGAGCATTGACAATGTAACATCGGATATATCGCAACTAACATACGGACTCCCGCAATGTTCTGTCCTAGGGCCAATACTGTTCTCAGTGTATACGATACCGATTGCTGATATCATCAGGAAGCGTGGCCTCAATTATAATCGCTACACTGACGATACACAAATATACCTCTCAGCCAATCCCACACAGTCAAAAATTAATGACACAATACAGCAAATTGAAGCCTGCCTTAGCGAGCTACGTCACTGGACATCGCAGAACTCTCCCAAGCTGAATGATGGAAAGGCAGAATTCATTGTCGTCGGATCCAAACAACAGAGATCAAAGGTCAACATCACACAGATCAGAGTGATGTTGACCTTCGATGACCAAGAATCTCGGTGTTACCTTCGATGAGAACCTTTCCATGGATAAATATATCGCCACAGTATCCAGAGCCGTCTGTCCGTTTATTTGAAATATTGGCCTGATTCGTAAACACATAAATCAGCCAGTTGCGGAACTACTTACTCTCGTTCTCATTACTTCTAGACTGGACATAGGCAATGCTCTGCCTCACGGCCTCAACAAATCACGACTACAACGACTCCAGCGACTTCAAAACATTGCTGCCAGACTGGTCACTCTCCAGGAAATTCACACACATCACACCTATCTTCAAACAATTACACTGGCTGCCAATCAAACAGAGGATCATCTACAAAATATTGATGCTTGTATTCAAGATAATCCACTGTGTCTCTCCTACCTAATTGTGCAACCTCGTCAAACAGTATGTGCCATCTTATGAAAATCTGCATTCTGCAAACAAGTTACTCCTAGTAGAACACAGAACGAAAAACTTGTAGGAGCACGATCGTTTATGGCATGAAAACACAAAACGAAAAACTCACGGGAAGCACGATCGTTTATAGTATCTGCAGCAAAGATCTGGAATGCGCTTCCAAACAATGTTAGAGCTACTACAACAATCAACACCTTCCAAACAGCTCTGAAAACCCACCTCTTTAAAGTATACTTAGAATAAGACATGATATGGACATGTGCAAATTTACTGGACATTGTATAATACTGATCTTATACTATTTATGAATGCAATAACGATTCTACATTACATTGATAATGATATAATTTTTATTGATTTTATTGTGTATAATTATTGGTAATAATTTTAAAATTTCTAGAACGTTGCTCTTATTATATTTTAGAATAGTGCTTTTAGAATTCTTAAGATTACTACTTTAAAGTCATCAATGCCAAAGGCAAAGACAATGTCAATGGTGAAATACAAATTTTACTATGCAAACGCCATGCCCATGGCCATGAGCACCTCTACAGCGGATACCAGCGCTATATTATTATAAGATTTAATTATTATTATCTATGGATAACACAGTCACACGGTTTTGATATTTCCTTATTTCTGAATTTCCTTATTTTGTACCTATCAATTTCTACTAGTACTTGTCACACTCATACTCATAGACTGACATAGTCATAGACATACTCACATAGTCATAGGCATTGCCATGGCATAGGTAGGGAGGTCAGACCAATTTACCTCCCCTTCTGACAACATGGGAGACAGGGGTCCCAGTTTAGTGGCCATAGTTTATTATCATGCATTCTACCTGTTGGTTTGTGAATTTTCTTATGTTGTAATAATGTAAATGTGTGTACCTGCGCTGAAAAAATATTTTTTGGCGGTGTTTATTAGCGGTAATGATTTTTTTACTCTCAGTGTCGTATTTTGGTTTTCTTGATTTACGCGTGTGGCCATCTTAGATCACGTTGACAGGCCCCACCTATCAAACTGATTTGCGAGATTATGTTAATGAGTACATCCATATTGAAATGTGATGAAGAAAGAGGAAATTCAGAGGGAAATGAATCTGAAAATATCATTGTAATCCGTCGATAAAAAATTATAGTAATTATGGATTTAAAATGGCCTATGTTTGACGATGTTTTGTGAGTATTTAGTTAGTTGGTTTCAGCGGAAAGCATATGCCGAAGGGTAAAGAATTGTGTGAACGATAACGTGATTACAGTGATGGCTTACCAATTGATAGCACAAACATGCACAACGTCCGGTTATGGAACCCCCGTCTAAAATGATATCGCCATTTTGCCTTCTTCTCTGTATGCGCGCAGTGCATCATGGTATACAATGCACTCGTGACTCGGATAGCGATGTGATCGACAGCGGGTGACTTTGATTAATACTGCCAAGTACATATGCCTACACCTGAGTAATTCATTGCTGCCATGTTTAATGTAACTGATTAATGTTTATATTAATATATTATTAGTTTGTTTATTGGTATTACTTTAGTTTAATTATACAACTGTTGAGCTATTTAGCATATACATAATATTGTGTGTTGGTTACATTATTACAATTTATGATAATTTATGTTTCAATTAATTTATTGTATTATTATTTGTTTATACAATTTTGTATCGTTATAAATTATTTTGATGTAGGGCCTACTGTTTTTGTATTTGATATGTATATACCAGTTTTTATATATATTAAGATTACAGAATAAGATTATATCTTTGTATTTGTCAATATATAGTATACATAAAATACTATACATTAAGTAAACATTATGATTTATTGTATCTATTAATTGTACATAATCATAGACAAGTAAGTATAATAGTACGCCCTATTGTTGATGATAACAATGGGTTTAACCACAGTATATTACAAATTAATTGGTTTGGCAATTATAGTAGTTATGGGATTTGCCCAATGTAACAAGTGTTGTGTATTGGGGGACTATTATTGGCATTTTGTGCCACAGTGTATTATGAGTTAATTGGCTTGTCAATCATAGCAGTCATTGGCTTTGCCCAATAAAACAAGTGTTGTGTAATGGGATACTAGTATTGTCAGTTTGTGGTTCTAATTCACAATCAACAAATCTTTTCATGTGGTTGTAAGTTCATACAGTTGTTTTAATGTTAGGAAGATAGAACCACACTGATCATCTTTGCTCAGTTGCTGTGTCGTGTTCATGATTTAATGCTACATGCTGTGTGTGTGTATTTACTTTTTTATGTTTGTATTTATTGTTACATGTAATTTTGTATTGGCCTTCTTTATAGATGGCAAAAGACTCAAGATGATAAAAAGTAATTTTCTTGTGATTTAAGTACATAATCAGATCCGTCAGAAAACATTTGGAAAAATTCATGAAATTTTGAACTTTGCAAAACTGTAGTTTTCTTAATGTTGTACTTAGCTACATGAAATGAATAGCATTGTACTTCTTATAGTGACCACTATGTGGGAAAATATTAAACAAAAATTGTCCTTGTGATTTATATGCAAAATCAAATCTAACGGAAAATTGTCGGAAAAAAACATGAAATTAGAAACTTTACAAAACTGCAGTTTCTTTAATATTTCATTGATGTACATGAAACAAGCACCATTGCACTTCTATTAGTGACTATTATCAGGGGAAAATAATTATAAAAAAATTCTTGTGATTTATAAGCAAAATTAGATTTGTCAGAAAACCGTCAGAAAATGTCATGAAATTCGAAACTTTACCAAGCTGTAGTTTCTTTAATATTTCACTTAGATACATGAAACAACTACCGTTGTACTTCTTATAGTGACTACTATCAGGGAAAAATTAGAAAACATTTTTTTTTACGAAACAAAATTTTGGTCCGACCACCCTAGCATAGGCACCAGATAAAAAATACCAATTATTGAAAGCTTTTAGTTTCTCTTCCAAGAACTGTCAAATGTATATATGTTGAAGAATAACGCATATTATGGTGTGAAACTCAGACTCTGCGCCAATTTACTACATGACCTAAATCGGTGCAGTGACTAGTGTGACTCATTTAACAAGTTCAAATAACTCACCCGAGGCGAGCAGTCCGTCGCGTTCCGCCCCAGAATCGTCGCAGTCACGGCCAACAGAATCGTTACGGCTACCACTAAATGCCAGTATGTCCCGCTACCCATGATGATCTAACTGTGCAACCATCAGATAAGTCGGCATAACAAACCAACTTCAACCTATACCAAACATTCGTCAAACAAATTGCGACGAGTTTGTTTACAAATCAGAAACGTAACTGGGTCTGCCGCGTGACTAGTCTCGCTTAACCGACTCTCGCCTGGCTGTGTGACTTCGCCAGGAAGATAGTCTGGCTCTGAATGACCCTTCTGAGTGTTATCCGCTAGATGGCAATACTGGTATATTCATGAATTAAAGCGTTGTCGCGCTTACATTTATCCGGCCGTTAAATAATATCCAGTTACGACTGTCGCGTTTTCATTTATCCGGGCGTTATGCATGTTTATATGTATATATATATATATATATATATATATATATATATATATATTTACATATGTGTCTATATATATATATATATACATCAATTATAAAATGTTTGCTTCCCACAGACATAAACAATTTCTGTCGTAAAACAGTTTCCTCTCCACGCACACTTCACGTGACATACTCTTATACTTGGTTACAAATCTGAAACAGCAAATTAGAAGTATGTACTCTAACTATAACGCTCGTATTACGACAACAAACGAAACATATTTAACTACTGAATATTATTTATCATTACGTGATCTACTGGTGCCAAATATTATTCCTTACATATGCACATAAAGATCACCCGGATAAAATTTAACGCCCGGATAAATGTAAGCGCGACATCGTCATCAATTTATGAAGTGATATGGGACGTATTGTCGTGTTTTAATAATTATTAGTCTCGCTTAACCGACTCTCGCCTGGCTGCGTGACTTCGCCAGGAAGATAGTCTGGCTCAGAATCGCGTTTTGACTGCTCACTGCCAGTTAGCACGTCTACCGCCCCAGAATGTTAATATATTATGTATGTTTTCGATAACGAAATGAAGTTACGAAATAGTGCCCGAAATAGTATTATACAAAATAAAATGAATCTTAAACTAAATGAACACAAACAAAAGTTTCGAGTATTATGCGAGATTCGAACCGAGGACCCTAAAAATAGCTGCTAGACACGCTACCAACTTAGCCACCAAGATCACCACGTTTTGGTTGTACATTGGCGACTACATATATATTAGTTAGCAGTCCGACCGTTGCGCGAGACATCGATTGCTAGTCCCCTTATAAACTATATACTAACAGGCCTTTTCAACAAGACGTTCTTTTATACCCATAATCGCCCTGGGGGTGAAGACCTCCGACTTTTCTTTGCACGGGCACTAAACGTCTTGTTACTTTGCACAGGCCTGCTGGGCGCGAACAATCATACGACCTGTAATATTAATATTGCCATTGATTGATTATCGCCAACCCACTCTTTAATTACATAGAAATTTACATTATTTTAGTACACTTATACAGTTTTATAATATTTTATTATTTTCAATAATTAATTATTTTTATGAGACATTATCATTTTATTCTTCACCATTTTAAGGAAAGACAATGTCACCAGCATTTTTATTGTGTTTTATTTTTATCCTGTTCTGCTGCTTCGAGAGGTCACGATTTTACGCTGTGCATTCTGAATGGATGGTCGTAGAAGATCCAGTCGTGTGCTCGGTGGTGTCTTCAACACAAACTCTGTTGGAGCTCTGCCGGTTGTAGCTTGTGGAGTTACCCTGTAGCGTGCTAGGAAGGTGTAGAGACGATCTTCTAGGTTGCCATTTGTCTTCTTCAACCCTGCTTTTACAGTCTGAACGGCGCGTTCAGCTAAGCCAATACTGGATGGGTGATAAGGTGAAGACTTGATGTGTTTGATTCCGTTAGCTCGACAAAACTGTTCAAACTCCTCATTGGTGAAACAGCTTCCGTTATCTGATACCACTGTGCTTGGTAGACCCAAAATCGCAAACGTCTGTCTTAACTTCGTGAGAGTTGTAATGGTTGTCGCAGCTGATACGTGTGCATCGATGCACTTGCTGTGAGCATCGTCTATGATGAGCATCATACGTCCCTCGAACGGTCCGCATAATCAATGTGTATTCGATGCCACGTTCGTCCCGGCAATTCCCAAGGATGCAGTGGTGCCACTGCGGCAAGCGACTCAATCCGTCTGCATGACAGATACTCGTACCCGGTCTGTACTCCAGATGGTACTGATAGTTACTTAGTGTTAGTGCCCATCTCTGAATGCGTGCACTAGCCATTGCGGAGATGGCACGATCTTCCTTCAACAGCCCGACAAACAGCTTGTGGTCGGTCTGCAACGTGAAGTCCCTCCCGTAAAGGTACTTATGGAACTTGGATATCCCGAAGACCAACGACAACGCTTCCAGCTGTGCATACTTCTTTTCCGCTGTGGAGAGAGAGCGTGATGCGTATGCGATAGGCTTGTCGCTGCCATCGGGCAATCTGTGTGACAGTACGCTTCCAATCCCGTAAGGAGATGCGTCACTGCTCAAGATGATCAGCAGTTCAGGGTTGTAGTGTACAAGCACATCTGAAGAAACAAGCAGTGCCTTAGACTCATCGAAAGCCTTTTGTTGCGTCGGACCCCACTTCCACTTTGTGTGTTGGCGTGTCATTTCATGCAGCGAAGCAAGCAGCGTACTGAGATTGCGCAAGAAGTTGTGATAGTAGTGAATGAGTCCTAGATAACTCCTCAACTCCTGTACATTCTGCGGTGCAGGCGCGTTCTGCTCGCACTTTGTCTTCCGTAGGATGAATACCTTCAGCATCAATCGCATGACCTAGATAGGTGCACGATTTCTGACGAAACGCACATTTCTCCTTCTTCAGGCGTAACCCTGCGTCTTGTAGTCGCGTTAGCACAGTAGCCAGATTACGATCGTGCTCTTCTGGCGTTCTTCCTGTGACCAGGATGTCGTCGAGGTAGACTACAGTCATGGGTATGTTCTGTAGTAACTGTTCCATGATTCTCTGGAAGATACTTGGAGGAGAACTCACACCGAAAGGCAGACGTTCGAATGCGAATAGCCCTTTCAACGTGTTGATTGTAGTCAACGGAAGTGATTCTTCATCCAGTACGACCTGTTGATACGCATGGCTTATGTCCAGCGTGGTGTACAGTGTACCACCTGCTAATTTTGTAAACAGATCAGACACGTTCGAGATCGGGTACTTGTCTACCTTGACGGCTCTGTTGATGGTTACCTTATAGTCGCCACAGATTCTGACTGCGCCGGTAGACTTCAAGACCGGTACAATGGGCGCGGCCCACTCAGAATACTCCACAGGACGGATGATTCCGGCCTTCTGCATACGATCTAGCTCGTCCTCTACTTTGGCTCGTAAAGCAAGAGGTACAGGTCGAGGTTTACAATACCTCGGTTTAACCGTGTCATCAACGTAGAACTTCGCAGTCAGCCCCTTTAGAGTGCCTAGTCCCTCATTGAACTTTGATTCGTAAAGCTTTAGGAAGTCCTCTCTGTCTACCTGGTTCACGGTAGCCCAGTTCACTTTCAACACTGTTAGCCAGTCCCTTCCCAGAAGGTTAGGTCCCGACCCAGGCACTACGATTGCCTGCAGCCTGTGCTGTTGATTGTTGTGACAAACGTTCACCTGTGCTCGCCCTAAAGGCTCAAGTGTGGTACCTGCGTACGTTCGTAACCTCGGAACGTTACGAGTGTCGAGAGTGAGCACAGATGTCTTGCAGATTTTAGCCCAATCACCCCCCGATATAAGCGAAACTGCTGCTCCGGTATCTATCTCCATAGCCACTTCACTTCCCTCTATCTGGACATTGCAAATGTACGGTGGTATGGTGTGGGTGGCACTTGCATGATACAGGCCAAGTGTGTATGTGTCTTCACATAACTTGTCATTGCGTTGCGAGTGTGTGTCATTTTCTACTAAGTGTGTCTGTTGAGTGTTTGCATTGCACACATTAGCAAAGTGATTTAGCTTTTGACACTTGTAGCATCTCCTGCCCCAAGCTTTGCACATTCGCCGATCGTCGTGTGGCGGTTCACCACAGCCTGAGCATGCCGGTGCTGCCCCCTTGTGACGTCTGTACCGCTGCTGACTGCCTACGACTGGTCGATCGTCTCAATGTGGCGTCCCTTGGCGATCAGGCGGAAAACGCTTTCTTGGTGGATTGCGATCTCTGTGTCACCACCTGGCGACCAAAGCTGAAACCTCCACGTGAAGAGTTGCGCCGCCCCATGTCATTCGATACGGCGTGGACAGGCCTCGGCACGGACGAAAAAGAGTTTCTCATGATCTTCGACTGCTGTAGCTGTTACGTTGCGGTGGTGCTTTGATTAGAACTGTACATGGCATAGAAAGTGTTATAAGTATTTATTGAATTAATACAAACAGAATCACTTGCTTCGCGCCATCGTGACACGTACTCGACCCCGTGACCCCGATGCCCAGTGTCGCTGTCGGAGAATGTCCCAGTAATAAATACCAATATCGTGACATCCTCCCTCTTTTAACAATAGGAACGAAACAAAACAGAACTATACAACACAGGCGCTACTGCTGATAGTCTGCTAAATACGCCGGTGGCCTGCGAGCACGTGTCTCTCTGCGCGTCGGAGATGGGGTGACACGTGCTGGCGTGACAGGCGTCAATTCGACATCTTCACGACACGACGCGTCTTCATGAGTTGGCGAATCGTCCGGAGGTGCCGAGTCTTCCCAACTGGGCGACTCTTCCGGACGTGACTCTTCACGGTGTGTAGAAGGCGCCGCGCGTGAACTATCAAGTAGCGACGCCGGCAGCCTTTCGTCGACGACCCGTAGAGCTCGCCGGTTGCGCCTGTACACGTGACCGTTGATCTGCACAGCATACGAACGATGGGACAGCTGCTTCGTGCATTCCCCAAGCGTCCATGTCTCGTCGCCAGGCAACTTCACCCGAATTGCACTGCCCAGTGCTATTGGCGCCAGTTAATGTGCCGATCGGTTGTTTTTGTGCACACTGCGCCTTTTTGTTTGCGGCTCTGTCGCGAGACACATTGACGGCGAGTTTAGGTTTCAGCATCCTGCGTTGGGTCGGTAGAAGTGTTCTGCAGCGGCGTCCGAATAACAGTTGTGCCGGAGACGCGCTGTAACCTTCACGGACGGTGTTCCGGAAACTCAACAGCGCCAACTGGATGTCGCCGCCATCATCGATTGCCTTTTTGACGAGGTTCTTCACGGTGCCCACGGCCCTCTCGACCTGACCATTACTCTGGGCATATCTCGGACTGCTGGTTATATTTATTATCTATATGATATAAAATGATATGGTTTTGGTCTATTATTTTCTACTAAATATGATAATAATCTAACATAATTATGTCACCATTATTCCTATTTGGTGTTTTCTGCTTGTCTTGTTCTGTTGTTGTAAGGGACATCGATTTTGTATTAAGCAAACCATTGAGATATAATCATTTTAATGTGCTTTTTCCTAATCACACTAAAATTCATCATTCTATTTCAATTTTGCATAGTCTGCCATGTCTTCATGTTTGTTATAATAGAAAGTTACTGCCAATCCCCCGCTCTACGCCTACATTGAAATTAGCAATAATTTTAGTACTAGCAGGAGATGTAAGTCTCAATCCTGGGCCATCTGTTAGACGACACATTCGGGTGGCCACTACAAATGTTCGATCTGTACGAGATAAGACAGCCTCACTTTGTGATTTATTAATTTCAAAGAAAATAAACATTCTAGCTGTAACTGAGATCTGGCTTAGACCACATGATACACATGCATGCATTGCTGACGTTTCCCCTTCTGGTTACACCTTTCACCATCGACCACGTTTAGTCGGCCGTGGAGGTGGTGTTGGCTTTTTTTATATCACAGCAGTTCAAAGTTAAATTACATTCTAACCCTGAATACTCTAGTTTTGAGTCCATCTTTGCTGAAATTTCAGATTCTTCTTTCTCCGCACACTTTGTTTGTATCTATCGCCCTCCAGGACATCCTGCCAATTTCTTTGAAGACTTTCAGGATATGTTGGAAAATCTGGCAGTCATTCACTCAGAATTTTACATTCTTGGTGATTTTAATCTACATTTGGATATACCTTCTTCAACTACAACTACGTTTGATGATATTCTGGCATCATTTGATTTGAAACAACATGTTACCTTTTTGACACATATACATGGCCATTGGCTTGACCTCTTGATAACCCGTTCAACTTGTAATAATATCCAAGCACCTACTGTTTCAGATGGGTAATCAGACCACCATACTGTCATTGCCAATATTAATGGTTCTATAGCCCCTTTACAATCGAAACACAATGTGTCTTACAGAGCCATTCATAGGATTGACATTACAGCTTTAATGGCTGATATCCTTATATCTGACCTTATCACAGATCCAAAAAAACATCTGACTTATATAAACAGTACTGTCAAGTACTCAATGCACTACTTGACAAACATGCACCTATAAAATCCAAATGGGTGTCAGAAAAGCCACCGGCTCCATGGATGACTTCTGAAATTATACTATCTAAAAGGCGTCGTCGTTATTTAGAGCGTGTATGGCGCAAATCACGCTCGCCATTAGATAGATCGCGTTATTCTAAGCAATGTCACCTCTGTAACAGACAAATGGCTAAAGCTAAATCAGATTATTTTACAGATATGGTCATAAATAAGTCTGATAATCCGCGTCAGTTATGGAACTGCATCAATAACATTCTACACAGACGGCCTACTCCATCGTTACCTGATCATATGTCAATTAAGTCTCTATGTGATTCGTTCTCTAGTCACTTCAAGAATAAAATCAGTATCATTCGTTCTGCTTTCCCACATCATAATATAAGTAATGTCAGTGTGGACTTTCCACAAGTAAATTCTCAACTTGTATCATTTGAACCTGCAACAGTTGATGAAGTTAGGAAAATAATTATGTCCTCCCCAAATAAATCTTGTGCACTTGATCCATTTCCAACAATGCTACTAAAAGCATGTCTCGATACACTAATTGGACCTATAACAAATATTATAAATGCATCACTTTGCTCTGGCTGTTTTCCTGATGATTTTAAATACGCCCATGTCACACCACTTCTTAAGAAGTCATCTCTGCCTAAGCAAGACCTAAACAGTTATAGACCTATTTCTAATCTCAGCTTCATTTCCAAAATACTAGAAAAGGTTGTAGCAAGTCGTCTAAGGTCTCACATTAGCACAAATGTGTTAACTAATGTGTCACAATCAGCATATAAGCAGTTTCATTCAACAGAGACTGCCCTTTTAAAGGTTCACAATGACATTACCTTGAACATTAATAATGGTAAAGTGACTGCACTTACCTTACTAGATCTCTCTGCCGCGTTTGACACGATTGATCACAGCATTCTCATTGAACGCCTATTAAAGTGGTACGGCATATCTGGCACAGCTCTAAGCTGGTTTTCTTCGTATCTAACTGATAGATACCAAACTATAAAGATTGGGAACTGCTTTTCAGCTGCACTGCCGGCTTTATTTGGTGTTCCCCAGGGTTCTGTTCTTGGGCCTTTGCTTTTTACTCTTTACACCACGCCACTAAGCTCTGTTATACAAAAAACATAACTTAGATCATCATCTTTATGCTGATGACACTCAGATTTACATTTCGTTGGCTACCCCGGATAAAAATCGCTCCCTTAACCAACTTAGTGATTGCCTTCAAGATATCTTCCATTGGATGACTGACAGCAAGTTGAAATTAAATGCAAATAAAACTGAATTGATCATTATTGGTACTCGAATGCAGCGTTGTAAACTGGATGTTTTTTTCCCTACGCGTATTTTGAATCAGTACATCACGCCAGCAACCTCGGTGCGTAATCTAGGAGTAATCTTTGATAGAAACTTCAATTTCCGACAACATATATCTCAAACATGTCGCAGCTGTTTTTATCATATTCGTGATCTTCGCCGTATTCGCCGGTATATGTCATATTCTGTTGCTAAGACTATTGCAACAGCGCTTGTTAGCAGCAGAATTGACTATTGCAATTCCCTCCTTTATAATATCGCTAGCAAGGATATCACAAAACTTCAGCGTGTCCAAAATTGTCTAGCAAGAGTAGTTACAAGATCTCCTCGTTTTTCTCGCTCTGTGCCACTTTTGAAGTCTTTACATTGGCTTCCTGTACGATATCGTATAATTTTTAAGATCTGTACCATTACATATCAGGCACTGTCCAATAAGCAACCATCTTATTTGCATTTATTGCTTACTCCTGTAAGAAAATCTATCCAGCTTCGATCATCTAGTTCTGACCTACTTTTTGTTCCTAGAGCCAACACTAACATTGGAACTAGGGCTTTTTCTGTTGCTGCACCAACTCTTTGGAATATGCTTCCTCTTAGTGTTAGATCAGTTGAAAATATTACAAAATTCCGTCGTCATTTAAAAACGTATCTTTACAACCTTGCTTATCCACCTTAGCTCCCTAGCGCCTTGACCCATCTGTTGACAACTGGACAACTACTTATGGACTTTGAGATTGACCAACCCTTTTGTTTTGATGCGCCTCTGAGCTTGGTTTCCAATTCCAATATATTAGCAATAGAAGTTATCTTATTATTATTATTATTATTATTATATGCTCTATGTCCCATTTCTTCGCAAACTCCTGGAACTCGCCGCACGAGAACTGCGGGCCATTGTCCGACATAAGAAGCTCTGGTGACCCATGACGCGCAAACTGGGATCTCATCGCGTCGATCACACACTTCGCGCGCGTACTTGACGTCAATCTCATCAGCTCGAAGAAGTTTGAATAGTAGTCAACCAGGACTAAATAGTGTTGGCCATGCAGTTCAAACAAATCGGCGCCAACCTTAGCCCACGGCCGCCCAGGAACATCATGAGGCAGCAGCGGCTCTTTGCATTGATCTGGCCTATGCGAGTTACAGACGCTGCATTGACTGACGTAATCGGCAACTTGCTGGTTCATCAACGGCCAGTAGACGGTGTCCTTCGCTATACGTATGCAGCCCTGTATCCCTTGATGCGATCTGTGAATAAACGAGATGATGTCCTTGCGCAATCGAGCGGGAACCACTATCCTGGAGTCTTTGAACAACAGACCATCCTGCACCGTCAGTTCGTACCGCACACTGTAGTACGCTCGAAGATCCAGATCAGTGTCCGATTTCTGCGAAGGCCACCCGTCCACCGTCACCCGGATCAGTTTCTGCAGGACACGGTCCTCACCGGTGGCTGCTTGTAGCTCTTTCAGTCGGCTTGGCGATACCGACAACCCTTTCGTCATGTGGATCTCTGCGATGTTGACGGCGTGGACACTCGGCTCGCCGGGAATGTACGCTCTGCTCAGTGTGTCGGCGATATGCATATCGATCCCACGTGTATACGTCACGTCCAAGGTGTACCGCTGCAGACGCAGCATCATGCGCTGTAGGCGTTTCGGTGCAGTTACGAGAGGCTTTCTGAAGATCGCTTCCAGAGGCTTGTGGTCACTCTGCACAGACACATTCTCTCTCCCGTATATGTACTGGTCAAATCTCTCGCAGGCGAACACGATCGCGAGAAGCTCTTTTTCTATTTGGGCGTAGTTACTCTCGGTCGCCGTCAGCGCCCGAGACGCATACACCATCATCGTGAATTACTTCAATGCCGGCCAGGCCTTCCACCAGTTGATTCATTGAGCGCTGCCAGATTTCCGGGGCTGAGTTTATGCCAAACGGCATCCTCAACCACCGGTATCTGCCGAATGGCGTGTTGAAACAGGTTAGCATGCTGGACTTGTCATCTAGCGAAATCTGCCAAAACCCGTTTTTTTTGTGTCCATCACTGTGAAGAAGCGTGCCTGTTTCATTCGAGTGCTCACCTCCTCGATGATTGGAATCGGGTAATGCTCGCGCCGAATGGCAGTGTTCAGGTCTTTGGGGTCTAGACACAGCCTGATTTTCCCATTGGGCTTCTGCACGACAACCATGCTAGACACCCAGTCGGTGGCTTCTGTTACGGGTGCTATGATTGCATCGGCCACCAGCTCGTCGAGTTTCTCCCTCAGCTGTTCACACAGTAGTACCGGTACACGTCTTGGAGTGTGCACTACAGGCCTCACAGACTCGTCAATCTGGATAGTGTACGTGTCCTTGAGCCTGCCTATGCCCTTGAAGACGTCTGCATACTCGGCTAGCACGTCGTTCGCTGTCAGCCCTGCGGTGGTCGCGCAAACACTGTAGACAGAGTCAAGAGAGTCGCAGTCATGTATCTTCAGAAGCCCCATGCCCTCAGACGTTGCTAAGCTGAGAATTGGCGTATACTTTCCCTGGATAATGTTGAACACAATTCGGTGTTTGACGCCTGGCCTAGTGACTAGTAGCTTGCATTGGCCGAGAGCGGTTTCGCGTGCTCCTGTGTATGTTACAATGACGAGTTTAATTGGCCTCAGATTCGCCAGCGATCTGTCCCCTGTCGCCCTCACGTACTCATCGCGCGGCAGCACGCAACAATCAGCCCCACTGTCTATCTGGAACGGCACCGGCACGCCGCCGTCACCCAAGCCAAGCGTTATCATCGCCCGACGTCTAATGCCCACACTGTTCACTCTTAGTGTTCCAACACTATACTCATCATCTGATGCTGACGTCTGCACTTGTCTTATGCTTTTATTGTGGCATTTGCTTTGAAAATGATTCTTTTTTCCACACTTCCGGCACTCCTTGCCGTAGGCTGGGCAGCTTCTGGGACCGTGGTCGTACGGACAGTTCTTGCAAACCACCCTGCCTTCTCTATCTTTATGACCTTGATCGCGTCCGCGGAATCTGTTGGGCGCCTGCACGGTGCACACTGCCTGATCACCTGACATGGCGTGTGTCTGCACTACCGTTGCTTCAGCAGCTTGCACAATTTCATACGCTCGTTCGAGAGTCAGAGCATTCTGCCGCAGTAGGCGTTCGCGCACTTTCGCATCGCGCAAACCGTGTACGAATCTGTCCCGAATGATTTGGCTGGTCGTTATGCCACCGAAATCGCAGCTGTCTGCAGCATGGCGTAGCTCTATCATGTATTGCGCACCGGACTCTCCAGCCTCTTGGTTTCGGCATTGAAATTTGTACCTCTCAAATATGGTATTTTGTCGTGGGTTGCAGTGCCCTTCAAACTTCCGCAGGACGTCTTCCAAGTTGTCTTCACTTTCACCATCCGCGTATTGAAAGGCGTCATACACTTTGACAGCGTCATCGCCAATCACCGACAGAAGTGTACACACTCTTTTCTTATCTGACGCCTCGTCGATGCCGGTCGCAATTTCGAACCGATTCCACGTTTTACGCCAGGCCTTCCACAGAATTGCGGCCGATTTATCATTGATGTTCAACGGTTTTGGCTTAGGAATGTTCGACGTTGCCATCGTTGACGTTGTCTCAGGTACGGTAGGCCAGAGTACAGCAGTTCAGAACACTCACCACAAGCGATAATGTCACAAACTGGGCGTTAGCGGTTCGTGTACATACGCACTGACACCATGTTATGTTGCGGTGGTGCTTTGATTAGAACTGTACATGGCATAGGAAGTGTTATAAGTATTTATAAGCGTAGCTTCCAGTGTGCGCCCGAACGTCGGTAACTTCTCTAGAGTGATTGTAGGTTCACTTAACCCCTTGTCACGCACTTTTGACATCGCACATTTTTGGATGATTTGCGACTTCACTTCTGTGTCTTTCTCATGGAACTTACAGTTTTTGGCTAGTTGCTGCAATCGTGCATTGAATTTGTCCAGCGTCTCTGACGGCGTCTGTTCAGCCTGTCGGAACTTGAATATTTCATATTCTTCATTGCACTGCGGCCTGAAGTAAGCACTGAGCTTCCGCTTGGTTTCTGCGAAATCATCATTTTCTGTCACCCCTAATGCTTCACTCAATTCAAACACTGCCTCACCAGCATAATGAAGCAACATCGCTCTCATTCTTGTATCGTTCTGAATGTCTTTAGCCACCACAAAGTTCTCAAAGCGCCTCACCCAACGCTCCCAGCGATGGCCTGCGCTGTCAGTCGGCTCCAGCGAAAAATGTGCGACGTCAGCGACAGTTTCCATTTTCACACAGAAATTAGACGTAGTCTAGTTCAAAATAACTCGTAGAGTTGTCAGTTTACCTCGTCGCCAATTAATGTCGTGCACTGGCCGTGGGCTGTGCGTACAGCGACATTATAGAATGAAGATTCTCGTAGAGAAAGTATGAACACGTTTATTATGACACATTGAGATGTAGAAAGGAAAAGAGGAAACGGGGCATGGTAAACGGTTCCGCGATCAAGGATCTAACAAGGAGGTAGCCGGGGAAAAGGTACGGGAGAGGAGAGAATAAAATGTGATGGGAGGAAAATTAAAGGGACGAAAGGAAGTGAGAGTGAATGTGCTAGAAGAGAAGATGACAAGAGGAAAGGGGACAAGAGAAAACGCGACAGGAAAGAAGGGAATGGAAGAGAATGTGACAGGAGAGAAGACGGCAAGAGGAAAAGACAACAACCAGACATATGCAAACCGGAGGAGCTACTCCGAGGCAGTGATTGAGGGGGCTGGGAGAAAAGAGAGAGTGTTTATGGGCGATTCAATTCTGAGAAAAACAGACAAGACTATATGCGAGGGGAAGCACGTTGTTGTATGTCTACCGGGGAGGGGGGGGGGGGCTAGGATAGAGCATGTGACCGAAAGGGTAGAGAAGGGAGGGTCTATACTAGTACACGTAGGGACAAACAATGCAGACAAGGAGGGAACAACTGGGATAGTTCAGGAATTTTCCCAGTAATGGGAGGAAGGGGGGCAACATACAGAAACTGTAAGAGGATGGCAATCAACGCACTAGTTGAGCAGATGTGTGAAGAAGAAGGCGTGGGATTCATAGATGTTTTGGGGTACTTTGTTGGGAGAGAAGATATGTACATGAGAGATGGCCTCCATCTATGTGGAAAGGGGGCAGCAGTATTCTCAGGGGGACTCGCAGAGAAGCCTGAAACTGGAGTCATAGATAAAGACAGCACAAATAATTCAGCAAAGAACAGTCTGGAAAACTGTTCTGAATCTGGGTATAAATGTGTTTGTTTAAATGCAAGGATTATAGTAAACAAAAGAGATGAACTAAACATTATGGTAGAAGATATTGACCCTCACATAATAGGTATAACTGAATCATGGGCAACCACCGATATATCAGATGCCGAATTGGGACTGACAGGATATGTAATGTTTAGGAAAGATAGAATAGGAAGAAGGGGAGGTGGAGTTATTTTATATATTAAAGAATCTATCCAGGCTTACGAAATAAAATTAGATAGATAAGCAGATTACGAAGAAGCTGTTTGGTGTAACATAGTTACAGGAAACTCAACGTTAACGGTTGGATTAGTTTATCGAAGTCCAAACATAAGCATAGAAGAGAATGAAAAAATACAAAACGCTATAAGGGAAGTGAGCAAACGGGACTGTGTTATTATGGGGGATTTTAACCATGGGCATATAAAATGGAAATCTCTACAGAGTATGGGTAGTGAGGACCACAAGTTTTTAGTACAAGATAGTTTCCTTTCTCAACATGTGCTAGAACCAACCAGGGGAGAGAATGTGTTAGACTTAGTTTTGTCCTCACAGAATGGATTAGTTGACAATGTTCAATTATGTGAGCCTCTGGGAAGTAGTGATCACAACCAGATACATTTTACCATAAAAGTAAAATATATAAAAAATATAAAAAAGCAGTTCAGGAGAAATTTCCACAAAGGAAGATATAAGGAAATGAGGACATATTTAGCAAAGATAGACTGGAATAACACACTGAAGAATAAGACAGCAACAGAATGCTGGAATATCTTAAATAATGAAATAGAGTGCATCGTAGATAAATTTGTTCCCTTAAAAAAACAATTGAAACGGACCAGAAAGAAATACTTATCGAAAGAAGCCATTAGAAAAATTAAGTATAAACAAATGATGTGGAAGTCATATAGACGTACTGGAAATGACGAAGACTACAACATTTGTAAAGAAGCACTAAACCAAGCTACAGCTGAAATTAAAAGAGAAGCTATGAACATAAATTAGCTTGTAATATAAAACAAGACAGCAAGAGTTTTTATGCGTATGTTCGAAGCAAACAGAAAGTTCAGGATAAGGTCGGTCCTCTAGAAGATAGTGCTGGAAATATAATATCAGAATGATTCTTAATGGCAGAAGACCTGAATGAGTATTTTAGTTCAGTGTTTACCAGAGAAGACAATAGTTCACTGCCAGTACCAGAGGCTAAGTTCAAGGGGGCAGAATCAGACTGTTTAAGACAGTTAATTGTAACCCCAGAAATGGTAGCTAAGAAAATTAGGGCTATGAAGGATAATAAATCACCTGGAGTGGATGGTATTCCACCAAAACTACTATTGGAAATTGTAGAACAAATTAGCATACCGGTTGCAACAGTTTTCAACTTGTCATTAGAAGAGGGAGTGGTTCCTTTAGAATGGAAAGAAGCAAACATTATACCGTTATTTAAAAAAGGTTCGAGAAACAAGTCAAATAAGTATAGACCAGTTAGTTTAACATTGGTGATTTGTAAATTATTAGAAAGACTAATTAAGGATCACATGGTGGATTTTCTTGTTAAACATAACTTGATAAACCCATCTCAACATGGGTTTCTAAAAGCGAGATCATGCTTAACAAATATGTTATGCTTTTTGGAAGATATCACTAAGTGGGTAGATGAGGGATCACCAATAGATATCATCTTAGATTTTCAGAAAGCTTTCGACAAAGTGCCACATCAAAGATTAATGCTTAAACTAAAGGCCCATGGCATAGGAAATGGTTGAATTAACTGGATATAAAATTGCTAGTTGACAGAAGACAACGGGTAGTAGTTGATGGGGAGGCTTCACACTGGAAATCAGTTTTGAGTGGGGTACCACAGGGATCAGTACTGGGACCTATATTATTCTTAGTATATATCAACGATTTAGACGATGATATAACAAGCAAGGTGTTGAAATTTGCGGATGATAAAAAAATTGTTTAGAAGGATTAAACGTGATGAAGATAGACAGCATTTACAAGATGATCTTGACAGGTTGATAAAATGGTCTGAAAAGTGGCAAATGTTGTTCAATTTTGGGAAATGTAAATGCCTCCACACAAGACATGGGAACGAATATGTACAATATATAATGGGGGGGGGGGGGGGTTGTGTACTAAGTACTACTGTAAAAGAAAAAGACTTAGGGCTGACAATTAGTGCTGACATGAAGGTTTCAGAGCAGTGTGGAATTGCAGCTTCAAAAGGAAATCAAATCCTTGGATTGATTAGGCGAAATATAGCATATAAAGAACAAGAACTAATAATACCGCTGTACAAAACTTATAGTTAGGCCTCATTTAGAATATTGTATACAAGCGTAGAGGCCATACCGCAAGAAGGACATAGATTTGCTAGAAAGAGTACAGAGGAGAGCGACTAAAATGATATCAAAACTGAGGGATCTTAGTTATGAAAAACGCCTAAAAGAACGTGGTTTAAGACCAGGAGATTGAGAGGAGATCAGATAGAAGTGTTTAAAATATTGAATGGTTATGAAAATATTGATAGAAATATGTTTTTTTCAGTTAAGAAAGACTAGAGGACATGAAGTTACATTAGTAAAGGAGCAGTGTAGATTAGACGTAAGAAAGTTCTAATTTTCACAAATGACTGTAAATGAATGGAACAGATTATTTGATGATTGTGTGGGTGCTAGTAGTGTGAATATGTTTAAAAATAAAATCGACACATACCTCAGAAGTGCTGGATATATGTAGATAAAGGGTTGGACTCTCGATAAGCCAAAGGGCTTCCTTGTCCACCTGCCATCTAGAGTTAATTCTCTGGATGGCAATCTTGTTAAATGTCTTAATTTTTGTTTTAATAAAAAGTTACTGCCAATCCCCCACTCTAAGCCAACGTTTAAATTGGCAATTATTTTACTACTAGCAGGAGATGTAAGACTTAATCCTGGACCTGCTATCTGGCGCAATATTTGAGTAGCCACCACTAACGTTCGAGACAAAACAGGCTCGCTTACCGATTTATTAACTTCCATGACAATAGACATCCTTGCAGTCACTGAGACCTGGCTCAGACCACATGACACAGCTGCATGCATTGCTGACATTTCTCTTTCCCGTTTCACCTTCCATCATCGCCCACGTTCAGTTGGGCGAGGTGGTGGTGTTGGATTTCTCGTCTCAAAACAGTTCAAAGTTAATTTGCATTCAAACCCTGATTACTCCAGCTTTGAGGCCATCTGTGCCGAAATTTCCGATTCATCTTTCTGTGCTTATTTTGTGTGCATTTATCGCCGTCCAGGACACCCTGGCCATTTCTTTGAAGAATTCCAGGATCTTCTTGAAAATCTGGCAACTATTTATTCAGAATTTTATATACTCGGTGATTTTAATCTTCATCTGGACACACCTCCATCAACAAGAAGTACATTTAATGACATTCTGGCACCCTATGACATGAAACAACATGTTACCTTCTCAACACACATACATGGCCACTGGTTCGATCTCTTAATCACCCGTTCAGATTGTAACAATATTCAGACACCTACTGCTTCAGATGGTTTATCAGACCACCACACTGTCATTGCTGATCTCAAAGTTCCTAGAATTCCCGTAGAGTCCAAACAGAATGTGTTGTATCGATCGTTCCATGAGATTGACATTGCTGCATTAATGACAGACATCCTTAAATCCGACCTCATCAGTAACCCCAAAGAACATCTGTCAGATCTGTGTCGACAGTACTGTCAAGTACTCAAATATTCACTTAATAAACATGCACCCCTGAGATCTAAATATGTGTCCCAAAAGCCACATGCTCCATGGATGACTCCTGAAATTCTACAATCTAAAAAGCGCTGGCGCTATTTTGAACGTTTATGGCGCAAATCACGCTCGCCTTTGGATAGATCACGATATTCTAAACAGTGTCACTACTGCAACAGACAAATAGCCAAAGTTAAATCAAAGTATTACACAAAAATGGTCTCGAGTAACTCTGATAACCCACGTCAGCTATGGAACTGCATAAATCATATTTTACACACACGGCTGCCTCCATCTCTACCTAGTCATGTGTCAGTCAAATCTCTGTGTGACTCGTTTTCTAGTCATTTCATAGATAAAATAAGTCTTATACGTTCTGCTTTTCCGTTTCACACTTTAAGTACTGTAAATGTGGACTCCCCACAAGTAAATTCTCCACTTGTATTGTTTGAGCCAGCCACAGTTGATGAAGTGAGGAAAATGATAATGTCCTCCCCAAATAAGTCATGCGATCTCGATCCATTACCAACCATACTACTAAAAGCATGTCTTGACTCTTTACTTGGTACAATAACGAATATCATGAATTTATCACTGAGTTCGGGTAAATTCCCAGATGATTTTAAACACGCACATATACATCCTGTTCTCAAGAAGACTTATCTGCCAAAAGATGATTTCAAAAATTATAGGCCAATTTCTAATCTTAGCTTTATTTCTAAGACACTTGAGAAAGTCGTAGCAAGTCGTCTAAGGTGTCATATCAGCTCAACTTGTTTATCCAGTGTGCTCCAATCAGCATACAAACAATTTCATTCTACAGAGACTGGTCTCATAAAAGTATACAATGATGTTATATTAAACATTGATAAAGGCAAAGTAACTGCACTTACCTTGCTTGATCTGTCTGCCGCCTTTGATACCATTGATCACAACACTCTTGTCAAACGTTTATCAATGTGGTATGGCATATCTGGCACAGCTCTGACCTGGTTTTCTTCATATCTAACCAATAGACATCTATGTATAAAGATAGATAATTACTTTTCAACCTCATTCCCCACTTCATGTGGCATTCCCCAGGGTTCCGTTCTTGGGTCTTCCCACTTTAAAAGCATTCACGCACAGGTTTGTGCTACTCCTCATTCGACATCATCTCATCTATCATCACTTCTTTATCAAGCCCTGCTACGATGGGGGAGGGGCAAAGAGAGATATGGATGTGATCACTGGGAGTCGTAGTCCCAAACCTGCACATAGGCAAGAGGTTGTTTGATTCTGTATCCAGGGCAGCGGAGGTGTCCGGCAGCACCCCAGGCGACTGAGCAGCCCTTTTTAGGACAGTTCACTCTTTGTAAGGGAGGGGCCTAGAAGAGGTGGCCTAAAGATTGCCTGCCCTACTACAACTGGCCAGCATACTGCGGCTGGCAGTTCAACCCATTCTAGCGGTCGAAAACAATGAAATACAAGTAGACTCCTTCTCGGAGCATGGAATATTCGCACACTAATGGATAAAACTGACACTGCAAGACCGGGAAGAAGGGCAGCCCTTATTGCAAGAGAGCTGCAGCGTTGTAATATTGGTATAGCGGCTCTGAGTTAGACAAGGCTTGCAGAGGAGGGCTGCGTGAGGAACCAGGCGGCGGCTACACCTTTTCTGGAAAGGCAAGGCGGAGAATGAGGCCAGAATCTACGGAGTTGGCATAGCAATGAAAACTTCTCTCATGCGACAGTTCGAATCCCGGCCCCGGCCGAGCGGTAGTTCGGTTCTGGTTCGGTCGCCTTGTCGAAACTTGGGCAATTTCGTTCATCCTGCGTCACTGCCTTCCAACCCAGACCGGCCTGCGTGGAAGGGTAGACCAGCAACACCAGCATGCAACGTACAACAAAGCCAAGGCCCCCAATCCCAAGCAGCATCGCAAGAGTCTGTGACCAAGGCGGCGGTTCGGGTCAAGTAGGGCTACGTGCAGGGGGTGCTAAGAATCTCTGGGTCAAGAAGTGCCGCCGAGAGAAGGTAAGTAGACAGAAGATAGCAACATATAACGCAAGAACACTAGTAAAAGATGAACAGATACAAGAACCGGAGGACGAACTTATGGTATGGGAACCAGGTTAGTATGGGATGTGATCAGGATCGAGAAGTCAGAAAAAGAGAGGACTGCTTCACTACCCTACAAAGCGGCCACCTAGTACTATACTATTACTTGGCCGTTGTTCGCCGTGGAATGGTATAGTAGCCTACTATGCTTTCCCAAGAAGAACAACGGCCAAGCAGTAATATAGGCTTTCTCATAAACAAGCCATGGAAAGACAATATAGTGAGGGTTAACAGCATCAGCCCCAGAGTAGCAGAACTTGTTCTATGCATAACAAAGCTCTACAAGCTGTAGATAATAGAAGTATATGCACCAACAACATCATACTCAGAAGACAGACAACTTCTACAACGACGTGGATGAGACCTTAGAAAAACAAACCCACTACACGATAGTGATAGAAGACTTTAATGCGCAAGTAGGGAAACGAGCAAACATTTCAGAAACAGCAACAGGCAAATTTGGCCTAGGTGTGAGAAACGAAAGAGGCGACACGTTGGTCGAATGGGCAACATCAAGAAGGTACAAAATCCTGTATACCCCGTTTCAGAAAGAAGCAGGGAGGAGATGGACGTGGAACAGCCTGTTGTATATTTAGTAAATGTATACATATGTGTTAATACCGACATGCTTTAAGCTGAACCAAGGACTGACATCCTTGAGCAATTAGGCGGTAGTCGCGCTACTCCTATCCGCGGGACGTGTACAATATATATTGATGATAGATATAACATTCCTCCCGACTTAATTATAAACTGTAATAAAGTTCAACTGAAAACTCTTAATTATAATCTGTGCCGAGAAAATAATGTCTGAGAAAATAAATGGTTAATTACACGATGCTAAAACATCAACGAAACATTATGCACTTTACGGCTGTAGAGTTTACACACACACACACACACACACACACACACACACACACACACACACACACACACACACACACACACACACACACACACACACACACACACACACACACACACACACACACACACACACACACACACACACACACACACACACACACACACACACACACACACACACACACACACACACACACTGCTGGTGTGCCTCAGTATCGTCGACCGCAGCAAAGATAACACGTGTGCCACACATTTGATCCAGGTGGCGCCGCCACGTCATTTGTACCACCTTGGTGATGAAGCTCACTGGCCCTGTTTGTCGTAACACTGTTCTTGGAACCCATTTTGGTCCAGATTGGTTGTTTCTGGTCATCACTGACTGGCCTTCGAAGAAATGTCTCACTTTCCCCTTTCGTGTTGATGACAACCGTCGTTTCTTCGAGATTGTGTTGTCAAGATTAGGCTTCATGAGGTCTAGACGTGATCTTATGTTGTGACCCAACATCAGTGTTGCCGGTGATTGGCCTGTCGTTGCATGCGGAGTGTTACGATAGGCAAGCAGGAAGTTGTTGAGTCTATGTCGAATGCTGAGTCTAGAATCCGAGCCAGCTAGTGATGCGCGCAAGGACTTCTTGAAGCTCTTGACGAACCTTTCCGCGAGTCCATTTGTAGTAGGGTGATACGGCGCTGACGTGATGTGGTGAATGCCGTTCCGCTTCATGAATTTAGCGAATTCCTCTACTGCGAACTGCGGTCCGTTGTCGCTCACGAGCTGTTCTGGTAGACCCCATCTAGCAAACTGAGATCTCAACGCTTCAGTCGTTTCAGTTACTGTGGTTGTGTTCACTGGGATGACTTCTGGCTATTTTGAATAGGCATCACCGACTATGAGGAACATTTTCCACAAGAACGGTCCTGCGAAGTCAACGTGTAGACGTTGCCACCATCTGGATGGAAATTCCCAATGATGTAGGAAGCCAGGTTGTGGCGACCGCTGTGCTTCGTGGCAACCTTGGCCCGATTTCCCGATGTCCTCAATTTGCCGGTCAATTCCTGGCCACCACGTATAGCTTCTACTCAGACAGTTAATTTTTACTATGCCCAAATGGCCCTCGTGCAATTCTTGTAGCACCATGTAGCGAAGCTTTGGAAGTAGCATGGCACGAGTCCCCCACAAAAGATATCCTTGCTGGACGGATAATTCGTTTTTCCGTTGGTAGAATGGCGCGAAGTCCCTGTTGTGTGTGTATTTTGTGCTCCACCCGCCGTTCAATGTGAGTTGAAGAACCTTACTAAGGATTGGGTTCCTGCTTGTTTCCCTCCTGAGCTCGTAACTGTTGACAGGCATCATGTTAGCTTGGTCGATCTGAAACAGATCTGCCGCATCGTAAGATTGTTGACCTTCACTACTATCAAGTGTCGGCAGTCTTGAAAGACACTCGGCGTTACCATGTTTCGTTGTGCTTGTATACAGGATGTTTCACCTGTATCCACCGAGGAACAATGCCCAACGTTGCAGTCTTGTAGCGGCTGTTGATGACACATATTTGTTTGGGTGAAAGATGGCCAATGGTGGTTGATGGTCGGTCACGATGGTAAAGGTTCGCAATCCAGATACTGGTTGAATAATTTTAGTCCCCGAATAACACCAAGACTGTCCTTTTCAATTTGGGAATAGTTCTTTCCTGCGTTTGAGAAAGTTCTTGAGGCAAATGCGATCGGGCATTCATCACCATCGTCCATAACGTGGGAGATATAACCGCTCCAAGTCCATACGGTGAGGCATCAGTTTCTAGACGCACTGGGCGGTTGACATCGTAGTGAGTGAGTACTTGGTCTGATGCTATCAGTCGCTTCATTTCTTTGAAGGCATCTTCCTGTGGTTTTTCCAACGTCATCTTTGGTCAGTTTGCAAAAACAGGTGCAGCGGTTGCAGGACTGTGGACAGGCGAGGAAGAAAGTTGTGATAATAGTTTACCATGCCCTACAAAGAACGATGCTGTGAGACATTTTCAGGGCGCGGGGCGTCCTTCATTGCAGTGACTTTTTTCTCTCAGATTTGTGAAAACCATTCTTGCCAATCACGTGACCACAGTACTCGACTTTCTCCTTGAAAAAATCACACTTTTGTCGGTTGGCCTTCATGCCGTGCTCTTCGAGACGTGCAAGAACTTTCTAGAGAGTAACCAGATATTCGGTTTCCGTGCGTCCAGTCACGATGGTGTCGTCCAGATAACATTGCGCATAAGGGATTCCCTGCAGTAGCTGGTCCATCGTTCTCTGTCAGATGGACGGAGCGGACATACACGAGACAATTATAGTGGAAAGGTCCCTTGTGCGTATTTATGGTGAGCAATTCTTTACTATCGTCGGACACTTCTATTTGGAGGTAAGCTTCTGATAGATCGATATTGGAGAACGTTTGACCCGCAGATAAGTTTGCAAAAATGTCTTCAATTTTCGGAAGGGGGTATTTGTCGATCTCGAGTGCCGGGTTAATGGTGACTTTAATGTCTCCACACAGGCGGACTCTCCCGTTCCTTTTCATCAATGGAACGGCTGGAGCAGCCCATTAGCTGCGTTCCACGGGTCTGATGATCCCTTCCGACTGTAGACGTTGTATCTCCTGTTCGACCTTACGTACGGTACAGGACGTGCCTTCTGGAAATGGGGCTTGCTACCGACTTTCAATGTCAATCCGGCTTGATGGCCTTTATCTTTCCCTCGTGCCAGAAGAGTGGTCGAAAATGCATTTGGGATCTTGGCTAATCGGTGGAGAGTTTTCCTAACCCGTATCGCCTTGCAACCATCGAAAGTCGAACTACTTGTGCTAGCTGCCTGAACATTGCATAACATTTTAAGATCCCGAAAAGACGTGGTTAACGATATGCTGGACAGTGAGGCCAACAGGCACCAACATTTCCCACAGGGCCCGTGCTAAACGCGATTATTTGGTACACTATTTGAGTTCTGAGGTTGGGTCAGTGTCATGGCAGAATGATATGATATAAGTACAAGATAAACATTATTTGGATTTCCCACCACTCTCCTGGCACGAGACATCCGGCAGTTAAAGACCTTGAGACGGTGAGATAAGAGAACGGCTCATGATAAGAGAACGGCTTCATCACGTTCTCTTTCAGTGCAAACGCATCATCTGCAATTGTGTAATAGCTAACATCTCTCTCGTCCCCTGGTAATGGTGCAGGTGAGTGAAATTGTGAAGATCGCCGTCAAGTGTTTCTTGTAGGGAACCTCCTTGAAATACTCCCTCATCGCTACCCCGGCCGTTGCAGCCAACATCTATGTAGATAAATTTATTGTCGGCGTCGACCAGCGCCATCAGTACCAAAGAGAACATCCCCTTGTAATTGTAGAAGATCGAGCCCGATCCTACTGGTGGCCGCATCACAACATGTTTTCCATCAAGGGCGCCCAAGCAATGGGAGTCTCGTCAATGTGAAGTGTTTGGTTTGATTCGCAAGATGGCAGCACTATCGTCACGGTCCAACAACGCCAGAAACGGTATCGCGCTTACATTTATCCGGGCGTTAAATACTATCCGGGTGATGTTTATGTGCGTATGTAAGGCATAACATCTGGCACCAATAGATCACGTAGTAATAAATAATATCCAGTAATTAAATATGTTTCGTTTGTTTTCGTAATACGAGCGTTATAGTTAGAGTACATAATTATAATTTGCTGTTTCATATTTGTGACCAAGTATAAGAGTAAGTCACGTGACGTGTGCATGGAGGGGAAACTGTTTATGTCTGTGAAGCAAACATTTAATAATTGATGTATATATGTATAGACATATATATATATATATATATCTATTATATATATATATATATATATATAATAGATATATATATATATATATATAAACATATTTAAACCGCATAAATGAAAGCGCAACAGTCGTAGCTGGTGCTAAATACATTCCCCTAGATACGCGCACGCGCAGAAATATCACCCGGATATTATTTAACGCCCGGATAAATGTAAGCGCGACAACGGTACTCGTAAACATTTATAAGAGTTATATATTGAGTCCATGTAGTATATTTGTAGTAAGCTTAATGCATCCTGGGGAATGCACCACTCAGCGACTAGTGAGTCAGTATACTGCCTATTACTGGTGATCCCTATTTTTGCCGTAGACAAAAGGAACTATTGTTTAAAAAAAATAAAAATTGTTCCATGAGATATTTACATTTTAAATCTACGATATATTTCATCACATTGGTAAAACCAAATTATTTGAAAAATTGCTTTCACTGAAATACTTACAATTTAAAAACGGCGAAACTGTGTTACCGCGAAAACACGAAGGCACCAATGATCGCGTTACGTACGATAATAATATATGCTACGTATGTAAGACTGTGTCTCCGTTAACAAATCGGTCCTTGTGATTAAGTTTTCTGATGACACTACTGTGGAGGGCTGCATTGAGAATGCGGATGAGACGCCATACAGGGAAGAAGTTCAGAGAATGGTTGGCTGGTGTGCGTATAACAATCTCGAATTGAAAGTTTCAAAGACTAAAGAAATGATTGTTGATTTTCGTAAAAAGAAGACTCCCATCCACCCTCTTTCGATAAATGGCGTGGAGGTCGAGCAGGTTGAATCTTTTAGATTCTTTGGAACAACAATTTCAAACGATCTCAGCTGGTGCACAAACACACTGTGCAAAAAAAGCACAACAACGCCTGTTCTTCCTGAGGCAGCTCAGGAGATTCGGCATTGCTCAGGAGATTATGATACGATTCTACCGCACAATCATTGAAAGTATCCTCACTTTCTCGATTGTAGTGTGGTTTGGCCGCGCCAGTCAGGAGGAGAAACAACGGCTAGAAGTTATCGTGAAGGGCGCATCTAGAATCATTGGGCGTGAGTTGCCATCCATAGAATCTATTTACCATGCTCGCTGTGCGCGAAAATCCAAGAGCATTGTACGGGACACTACCCACCCAGCCAACCATCTCTTTGAACTTCTTCCCTCTAGCAAGCACTATAGAAGTTTTAAGACAAGGACCACTAGACTTAAAAATAGTTTTTATCCGCAGGCTGTGAGTTACTTGAACCGCGAGATGCCATGATACTGTTTTCAGTCGGTTTAGATTTTATGTCACCATGCTAAATTATTTATTTATTATTTTGTTTGTTATTTATTTATTTTTATTATTTATTTATTATTTATTAACTTGAATACATGTATGTACATACTCTTTAACTGTCAGCTTAGTTTTTATATCGTCAGCTAATTTATTTATACATTTATTTATTATGTATTTAACTACATGTATACTTTTTAGGTAATGTTCAGATGGTATTAATATTATGTTATCAAGTTCACTTTATGTCAATAGATGTACGACTGTCTTAAAATATGTTGGCAGTTGGCCTTGGTTGAAATTTATACTAGTCTTAGCATAGTTTCATAATGTTTCTGATTGTATATTTTCCGTGTGCATGATGGAGGGCAGGGGAGACAAGCGTGCATGTATGTTGACGCCACAACGCCAAGAATACCTCGTACATTTTTTAAATGCTACTTGGTAATAAACAGTCTGAATCTGAAAAAGGTTGTTATTTTATTTGTGTAGCTTCTCAAGCATGTTTATTTTATGGAGGAAAGCCTCTTGTGAGACGCCTGAAGAGGAACGCGGTAACCAGCATATTTCCGTGGTTCAGTGTATCATCTTCTTTATCGTCAGGGAGAGCTGCACGGGAAGATGCTCGACAGAAACTAGCTCCTCATACCACGACATTCCCATCAGTATCAACACAACTATCTCCTCAACCAGCATTGGCCTCTCCTGTTATCCCAGATTTTGGAGAGCAGGTTGATGCCCAAGAATATTTCGATAGTCCTGGTGCTGTGTCTGCCACAACACAGCCCTACAATGCTTGGATTGTATTGTTTTACTGGTCTTGGGAATTACCAAAAGTTCATGTGGGTATTATGTATTCTTGGACAAGCAGCACACCATCTCACTTACATGTATTGCCCTGCGAGTGAGAGCATTTCCGTGCTGGACAGGTTTTTTCTTGTTTTAATCAAGCTGAGAAAGCATTACACTAACTTTGAACTGAAATATCTCTTTGATATATCAGAGGCAGATACCTACAATACTTTTTGTACGTGGGTAAAATTCTTGTCGCTGCAATGGAGAGAATGTCAATTTTTTTGGTTTCACGAGATCTTGTGAACTTCTAGGCACCAACTGGATTTAAGGAAGATTTCAAGACAACCAGAGTGATTATAGATAGAACAGAGTTGCCCGTCAAGAAGCCCAAGTTTCCTACTGCACAACAGTCGACCTTCAGTACCTATAAGAACATAAATAATGTGAACGTTTTGGTCGGTGTATCAGCAGGTGGTCCGTGTACTTACATGTCAGATTCTTATAGGAGATCCACCAGTGACTCGAGTAGTCGAAAGGTCTTCATTGCCACAAATGTGTGACTCAGTGGAAACTATAATGTCTGATAAGGGTTTCGATGTGAAAGTCTAATTTGTGCCCTCTAATGTAACTGTCAACATACCTACTTTTTTTCTCAAAGAAAAACCGGATGAGTGGGAGAACTGTATTAAAGGATAGAAAAATCACTTCAAAAAGAGTGCATGTTGAAAGGTTAATAGGACTTGCTAAAACCTACACAATTCTTGATTTGCCTCTAAGTGCGTATAAAACAGTTCCCTCACTCCGACATAATTTTTATATGCTTTATGTTGTGCAATTTTCGGTGTGGTATTGTCCCACCAGGTGCTTAATGTCAGCATTGCCATGTTACAATAGTAGGAGGTTACCAATGTAAAATGTGTTACCGTTGCTAAACTGCTTAAATGCTATTGAAAGAAAGCGACACTGTACATTAACATTATCAAATCAAATCAAATCGTGACATTTATATTGCGCCGTTCCAACAATCGTTGCTCACGGCGCAGTACAGAATGTTCGGGAAAACAGGTAAGTCTTGAGGTTTGATTTAAAATCAGTGTTTGTCATTGTTGTTGCAGTCAACTTTTGCGGCAGCAATTATGTAATCATTAATGAATGTTAATTGTCAGTTTTAATCAATTACTGGTACAATAACTAAATAAATCTGTGTTCACTACCTGAAAACTACCAGGGTATATCGCAAAATTATGTGTGTTTATGAACTTCATGTACGTGTTTGTGTGAAAGTTAAGTGAAAAGTTGAACTTCTGTAAAAAAATCTTGAATTCTGATGCCATTTTATTTTGCAGATATTCAGTATGTAATAATTAATTACTCGAGTAATTGTTACAGTTTTTTAAATTGTGTAGTTATTTGATAAAGCATCGTAAAATTCATAATATAAAAGGCATGCAAAATTTAAGGGTTCTATAGTAATTATATCTGAATTATGTGATAAATCAGACATTTTAAAACTTTTTTATTGATAGACATGAATAGCCCAAAAGAAAAGGGTTAAGTGAAGTAAGTCAACCCTGACCAAGTGCAAATTGATATTCTACAAATGTAAATGTTTATTAATTTCTACAGCACCATATTTATACATTAATATTTTATGGTGCTGTACAATACAATAGATGGCATGGTAGAAAGCTAAAACAACACAAGCATTCAACATAATATAAATATTGATATAAAAAGGTAACACTATAAAATGATAGAATTAATAATTTCAATAGAAACATCGAACATATTTTATATAATTATCTAACAAGTGTAAAACTATTTAAATTAATAAAAATAATAAGTTAATTGTATGCAATTCTAAAATAGTGAGTCTTCAGTTTGTTCTTAAAACACTGACATTGTTGCAGCTGCGAATATCTTTGGGAAGGGAGTTCCACAGTTTCGGTGCAGCAACTTTAAAAGCACGATATCCCAGAGTTTTCCTTTTTGTCCTTGGTACATCAAGTTTGAGATCATCCTGCGATCTTAGACCGTAATGGATGCTTCTAGGAGTCAGCATTTCCAACACATATTCTGGTCCTTGGCCATGTAATGAATTACATGTCAGTAAGAAAATCTTATATTTAATGCGAAATTCCACCGGCAACCAGTGAAGTGACTTTAGTACTGGTTATATTTGCCGATTCTGCACAGCACTCTGGCTGCGATGTTTTGAACCATTTGTAATTTCCGTATAAGGTATTGTGGTAAGCCGATCAAAAGGGCATTACAGTAATCAATATGGCTGTGGACCAGAGCATATATCAGTTTTTCTGTACTCTGTTGATCAAGATATTTTCAGATTTTTCCGATGCTATAAAGTTGTGCATAAACTGCCTGACATTTGAACTTAACATGTTCTTCCATAGACATGTGTTTATCAAAATAAGCGCCCAAATTTCGCACACAATTCAGTGCATGTACCTCATAGCCCCCGATCTTAATGGCCGTGTTGGTGCATTTTGCTAGTTGTTGCGGAGTGCCAATTAAAATGTACTCAGTCTTGGAGTTATTCATTTTTAATTTCATGCCTTGTATCCAGCTATTGACGTCTCTGATGCATCGTTCCATGGACTCACGGTTACTGTCCATAGAATCAGGATGGAAACCACTATAAACCTGATGATAATCGGCGTAGGCATGCCCTAGCTTCCCAAGCTGATCAATGACAGAGAAAACAGGACTAGAGTACTCTGTGAATTCAACAGGGCCTAGGCATGAGCCTTGCGGTACTCCCTGATCAAGTTTAAACTGCTCATGCACCGTACCATTGATAGAAATACGCTGCGACCTTGATTGGAGATAAGAGGAAAACCAATTTAGAGCTGTGCCTGATACTCCAAAAGAGCGATTCATGATATTTAACAAAATGTTGTGGTCCACTGTATCAAAAGCCGACGACAAGTCAATTAAAACCAGTTGTGTTGCCTTCTGTTGATCCACGTTTAGAAGAATGTCAGACTGGACCTTAACTAGAGCGGTTTCTGTAGAATGCCCAGCTCTATAAGCAGACTGACAAGGTGGCAAAGGAAATCTACAGTCTGAGTGAAGACAAAGTTGGTTTACAACAGCTTGCTCAGTTAGTTTTGGCACATACTGGAGATTCGATAGAGGACGATAGTTTTTTGGAATAGGATCCAATCCTGCTTTTTTAAGCAGCGGCATTACAAGTGCAGTCTTCCACTCATGAGGGAATTCCCCAGTAGCAGTAGAGAGATTGAAGATGTGCGTGAGGTGTGGCAGTAATTCCTCCATATACTCTTTAACCAATTTGGTTGGCATGGGGTCAAGAGCACAGCTGGTTGTTTAGATTTCATAACCAACATGCGCACTTCATCTTCGGAGACCACCGCAAATATATCTAAGTTAGCACACACACACCCTCTCTGAATGGTATATATGGTGGTTCGGTAACTCCAATGTTCGTTCGAATAGCATCTATTTTATCACTAAACAAATTGCCAAATTCATTTACAAGGTTTTCCACAGAATCATGGTCAGGTAGTGGAGTACTTTGCTTTTTACCACACAGGGTGTTTATGAGGGAAAATAATTTCTTCGAATCACCTCTAGCTTCTAAAATTAAGTTAGAGAAATGGTCAGTTCGTTTGGTATTCAGTGCATTGACGTATTTGTTCCGAGCACGGTGGAATGACAGCAGAGTTTAATGATTTTTATCCCGCGTCCATATTAATTCAGCATTCCGTCTCTGCAACTTTAGTGATTTGAGTTCATCGTCGAACCATGGTACCAATGGCCTCACAACAATAGTTTGGGATTTGATGGGTGCGTGCCTATCCAGTAACTGTCTCAGTTCCCAATTGTAGTCACTAAATAGCTGATTGATATCCATGATATTTAATAGTGCATTAGTGATATCCTTCAGGTCATTACTAAAAGCACTATTATCGATCCGACACCATATAATCAGCCACCGGGTAACTAAGCAGAAGTTCACGATTATACCTATTAATAATTAAGTCTAGCGTGTGACCAGATACATGCGTTGGAACCGTAACATGCTGCGTTAAGTCATACATACTAAGTACATCACACAACTCTAATTGCATCAGCTTCTGTGTCAATATCTATATGAATATTAAAATCACCAGCTATCAGGAGTGAATGAGGGGTTTGAACTGCAAGCGACAAATATGTCTGAAATTCCTCAACGAAAGTATCAGTTGTAACACGATGTGTTTCCGAGTATGGTGGTCGGTATATGACTGGCACATCAACTTTCGTCTTTTGACATAATAGCTCATAATTACCATCCTCAAATGAATTGAATTCGCCAGATGACAGCACTTTACACTGAATACCAGTCTTGAAAAGAATACCAACACCGCCACCAGTTCTGCCGGACGGTCTCGGATTGTCCTTCAAATTATAACCACCGGGCGTCAGTTCCGCACGTTTAACCGCATCACCAGATGTTAGCCAAGTCTCTGTCATCAGAACGACGTCAATGTCATTAGTCACTACATAGTCACTGATGTCCGCTGTCTTATTCCGCACAGAACATGGATTAACAAGGGCGAATTGGAGGTCCCTTGTCCGGCGTGAGGCTGTGTTCACTCGCTCAACACGGATCAGATTGTCCAGATTAACGCCAGTTCGATGTACACCTGTCCTGGCATCGCGAAAGTTAAACACATCGTCGTCGTTCTCGGTTGTTGTTGTTGTTGCTGCTGCTGCTGTTGCTGCCATTGGTGCTGTCGCCGCTGCTATTGTCGTTGTTGTTGCTGCAACAACTGGACTCTCTGAGATTGCTAGTAGGATTCTCTGCATGCAAAATTTAGGTAGACGTTTTATATAGATGACAATTAATAAATATGTCTCATTTACATTTTTTGGCTATCCAATTCCACAAATACTCCAATTATTACATGTTTATGTCGAAGGGAAACATTTGACTTCTTTATAGTAGACAAACTTGAAATATTAGAATGCCAAATAATATATACAGCAACTGTCAAATCTGTGCATTAATTCAGACATAGTTTCATGAATACTTATATTCTAAAAACTACTATTGACAGTGTGAAAACCACAGCCTACTGATTGAAAACTTTGAAACTGTTTTAGTAGAAACCATACTTTTAGCATTCTTGACATATAATTTTTGGTATCTTTGGAACTAGTGTGAACATAAGTAACACTGAGGTACCATATTCCCCCTGAATGTGCTATATTTGAATATGCAATAAAAAATAAAACATTTTTTTTACAAGTGTCTCATTTTGGCATAGTGGGTCATATATGTACTAACAATTGTTTTGTCGTATCGTATCTAATGTTGTTCCACGCCTGTTATGCTTGGTTTATAAACATACATGATTGACTTTGCCTACCTCCAATTCAATTGTCGGTTTCCTATGTTAAAAGGATAGTTCCATGTACTGTTTCCTTCATTTCGGGTTGCATTACCTTTAATAAATGTGTGGTTGATCGCAAAATGTGTGCAGTTGAATGCTGGTGTTGATAGACTCGACATTCATAATTCTGACATGAACGGTTTGAACGTTATTAACAACATACGGATTGTGCGGCACATAAAGATCATCATCTACGTCTAAGATAAGATAAATGGTTCCAAGGTAAGATGTATGGGTAAATTATAGCTATTTTAGGCAAATACCTCCTGACCTTGACCTTGGATGATGATTTTTAACAAGATTGCCATCCAGAAAATTAACTCTAGATGGCAGATGGACAATGAAGCCTTTTAGCTGATCGAGAGTCCAACACTTTGTTATCTACGTGTATCATAACAAGAACAATATGATGAAACCTCTTCGATCGATCGGACATACCAAAAATTATCATGCCTACCAACGTTATCAGAATCGGGTTATTATTAACTGAGATATGACCATATTAGGTTTTAGCCTATTTTTTTAATTAGGAGGTGTTAACGAATCCCAAAATCCGTGTCCTGTATCAGGATTTGATTTGTTTGTATCAAAGGTCGTCTGTTCCAAACGTGGTGATTTCTTCACATTTTTAACATTCAAAACCCTTAGACAGCTGACAATATCTAATCATTTTCCAATATTTTATTTTAATTAAACCAATGGTTATTTTTAAACACAACTACTATTGTAAATAGGTACCCCGAGAGACAAACAAATACGCCATTATGTCCCTTATGATCACATAAACGCGTTTTCCACAAGGACCGTATATCGTAATAAACGGCGATGTTGCAATAAACACTGTAATCTTTTGTCATATAATGGGCATGAACAATGATGTAATAAGTAAGTAAGTAAATAAGTGATTTATTTCCAACAACAACCCAAGAATACGCATGACATTATTACAACATGCACCATGTGCTACGCGTGAACACAAAAAAACGATAGTGTTAGTGGAAAAGGCGTGAACAGAAGTGTAGCAGCTATGCCTACACATTATAATAGTATATGATTGCAACTGTGTTGATTTAGACTTTTTATAGATCTAATATATAAATAGAATATATGACTTTGATTTTTAAATGCTTGTACACTTCTGTCGCTGGTGATGCTCCATGCACCTGATGCCACTTGTCCTCCTCTCACAGAAATACATAGTGATGTGTTGTTGTTACGTACACGTTGACTTCTAAAGGTATTTTTACGAGGTACCATGTGCTGCAGCATATCGATTGAACAATGTTTGCAAACTATTTGGTATTACATAATGATATGTATCATATATTATAATAGTTGTTTTAAATTTAACTATATCTACACACTTCAAAATGCGCTGTTCCTTACAACGGGTGCTGGTGTGAACTGAGGGTTTCCTCCACAGACCAGACGAACTACTTGTTCCTGCAGTGCTGTGATTGACCTAATGTTTGTGATATATGTGTTGCCACATATTTAATAACAATAATTTGTGTAGGGCAAAACAGAGACCAATGTCCGGTTGCATGACACGCACCTATCTTAGGCGGTCGAATTACACCCAACCCCCCTAGGTGTCACCTAGCTGGGCAGATGCTTAGGAAGCGTTGCATGACATGCACCCAGACGTCGCCCAATTAAATGGTAGTGGCACGATTAATCGATAAGCGGAATGGCGCGTTTTCAGGGCAAATTTTCCCACGGTTCATTTCATCATGGCGGACGTAAAACCACAGATTCGAAATAGGAAGGGTCATTTCGTTCACGACGAAATAATTGCCCTCATACAGGCGTATGGCAGGAGCAAAAACACATTCCATGGGCGGTTCAAGTCGACGCTGTCCAACCGTGACAAGAAGGTGGCATGGGACATGGTTGCATCGGACGTTAACGCCGTTCCCAAGTCGCACCGTAGTGTCGACGAGTTGAACAAGAAATGGCAGAAACTTGTCAGCGATGCGAGGGCAGTCCTGGCAAGACGGAAGCACCCAGGGACAGGCAGTGGACCGCGTCGCAAAGACGGAATATACATAGATATTATCGCCGACATCTTCGGAGAGGAATCGGCCCTTATTGATGGAGCAGAAGGAGTCATGGATGTGGGCGACAACGGCCAGTTCTCAGGCGCAGCTGAAGGTTTGCTATTATAATTTCTTTATTTGTGCTTAATTTCGCAAGAACACCCTATAAAATAAACCGCAATTGCTTTATGAGTTGTCTGACGTGGGAAACTACGTTAGTCGGTCACAATAAACAAGGTTGTACACGCATCCACCGTAACTAAATAAATTTAGACTGTCCTTGATATTGCTACTTATGTAATGTTGCACCACTATTAACTAACAGTGACAACTTCGAATCTCGAATCTGAATATTACGTTGAACGATCAATCCTGATAATTACACAACGTTTGATCTGTCTTTGGAGGAAACAAAAGAGAAAAAGGAGACAGAAAAGAAAAAAAAACATAAATAGATGAGCTCGATTTATAACATCAGTAGTGTGTCACTGTTTCTGATCTTGTGTCATTAGTGTATACACGTTTCGGGATGATCCTATGCCTATACTTTGGAGTTACTCAACACGACATCAATATAATGATTACGTTCCAGAGTCAATGGTGCAGCAGACCAGCTCCCTGCAGATTGCCCACGCTGTTCCATGTCACTGTGGGAGTTGGTGACAATGACACGTTGCGGGCGAGAGAGCCTTCAATCGTCTCGCCCGTCGCCACGAGCAGGAAGAAGAAGAGACAGTCCACATCAACTGTTGACGACGTCTACGCCATCTACCTGCAAAAAGACATTGAAATAAAAGATCTAAAACAAACAACTTCAGCTTGAAATTCAACTGCTACAAAAGAAATGCGCACAGCAGTAACCAAACATAGCAATTCTACAGTTAACCACATACCATCATTTGCGTTTGATCTGACTTTGTTTCTACCACTAACTGCTGTGTGCTTAGTCAGTAAATTCAAATTATACACGTACTTCAAAAATACGTAAGAGAATCGTTTACATAATTTGCATTGTGAGTTTACTAGATAATTTGCCACTGCGTCAGATTATAAGATATCATCAAATAGTTCTTTGTTTGTTTTCTGCTTGGATGGTGATGAATAAAATCTCCGTAAATGTCATTGCAATTTTGCAGATACATCCATTTTATTATGTAAGGTGCAAGTCACAAGCTATGGGATATTAATATAGCATATTGTGTATTTATATAATAGGTGTTATCTAATTAATAAAGCTTTCTGTTGATAAAGACTTACCTTCTTGTAAAGTGTTGTTGAACAATACGTTGACGCATAGCTCTCCCTGAACTGGTGGGATTGTCGTTGCAGACAGTGTTATCAGAATCATCATCATTGTTGTCTTGTGGGTCGGGGTCGGGTTTGCCAAATTCCAAAGCCATATTATGCAATACCAAGCACGCTGTGATGATTTTGCATGCCCTCTCTGGACAGTACCGCAATTCTGTATGGAGACAGTGAAATCGTCGTTTCAGGACACCGTTACACCTTTCTATTGTTACTCTCGTGATGACAAAGGCGCGGCTGTACGCGATTTCTGGTGGTGTCTGTGGATTTATAAAGGGCGTCAGCAGCCATTCTCGCAACGGGTACGCACTGTCTCTCAGAATAAATCCGTCAAGGGGGCGATGATTCCCATCGAAGCCTCTCCAAACTGAGCCCTCCCTCAAAATTCGTGCATCATGCGCCGATCCCGGATGACTACACAATTTAAAATGTGCAGTTCGGCATCACAAATGAGATGCACATTAATGTTGTGTCTGCCGCTCCTGTTGACATATTCGTATTCGTTTACGACCGGAGCCTGCAACTTCACGTGCGTCTCACCAATCCAACCGATGACGTTCAGGAAACTTGGCATGACATATAACAACCGTTTCTGCCGAAACGCTTCACGCTGTCGGGGAAAGAAATTCCATCTTCGCGCGCGCTCACACAAAGCTTGCGACACACGATAAATTGTTCTACTAACGGTCGATTTGTATGTCAGAATTGTATGGTCAACAACATTCTGGAAGGACCCAGTCGCAAAAAATCGCAACGCTGTTAACACTTGAAGTTCGGGCGACAAGAATCCCTTTCGGCTATATCCAAATTCCAAGTCGCCACGAATTTCGTCGACGATTCTGAATAGATCAACTTTTCTTAAACGATACCTTTAAAACAGTTGAACATCGTTGTACGTATCCAGGGGGTTTAAGGCCATGGGCCAGATATGCCCCTCGTGCACCCCCCACAACTTTACCAACCCATGTTTTTTAAGCTTTGGGGTCCCTTGAAGATGATTTCAAGTGATAACAGTGAAAAAGTTGGGTCTCACTACCCATTTCCAACCTGTCTTGGATGGTACCCTGAAATATCGTATTTGTCATCAATGTCTCGTGGTATTTAATCACCCACACCACAATCGTCATTGTATAGTCATATATGCCTCAATATGTACTTATAATATGTCAAATTGAAGGGTTCCATGTGCTGATCATCATAATAGCATTAAGGAGATGTTTACTATTATGGCGTGTGTCCTAATTAGCATAGAATAACTATACCCTATTCTCACTCGTGACCGCATAGATGACATCATTATTTTTATCAAATATATAAATTTCTCTTGATCCCATGGCCTCTTAAAGATCAAAATAATAACACATTACACTCTGCTGCATCATATATTTAATTTGATACCAGAATTGTCTTTCTGTCATTACAAATGGATTAGATATGATGCTTCTAAGATAACTGTAGTGTCTCAGATCAAGAGGCGTAAAGCAAAGATAACCATGGATATGGATGGCATACATGTCAAAACTGTCTAGATTATGTGTGTGTTTTCAGGTATACATTTACGCCATATTAATTTCAGATGCATAAAACAAAGCACTACATATTTCATATAATGTACATGTATATTAGCTTAATGTGGTATCCAAAACTCGTGAATTAAGATGTGACAAATGTCAACAGCACAGACAAATCGAAAGCCAGTATCTCAAAATATGATAATTCAGTTTAATGCGAATTACGTATGTATGACATTCATTTAGATGCTAGCCATTGATAAAACAAAATGTAGTTAGATGCCAAAACGTTATTCACATCTTAATTGTATGCAATGGCAGACAATATCTAGGTTGATGTACGGACATTTGCCAAACATTTATAGCTACTTAACCAATTACATTAGTCACATTTTGATGCTCAGTCATAATCATTGTCACTGTCAGCATATAGTTCCATCCCATCAGACATGGTCATGTCAGACTCGTCATCACTGTCAGTGTGGTCCGGGTCTACCTGAGCTATATCAGCCAGTTCTCGTGGCAGCATATCTTCATCATACCAGACTGGCTCAATGCTTCCATTACTGATGTTCCAGCCATAGTTTCTACTCACCTTGGGGACGTCAGGCTCAGGAATATGTGCTCTCTTCCATATGCCAACTTGACAGTTGACTCTTCTGACATGCTGGGTGAGACTGCGATTGCATGATGGTAGATTGGCCATGTCAACATCACCTGAAGGAATAACACAGTTATCCTTGGCACACAGCTGTTTGATACGAATTAGCCTGAAGTCATTAACTGTTGACACCTTTGATGCTCTACCATACGCAGCACAAGTGAAGCTGTCCAGCTCATCAATCCTTTCTTCAGGTAGGTCCCATGTATCTCCCAGCTTCTTGAGTACATAAATGTATTGAGGAATATTCAGTAGCGGTTTCACTGGTTTGAGTTTGCCAATCCCTCGGAAAGCACTAGTTCTGTTACATCCACTGAAAGCATACAGAACCATCAGAGCTGTACATTTGTATTGGCTGAGATCAACTCTTAGTTTGCTGACATCAATCAATCTTTGCTTATTTCCTACACCAGTGACAAACAATATGGTGATGTCTTCAATTGATGCAGCATAGTGCAGAAGAACGAAGAAGATGTCTGAATATGGGCTCTTCACACGGACCTATTCGTCGCGTAATTAACATAGAGGATAACTCTTGTGTCAGTTTCCTCCTGTGATGACTTCAGAAGGGGCAGTTCATGGGTTACTGTCGTCCGGCCATCATTGGAAGTCAGCAGAGTGGCATTCTCCTCATATATGAAGATCACTTGTCTTCCATGCAGTTTTGATGTGTATCCATCACTCTGCCACAGCTTCAGAAGCAGTTTGATGAACTGACACCTGGTTTCACCATTGGACAAGGGTGATTTCCAATCAGGTGGCCTCTTGGTTGCCTCTCCGTTCAGAATCAGCTTCTCTCTAGTGTGGCCGACTCCTTCAAGTTCAGCGACCTCTCCTTTTTCCTTGTTTGAGATGGTATCTCAGGACAGTCACCAGATTCTGCAGAATGATCATCACTGCCAACTTCCTATAACATGATGCCATGAGCTGCGTGAACTGATCTTATCCTTTTCCTGTGAGATCATACAGAAGCTGTTCGAAATTATAACATTCTGAATGGAATACTGTTGATCCTGGTGGTGACCTGACAATCTGGTTGGAGAGAAGAGTGGACGACTGCATAACAGGTTCAGCCGGCGCTGTCTCCAGCTCCAATGAAAAGGAGCAGCTTTCACAGTGTCCCATTCTATTCAGGAGAGTTACGAGTTCTTCACATTTGAACATATGACGCATGGACATGCTCACGAAGATGTGTTTTGGCAGCTTCCACGATCCATTGGTTGTTACCCGGCGGATGTCCTGACCAATTGACAGAACAAGTCTCTCTGTGCGGGATGATCTGGGAGCTGCCATCCCAGTTATGACATAACGCAATAATTTTTGGAGTGTGTCTGGTACGATAGTGTAAATTCTGTTACAATCACGGAGAGTTGGTGGCCATTTAAGATCAGGTGCTTCAGCAAACCCATCCTGGATAGTCTATCGAAGATATGTACCAGTGGTCTTGATAACATCAACTGGAAGGCATGTTTCACGGCTGTGTTGATATGTGAAACATGGACTAAGCTTAACTGGAACTTCCCCATATCGCAGAAGGAAAGTCGGCCTTTGAAGGGTTCACGGATTTCAAGTTTGAGTTTTAATTTCTCACTCCGTAAGTCAGGATTACTGTGCTCTGGATATGTACACTTGTTGCAGGTCAGCCTATTTCACCATCTTCCGATCATACAGGACATCCTTCTCCACCATGCAACAGACTATGTCAAATGCTTTTTCATGGGCTTCCATCAAGTTGAACTGGTTAACACGTGCCTCTTTATCTGTACTTCGCCATTCCTTTGGTTTTTGCTATAGTTCATGCGGCAATTCCTGTGGAACTTGGCTTCACCAGCAAACAACAGATCGTATTCTTGTGAGGAACTTCTCATCCTGTTTTATTTCTGCCATCGTCGCCACAATCTTCCATTCATCAAATTCCGACTTGAAGATGATTTTATTACCTTCTGTGGAAGTTACGCGGCTCGTACGTTGGGGTGTGGAGGCATCAGATGGTGATGATGAGGTGGACGTCAGTCTGTCCGTATTCATGATGAAACGTTTGTAGCATTCCCAATGGAAGCCATGATATTCCATCACTGTGTTGGGGATGCGCTAGCACGTGCCCTCCATCCTGTGGGTTGAAGTTGGATGTTCTGAAAGTCTCTTCTCTTATATCTCCTGCAATTTCGCCAACTTCTTCTCTGCTTCCCGCATACAAGACATGAGTTGAAGTTCTTCATATTTTAATCCCTATACATGAACTATACAAGTACGTTCGACAATTTGATCACTTGTTCGTTTTCGTTTTAATGGTAAATACATACAAAGGTAGGTATGCAATATCAGCATGTCAAAGCAGGTAAAGCTTATAATTTATCATTATCCAACTTAAATAACATTTTAACTTATTGATATCTCTGAAGTTGACCTGAGGTAATCGTATAAGCTGCAATTGAAACTTAAATAATATAATATGAGACTTAAATAATATAATACGAGAGACTTAAATAATACAATAAGGGATACAACCTTGTGATCTCCGCATACCATGATGAAGCATGTAAGAAAACTAGTATTCCAGCTGCAAACATGCAACCGCCTACAATACAATATATATATATATATATATATATATATATATATATACGTACCATGCAGAGTAATTAGTTTTGCGTTGTAAATGATCGCTACAACTGTTAACAAATTCGGACTCACTTCGTTGCGTCTTATACTGTCACCACGCAGGTTATATCTCTTTAATAGGGAGCCCATCGAGGTTTCGACGAGTCGAATCTCGCGATCGACGATGGGTGTCGGCGTACCCTCGCGTCAGCATGTACTCTCGCCGATCCGGATTACCGATAAACTCCATGGGCATTTTCAGGCGTCTCAGATGATGAGCGAACGGTGCCCGCCCCACTGACAATCTCGCCTTCTTTTTTGTAGGATTTCGTTTACGAGGTCCACCATAATAGTTCCTTGAATAGGGACGCCGTTGTACACGAACTCGTTCCACTGGGTCGACGTGTCCGCCATCAAATTTTCCAGTAGCAGTGGGACACTTCTTTTTATACTTTTAGGGGTACTTTCCAAAATTCCACCTTCTAGTCCACCTATCGCCGCCGCCTCCGGCGCGTCCATTGCTGCCCGCGGGGGTGCTACCGGGGTCTCTACGGGAGCATTCACCATACACACACGTTCCGGCTGTTTCTTCCGTTTATTGGCCGTGGTACTGTAGCTGATGTACAGTAACACCTTTCCCTTCAGACAGATACATACGTTCGAGAACGCTCTTCGTGTCGGCGTTCAGGCTACTCAGTACACGCGCTGTGGTCGTATTGGGCCGCTGCCGTTGGGATAGCAAACACTTAACCAAACATGGGTCTAACACAGCCATTTTCTTCCCGTGCTCCATCACCCCATGACCCCTCTGTTAGCAACGGTAGAAGGACCGATTCTTCCAACGGGGCCAGGAAGGCCGACAGGAAAACGCCCGTTTGCAGGATCGTCCGCTTCTTTCCGACGGTCACTTTTTTCGACGATAGCTGGCGCAGGTGTTTCTTATGCTTTTTAGTGTTTTTTTCTTAGGAGTCAATTTCCTTTAAGGATGTTATAAGCGCACTCCCACAGACCTCAAGTAAGGTCGGCGTCGGCGTTGGCCAGGGCGTATATCAACGTTGTATTCTTGTTCCTATTCGGCATCTGCAGACACAAGATATGTCTCTTCACGCGCTCTGACATATAATTAATGACGCGTAGGACGACGCTTCTCGACTTTTATACTCTCGGCATGTAGACGTACTGAACGGCGTCGTCTGGGAAGGCATTCGTGCCCAGGCACCCTCCGGTTGACTAAGAGGTTGCCGTAAGTTGATCACTTGCCGTCTTTGAATACGTCTTGCATGTATTTCACTCGACCCGGATACATCTGTCTCGCCAGGTGACCTACTTGACCTGCGTCTCGAGGATTCTTGAGCAGCACCATTTACTGCGCGTTCAGGCTGATGCGGTTTTCCTTCCCTTTCGGAAACACGTTCTGCAGGAGATACACGACGAACGTGTTGCTGTGATGACTTTTTAGTGAACAAGGTCATGACACGACTGACCGTTTCCGCCATAAGGTCATCGAGGACGACGAGTATTTTAATTCTCGCATCAAGGGTCGCCGGGTCCGGTAAACCGTCTACGAACTCTACGTTAGGCATAGATGCGTACGCGGTTTGCCGCGGTTTTAATAGCTTTCCGAGCGTGTTTCGACCTTTTTACCACCGTAGCCGAAGCCCCAAAAACCTACTTTCGACGGCACCCACTCCACCAGTTCGACGTCTCCAGTAGTCAGCAAGCCCTCGCTCAACTCTTTCGAGGTCGTGAACTTTGTTATCAATAGGTTCCTCATGCAGTAGGCCCGGATAGTATCCAATTTGGAGCCTTTTCTCATCTTCCTTAATATGGTTCTATTTCTCCGTTTCGCCATGTAGGCCAACCTCGCCTCTTTGAAACTTTCCGCGCTTTTGTCGTTTTCATTAAACATCGCCTTTCTATACTGATAGGCGTGTATTTAATATAGTAAGTAAGATATTTAAACACCCGACCGTACGCTTCGATTCGGCATGAGTAAAAGTTCGAAAAAAAGGAGGCTGACCCAACAAACCGTATAGCCATATCCATCATATCTCCGTCTCAATGCCACTGGCTCGCCAACTGGTATAGACGTTTCTCCATCAATTGTCTCAGAAATTTTAACAGATGACGAATGTAAGTACTGTATATATAGTCACCACCCGCCACCACTCTGCGCTCTCAGCTACAGCTTGCTGAAGATACACAAAGGTGCATGAACTCTCAATCAAAATGGTACTTTGATTTTTGGGGTGTAAGTTAGTTAGGTAATCAATTAATTAGGTAATTATTAAAAACCTTTAATTTTTATACATTTTTGCAGGATTTTTACACGACAAATCCTTTGATCTTTGGAATGTTATTTATTTGTTAATTAATTAAAGCAATTAAGGGGTATTTAAAGAGTAAATAAGGGCTAATTAAAATAGCAAATTACGATACATTACCTGTCAATCAAAATGGCAACATCCTTTCGATACATTTGGGGTGTCATGAGTACTCCAATACTACTAACGTATCATCGTTAGTGAAATTCACACTTTTTGCTGGTGATACGAATACAGTTTGTACTGGTAACAATCTGATAGAACTACATGACATGTTACATGGAGAACTTGCAAACGGTTTGATATAAACAAATTATCACTCAACTTGTCCAAACCGAATTATATATTATTCGGAAGTCGTCTACCAGATGTCGACATTAACATGTGCTTAAATAACAAATGAATAACCAGAGTATGTGTAACTAAATTTCTAGGAGTATTTATTGATGACCAACAAAACTGGAAACATCACATTAATACAGTTAGAACAAAACTGTCGAAAGTGGCAGCGATCATTTACAAAGTAAGTCGTTTAATTAATCAGGATAGAATGTATGTATTTTTGTTCCCTGTTCTTGCCATATATTAACTATTGCAACGAAATATGGTGTAACTCCTATGTCTCAAACCGTAGGAATATTACAGAAACGAGTAGGTCGTCTGATCTGTGGCATAAAACGTTTGGAGCATACCACCACCCTCTTTAAGCAACTGAGCATTTAGACGTTTGTAGACTTAAATAAATTTAAGACATCGATTATAATGTACAAGGCACATCACAATGAACTACCAAATAGTTTGCAAACAAAGTTTAAACGGTCTGTCTTAACACATGGTACAGACAGAAAGATACCTTTCAGAGTCATCGTGTGTGTACCACACAAACATCAATGCGTATTTCTGTTTGTGGAGTAAGACTGTGGAATACCTTGCACGGAAGTATTATCAGCAGTAAAACCTTACAGACATTTAAACAAACTATTAGTTCCATCGTCTATCTATGTACTAGAACTAACAAAAACATCAAAATAATTCTAGCAAGACATTACATTGTGTAGGCACTGTAATGGCATTATTCTTAGGAATTATAACTGACATATTTGGTAATATATTGTATTTGTACAACATGTAATTACACTGGTTGGGGGTGAACCATCAATAAGTATTACACTTCTGTTCAACCCCCTTACCACTAAAACTTATGATTACTGTTTGCATTTTGAAAATGTTGTATTTTTTTAATAATGGGGTGTATAATATTTAAATGATTTTGTTGAAAATAAATTACTTACTTATTAACTTATTCAAGGAAGAAACTGGAGAAATGTTTAAGTATCCCACAATCAATCGGAATTTGCACTATTTGTGTTATGCAGTGATGAACGGATTAATGTGAAACTAGTGTCTTCTCATAAACAATAAATGTATATTTTTATTATATATATATATATATATACATATTGAACGTAATATATATATAACAAAAATTTACATTTATTGTTTATGAGAAGACACTATATATATATATATATATATATATATATATATATATATATATATATATATATATATACATATATATATATATATTACGTTCAATGTTATATGTATATGTATATATACATATATACATATACATATATATATATTTAGGCAAGCGCTTTTTGACAAACTGGACAAATGAAACCAACAAATAAAAATGTTAGCTAACATCGTGTAGTTCAAAGACCTGAAATATTGTGAAAGCCACCTCAACTATTTTTATGTGGCGTCCGTCAGAAAATCATACTTGTTTTAATACTTTTTGTTGATGTTTATTACGACACACTCCATCCTTTGTAACAACACACACTGTTGTTGTGAAAATACATAACATGAATGTTTTTAATGCAATCAGAATGTTACCAATACTATTACGTTTATAAAAAAGCATACAACCGAATGTGCTTGTTCTTGTTTTCATGATTGATACTCAACTCGAAATGATAGTATGTGTTCTTCGTTCCACGTTTTCACATTTTATACAAACTACGTCAAACATCATTTAATGGATATCAAAGAAGCACTATTGTTCAGCAGATATCTTACTTGCTGAATAGGCACGACAGACACATATTATCATTAGTTATTATTCAACTTTTACCTTCCCTTTGCCATTATATTGCCAATATATCGTCAACTGTGTGATTTTGTGATATTGTCTTGTATGTTTGTTTATCATCAGCACTAGGCTTCGAAGGCTGTGAAAGTTAACAACAAATGCTTTACGACTTCTACAAGATCACATGTTAGCGTGACATGATGGAGTAAGAAGTCTTCGGCATTCTTAATGACAAGATATGTGAGTGTTTCTTTCTTCACGGGTAATCTCGGATTACCATTTTTGCATGGCGTGCGCCGAAAAACTGATTTATTTGAACTACGTTCGAAAGAAATCTGTTTCTTTTAATCAGTTTCGTTTAATCAGCTTTCCTTTTGGCCCGGCTGATGGAAAGACCAAGATAACAGGCTACTGAGCTGGGTTCCTTGAGGACGACCACAAGGTCAGCAAGCGATGTGCAGAAGATGGCATTACCATCTGCATAATCCAAGTCTGTCACAACAGATTCTCCAAGTATTATATCAAGGTTAGAACCGGTATTTCTCTCTAGTTGTCGCATGATATGGTCAATAGTGAGTTTGGACAGATCAGGGGCAACCACACAGCCTTGAAATACACCGTAGCCGTGGAGAAAAGGTCAGACGAATCATTACCGATGCGAACACAACGCTCACTGCCGCTGTACAGTAGCATGAACAATTGGTATAACTTTTGGGGGCAGGCCAGTGTTCTGTAGGCGCAACCAGGTTATTGCGGTCGATGCCATCAAAAGCAGCTTTAAAATCAATAAAAATAATGAAGGCGGTTTCAAAAAATTCATTTAGTTTTTTGATAGTCTGGCACAGAGATAATATCTTAACAATCGTGGAACGTCTCGCAACGAAACCAGCTAAACTCTTCTGTTTGACCTTTTGGCGTCAATGTAGCAGGAAGAGTGCAACACGTTTACCAAGTATCGATAGAAGTGTTATACCTCTGTGATTGCTGCATATCAGGCGGATATATGATATTTTAAAGCCACAACAAAATCATATAGAATCAACCGGAGTTGAGCATTTCAGCTTTGCATATTCCAGCCACACGTCCATGTGTATGAGAGGTATCGTCACATGGGTCCGATTCCGGTGGGGGCATGATTGTTGTTATTGGCCGAGTTCTCGATGCATTCCGCTTTATAGTTCCAGTAGTTTTCTGGGTCCTGTTTGAGGACGCATTTTCGAGACTGTTTCAGTTTCTGATTTAAAGGTATCCATCTGTTTTCGAAATCAGTTTATTGGAAAGAAACATTCGCTCCAAAACGGTTAGAAATCTCTAGTCATTTTGAATGTTTGGTTCGAAAAGAAGACTCCTTTTATATCGCGGTGCAGGTTTGCATTTGGCGGGCGTTTTCAGTTTGAGTTTGAGCTTGATCAGTAGGCGATAATCCCTTTTAAAATACATATGCGATAATTTAGTGAACAATAATATGTAGTAATGGGGGGTCTTAACAACTAGAATATTTAAAGAATAAATTTGATAATAACCGCGACAGAAACTGTCTCAAAAACATGCGTACATACATACATACATACATACATACGAACATAGATATACACATACATACATATATACATACATACATACATACATAAATACATACGTACATACATACATATACACACATGCATACATGCATACATACATGTATATATGCATACATGCGTACATGCGTACATACATATATGCGTACATACATACATATGTGCATACGTACATACATACATACGTACATACATACATACATACATACGTACACACACACATACATACATACACACATACATTCGTACATACATTCATACATACATAAATATAAACATACACTCAAACACACATGCGTACACACATGCAGCACACATAGCACACATCGCACACACGTACGCACAGACACACGCGCGCGTGCACATACGCACTCACTCTCACACGCTTACGGCAATACAGTAAATGTAACATCTGACAAATGGCCATTTTTACAAAATATGTATAATTGTTATAGTAACTTTATAATGTCATTTATTTCAATAATTTAGTTATACTTCAATAGTTTCTTCAATAGTTTATTTTACACTTTAGAGCAGCATTCCGCAAACATGTTTACGTGTGCCCCAAATGTTGCCCAGTTATCTATCTGTGGACCAAAGCTGGGTCGATTATTACAAAATGGGTCGTACCAGACATGATACCCCGTACACTGTAGACGTTTTTCAGCTGTTGAAACCAAAGGCAGCAGTTGTCGAATGTCATCGAACGAAAGAATATGTTATGCCCCTTCGAATCGATCGACTTGGGGATTGATGCCGGAGTGGCTGGTGGAAGAGGAATAGAAGAGTTTCCATGTAGCCGCTTGCTGCGAACAGAACAGTTTCTGCTATAGTGAAATAGGTTTCGGACACCTCACTCACGGTCCGTTTCCCTGTGGGCACATCACTCCCTTCTGCAGACTCCAACTCTTGTATGTTTGTTGTTTGGTAGAAGAAGATCTATTTTGTGATCACGAAAAGTAGAAACCAACTCGTTTATTTTAGCTCCGGTCGAAACGGTGTCGCACATCAATCTCGAATAATCTCCGACGATAAATATAGCACATATCACAACATCTCCCTTTAAAGCCACTGATGACCATTCTAAAAAGTCTTTATGTGACTGACCATCTAATGTGGAAGTTCGTATGAGTATACGTCGTGGCTTACTCACAGTGCACCTACAAGTCAAGACGAGTCGGCGGTTTCGATCGACGTTCACTGCGCCGGATCATCGCTGGAGGGTTGTTTACGTCGACTTGCGGAGTACGTGTAGTAGAAGCTTCACACGGATCGGTAACTTCTCGACTGGGTGACTCATACAAAGCAGACCCCGTTGGTGACGATTGTCCCTCAGGACTCGTGTCAACCAAGGAGCTTCGATTGCGGCGGATGTTCGAGTTACCATCCGTTCATACGTTGTAAGACCTCGGTGTCTGTGCTCGTCCGGTGACAACACCGTTTTGCTTTGTGTCCTTTACGAACACTCGCGACCCTATCTCCAATGGTGGTAAGTTGAGCGAGCGGTGTCGGGCATCGAAGGTTGTTTTCTGGTAACCTCTCTGGTTTGACTCTTTCGTTCTCAGGTGTATCAAGTCAGGGATGCTCGGCTTCAGTGTCTCGGGAAGAAGAGCCAAATATGGGTCCTCGTTCTTCCGCAACAAGTTCTTCACTGTCTGAACAGCCCGTTTAGCTTCACTGTTAGATTGTGGGTATCGCGGCGAGCTGGTCACAAGTACGAAACCGTACTTGATGGAGAATTGTCTGAACGTCTCCGCTGCATACTGTGGGCCGTTATCTGACATTACTACCTCTGGTATACCATGACGGGCGAAGAACGACTTCAGGTGTTCGATGATCGTTTCAGAATCGGTTCGTTGGAGTTTGGCCACTTCGAAGAATCGCGAGTGATAATCCACATTGACAAGATACTCCCAGTTCTGCCAATGGAACAAGTCTGTCCCGATGCGTTCCCATGGCCTCTCTGGAAACTCAAGTGGCATGAGGGGCTCACTATGTTCTGAACGATTTAGTCGACACACGTTGCATGTTCTGACCATGTCTGCTATCTGACTTGATATGCATGGCCACCAGACGTTTCTTCAGGCGGTCTCTCTGCATTTGTGTATGCCCATATGTCCCGTGTGTATCTTCTCGTGTGTCTCTGCCCTCAGTAGACTTGGTATCACGATTCGAGACCCCAACAGCAGGAGTCCTCGTTCAACGCTAAGCTCGTCGCGAAGTTGATAGAATTCACACCGACTCTGCGTAGGCCTCAACCTGTATTGCAAAGTCCTCGACTTTGTTGTCTTTCTCAGCAACTGGCGCTCGTGATAGCGCATCTGCGGTGTGTAAGTTCTTGCCTGGCACATAGACAATGTTGTACGAGTAGCGCATTAGCCGTAGTCTGAAGCGCTGGACTCGTATAGGCAATTGGTCTAGCAGTTTTTGCCCGAGCAATGGAACCCTCAGCGGCTTATGATCCGTCTCGAGGAGGATGTGTACATCAGTAATGTACTGAGTAAATCGATCACACACCCACGTTAGGGCGAGAGCCTCTTTTATGATTTTGGCGTATCGTTTTTCGCAGTCCGTCATCGATCGTGCTGCGTATGCAATGACTTTACGACCGCCGTTCGGTTCTTCCTGTAGAAGTGTTGCCCCTAGTCCGTAGGAGCTCGCGTCTGCAGATATGATCAACGGCTGGCTCGCGTCATACCATGCTAACGTCGGTGTCGTGCACAGTTCAACTTTGACGCCCTCCATGGCACTCTGCTGGGCTGTGTCCCATGTCCACATTACGTCTTTGCGAAGCAACTCTCTGAGCGGACCTGTCAAGGACGTCATGTTGGGTGCGAATCTTCCCATCTGGTTAACCATCCCAAGAAATCGTTGCAACTCGGTTACGTTTTGTGGCGCCGGGAACTTGGAAATTGCAGTGATTTTCGATGGATCTGCGCGAATGCCGTCCTCATCAATGATGAAGCCCAGGAACTTGGTGCTTGTTTTTGAGAACTCGCACTTGTTGTTCAACGTCATGCCGCTTCGCTTGATTTTCTCCATCACCTCATCGACCCGCTGGTCGTGTTCCTCCTTGGTCGTGCCGTGTATCAGAACATCGTCCATGTGACAGATCACACCAGGAAGACCTTCGAGAATTTTGTTCATCGTCCTCTGGAAAATTTCCGGGGCTGAACTTATCCCGAAACACAGGCGATGGAACCAGAATCTCCCGTACGGCGTTATAAACGTGGTGAGTAATTGCGACTCCGGATCCAGCGGAATCTGCCAGAACCCCGAATTTGCGTCGAGCCGGCTGAAGAATCGAGTCTTGCTCAACTTCGCCAGGCTGTCATTAACTGAGTTCATAGGATGATGCTCGCGTCTTACCTCGCGATTCAACTGCATGAGGTCCACACACAAGCGGACATCTGACTTGTTCGCTTTAGGCACGACGACCAGTCCAGAACACCAGTCAGTCGGTTGCTCGACTTTGGAGATGACGCCTTGCGACACCATGAGTCTAACTCGACTTTGACTTTCGGCAAGAGAGGGTACGGCACGCGTCTCGGAACGTTGAGGGCTACAGGTCGTGCATCGTCCTTCAGCTTGATCGAGTACGGGTAGTCTCGTAGTTCCCCTAGACCCTCAAACAACTCACTATATTTCGCTCTATAGTCGTTGTTGACGGAGTCGACGTGGAATGTAAGCAGTTTCAACCGCTCGCACGCCCCCTTTGAGAGTAGCGACTGTTCTTGTCGATTGACCACATACAGCACCTCCTGAGTCGAAACGTTGCGGTGGGTGATCGTTGCCGTAACCTGGCCCAGAACATCGAGTTTCACTTGACCCGGACCCATCAGAACTTTGTCCGATTTTAGAAGGTCCACCTGTCTCAGGATGGGCTCTTTGAACGCGATGACGGATACAGATGCTCCCGTATCAAGCTCGAAGCAGACATCATCCTCAGCTGATAATACTGCCACAGCCACCACAGCACTACAAGAGTCTGTCTTGTTCGACGTTAATTCCCCCAGGAACTGTGGTTCGTCGACCTTGACCTCATTAGTCATCTTTGCTTCGCACATTTTCGCGAAGTGTCCCTTCTTTTTGCACTTGTAACACTCAGCATCTTTCGCCGGGCACTGTTCAAGTCTGTTGTACCGGATGAGACTGATTGCCGTATCTACGGCACTGATGTCGTGGTGTCAATTTTGAAGTGGACTTCCATGGCTTTTTAGCGTTACTTTTCTTGTACGAATTTGCTCGCACACTCTGCATGAACGCCCAGCCGATCTCAACTCTGTTGTCTGTTTGTCGACACACTCGGACTGACGGATCATCGACACCGCCTTTTGCTCGGTCAGCAATTCGTCTTCCATCATTTGCATTTCCTTGGAGAGACGATCGTCCAAGATGCCAACCACTAGTCGATCGCGTATCTGCGTGCTGCGATCCGTGAAGTCATATTTGTCGGCCAGTTCGTACAGTGATCTGATAAATTGTTCAGCTGGCTCGCCGGACCTCTGATATCGTTGGTAGAACTTTGCTCTCTCGTAAATAACGTACTTTTTGGGTTTCAAGTACACATTTAGTGCCGCGACTACCATTTCATAGTTGTTCTGATTTACGTCACTGAGCCCCAATGCCTTTAGCACAGTCTCTGACTGGGGGCCCATATTATACAAAAGCGAACTAACTTGAATTTCTTCCGTTTCAGTTGCTAGCTTTGAGATTGCTGGAAATCGTGTCCAACGTGTAATCCACTCTTCCCAGTGTGCCAGTTGGGCGAAATCGAAATTATCGGGCGCCCGGAACTTCGACATCGTTTCGTTACGTTTACAAAGTTCCCTTGTGTTCGTTCCTACTTAGCTGCAAAATGTGTGCGTGCATGTTCGAATAAACACCGCTGCCACCATCTTGTATGTTTGTTGTTTGGTAGAAGAAGACCTTAGTAGCTATTTAGTGATCACGAAAAGTAGAAACCAACTCGTTTACTTTTGTGTATATATATATACACACATTTGCTTGTCTTGCGCTATCCTCTGCCAGATGGTGTCCTTCCAGTTCTCGTCTAGTTCGTCTCTCCACCGTCTCGCCGGTCTTCCTCCAGGTCGTTTTCCTTCGTAAGGTCTCCAGGTTGCGAAACGAGATATCCATCGGTTATCTCGTACTAGCTTATTCTTTGCCTGGATGTTGAGTGCCCATGTTTCCGGGTCGATTGTCATCGCTGGAAGTACGTATGAATTGAAGATTTGTCTCTTCAAGCAGGTTCCACAGTTACCCTTGAAGATGTCGCGGTGTTTAGCGAATGCTGTCCAGCCGGCGGTGATTCTTCTTTGAATCTCTTTGTCTTTGTTTTGTCTGTGATATTGTATCGCTGTTCCAGATGGACATAGCTTTCAACGTTCTCTATCTGCGTCGTGTTGATATATTGTATTAGTGTGTCATGTTCTAGCATCACGTTTTCTTCGAGATGCTTATCTTCAGACCTTTTTTTTTTATCAGCTAGCTCCTGCAGCATGCTTTGTAGTTCTTGCGGTGTTGTAGCGCATATGAGTATGTCGTCGACGAACCGGAGACGGCTGAGCTATTCTCCGTCTATCCTCAAGCCTCTGATTGCCAACGTCAGTCTTTGGAATATGCTTTCGAGTGTTGCCGTAAACAGCTTGGACGATATGGTGTCACGCCTTTTATCCCCTGGTCTTGAAGGGAGGTCAGTATTGCTTGAGTTTGCACTGAGTCAAAAGCCTTCTCGTAGTCTACGAAAGCGATGCAGAGCCGGATATTATATTATCGGCACTTCTTCTTTTTCAGTTGGTTTACGACGTGTATATGGTCTGTCGCTTAGTACCTGCTTCTGAATCCATATATATATATATATGTGTGTGTGTGTGAGTGTGTGTGTGTGTGTGTGTGTGTGTGTGTGTGTGTGTGTGTGTGTGTGTGTGTGTGTGTGTGTGTGTGTGTGTGTGTGTGTGTGTGTGTGTGTGTGTGTGTGTGTGTGTGTGTGTATACACACACATATATATTTTTTTAATATATAATAATAACAATGACAAACTTCTATAGCGATTAAATCCCCATGAATTTGAGCTCAGAGGCGCAACATACAAAAATCTTTGGGCTAAATCGTTACCAGGGACAAGCAAGAGTCGTCATTAGAGCAAGGGACCTCTGAAAGTTAGGGTGGGGATGCAATTTTTTACGGAAGGTATTTATAGTCTCAGATGATTTTTAAGTGATAGGGAGTTGATTCCATATTTTGGGTGCAGCCACAGAAAAAGCACGTTTGCCGATATTAAGCTTGGTTTTCGGAACAAAAAGTCGTTGTGAAACAGATGATCTGAAATTCCTAGGGACATCGGAAAAACGAAGGAGACTAAACAAATAGGATGGGTGTTGCGAAGAAAGGGTACGATAGGTGATAGTGGCTAATTTGAATTGTATCCGATATTTAGCTGGAAGCCAATGCAACTGTCTAAGTATGGACAAAGATGGTAAGAAACGAGGTGCGTTTAGTACTACACGTGCTAAACAATTCTGTACACGTTGGAGTTTAGCTAAGTCCTTTTTAGCAATATCGTTTAGGAGTGAGTTGCAGTCGTCAAGGCGACTGCTAATTAGATATACTGATATTGTTTTAGCAGTTGAAAAAGACAAATGACGCCGGATTTGGCGGAAATCACGTATATGGTAGAAACAGGATTTACATACTTGATAAATGTTCTGCTTAAAACTTAAATCACCGTCAAAGATAACACCCAGATTACGAACAGTATCTGATGGTGTATCATTACAAAGCAATTTAACTGGAAAGTAGTTAACAACCTTGTTTCGTTGTTGTTTTGTGCTAATAATAATTATATCAGTTTTATCTGGATTTAGTTTCAATTTACTTGCTTCCATCCACAGCAAGATGGCGGTGAGACAGTCATTTAAAATTGATAGAGATGTATGTGTGTCAGTTGGTGAAAGTGATATATACACATGTGTGTCGTCAGCATGCAAATGATGATTTATATTATGATTAGTTATGACTCGACTAATGGATGTAGTGTATAAGCTAAACAAAACAGGGCCAATGGCAAAACCTTGTGGGACACCAAATGGAAGATCTTCTGGACTAGACAGTGAGCCAGATATGTTAATACTTTGGTACCGGTCTGAAAAATATGAACTAAACCACTGAAGAGCCATGCCAGTTATACTAAAATGTATATTAAGGCAATCTAAAATAATGTCGTGACCTATTGTATCAAAAGCAGCTGATAGATCTAGTAAGGTGAGAGCAGTCAATTTGCTATTATCCACATTGCATGCAATGTCATTGTGTATTTCAAGAAGTGCCGTCTCAGTTGAATTAAATCTCTTATATGCAGAGTGTAGATCATTTGATACATGCTGTGAATAAATGTGTTCATGGAGTCGATTTGCAACAATCTTCTCCAATACTTTCGACAGAAAATTTAGATTTGAGATAGGACGGTAATGTTTAAGGTAATGTTTGCACACACATTGTTTTTTAATAAGAGGATTGACAAGAGCTTGCTTGAATTCGTTGTGGAACAACACCATCCTGCATTGACATATTTATAATATTTGTAATAGGATAAACCAGTTGATCAATGCAACTCTTCAGTAGAAATGTTGGGAAAAGGTCAAGACCACACGATTTGTTAGAACCCTTTTGTATGGTTGTGCGAACTTCACTTGTAGTTGCAGGTGTAAAACATTGCAGTGAGTTATCAAAAACCGGCTGTTCAGCAAACTTGTAATCAACGTCATTAATAACAAAATGTGATCGAATGTAAGCAATCTTATCAGTGAAATATTTTGAAAACATGCTTCATAATGTATCCAGTGAAGAGGTATCAGGCAATACTTTTGGTTTCTCCCGACTGAGGACACTATTGATGGATTTCCACATTTGGCAGGGTTTTTCATAATTGTTTTGATATTAAATTCGTATAATAGTCTGCTTTTGCTTTTGACATGATGTGGTTGCACAGATGGAACTGCTTAGCATAGCGGATCCGATCAAGGAATGAACGTGTACGTCGCCAAATTCTTACAAGATAGATATCGACGGCGACGTTTTGCTTGTATTATGTCTAGTGGACGAACTTTTTGGGGGGGGGGGAATCTTTATCAAGATTACTTAGTGTAACATAGTACTGGTTTACTACTCACACAGTGTAAGTTTTGGATGAATTAAGATATCTGAATTTGCAAGGCCCCCACGACGAATGTCTATGTTAATGCCATGTGTCGATCGGAAAGTAATAAATTGTTGTGCTGGTCTTGACTCGACTCTAAGACAAAGATCAATAATTACAGTATGATGATCTGATAATTCATCAGTAACAGATACCGCCTTGATGTTATTGCAGTTTGACCTAGTGATAAACAGGTCGAGCCAATGTCCATGGATATGAGTAGGGAATGTGACATGCTGTTGTAAGTCAAATGTTTGAAGTGCATCCATGAATAACCTAATATTAAGGATAGGTAAATCAACATGGATATTGAAATCATGTAGAATATATAATTCTTAATATAATTGTAATTCATCAAACAATTTAATTGTGTTTCCAGTAGGACGATATATGCAAATAAAATTAGCAGACATCGATGAACCTTTTATAAGAACACATAACGCCTCGAAGCTGTGGTGTACAGGTGAATGAAGGATTTCTACCGTGAATAAATCAGAAACTAGAAATGCGATACCACCATCTCTACCTGACTGGCATGAATGATGGTGTAGAGAAAAGCCAGGGGAGTGATGTAAGCAAGTCAGGTGACAATATCATTTTCTTTTAACCATGTCTCAGTCAATATGTTTTGTTGCTATTAAATCAGAAAGGGCAGCAGATTCGTGACGAACAGATCTAAGAATGGTAGTTGCACAGCGTATATTATGAAACATTTTTGGACCAGGATTAATTGACACATCACCTGCCAGAAGGAGAATATTAGATCATTTAAAAGATGGATTACAACCTGTTTTTTTCACTAAGTTTTTGTGCGTACATAGACAAAGACATGAAATATGTAAATCATGGGTTTTGACAAAACTGATCTGTGCACTATTTTGAGCGAATATTCTAGATTGATTATAGATATGGTAAATTTCATCTTCACTAGAGTAACGTTTGTCTTGAAAAAATACAGGTAGACAGAAGAAACATATCGTGACCATCAAGAGAAAACACATTTTGTATAAATACTTACATTAATGTCGACTTAAAAGTCTTACTGGGATATATAAATAATACATGACACTGAAAATAACGAATCACAAAGAGGTTGCAAAGCCCAAGACTAAGTGCAGCTGCAGGGAAAGGAGTCACAATATATTTATGTATGAACTAATAATGATTTAGTTAATTAGCTATTTTCGACCAGAGCCGACTCTACTTTCTACATTGTGACCCCTAGGCCTGTTAGATAGAGGAATATAAGATTACAGATACTGCAGCTCAGTCACCAATAAAAGAACAAACAAGGAAAACAGTGTATTTATACATAAATCATGTGCAGAAATAAGCCTGAAGTAATATTTTAAAAGCTTGTTATAATAAACAAAAAGACGATGCGTTGCATATAAAACATGTGTCATGTATAAATAAACATAAAATTACGACGTAAACACTTAGCGAAAAAATAACGTTACAATTTTGAATAACTGTCTAAGACTGAGCTCTTCACATATTGCGAGTGAGCGATATAGCGACAGCAAGATTCAACGTAACAAACAAAGCCAAGGAATAAACTGTTGTATACTTATACGTTCTGCTTTTCCATGTCACACTTTAAGTACTGTAAAATGTGGACTCCCCACAAGTAAATTCTCCACTTGTATTGTTTGAGCCAGCCACAGTTGATGAAGTGAGGAAAATAATAATGTCCTCCCCAACTAAGTCATGCGATCTCGATCCATTACCAACCATACTACTAAAAGCATGTATTGACTCTTTACTTGGTACAATAACAAATATCATAAATTTATCACCGAGTTCGGGTAAATTCCCAGCTGATATTAAACACGCACATGTAAATCCTGTTCTCAAGAAGACTTCTCTGCCAAAAGACGATTTCAAAAATTGTAGGCCAATTTCTAATCTTAGCTTTATTTCTAAGATACTTGAGAAAGTCGTAGCAAGCCGTCTAAGGTGTCATATCAGCTCAACTTGTTTATCCAGTGTGCTCCAATCAGCATACAAACAATTTCATTCTACAGAGACTGCTCTCCTAAAAGTACACAATGATGTTATATTAAACATTGATCAAGGCAAAGTAACTGCACTTACCTTGCTTGATCTGTCTGCCGCCTTTGATACCATTGATCACAACACTCTTGTCAAACGTTTATCAATGTGGTATGGCATATCTGGCACAGCTCTGACCTGGATTTCTTCATATCTAACCAATAGACATCAATGTATAAAGATAGATAATTACTTTTCAACCTCACTCCCCACTTCATGTGGCATTCCCTAGGGTTCCGTTCTTGGGCCTTTGCTTTTCACTCTCTACACTACGCCACTCAGCTCTGTAATCCAAAGTCATAACTTGGATCATCACCTTTATGCAGATGACACATATATCTACAAACCGACTCAATGATTGTCTCCAAGATGTTTTCTCGTGGATGACCGATAGCAAATTAAAGTTAAATGCAGACAAAACTGAATTCCTCATCATTGGTACTCCAATGCAGCGAGGTAAACTTAATGACTTTTTTCCAACATGCATCCTGAGTCAAAATATCACACCAGCAGCATCAGTACGGAATCTAGGAGTGACCTTTGATTGCGACTTCAATTTCAGACAACACATATCCCAAACGTGCCGTTGCCGTTTTTATCATATCCGTGATCTTCGCCGCATTCGCCGACATATGTCGCTTTCTGTCGCTAAGACTATCGCAACAGCTCCTGTTAGCAGCAGATTAGATTATTGCAATTCCCTCCTTCATAATATTGCTATCAAGGATATTGCAAAACTACAACGCGTCCAAAATTGTTTAGCAAGGGTAGTCACACAATCTCCTCGATTCTCCCGCTCAGTGCCACTTCTAAAATCACTGCATTGGCTTCCCGTGCGATATCGCATTATGTTTAAGATCTGCAAAAAACTACCAAGCCCTTTCATTCAAACAACCTAGTTATTTACACTCAATGCTCACACCAGCTAGACAAGCCAGACGACTTCGGTCGTCTAGTTCGAAGTTGCTTATCTGAATAATGAGTGGAAAATTGATACCGTTGTATAATCATGATATTGTTAAATTAAATCATTTAAATGAATGAAGCCGTGACAATTACAAAATAAAGGAAACCTAGCAGCAGAATACTTTTGAAAATGACGTTGGCGTTCGCCTCAATTAATAATTTATAACGTTTACTAATACCTGACACCAGGTTGAATCGTTACTGGCTGTGGAACGCGTGATGCGTGACGTTATCGCCAAACAAATATGGTTGTCCGTTGTCACGTTATTGTGATGCCACTGTATATTATGGCCGGGACCTCTGGAATGGCATTTCCAGAAACTAGTGTGCGAGATTCTAAATGCTAACATGTTTACCTTATTAGGCGTGACACTGATTTGCTGCTTTCCGTTGCAAGGTAAATCAGCACTCTCCTAATACAATTTAGGGTCAAATTTAATAGAAACTGTACGCAATATAAGCTATAGCAATATTATGAATCCTACTATTCTTCCATCGATATATTGTTAGAACTGTTGTTTTAAAAGAAATATGCAAAATGCGCAGTGTGTTGCCCATGCGCGCATAGTATTTCAAATGGTCGTCCCGAAAATGTTACTCGGGCGTTGATAAGTAATTTACACCAAGCAACAGTTTCCGTCTACCTGAAATAAAAGAAAAGAGATCTAATCGATGGACGGACGCTATGGTAGCCTATGTTATAGATTATATGAACAGGTTGGAAAAAACGTGACAAAAATACAATAGGGGATCATGTAATAACATATTTCATAAAAGTACACAAATTAGGAATGTTTCCCAACAGAACGTTTAAGAAATTTGGTCTTTACATGATGGTTAAAAACAATCCTGTTTCTGTAGGTAGCCTATTCAATCTATTTCACCGGTCGAACAGTCTAATTTTAGATACATAACCTCTCAGAAATGAGGAACACCCCTACAAGGATAGTCTCTTGTTATTTGCCACGTTTTACACCAATGAGTTTTATTATTATCCACGGTTTTAGAACTGTTTTGTATCTGTGATGAAAGTAGAAGAAATTGTGACGTATATGCATTCAATCTAGAAAGATGTTGGAAATATTGTTTTTGAGGGTCCAATTTATGTCGTCCACAGACTTATTGTTTATTAAGACATTCAAATTAACAAAATTAAAGTACACCAGGAACCGTGATATTTTTTCGATGTTGTCCTTCATTGATGGGAACAAGTAAACGTCTCTCTTGGGAATGATATTGCCAAAACAATCAACAACAATCAAACTTTTTAGAAGAGATAATCGTATGGCTGAGTTTTGTTGAAGTTTTCTTAAAACATAGAAGAATTCCAAGTAAGTAAGCAGCGTGTTTCAATGCAGCATGCCTCTTTGGGCCGAAGTATTCGTAGCAGTTGTTAAAAGCAGGACTTGGGAAGAACTACTGCTATGTTCTCTGAGCAATAGTAAAAGACAATATCGGCAGAGCCACCAAAAGATATGCACATCTCTCCATTCAGAGTGTCGCAAACGTCTTTCTTCCATATGTTAAGGTATTGAGTGGCTACCATATTACGACTACAGAGAAATCGTCAAGACGTCGTTGTTGTCTTATCCTTCGAAATGCATTGTTAGTGCCTAGCAAACCCACCAGAACGTACACAACGGACACGTTTGAAGATAGTGCGATGATATATTCCCAAATGGAAGGCAAACTCATTATGCAATAACTTGTTGGTACTGTTAAAACAATGAGATAGTCCTGTTCATTACGACATTGAAATGATACATTTACATAATTTTCCGTTGTTTTCACAATTATTCACCAATGGTATTGACATTACATATATTTCTTGTGTATACATCAAACAAAAATGACTAGTAAACAACGGTTATTTTCCTTTACCCATTACACATATGTATAGCGAATGATATTTGGTCTACTATGAGCAAAATGTAGACCTATAGTGAAGAAAACATGCTATCGTTACGAGTATTTGTCGTGTACGAAAAAACAACCACATCCTTTGGTATTGTTTTTATCAAAGGTGATAGTTCTGGAAGCATTAAGATACATTCCATACTCTTCTTTTATGTATTATCATACTCAGAGTAAGAAAAACTACGCAAGTTGTTACCACGGGTGGCGGATGTAGTAATAAACATTACCAACTGGAGTTGAAAATAATCAGTTTTTCGGCGGACAAAAATGACAATCCGAGATTACCCTGAAAGAAGATTCACACTACATATTCAGAATGTCGAAGACGTCTTTCGCCAAAATGTCACGCTAACATGTGTAAATACAGACCATTAAAAATCGTAAAACATTTGTCGTTAACTTTCACAACCTTCGAAGCCTACTGCTGATGTTAAACAAACATACAAAAACATATCTCGAAATCACACAGTTGACGATATTTTGGTAATTATAATGACAAAAGGAAGGTGAAAACGTGTTTAATGAAGACGATGGCACAGTTGAAACAGTGAGGTATTGATGTTTCATGAAGACGATGGCACAGTTGAAACAGTGAGGTATTGATGTTTCATGAAGACGATGGCACAGTTGAAACAGTAAGGTATTGATGTTTGATGAAGACGATGGCACAGTTGAAACAGTGAGGTATTGATGTTTGATGAAGACAATGGCACAGATGAAACAGTGAGGTATTTATGTTTCATGAAGACGATGGTACAGTTGAAACAGTGAGGTATTGATGTTTGATGAAGACAATGGCACAGATGAAACAGTGAGGTATTGATGTTTGATGAAGACGATGGTACAGTTGAAACAGTGAGGTATTGATGTTTGATGAAGACAATGACACAGATGAAACAGTAAGGTATTGATGTTTCATGAAGATGATGGTACAGTTGAAACAGTGAGGTATTGATGTTTGATTAAGACAATGGCACAGATGAAACAGTGAGGTATTGATGTTTCATGAAGACGATGGTACAGTTGAAACAGTGAGGTATTGATGTTTCATGAAGACGATGGTACAGTTGAAACAGTGAGGTATTGATGTTTGATTAAGACGATGGCACAGATGAAACAGTGAGGTATTGATGTTTCACGAATACGATGGCACAGTTGAAACAGTGAGGTATTAATGTTTCACGACGACGATGGCAGAGTTGAAACAGTGAGGTATTGATGTTTCACGAAGACGATGGCACAGTTGAAACAGTGAGTATCGATGTTTCACGAAGACGAAGGCAGAGTTGAAACAGTGAGGTATCGATGTTTCACGAAGACGATGGCAGAGTTGAAACAGTGAGGTATTGATGTTTCACGAAGACGATGGTACAGTTGAAACAGTGAGGTATTGATGTTTCACGAAGACGATGGTACAGTTGAAACAGTGAGGTATTGCTGTTTCACGAAGACGACGGTACAGTTGAAACAGTGAGGTATTGATGTTTCACGAAGACGATGGTACAGTTGAAACAGTGAGGTATTGATGTTTCACGAAGACGACGGTACAGTTGAAACAGTGAGGTATTGATGTTTCACGAAGACGACGGTACAGTTGAAACAGTGAGGTATTGATGTTTCATGAAGACGACGGCACAGTTGAAACAGTGAGATATTGATGTTTCATGAAGACGACGGCACAGTTGAAACAGTGAGGTATTGATGTTTCATGAAGATGATGGTACAGTTGAAACCGTGAGGTATTGATGTTTCATGAAGACGATGGCACAGTTGAAACAGCGAGGTAGTGATGTTTATTATAACACCCAATATAGAACATACTAAAAGCCGTTGTTTTCACAACAATCAGTGATATTGACAGTATATGTATGTCCTGCCTATACACCAAGTAAGATACCTGGTGAACAATGCTGCTTTTTGGATATTCATTAAAATACACAGCGAATGATGTTTGGTGTAGTTTATATAAAAAGTGAAAACGTGTAATGCAGAGCACATGCTATCATTTCGAGTTGAGTATTAGTCATGAAAGTTAGAATAAGCCCATTCGCTTGTACGCATTTTTTTATATAAGTAATAGTATTGGTAATATTGTGATAGCATTAGAAACGTCCATGTATGTATTTTCACAACAAAACAGTGTAAATTGTTACCAAAGGTGGAGTGTGTCATATTAAACACCATTAAAACGTGTTAAAAACAAGTGTGATTTTCCGGCGGACGCCAAATAGAAATGGTTCAGGTGGTGTTCAGAATATTTTAGGCCTATGAACCATGTTAGCTAGCATTTCTATTTGTCGGTTTCATTTGTTCAATTTGCCAAAACACGTTTGACACACACACACACACACACACACACACACACACACACACACACACACACACACACACACACACACACACACACACACACACACACACACACACACACACACATGTGTGTGTACAAACGTTTCTATATGTATATATATATATATATATAAGCAAGTAGAAAATTCGAAACATTCAATGTCCTGATTATAAAAATATATATTTACTGTTTATGAGAAGACACTAGTTTCACGTTAATCCGTTCATCACTGCATGACACAAATAGTGCCTATTCGATTGATTCTGGGATACTTAAATGCTTCCTCCTTTCCTTCCTTCCACATTTACTTTGCGTTATGCAAACGTCGGCCCGTGTGATAATGTTATCCGAAGAACAGTGAACTGTGATTAAAAGAAATTATATACATACAATCATTTCTGATATATTACTAATGTAATTAGTACAATAAGCGTATTTCATATACAGAACGAGAATTGTCTATTGACTACATTATCATCTTTGCTGTGACATTTGCAACTTTAATCGTTCGATCGTATTGCAGCGCCATGTGAACAGCTGACACGGAAACCAAGCAATGTTGCTGCAAAGGTCGGGCAGAATGTTTCTCTCTTCTGTGCTGTGGCCGACATGTCTTGGGTAGTATTCACAAATCCCGTCAGTTCACAATTGGTCACATTGGATAACAAAGTACGCACCCAGATAAAAGCAAAATATGATCTGAAGAATCACACAGATGGAAGCTATGAACTGATCATCCTGTCAGCAGTTCTGACAGACGGCCTAAGATACAGGTGCAAGTTCTCTTCGGATTCAAGAATATATGGAGACGCAGAAGTCATTGTGTTTGGTACGCCGAATTTTCGGTAATTGTTTTATCATATGTGTATGTTTACTGTGACAAGGGAAGCAGGTTCATGGAGGCTCCAATGATGATGATCAGCAATACATGGCAAAAAAAACCATCCAATCTTATATTATAGCCAACAGTGCTACAATATAGAACCCTTGTTTCTCGAAATGTTTCGTTTTAAACAACAAATATTTGATAATTAACTCACATTAGAACGGGTAAATTAATATATTGTAATTAGACACGAACGTATTGTAATTAGAAATAGAATAAAAGTAATACAGGAGTGAATTTCACAATAGTTAGTTTTGTAATATACGAGAACGTATTTTAGTTAAATTAACGTTAGGCAATATATGAAGTTCCGATCGTGTATAGCCACAATATATATTCCTTCGATAGATAGGCCTATTACTAATAATAATAATAAGATAACTTCTATTGCGCCTAAATCCTTGGAAACCAAGCTCTATTACATGCCAAAACAAATTACTGCATTGCCATTACACAATTTCAGATGGCGATCCCGTATGTTCTACCAACATTACAAACAATGTGGCAGTAGAAGGTGACTACGTCGCATACAGCTGTGAGGTGAAGTACCAGGGAAGATGGGCGCCTGTGATGGAGTGGAAGAACAAGGGTGGAGTTGTACATGCGAAAAATGAAACCACAAACAGCACAGTGAAATACACATATCTCCATGAGTTGACACCAGTAGACAACGAACAAGTCTTCAGTTGTCGTACTTACTTTAATCAACCCAAATCTGGCACAGTAGGAACCAACGAAGCAACCAACATACCTTCAATTGAGAGTTTGTTTACTTCTACTACGTACACATGGCCACAGATTACCGTTTATTGTAAGTAGTCGCTCTGATTAATCTGTATGTAAGCAGCTATTAGTGCACAGTGCTTGATATTAACTCTCCCATATCCTATATAATTAAATGTATCCACTTTTATGTTTTTTCCTGAAGAAAATTAATTTATCCAATGATATAAATACCCATTTATATGGCATTGTCACTCAAACTAATTATAGTTAAGCTAGGGTATATGGGTATGGATGCATGTATATGCATATATATCTGTGTATGTGTTTATATGTGTAAATATATGTATGCATATATATATATATATATATATATATATATATATATATGTACAAATTCGAAACTTTCATTTTTCATATCCAAGAATCATGTTAAATTACCTGGTAGAGGCTTTCGTTGACGTGTCACGTCGACTTCATCAGTACCTATGACGCTGAATGACGTCATCGTACACGTGAGGCAGTTCGTAATTGCCCTCGTCTCTGTTGATGGGTGTTTGGGTTTTTCTGATCCAGATGGCTTCCTTGATTTGCCGAATTCTTCTGTTGGGTTCTTTGTCAACAATTTTCACTCCCTCCCAGTCTATGATATGGTTTTCAGTTGTCGCATGGTCTGTAAGGGCGGATTTATTGATGGTAGACATCAATCTTTTTTTTTCCGCTCCTTGTGTATTTCTCATTTTTCGTGTTGTCTACGTCCTTTCTGTGTTCCTCCAGTCTTGTTTTGAGTAGTCTTCCTGTCTCCCCAATGTATTCCCCACCACAATTCTTGCACGGTATTTGGTACACCAGTTCGCCCTGTTCTTCTAGCTGTACTTTGTCCTTGGGATGTACCAACAGGTGTCTGAGGGTGGTGTGGGGACGCATGGCCGTTGCTACTCCATATTTTTTCAGTACTCGATGTACTCTCTCCGATACCCCCTCTATGTATGGGATGACTACTTGGCTCCGATAGTTTTTGTCCTTAGTCTTTTTGTTGGTCTTTTTCTTCTTACGAACTGCCTCACGTGTACGATGACGTCATTCAGCGTCATAGGTACTGATGAAGTCGACGTGACACGTCAACGAAAGCCTCTACCAGGTAATTTAACATGATTCTTGGATATGAAAAATGAAAGTTTCGAATTTGAAAACGAACTATCCTGAAGAATGTTCAGTAATAATATATATGTACACACACACACACACACGCACACACACACACACACATATATATATATATATATATATATATATATATATATAGACACAAACACCACAGCGTAAGTTTGCAGACACGTTGCAGACGGACCACGACAGCTGGTTGTGCAGGCTGCACGAGATTCTTATTCTCCTGGAGTTGAACTAAAAATAACAGCTGACAGCAATCCTTCCACGCAGACCTACAAATGGGTGAACAGAACAACAAATGATATACTAGGAACTGTGGAGACATTTGCCATCATTAAGGACTTGATCGGAAGACAACAGCTCAAAGTTATAATGGGTAGAGAAGGTATTGGGGCATGGCAAGGGAGGGTCTATACTAGTACGCGTAGGGACAAATAATGCAGACAAGGAGTGAACAACTGGGATAGTAGAGAAGTACAGACATTTAGTGAGGAAGCTAAAGAAGACAAGAGTGGAACAGGTTGTTCTCTCAGGAATTTTGCCAGTAATGGGAGGAAGGGGGGCAACATACAGAAACTGTAAGAGGATGGCGATCAACGCACTAGTTGAGCAGATGTGTGAAGAAGAGGGCGTGGGATTCATATATTTATGGGGGTACTTTATTGGGAGAGAAGATATGTACATGAGAGATGACCTCCATCTAAGTGGAAAGGGGACAGCAGTATTCGCAGAGAATCTGCTGCGAACTGTTGACAGTGGGACAGGTTGCATCTATTTAAACTAGATTCGCAGGGGGGACTCACAGAGAAGCCTGAAACGGGAGGCATAGATAAAGACAGCACAAATAATTCAGCAAATAACAGTCTGGAAAACTGTTCCGAAGCTGGATATAAATGTGTTTGTTTAAATGCAAGGAATATAGTAAACAAAAGAAATGAACTAAACAATATGGTAGAAGATATTGACCCTCACATAATAGGTATAACCGAATCATGGGCAACCACCGATATATCAGATGCTGAATTGGGTCTGACAGGATATGTACTGTATAGGAAAGATGGAATAGGAAGAAAGGGAGGTGGAGTTATTTTATATATTAAAGAATCTATCCAGGCTTATGAAATAAAATTAGACAGAGAAGCAGATTGCGAAGAAGCTGTTTGGTGTAACATAGTTACAAGAAACTCAACGTTAACGGTTGGATTACTTTATCGAAGTCCAAACATAAGCATAGAAGAGAATGAAAAAAATACAAAACGCTATAAGGGAAGTGAGGAAACGGGACTGTGTTATTACGGGGGATTTTAACCATGGGCATATAAAATTGAAATCTCTACAGAGTATGGGTAGTGAGGACCACAAGTTTTTAGTTTTAGTACAAGATGGTTTCCTTTCTCAACATGTGCTAGAACCAACCAGGGGAGAGAATGTGTTAGACATAGTTTTGTCCTCACAGAATGAATTAGTTGACAATGTCAAGACATGTGAGCCACTGGGGAGTAGCGATCACAACAAAATACATTTTACCATCAAAGTAAAATCAGAAAGGAATAGTAAAAAGCAGTACAGAAGAAATTTCCACAAAGGAAAATATTAGGACATAAGGAAATATTTAGCAAAGTTAGATGACAGCAAGAGTTTTTATGCGTATGTTCGAAGCAAACAGAAATTTCAGGATAAGGTCGGTCCTCTAGAAGATAGTGCTGGAAATATAATATCAGAGGGATTCTTAATGGCAAAAGACCTGAATGAGTATTTTAGTTCAGTGTTTACCAGAAAGACATTAGTTCACTGCCAGTACCAGAGGCTAAGTTCAAGGGGGCAGAATCAGACTATTTAAGACAGTTAATTGTAACCCCAGAAATGGTAGCTAATAAAATTAGGGCTATGAAGGATAATAAATCATCTGGAGTGGATGGTATTCCACCAAAACTAGTATTGGAAATTGTAGAACAAATTAGCATACCGCTTGCAACAGTTTTTAACTTGTCATTAGAAGAGGGAGTGGTTCCTTTAGAATGGAAAGAAGCAAACGTTATACCGTTATTTTTGAAAAAGGTTTGAGAAACAAGTCAAATAATTATAAACCAGTGAGTTTAACATCGGTGATTTGTAAATTACTAGAAAGACTAATTAAAGATCACGTGGTGGATTTTCTTCCTAAACATAACTTGATAAACCCATCTCAACATGGGTTTCTAAAAGCGAGGTCATGCTTAACAAATATGTTATGTTTTTGGAAGATATAACTAATTGGGTAGACGAGGGATCACCAGTAGATATCATCTACTTAGATTTTCAAAAAGCTTTCGACAAAGTGCCACATCAAAGATTACTGCTTAAACTAAAGGCCCATGGCATAGGAAATGGTATAATTAACTGGATAGAAAAATGGCTGATTGACAGAAGACAACGGGTAGTTGTTGATGGGGAGGCTTCAAACTGGAAATCAGTTTTGAGTGGGGTTCCACATGGATCAGTACTGGGACCTATATTATTCTTAATATATATAAACGATTTGGACGATGATATAGCTAGCAAGGTGTTGAAATTTGCAGATGATACAAAAGTGTTTAGAAGGATTAAAAGTGATGGAGATAGACAGCATTTACAAGATGATCTTGACAGGTTGATCAAATGGTCTGAAAAGTGGCAAATGTTGTTCAATTTGGGGAAATGTAAGGGTAAATGTAAAGAAAAAGAACTCATAATACCGCGGTACAAAACAATAGTTAGGCCTCATTTAGAATAGTGTATACAAGCGTGGAGGCCATATCGCAAGAAGGACATATATATGCTAGAAAGAGTACAGAGGAGAGCGTCTAAAATGATACCAAAACTGAGGGATCTTAGTTATGAAAAACGCCTAAAAGAATGTGGTTTAACAACACTAGAGACCAGGAGATTAAGTGGAGATCAGATAGAAGTGTTTAAAATATTGAATGGTTATGAAAATATTTATAGAAATATGTTTTTTTCAGTTAAGAAAGATAGAAAGACTAGAGGCCATGAAGTTACATTAGTAAAGGAGCAGTGTAGATTAGACGTAAGAAAGTTCTCACTGTGAATGAATGGAACAGATTATATGATGATTGTGTGTGTGCTAGTAGTGTGAATATGTTTAAAAATAAAATCGACACATGCCTCAGAAGGGCTGGATATATGTAAATAAAAGGGTTGGACTCTCGATAAACCAAAGGGCTTCCTTGTCCACCTGCCACCTAGAGTTAATTCTCTGGATGGCAATCTTGTTAAATCTTGTTAAATATTATGGGTGACCAATCTTAGTTCTTCTCTCCCTTGCGAGATACTAAACACGCCACACAGAACTGCAATGTGTTTATTTGATTTGCATGTAATAATTCTGATGTATAATACTTACAATATAATTCTTGCTATGAGTCAGTTTGTGGCAATAGTAGGCACAAAACGTTGGTTCGATTCGTTGTTTTTGAAGCCGACTCAGCAGGCGACTCAGCAGATGCCATCAGGGTCTTTCGAGGCATTATCGGGGTGCTAGTCTGCGTTGCCACAGCAATGATTGTGTAGCTGATTGTCAGACGACGACAAACGACAGATGCGAGAAGTAAGTCTACCGTGTATGAATGTTATATTTTTTGCTAAAAGATTATTCGATGGTTGTGTAGGTGTATAGAGAGTTGTGGGGTTCTTTGGTGGGAAAGAATGTTTGTTATTGGTGGATTGACTCCACGTAAACTCAAAATGTGGATTGCAGTGTTTGCAAGCAACTGTTGCGTGCGGTTGATAGCGACTTAGGAAACACAAACGATTTTCATTTAATGAGCAAGTGATATTCCTAACGATTCCTAAAACAGGTCAAAAAGCTACAAAAGTCCATAAACCAGAAAAGAGAAGTATGGAAACTATTATAAAGCTATGTATGGATGCGTAGACCCGGTCTGTGTCTAATTGGAAGGAATGTTATTAATAAATATGCAAATTAGACGTGAAACGTATTGTGGGGTTCTGTTTGTTTGTTTGTTTGTTTGTTTGTTTGTTTGTTCATCTGTACGACCCGCATATGTCCGCCATTTTGTAGGCATGTCAGACTGTCGACAAATGTGTTGTTACTCTTCAGGGTCCCATGTAGCCATGCTTTGTCCCCTTGATCCATTTACACACACACCCTAATTGAATAACATCATACGTACATTTTAATCACAGGCCAAACATATATATCAAATGCTGAAAATACAGAACCGGAAGAACGGGAGATGGTGCAAAATTATATCAAATAATGTATGTATGTTTAGGAAATATAATTAGATGAAGAACCTAATACGAAAACATTGTTGTATGCAACGTACGTAAGTGACAGGAAATTCAGAGTTAATAGTTGAATTCGTTTACCAAAGTCCGAACAAAGTGCATGTTTAAAAATACTTAACTTGCTTGACTTAGTACTCTTGCCGTGTCTCCATCGTAGAGGTCAGATTCTTTGTCATCGCCATCCAGGTGGGGCTGTCAACGGCCATCCGCTTGGCCTCCTCAAGCATGACGCCCATGCCGTCCAGATCCTGGTTGACGGAATCGATCCATCGTCGGTGAGGGCGACACCAGCCTGAGTTATGTTGGTTGGATTGATATATACATGTAGTCTAGTGCCATGCTATGCACGTGACCGAACCATCGGAGGCGTCACTGGGCAATGAGTACGGATGCAAGCTGCTAACCGATGCGTTCTATGATCTTATTATTTCCGATGTAATAGAACTACTTTATGCTCTCATGGCGACGGAGGCTGTTTATGGCAGAAGCGTCAATTTTCTTGGCTGTTGGTCAGTTGCCAGGTCTCGGATGCACAAAGAAGGATCGAAATGACATGTGCATTGAACATATTTAACTTAGTTCACCGTGAGAGGATTACACAATCGGTTCATTGCACCCGCTGCTTTGCGATTCTAACGGATATCTCATGGTCGACAGGGCCATTGGCAACTATGATAGAACCCAGATAAGTAAAGTCATTCACAAAGTCGATGTTTTCGCCGTTGATGGTGATGGGGTTGAGCAAATCTATGTCCGTGCATATTGCCCGGCTGATAGAAAGACCAACATCACTGGCTATAGAGCAGAGTTCTTTGAGGACGACGACGAGGTCAGCACGCGATGTAGAAGATGACAATTTCATCTCCATAACACAAGACTGTAACACAAGACTGTCATGGCAGTTTAGCCTAGTTTAATACCAAAGTAAGAACCGGCATTTGTCTCTAGTTGTGGCATGATGTGGTCTATTGTGAGATTGAACAGGTCAGGAGCAACAACACAGCCTTGACGTACACCGGAGCCAATGGAGAAAAGATCAGAGGAATCATTACCGAGGCGGACACAACTCTTACTGTCCCTGCACAGTTATGTATTGTAGCTTGAACAATCGACATAACTTTAGGGAGAAGCGACTGTTCTGAAGGAGCAACCTAGTCCTGGCCCTAGCATAGAGACATGTATAGAGACCTGTATAGAGACCTGCATAGAGACCTGTATAGAGACCTGTATAGAGACCTGTATAGAAACCTGGACACATTTCAGAAGGCATCGACTTTGACAGTTGATTTGATTATGGGATACCAGAGGTTATTGCAGTCGATGCCATCAAAAGCAGCTTTAAAATAAATAAATGCAATGAAGGCGGTTTAACGAAATTTATTTTGCTTTTTTTATAGGCTGGCGTGTAGAGGATATCTGATCAATCTTGGGACGTCTTGCAACGAACCCAGCCTGCTGATCTCTTCTCGTTGACCTTATACTTACCAGGTGTTCATAGAAGTGTTATTTCTCTGTGATAGCTGCATATGGGGCGGTCGCCCTTGTGATTCCAGAATGGCAGGAAAATACCATGTCTCCAGTCGGCAGCTATTTCTTCATATACCCAGACACAGTTTATTATTTTATGAAGCCACCAAATCATACAGAAATCACTGGCGTTGAGCATTTCAGCATTGCATATGCCAGCCGCACCTCCATCAGTATGAGTATCGTCACACGGGTCCCGTTCCGGCTGGAGCTTGTTGAGGAGGTTGGCGAAGTGTTCCGTCCAACATTTGAGGCAGTCTTCTTTGTTTTAAGAGTGGAGCCGTTTTGGTCCTTAACAAGATTGATTTTGTTATGGATTGTGTGACCAGCTGCCAGGGTTCTGAATTCCCGATACATGGTGGACAGCTTGTTGTGAATGATGGAGTTGACATGTGTGGATACATAAACGTACATGTGTTACGCACTTGTAATGTCAGACACAGAATAATGCGTTAGGCATACGATTTATTAACATAATAACTACTTCAGAAACCATGCCAACCATTAGCCTATAAATGTTATGAATAAACGTCTGCCTTCAAATATATAAACTCAATCAAATATGTAAGTCAAGTTCTCGATACATTCCGCTTTGTAGTTCCAGTAGGTTTCTTGATCCTGTTTGAGGGCGCGTTTTCGAGAGTGTTTCAGTTTTCGGTAGAAGTCAATGTAGCCGGAGAGTCTGGCTTCACGACACTAGTCGATGATAGAAAGTGTATGGGTCGTGAACCATGCCTTACGAGCAGTTTTTTTTACATGGTCGAAGATAATTTCAGTACCTTGTGATTCTTCTGATTTAAAAGTATTCCACCTTCATTGAGAGAAACATTTGCGCCAAAACGGTAAGAGATCTCTAGTCATTTTGAATATTTGGTTCACCGAGAAGACAATATTTTTATATCGCTGTGCAGGTTTGCATCTGACGGGCATTTTCAGTATGAGCTTCACCTAGGCAATCAGTAGGCGATGATTCGTGTTAAAAATACGTATGCGATAATTTAATAAACGCTAATGTGTCGTAATAGGGCTGTTAACAACGAGAATTTCTGGAGAGTATATTTGCTTCCTTGATAACAACCGAAACATGCTCTAAAGCAACGTTCCGCAAACCTGACCCATGGGCCAAATTTAACCCGCGGGCGGTTTCCAGCTGGCCCGCGAGATCAACCCTAGGAGTTGGAAATTATCAAATATAACAGAAAATGGTCGTGTTCTATCATGCACAACAGTTTTCGATGGCTGAGCCATGGAGCGGTTCTGGCGAGATACTGTTGTGCGATTTCAGTTCAACTTTGTATTTTGACACTCATTGTCAAACATGTGTACGAAGTAGTGCCACTTTCGACATAAGGTTTTAGAAAATTGATGCCGAGATGCGAGTTGTTTGTTTGTGTGCTGGGCAGTCAAAAGGCCGCCTTCAATTATCGAATTGACGGCATCGCTGCCTCTTTGGAAGTTCGTTTATGGCTCACCGTGACGATGCCGATGTTCTCGCAATCGTTTGGAGATGACAACGCTGCGTTGCAAGAGAATCCCTAAGACCGCAAATTAATACAGGTATGCAAGAAAAATGTCGCACTATGAAAGCAACCTCGCGCTTGTATCAGCTATAAAAGTGCCGATTGTCAGCATTCCAAGAGAGAGCGCAGAAATGGTTGGAGCGTTTCGACAAATTTTTTTTGAACGACGTTCGAATTCCCAACAACGTACCACACAAAGCACCCGTTAGATGTCAGAGGTTGATCCAGAGCTAGTAGTCTACGGGGCACGTTATATACACTTACACATTGAGGTCGGAATGTGGTGAATATTTGGGGAGCTCAGGCTCACAACAAACTTCCAATTTCACTCCCCATGAGGCTCGCCAAAAACCCAATCTTGACGTCTCCAAAAATCTCCAATTGCACCCACCAAAGCTAGCCAAAATGGGGGCACATTCCAGAGAACTGGCGGTACGTGAAATGCTAGCGGGGGCACATTCTAAAGGGGTAGGGGGCAAGTGACCATCCAGCCCCTAGCTCCGCCTATGTATATATTTTAAGTTACTGTTTTTATTTGCGATCTCTCTGCTCTCTCCAAACTCACGTAAGCCTAGTTAATAGAAGTATAGGCAGCTTCACCATTTTTTTAGACGTTATTTTTACATAGCGCTTGTTTCGACGTGGTTCCGCGTAGCAAAAACACACTCTTTGCGAGCACCTACGAAACGTATTTTATATCTTACCTAAATAAAAGCTTTGGTCCACAGGTAGATAACTGTACAACATTTGGCCGACACATAAACAAGTTTGTGGAACGCTGCTCTAAGGTGTAAAATAAACTATTTGAGAAACTATTCACGTGAAATTAAATTATTGAAATAAATGACTCTAATACGTTACCATAACAATTATACGTATTTTGTAATACTGGCCATTTGTCAGAGGTTACATTTACTGTATTGCTGTGTGCGTGTGAGTGTGAGTGCGTGTGTGTTCGAATGCGTGTGTTTATGTATGTGTGCGTGCGTGCGTGTGTGTGTACGGTGTTGTGCGTGCGTGCATGTGTGTGTGTGTGTTTGTTTGTTTCTGTTTGTATGTGTTTATGTTGTATGAATGTATGTATATTATGTATTTTTTATCTATTTATGTTTGTATGTGTGTATGCCGTCTGGAGCTTATAGCTCTGGGTGGCAATCTTGTTAAATATTGTATGTATGTATGTATGTATGAATGTATGTATGAATGTGTGTGTGTGTGTGTATGTGTGTACGTTTTTATGCGTGTATGTGTGAATATGTGTATCTATATGTGTGCATGTGTATATGTGTGTATGCCTGTATGCGTGCATGCGTGCATGCGTCTGTGTGTATGTGTGTATGTGTGTATGTGTGTATGTGTGTATGTGTGTATGTGTGTATGTGTGTATGTGTGTATGTGTGTATGTGTGTATGTGTGTATGTGTGTATGTGTGTATGTGTGTATGTGTGTATGTGTGTATGTGTGTATGTGTGTATTTGTGTATGGGTGTATGGGTGTATGGGTGTATGGGTGTATGGGTGTATGGGTGTATGGGTGTATGGGTGTATGGGTGTATGGGTGTATCTATTTATGTGTGTGTGTATGTATGTATGTATGTGTGTATGTACATATGTATGTATATATGTGTTCCAGGTGTTGACATCCATTCACTGCAACCACTGACAAGTCATGTTCGCCTACCAACTAGCAACATCTGAATGAGATGTTGGAACGACGAACAAAACATGTCGGCAGATTCTTGTCATTGTTGTGAATAAGAACTAAACCAATTAATTGAACGACGGAAACTCAATGAAGTGTTAACTATTATTGTGTGCATATACTACGAGAGACAACACGGAGAAGGAAGACATCGATCGCCATGTCTCTGCGACGTGTAGTAGCTCCAATGGTGATGACGCAGAAGCCAAGAACAACTTCTACGACACACTGCAGCAGAGCATAGAGAAACAGAAGAACAAAGAAGTCACACTAGTGATGGAGACATGAATGCAATTTCAGTTACTCCAATATATGTGGTGTCCGAAAATGGGTGATGGACATTTCAGAAATATAGCTTATTACCTTTTTGTTCGCCATCTTTAAACATGGCTGCCATTTTCAAGTGGAATTCGAGCTATTCAAAACTCGTTTCCGACAGCCAAATATACTGACTGGATCTTAAAGTTGTATTAACAAACGTTGTTCGTAATAAAATGCCCAGTATGGCAATACTCATATAACCTTTCTATTATCATTATTAACAAAAATACAGGGGGAAATATCAAGGAAAATGGTAACAAAATTGCATGTTTTCCATAATTTTGTTTTTCTTCAGTTTTGGTAATGTTTTAATGTCATAGATGATTCATTTTTTACATTTCTTATGAAACTATGCTACATTTCTGTCATTTTACATATCTTCTGTACTGCTTCTATATGTTGTAGGCACATCAAAACAAACGTACCCCATCTGGTGTCTGAAAACGGGAACATAATCATACATACTTCATTTCCTTCTTACTGCAAAACGGCGTGGCAGATTTGCATGACATGTTTGGATACGTAAACGTACATGTGTTACGCACTTGTAATGTCAGACACAGAATAATGCGTTATGCATACGATTTATTAACATAATAACTACTTCAGAAACCATGCCAACCATTAGCCTATAAATGTTATGAATAAACGTCTGCCTTCAAATATATAAACTCAATAAAATATGTAAGTCAAGTTATATGATCGGCAGTTACGTTCTGCTATGCACATAATATCTGTCTCTAAACGTGTAGCCCTAGAACATGGCCCAATAATACCTTTAATGATGATGCCGCAGTAATCTACTTATAATCCAGCTTGCGCATGTGGGGAGGTTAATTTTTCTTCTTAGCCATATTGAACCTCGAGCGCCAAACTGTGTGGGATTAATTTACGACATATATATTATGACCTATATATTTGTCAAAATAGATGTCAGGATTCTCACCTTTTATGGGCTAAATCAGTTAAGTGCGACGTAAAACGAAATGTGTGTCACAAAGTGATTTGTATAGAATTTAATATCAAGCTTTAGAACAGTGGTTTTGTTTACAAAGTATTGTCACGGGATGGTGCTGTCATCACTTGTATGCATAGTTGCTGAGGTATGTGCCGGCGCCCTCTGACGAGTAACGCGTGTAACGTTTTAACTGCCGACGAGTTAGATTTAACTAATTTCATTTGTAGCGTTCACCACTAATCTTACGGTTATGTATACCAAATTTGGTAGCAGTAGAAATTATTTAAGGTGACTTTTAATATGGTGACATTGCAAACTACTTATGTTGTGGGTATAAGAAGATTATATTATGAACTTACAATAGTTGTTTACAGTAACGTAGGAGTGAAAAACACCGGGGTCACACCTAGCTTATGAATAGAGTACGTGTTTTACTAAAATTATGGATTAATTCGTGAGAGTTGGAATGTACGATGAACAACATGGTATCCGGCTCGATACAGGGAATCTAGTTATATTAATTTTATAAGTAATTCAAGCAACTTAAAGATTAGATGACCACAGATATAGCTAGCCGTTTAGCTAACAAACTATATTTTAAACTTAGCGAGTTGAATGGATTGGTTCCAAGTGTGAAAGGTTTCGGAGGCCGATTTCTGGGACGACTTTGGTTTGTGTCAAGTGTCGTGGTTGGTCAGACTGGCTTCCGGCAATCGGGCTATATAGGGAGAGAAAGGCCATTCGAGACCAGACGAACATTGAGCAGAAGAAAGTGTTGCACATAGAACTCTCGTCTCCAGGAATTGGGCCGACATGTGTATCCGCCCAACGCCTGAGGTAAATACTTCTACGATTTGAACAGTACTGATTTGATGTGAGTCGCTGCATTTCTCACGTTTGAAGAAGACTGAGCGATAATCGTCTGCGACTCCGTTTGAACTTTGACGTGGATCGGTCTCCGTGACAGACCCTCTCGACATCGTCGACGTAGTGACATCGTTTCCGTGTTGTTGCCGCCTGGTGTTTTGCGTGGGATCGACCAGGCAAATCTACCATCTACTTTATCGCCCGAGTCGCCCGCTTTCCACCACGTGAATTCGTTCGCCGATCGCCGTGCGACTTTCGTCCTGGGATCTCGCCGAACGCGGCCGAACGCTGACATTCGCACATCACGATACATTGGATACAACTAACTGACTTTACAAAGGTGTACACCTGTCTTTATGTAAGTGATAAGCTGATTAATTGTCTCCCATGTAAATCCGTATTTGGATGCGTACTTGTCGAGCTCAATGTATGGTGTTATAATGACATAGTAGAGTAACGGTTGGCCAACTATCACTGAACGGAATATGTTTATGTTGTTGTAATAAACGGGGACGCCAGTTGGCTTCTCGTATTGCATATCTGGTATTACGTTTTGCTTTTCGTTCACTCCGAATCTTAGTGCACCTGAACCTATAACTTGCCATGTCAAATCGGGTACCGCCAATTTATTAATTTATTAATACTTACACTCGATTTTGTGTCAATGTGCTTCCGTCCAGCTGTTACACCAGGTAACTAAGCGTAACTTCTGTTAAAAAATATATTCTAAACATCTTGTATGTAAAATACAGAGAGAATGCCTTGACTTATTTTGAGGCAGAGGTAATGATATTTTGAACTAATTAAAACTAATTATGTTACTGTTCTACCATCTCTACATACATTTTTTCGGGTCTTCCTCGATGTTATTGAGGGCGGTTCTGCTCGCGTTAACAGATTAGCATGGTCAATAACCCAGGATGTTATCACTGCTGACTTTTAATGTTGGTAAAACAGAGAAGAAACGACCGAACTAGCTATCCGAGAAGTTGCTCCCAGTATACAGCGTTGGGAAAACAGAAGGCCCACCAACAATCTAATCAGCTAATTCCTCTGAACCTGAAGCAGGTGCAGCATCAACAGCAGAACGGAGTAGCCAAGTGTGAGTGTTCACTCATGTGCAGTAACCGTCCGATCAGAAAATCAGCTCTTGGACGGCATCCAGCATAAGCTGATAACAACAAGTTGACGTGGAAAATGTTGTGGGCTACTTGCATAATGCAAAACTGTCCACTGACCAAGAAATGTTACGCACCGCCTTGGATATAATACCCTCCTTCAGTTTTGTGATCTGGCGGAAGAATCCGACGTTATTGCCGAGGGCTCTGTCAACAAGGGTTTGCTAGGCAAACAATACTACCGCATCGTTCGTCTGCACTAGCGTGCATGCGAAGCTTTGATGCAGCTCGCTTGGAAAGGTTTCCTTGAATAGGAGGAATGGATGGAGTAGGATCATCCTCACGATTGTGTCAAGTTTAACAATTCCTCCACATATTGCAGAGTATTCATACGAAAACCTGCCAGGAAACTGTTGTTGTTGCCGTGATCGATGTTTCATGTACAACAATCCTGGACGTATTCATGGCCTATCTGGCTGTTCTGCATCAACATCGTGGATGTCTGGCACGGTTCTGGATGACGTACATCGACATGGTGAGCATCCTGTTTGGGCTATTGTGAGGTGACAGGGAGGGCAACTCGAATCTTCACTTGGTATGCATCCAACAAGTGATTCCCTGGTGCCTCGATTTGGGCAAGGTGAACTAGACACGGAACTTACATGTGTATTATGCATACCAACATTTCCTACGAGGATACGTTCCATTCAGACAAGGTATCCCATTTGTTCATATCCCATTGGACTAAAATTACAGATTAAAAGATCTGGTACGATAACTCTTCAAAAATGTGAATTTCTCCGTTTAGGTTCTGTATGAGAGCCGTTGCACCAATCGGTGTAGCAGTGGTTCGGGACAATCATCTGGCTGGCCCACCATACGTTATATATGCAAGAGCAGCTCGCTAGTTTTCTTCATACTTCCGTCAATGTTTGCAACTGATTATAGATACGGCCCACGGGGATTGGAAAACAAAGTGTGCATCCTATTTTTGCAATCAGTTCCACGATGCAGAAAAACATCCTGTCGGTCTTAAAGATTATTTCTTTATTTGATTCAAACACTTATTTCTTCTAGCATTCACCAAATGTTTTCAAGTTCATTTTCTTAATAGGGTCGCATAAACCTATGCCTACCTGAACTCGCTGTTCCTGATACATCTAGTACACTTGTTCCCATCTTTGCTGTGCTTTTTCAGTTTTATCCACATTAAAACTATCTGATGCGGTTTGCACTTCAACAACTGTTGTTGGAGAATGATGCCATTGACACCATATGATGTTCTACCCTCTCAGCGATTCCTCTCGCCTAGTGATACTGTCGTCTGCTAACACTTTAGGGATGTAGTGACGTACATTGGAAAGAAATAAAACATAATCACTTTCAACATTTGATAGTTTATCAGCGCTGTGACAATTTCTTTCAGAGCCAAATAAGCACCCATGACTGAATGGCTTCACAATGTTGATTACCTCAATCTTTCCTGTGAAAGCTTTTATAACTCACAGAAGTGGGACGCGCCTGGATGTCTTCACAGCACCAACACTCACAGCATTTATAACACTCTGGGTTATTCACCATGCCAATCTATTAACGCGTGTAGAACCGCCCTTACTTGCACCGAGTAAGATCCGAAGAAATGTATGTAGAGATGACAGAACAGTAACATCATCATTAATTTGTCAGTTCAAAATACCATTATTACTTTATTTGAGGCATTCTCTGTGTGTTTGACATACAAAATTCTTTGAATATATTTGAGTTATCTAGACGTTGCGGCTAGTTACGTAATGCAACAGCTGGACGGAAGCACATGCTCATGCAAAGGGCGGTTAAAATTGAGTATTGCGGCGTCACCTTTAAATGTATTATTAGGCCATGTTTTATAGCCACAAGTTTGGAAACAGATTATGTGCATAGGAATGCGTAATTGCCGATCACATAACCGGATTTACATATTTTAGTGCATTTATATATTCGAAGGCAGAAGTTTATACATAACATTTACAGGTTATTGGTTGGCATGGTATCTGAGATAGTTATTATGTTAATAAATCGTATACATAATGTATTATTCTGTGGTGACATAACAAGTGCGTAAAACATATAGGTTTACGTATTCACACAACATTTATTGCAAATCTGCCACGCCGTTTTGCCGTAAGAAGGAAATGAAGTATGTATGGTAATGTTCCCGTTTTCAGACACCAGATGGGGTACGTTTATGTTTTGATGTGCCTACAACATACAGAAGCAGAACAGAAGATATATAAAATGACTAAAATGTTGCTAATTGCATATAGTTTCATAAGAAAGTAAAAAATGAATCATCCATGTCATTAAAACATTACCAAAACTGAATAAACAAAATATTGCTGAAAAAATGCATTTTTATAATTTTCCTGGACATTTCCCGCTATAGTTTTGCCAATAATGATAATAGAAAGATTATATGAGATGTTCGGTACTCGGCATTTTGGTACGAACAACTTTTGTAATTATATAATTTTAAGATCCAATTAGTAGATTTGGCTGTAGGACACGAGTTTTGAATAGATCGACATCCACTTTGAAAATGGCAGCCATGTTTAAAGATGGCGTTCAAAAAGGTAATAAATAAAATAAATAAATAAAAGTACTTATATAGCGCCCAATCAATTAAAATTGCCCTCGGGCGCTTTACATACATGCACACGTATATGATAGTATATTACATAAAAAGAAATGCTAATTAAGAAATAAATATGTAAAAAATATAACATTAACTTAAATATAGTTACTAAAATAGAGAGATCATTAAAAAAGCGTTTACATAAATTAAGACATTTATAAAAACTACTAGAAATACATTCATTTATACAAGAAGAATAAACATAAATATGTTAAGAAACTAATAAGCTTCTGAAATGTCCATCATCCATTTTTTGACACCTCAGATGTTGGTATAACAAAAATTTATAGTGGGAATTGGTCCCTCAGTTTGAGAATCAAATTTTGTGTGGCTCATATACTATGTAGGTATTGGGAGAAAATTTAGATGATCGTAAGAGTAAGCCGAGGGGCATATGCAGCATTAGATCATCACCTGGTAATAGCAAAACTACAACTTAAGCTAACGAACAGTACCAACACTTCTAGTGGAAGAATTAAGTGCAATGTAGAACTTCGCAGTGATAGAAGAACAACGCAAGCACTTCAACTAGCCCTCTCCAATCGACACCTAGTACTACAAGAGATCACCAAGGAAGAAGTTAGCTGCGGTGAGCAGTGGCAACGTGTTAAAGAGACGTGGACAAAAACATGCGATGAAACATTAGGAAGGACAAAAACACAACATAAACCTTGGATATCAGCCGAAACACTGCAGAAGGTTAAAGGAATAATTGTGCGTAGAAGAAAAGCAAAAGACAACAGGAACTTCACAGAGAATTTGGCTAGACAAGAAGAGGCAGCGTCTAAGAGCAATTTGAAGGAACTTCACAACACTACTAAAAGTTTAGCTGGAAAGTACAAACAAATCAACAAACCTATTAAAGACAGAAATGGAAACACACTCACAACAATGGAAGAGCAGCTGAGTAGTTGGGCAGAATACTTTGAAGAATTACTCGACAGGCCAGCTCCACTATGCATTGGAGATATACAATCAGGAGAGGAATTACTAAAACTGAACTGTGACAAACGAACAAGGGACGAAATCAGGAACGCCATCATGGCATTGGACAATGGGAATTCTGCCGGGCCAGACGGAATACCTACGAAAGCACTGAAACCTGACTTAAACTCCTCAACTGATATGCTTTATGGTATCGTCGCGTAAATCTAGTATGAAGAGGAGATACCGCAGAAGTGGAAAGAATGACATTTAATAAAATTACCAAAAACGGAGATATTCGAGAATACAAAAACTATAGGGGAATTATGTTTCTATCTGTACCAGGGAATGTTTTAAACAGAATCATCCTAGAGAGGCTGAAAACAGCAGTTGACTCAAAACTGAGGGATCACCAGACAGGCTTCCGACAGGAAAGACCATGCACTGAGTGGAACTCTCCTGCATACATTAGTTTCATAAACTGTGAACGACTGAAAGCTTTCGACAGCCTAAATCGTGACGCCATGTGGAAGTTGATGAGACATTAAGGAATTCCAGAGAAGTTCATCTCCATAATGAAAAGCACATACAAGGTAATGATTTGCAGAGTCTAGCATGAAGGGAATACCACAGACACGTTCGATATAAAGACAGATGTGAGACAGGGATGCATTTTATCACCATTTCTCTTTCTGTTGGCTATTGACTGGATCATGAAAACAGCTAAACAAAGAAGACAACATGGCTTAGAGTGGACTCTATGGGAACACCAGATGATCTAGACTTTGCTGCACATCTGGCTCTTCTTTCACACAACCAAAACCAAATGCAAGAAAATCATCACTAATAGAAACAACTGCAGCCACCTTAGGATTAAATGTGAACAAAGGTAAAACCAAGATCATGAGAACCAATGGAAAGACCAACGGCCCAATTGTACTACAGGCACAAGCCTTATATGAAGTAGTCATTCACGTATCTAGGAAGTGTAGTGGACACAAGTGGAGGAACAGACCGTGATGTAAGAGCTGGGATAGGAAACGCAAGGGCAGCTTTCATTGTACTAAACAAGTTATGGAAGACCACATAAATCTCAATATCAATAAAGTTACGCATTTTTAACTCAAATGTTAAGGCAGTGCTAATGTATGGATCGGAGACATGGCGTACTACAAAATAAATTCTACACAAGCTCCAGAGTTTCATAAACAAATGTCTAAGGATAATTCTAAGGATATGGTGGCCAGAAACAATCAGTAACAAAGCACTATGGGGAAGAGCCAACCAAGAACCATTCGAATACCAAATCAAAAGGAGGAATTTGAGCTTGATAGGCCACTCGGTCAAGAAACTGACATCACAAGACAGGCATTAATATGGAACCCCCAGAGGAGAAAGAAAAGGCCAAGAAACACCTAGTGGAGGAAGGTAGAAGCAGACATAACAAAAGCAGTATGGAATTGGAAAGACCTAAATGACTGCCCAAAACCGTGTCCGGTGGAAAAGAGTTGTTGATGACCTATGCTCAGGGAGTGAGAAGGGTTAAGTCAAGTAAGTCAAACCTGACTAAGTGCAACGTGATATTCTACAACAACAACAACAACAACAACAACAACTGGACTCTCTCAGATTGCTGGTGCACTGTATATTCGAGTAAGATTCTCTGCATGAACAATTTAGGTCGATTTTTTTTATATAGATGACAATTAATAAATATGTCTCATTGGCTATCCAATTCGACAAATTCTCCAATTATTACATGTTTCTGTCGGAGGCAAACATTTGACTTCTTTACAGTAGACAATTTTAAAAACATTCTTGGGCAAGGGAATGACCGAAGAGAAAATGTGGATGGAAGGAGGATGAATGGCCTGAGGGAAGAAGTTGGGAGCCAGTTCAGGTGATAGGAATACTACGACTAAGTCATTTAGTGCGAATGGAAGCGTGTCGACTACGGCAGAGTGCAGAGGCGGTGAATGGGCGAGGCCGTAGAGGAGAAGACTGCGTTAAGAGACGGGGTAGGGAATAGCAGGGACAGTTGACGAGTGGAGTTCACAGGTTGCTGAAAGGGAGAAGTGGAAAGGCAGCAAAGCATAAATATTAAACAAATCTAAAAAAGGCAAATCGTTTGTTGTCGTAATAATTTTACATGTGGAGCAGTTCTTCGTGAAACAGAAGATACTTGCCGCACCTTAGAGGCTTAGAAGATATATGTTATATTGCTGAAGTACACGTCTACAAGAACTAACGGTACCAGCGGGGAACACGCACACACACACACACACACACACACACACACACACACACACACACACACACACACACACACACACACACACACACACACACACACACACACACACACACACACACACACACACACACACACACACACACACACACACACACACACTCACACACACACACACACACACACACACACACACACACACACACACACTCACACGCACCCGCACATGCACACACAAGCACACCACGCACCCACGTACACACATGCACGCACTCACGCACGCACGTATGTACGCACGCACACTTTTCCAGGTCTACGACACCCAATATGAACAGTGGGCCACTTGTACATTTAATTGCGTGCTATAACTTCTATCTGATGGAATACTCGGCAAATCGGCATCACACGTGACAAGCACTTGCACCTTCTCGGAACGCTTTGAAGCTCTATTTCTCTGTTCAAGAATGCGGCAATAGGTGCGTGTAGCTGGCCGTAAGTAAGTACCGTAAGTGTTCTAATTGGTCGGGTGCATCCAAATGGCCCTATAAACTACTCCCGTGTAAGCATACAGACACAGCCCCATGTAAGCGTCCAGACACAGCCCTCTGTAAGCGTACAGACATAACCCCGTGAGTAGTTTATAGAGCCATTTGGATACGTATCCCCTGCCACACCACAATTGCGTATCCAAAGGCCCTATAAACTACTCACGTGTAAGCGTGCAGACACAGCCCCATGTAAGCGTGCAGACAGAGTCCCATGTAAGCATACAGACACAGCCCCATGTAATCGTACATACACAGCCCCATGTAAGCGTACAGACGCAGCCCCATGTAAGCATACAGACACAGCCAAATGTAAGCGTACATACACAGCCCCATGTAATCGTACATACACAGCCCCATGTAAGCGTACAGACACAGCCCCATGTAAGCGTACAGACACAGCCCCATGTAAGCGTACACACACAGCCCCATGTAAGCATACAGACACGGTGACTGTGTCACTGCCCATGTAATGCAACTGACACAGCGTGACTGTGTTGTGGTTAGTGTAGGCCTGGAGACAGTGTAACTCTGTTGATTCCCGTGTAGGCCTGCAGATAGCGTGATTGCGTTGATGCTCGAGTAGGACTACAGATATAATGTAAATGCATTATTGCCCGGGTAGGCCTCTAACACAGCGTAACTATATTAATATACCTGTAACTGTAAGCCTTCAGACAAACTTAACGTAACTGTGTTAGATGCCCGCGTAGGCCACCAAAAAGTGCGACTGCGTTGATACCAGTAAAAGCCCAATGACACAGTGTGACAGCGGTAATGCCCGTATAGGCCTCCAGACATAGTCGTTTTATGCCATATATATATATATATATATATATATATATATATATATATATATATATATATATATATATCAATAGGTACTATATAAGTATGCATTAATGATGACAGAAACCTACTCATTTATAAGACGAACTGAAAAAACTTATTTTGTTCGATGCCTAAATCGGCTGACCAAAACACTGCGTATCGCCATCTTTGTTTCGATGCCTTCCTGGGTGAGAAAAAAAATATGGAACCTTATTATATATGGTATTCCTTGAATAGAGCAACAAGTTTATGTGTTCGAAATAAAAAATACTATGACTTAGGCAATGAAAATGTAACCAAAGTGCGTCTGAGTGCAGGCGCACTCAGAATTGGAGATATAAAGATAACATATTTGAACATTACTTCACTGATGCATAGTTATATGCAGAAAAAATCGACCAAAGAGGAAACCGTGTCTTTGGTCAAGATTTAAGTTGTGACGTTCACCGTCTTTCATGATCGTCACATTCGTAGTAGTCTTGCAATCAGCGTCCGAAAGTGACCACCCCAGACACTTGCAGAGCTTGCCGCGGGTTAAAACGCCTAATACTTAATCTATTACCTGGTTTTTGTTCTCTGGGAATCCTTCCTTCTACGTATTTGAAAAGTTGTTTCCTTCCACTTGTAGTATATCCACTAACCATGCAGAGCATCCAATTTGTTTATTTTTTATGTTTTCGTCGGTTTTTTCTGGGAGCTGTGCTTTCTCGCCTAATGAATTACTGGGTGCAGGGGTACCTGGCAGTTCGCGACTCCCACCATTGGCCGCTGGATAGTAATGGCGCCGCCCAGTGCCAACAATGGCCAAGTTTGAAAAATTCCTTAAAATATACCGTGGCGCTGTTCTAATCCAATAAGGGGGGGGGTGATATGTACTGTGAATGGTGTGTTCGTACGTGGTTGTTCGTACGTGTAGATTTAGTCACTGCTTCACTGTGTTGTCGACCGAGTAATGCAAGTGACACAACATGACTGGGTTGTTACCCGAGTAATGCAACTGACACAACATGACTGGGTTGTTACCCGAGTAATGCAACTGACACAACATGACTGGGTTGTTACCCGAGTAATGCAACTGACACAACATGACTGGGTTGTTACCCGAGTAAGCCTACGGACACTGCGCCTGTGTTAATTATCGTGTGGTCTACACAGAGTCTTCACAGACAGTGTGACTGCATTGACGCCTGCCTACGCCTACGTATCCAGCAAAGCGATAAATATGAATGCATAATTTGATGTCATTCTGCCTCAGCTGTACAAACGATGGCCACATAGCTTGTGATGTAACGAATCCGATGCCTTAATACACTGTAATCGCCGAAAAATCAACAAGCACTGCTGCAGCAAGCAGCGCCTCAGAGCAAGGTACCCATGATTGATACATGTTGGTCTATTTGAACTTATAAAAACGATTTGCGTAACTCTATTATCACCGCAACAAAGCTTGACCTTATCCTAGCTATACAAGATGCCACCAACGCGTGTGTGTGCAGCTTGGTGTGTTCATTATATACCTAGCACTGTCTGTTTGCTGGCCGGCCGTGGCACTTAGAAAGCAAAGAGGAGACGGGGAAGACCATCATGAGACAGAAAAGACCCAAGGCCTCTGAGAGGCTGAATCCCAGAATGGCGTAGGAGACGAGCTGCTGTTTGAGAGACGGGTTCCTAGCGTAGCCGATTACTAGACTGCCGAACACACTGCCGATACCAGATCCAGCCACTCCGACAGTTGCGGCTCCGGCGCCGATGTATTTGGCACCCGTTGTGTGACACTAAGTCTTGCCTGGAACTCACGCAGCTGTATGTTTAAGAGGGTTGCAGCTGATGTGTTGACTGTCAAACAGAGTGCAGACAGACCACTGAATGTCGACAGTGAAGAAGTAGCCGTGTTCTGACTTGTTACCCCTTCCTTTGGTGTCCAGCTGTTCATGGCCCCAGCCAGCGGCCGCAGTAGCACGGCACGGCCATTGCTCACCACAATCTTGGCGGCCGGTGTGATGAATTTCGAACAAGAATACATGTTTTCTTTCCAACGCCTGCAACCTTGAGTCAACCACCAAACGGGCACTGAGGACGTATTTCCTCCACCGACGTCATATTCTTATAAACCGATTAGTAATATTGTTGTTCCTCATCATAATTGCAACTAGCATATTTAGTTGTGTTGGATTACATATACTTTGCGTGTTGTGCTAATTTTGGATATCTACAAACGCAGACCAGCCGCTGTATTTTATAAGTAAATAATTACAAATTTAATGTATTACTTAATATAAAACTATTATCGTGTCCCATGATGCTTCCCACAATAGTAAATTTTTGTGTTATGCATTTTATGTGTAATCAGTGATTTCAAATCCAATTTAAATTGATATGAGTTAGTAATTTTTAAACACGCAACTTTGTGTGGTATTTATAGACGCACATTAATAAAATATTCATATTTTTCGCAAATGGAAGGCGGTCCAGGTATACCGATATATCTCCCCCATGGAAGAAGATACCCGGAGGGAAGATACATTAAGATATATTGTGTGTGTGTGTGTGTGTGTGTGAGTGTGTGTGTGTGTGTGTGTGTGTGTGTGTGTGTGTGTGTGTGTGTGTGTGTGTGTGTGTGTGTGTGTGTGTGTGTGTGTGTGTGTGTGTGTGTGTGTGTGTGTGTGTGTGTGTGTGTGTGTGTGTGTGTGTGTGTGTGTGTGTGTGTGTGTGTGTGTGTGTGTGTGTGTGTGTGTGTGTGATCGCGAGACAACAGAAGCAACATGAAACTCCTGTGCTGTCGGAGTAGCACCGACTTCTTGTTCATTGACGGGTCTAGTATAAAAGACTGATCGTCGTCTTTGCCACCTTGGAGGTTATATACACTGTTTCCGGTCACCTTGTTTACTTACTCGCAACCTCCAGTTAGCTGATCCGTAGCTATTGGTAGTCCCGCGGTGCGAGCGAAAGAACCATGACAGACGAGCTTTTTCGGTGATCGCACCAACGCCAACACTGTGATGAAACTCGTTGCCGGTGTAACGTGCCGAGAATAGACCAGTGCGTTGCTTCTAATGTGATGTGTGCTAGTCATGCTTTGAAGTTGACTGTTTTAGTTGTTAGAAATACAAACTTCTCGCAGACAGCGAATGAGGACACCGAGGACACACTATTGTTCTTAGAATGAGGACACCGAGGACACACTATTGTTCTTAGAATGAAGACACCGAGGACACACTATTGTTCTTAGAATGAGGACACCGAGGACACACTATTGTTCTTAGAATGAGGACACCGAGGACACACTATTGTTCTTAGAATGAAGACACCGAGGACACACTATTGTTCTTAGAATGAGGACACCGAGGACACACTATTGTTCTTAGAATGAGGACACCGAGGACACACTATTGTTCTTAGAATGAGGACACCGAGGACACACTATTGTTCTTAGAATGAGGACACTGAGGACACACTATTGTTCTTAGATTGAAGACACCGAGGACACACTATTGTTCTTAGAATGAGGACACTGAGGACACACTATTGTTCTTAGAATGAGGACACCGAGGACACACTATTGTTCTTAGAATGAGGACACTGAGGACACACTATTGTTCTTAGAATGAGGACACCGAGGACACACTATTGTTCTTAGAATGAGGACAGTGAGGACACACTATTGTTCTTAGAATGAGGACACCGAGGACACACTATCGTTCTTAGAATGAGGACACTGAGGACACACTATTGTTCTTAGAATGAGGACACCGAGGACACACTATTGTTCTTAGAATGAGGACACCGAGGACACACTATCGTTCTTAGAATGAGGACACTGAGGACACACTATTGTTCTTAGAATGAGGACACCGAGGACACACTATTGTTCTTAATCTAAAAAGATCCGGTGTAGTCATGGTTTTTATTATTGCACAAGTTGGGATTATTCCCCATTGGTAGATTGTTCCATTCCCATAAATAAATAAAATGCAAAGAGTATTTAATAGTTCATCCAAACCCCATCCAATTTGACACTGGCTGGTTGTTTAGACGCCGTGTATCATTGGCATGCTCTTCTGTAATAACTACAAGGGAATCACTACCGTCGATTTGATTCGAACGTTTTCCGGTATTGTGCGGGGGTCTGAAGTCATACGAACTCGAGGTCTGCCACGATAGTATTGCAATTATTATTATTAGAACCTTTAAAGTACTAAATGTCCCGTTTAAATAGATCAGCCTACAACAATAACACATTTGGTGATATAAAATATAATAAACGTAATAATATTTACACTTGATTCGTGTTTACCACATTGAGACCCTGTAAGATAGACCCCTATAAGATATACCCCTATAAGATAGACCCCTGTAAGATAGACCCCTATTAGATAGACCCCCTATAAGATAGACCCCCCTATAAGATATACCCCTATAAGATAGACCCCTGTAAGATAGACCCCTATAAGATAGACCCCAGTAAGATAGATCCCAATAAGATAGATCCCTATAAGATAGACCCCTATAAGGTAGACCCCTATAAAGTAGATCCCTTCTTTTCTGGGTCCACCTCACGTACATATTTACACTAAAAGAGAAATCCATTGTGTGCTTAAAACGATCCCTGGACATTTACTAGTTTCAGGATAGATGTTCATGACAAGACAATAGTTCAGGATAGATGTTCATGACAAGACAATAGTTCAGGATAGATGTTCATGACAAGACAATAGTTCAGGATAGATGTTCATGACAAGACAATAGTTCAGGATAGATGTTCATGACAAGACAATAGTTCATGATAGATGTTCATGACAAGACAATAGTTCAGGATAGATGTTCATGACAAGACAATAGTAATGAAAAGAAACTCTCGACTAATAATAGAACGCTTTATTACACTCAGTAAACAACTGTAGTTCACCGTCAACATGGCTATATCACAAACTGGACCAGCAGAGAAATGCACATGATTCTCGCGTGACTTCCACGTGACTCTCACGTGACCAAAACGTGATGATGTCTTCACACTGGCAACGGTGTTTGTGATTACTGATTAAGTATTTTGCAGTAAACGCTTCCAATCGGAACACAGAAAGTGACGAGATACGATAAATTGAGTTATTGGTGCGCGACCTCGTGCGTTCAGTGGCATAAACACAACAATAAGTGGGTGAGTGAGTGGGTGAGTGAGTGAGTGAGTGAGTGAGTGAGTGAGTGAGTGAGTGAGTGAGTGAGTGAGTGAGTGAGTGAGTGAGTGAGTGAGTGAGTGAGTGAGTGAGTGAGTGAGTGAGTGAGTGAGTGAGTGAGTGAGTGAGTGAGTGAGTGAGTGAGTGAGTGAGTGAGTGAGTGAGTGAGTGAGTGAGTGAGTGAGTGAGTGAGTGAGTGAGTGAGTGAGCGAGTGAGTGAGCGAGTGATTTAGCGGGATGGATGATAATAGGACATCGACTTGTTGTGAGCATACCGTGTGCAACAATGGGAAGAAAATGACTACCTGGAGAGGGACAAAAAGAACAGTAATAACAGAATACGTTGCCGAAATGATGTTGTTGATGATAATCACTATAGTGTGACCTGTGCTCTACCTGTGGTAGAGAGGGGGCAGCTCGACAACACTCATTCGCGTGTGATTAACACAGAGTCAAAAGCTGCACCGGAAGAAGAAAAATACAGACAGACAGGCGGAGAGGAGGAGATGGGAGGGAATGAAAGGGGAGAGACTTCAGGAGAGAGAGAAAGAGACAGACAGAATTCACGAAGAACGGGAAACGTGCGTGTATTTTGTATAAATCTATGAGCATGGATTGTGTATTGCGCGGTGCTACAATTTATAGGCGTACACATATAACAGCATGTACACCATGAGATACTCCTACATCCCACGGGACGTATCCAGTACAACCGAGGAAACCAGGTTGCTGTGGACTATCCCGGGTACGGTGATACACCCCGGACGGGTTGATGTTACGTCGTCTCCCCTTAATACATGACACCGTACCAAAACCGCGAATTGCAGCCGCAAGTATTCTGAACTGCCACACATATCTAACCCATCCGATCGACGCACAATAAATAACGTCAGCCAACATCACAAATACACAGTTTACAAAACACCTTTCGCATCGTAACAAAATTATGTCATTTGCATCGTAAAGTATAATTTATTCGACGTACAAATCAATATGTTCAATAACAACAATAAATAAGACATATACATATAGGCACGCTGTACATCAACAAACATACGCGGCGCCGGCGCGCAAGAACGTATCACCGTTTGTTATTTGTAATTTGTTGTACAATAAATTAATATGCTACGTATTTGTACAAGGAGAGTATTTATATACGGCAAGGGGTATATTCGTCAAGCGCAAACAAAAGAACCACGCGTGTGGCCACAGATCGCCGGCCTTTGAGGGTTTGTGCACCATGAGGAATCATTGCCGCCGGGGGCAGCACTTAACCAATACGTTCAAGTCGAAACCGAGGCATGTTGAGTCACAACTGACATGAGCGTCCCACCCAAAAGGTTAACTCTCACTAGAAATAAATTGATTGTGTTCTACGATTCTCGACGTCGGAAATCCGGGGTCTTGTCGTTACCCTGCCTCGTGGCTAGAGACGGTTACGCGATTGTGAATGTCACGTAATTCTTACCGTATACGTCTGCGTTGCTACGAAGGTTTATGTGAGGGTGACACCACGCCGACTTCAAGATTATTGTGTTGCTACGGAGGTTTGTGTGATAATGACACCACCCCGACTTTAAGGTTATACGAAACCAACAGTAAAACATGTGAATAAATGTATTTAAATGCTTTGCCAATCAAGGAGCCCATGTTTAGACAGGAGGCGTCACTGAGCGAGAACATGACGGTCTAAAAATGGAGGTTTTGTGTCCGCCATTTTGGAAGCTGCGCATGCGCGTGCAGGAGCGTCAGTGCATATGAACTGGCTTGGTGCACCTACAGAATAGCGGACTAACCATTCCATGGAAGTACTTTTTTCGAACAATGAGTATAGCGCGCGCTGCACTATCTTGTACTGATACACGCTCTTTGTTGTCAATAGTAAATACACCAGCGATGACATAAACAATAGTACCCAACGTCATCGCATGTGCCACGTGATGCATCTGCCATGACGTAACCAAATAATTTCTTCTTAAAACGAACCAAATGGACACATCTACTTGTGCGATCATAGCTGCACTGCGGAACACGACATTGCGTTGCGGACAGGTTTAAGTAGTTTCACAAGCGCCCAATTCCTTTTGTGGTGTATTAACTGTAACCAAAATACACTTGTCACAGAAAACAGAAGTCGGCCTCGTTTTGGATGGAGAACGTATGAGTTAAGTGGAGACAACTGGCGGCAGTTTTGTCTGCATGGCTGTCCTTTTGCTACATCACTGCGATATCTAATCGTTGCAACATATATAGACTAGATGATGCAGTGACATTTCTTTAGAAACAAGACTATCAATTAGTCGGGGTGCGTGGTTGATAGAAGCAAAATATTCTTAGTTCGACTAAATCATCTACGCTTGATAGATGGTTTCTGTCGGCCACCAGGAAAGTCCCATGGTGATTTAGCGTGTGTGCTGACCTCTAGCGGAGTAGTGCCGAAAGAAACTGTGACAGTTCGCCGTAGTGGCTTGTGAACCTGTTAAATATTATGGTTAACGAAATATCAATTTTCTTATAACTGAAACCGCGTAATACCAACTCAAACTTACTTCAATACAACATATCCAAAAATATACTGAGACATATTCTTTGGTACATCTAGACCGAGATAACGGTTATGTGCAATCGGTGTTCGTTGTCTTAAATCGTATGTACAATGCTAACATGCAGCAAACACATCATAAAACAGTCGCTCAGCCTCGTTCGCACACGGTTTTGTTTAGCGCAGCTATGACTAATACAATCGACCATCGGCAGACATCGACAGTGGCGTCCTCGCGCGGTCAGGTTGACACTACAACAAGGCAGAGATGATACACCACTGGTACATCCCTGCGTCACGTTTTTAACACTTCTGCCGATGGCTTCTCGACGTTCTTCCTGGATATGCCTGCTCCTGAAACTCTGACGACGCCTCTAAGACGTACGCCGTGCGCATGCACGCTCAACGCGTCAACATCCGGTCGACAGGGTCAACGTAATACTAAGTTCGCCGCCTCCACGAGCGGTCCCCGTAGCGACCCCACCAGGGAGAGCGGTGGTTGTGATACGTCTGTTATATGTCTGGCGAGCGCTCAACAACGCGTCGATAAAACGTCGCCTGTCGACCGATCTCACGCCGCGTTCGGTCTGAACACCGATAGTTCGGATGTGTGCTGAGAGGGAGCGTTGTACGTCCTCTTTTTGCGCTTGCGCTCGCGGAAGAACTGCAGCAGGCGCTGCTTCTTGTCGGGGCAGTTCCGGCACAGTATCCGAATGAAGGCGTCGCGAAATTGCGAGTTGTAGAAGGCGTACAAGAATGGGTTGATGGCCGAGTTGAAGTAGCCGAGCCACAGCGCGAACAGGTCGACGTGGATGTTGATGGAACTGTGCAGGAACGGCTTGATGGTGAAGAGCACGAAGTACGGCACCCAGCACACGGCGAACGCCATCACGATGGAGGCGAGCGTCACCATGGCCTTCGTGTCGCTCGCCGCCATCTTCTGTTTGTGGTGACTGCCGCGCCGACTGTGGGAGTCCGCGTCGTGGTTATGGTTGCCGTTGAGCATGGCGCGCTCCATGCCCGTGCCGACGCGCGTCATCTTGTTAATCTGCTTCACCTGCTTGCGCGTGATGCGCAGGATCCGGAAGTAGATGACGCACATGACGACGAGCGGACTGAAGTAGGTGCCGATGGAGACGAGCAGCACGTACGGCTTGTTGAGCAGGAAGGCACACACGCGCGAGTCGACGTCACGGTTCTGCACGCGCAGGTCGGGCGTGTTCCAGCCGAAGTGGATCGGCACGAAGCCCATGACGATGGAGAAGGCCCAGATGCTGGCGATCGCCACCCATACGATGCGCGCTGACATCTTGCGCTGGTATTTGAGCGGCCGCGACAGGGCGTAGTAGCGATCGATGCTGATGGCAAACAGCGAAAGGATGGAGACTGTGCACAGCGCGACGTCCGTCGATGTGAAGATGTTGCAGAAGATACCGCCGAACGGCCACTCGCAGCGCAGCGTGTTGACGGCGCTGAAGGGGAGAACGCACAGCCCCACGCACAGGTCAGTGCTGGCGAGCGACAAGATGAACAGGTTAGTGGGCGTGTGCATGCGGCGGTCATTCAGCACCGTGACGGCGACGAGCAGATTGCCGAGGATCGTGACGAGGATGATGATACCGAGGACGATGCCGATGACGACGATGGACGAGACGGAGCGGTGAAACGCGTCACAGTCCGACGCATTGACGCCACCACCGAACACGCCGTCGTCAAGTAAGACGCTCGCGTTGACACTGTCGAACGCCAGGTCTCGCCCGTACGACGAGACGTTGGCGAAACTCTGCGGCGTTAGCGATGTCACCATTGTCTACGGACGCAGCGCGGCTCATTCCACTGCGCGGTCAGTGCGCAAGCGCAGATCTGAAGGTCACGTGATGAACATTAGTCGTGGACAGGAAGTGGGCGTATGTCAGTGCGGAAGCTCAGCTCCGAATGTCCGGACACTGGTGTCGCGTTCGTTGGTGTATCCACGGGTTGAAGGAGGGTCAAGCGACGGCGGTCAACCACGATCGGTCAGAACTATAAACAAAGATAGACGAATTTAGTATTGACTGGTGCGTACACGCGTCTCTACGAGCAAGACTCTCGCTATACAGAACACGTTGTGACTTGATTAAGCTGTTCCATATATCGGATGTCTTATATAATACAATGCAGGCCTGAAGAGGAATTCCAAGGTTGTTCCTTTTAACCGGATGTTCCTGGTATCGGGAGTTCTTATAGCGAGAGTCCACTGTATAGTATTATCATTAGTATTATTATTAACACAAAGTGGCACACTGGAGTGACGCTGGTAATTATATACAATTATTGATCAAAGACATAGCACAGTAATAGGTTTGTTTATTTCGGTCACACAAAAACGGTAATGAAACTGTAGCGAAGCATTGGCACTGTATGCGTGGGGGTTGCTTCTTCTTCGACCACCCAGATAAAGACTCGCGGTCACCAATCACGGTTATTCGCGCGGTGTTTACGACGCCAACAACACTAATTTTAACGATCCATGAATGAGTTTATGCACTCATAACAAACAAGGGTACCATTGTCACACGCTAGGAATTCGTTGCATTCATCCAGTTAGTCATTCGTCCATTCATTCGTTCATTCGAATGCGGGTTCGATTTAGTTAGATTACAGTGATTATCACCGGCGGATCTGATAATCGCCGGATTAGCCATACTCATTTGACAATGTTATGGGTCAGTTGGTGCGTAAAATAAATGTCACGTGACGTAATGACACATGAAAATAGATATACAACACAGTGAAATTATTAATAAAACGTTAGTGTCATCGGTATTTCATGTTATTATTTTCTTCAGTTGCGATATTCACTCTCACTGACGTCAAACTGTTTTGTCTTATAACAGAGGCATTTTTGTTCAGATAAAAACTATGTCAAGATGTATGATATATTGTCAAAATACCATCAATAAATAAGTTACATTACGAACTATTTTCATCAACTTTAGCAAAAACAGAATAATAATAACAAACTGCGAAATGAAGTCATAATATCTACTGAGCAGTGCTCTAAGTACGTCATCCCATAAGACATCGACGAACGTTACGATCGCATGACGCAGACTCAAACAAGGTCACATTAACTCTTAACCACTAACTGCCCGATTCCAGCATGTGCTGGCGAAGTCACACATTCAGTTTCCGTAACAGTTACTGAACTGGGGGGAGTTGTTGGCTCTTCGCATTAGGTTTATTTTGAGGGTGAGTGAGAGCCTCGTTTGCCCACAATCGCAAGGTGGTGCTGAGAAAGAAGGACTACAACCACCGCTGACAGCACTGACGTGGACGCCGGAAGGAACGAGAACAGTTTGTCGGCCAAAAACAATATGGAGAACCACAGTGGAAAAAGAACGAAAACAACTGGGCTGGGCAACTTGGAGCAAAGCCAGACACGTAGCCGTTGACAGCAACAGCAGCCTTATGGGTCACAAGGCCCGAAGAGGATAGGTAAGTTAAGGTAACTAACTGACCAGTGACCAGTACCTGGGAGTCGTTACTTCTCTTGACCGATTGTTTACCTAGTCCATCAATAAATGCGACAGTCACGCTTTTTCGGCCACCAAAGTTACAACGGATTTTCCGCTACGGCGGGCTCTTTGACGACGAGTTAATAATAGTTAGACCAAACTATATTTGAGAGGTGCTCGTTAACGGCCGATTTCACATAGACAGTGGGCTTTCGTTGGAAACTGCTAATCTGTTTACTGCGCGCACGCCGGTAATTAGTTGGAGCGATCGTATAACCGACACATTCGCAGGTAGAATGTCTGAGTTACACCGAAATAGGGTCGCGGGAACTGGTGGCTTTCCGCAGTGCTTCTTGCATTAATGTAATATTGAGCAATCTGCGGGAATCGCGATTGGTTATCTGGTCATCGGTTCGAATATCTGTTCGATCCTGCGCTATGCCGATCACGATGGATCATAATAGTCAATTTGTTCCGTCCACCGCTAAGAATTGAACCGTTGAGCTTTGAGTACGGTTCTTGTTCTAACTGGTGCAGTTCGTTGGATCTTTGCGCGAACGTAACCAATGGTAATGATTATATATATATATATATATATATATATATATATATATATATATATATATATATATATATATATATATATATATATATATATATATGTTGGTATGTGCTACAAATTAGTAATAGTCAGTTGCTATTGTACACCCTGTATGGTGTATTCTACCACACGGGGAGGTAAATTAATAACACAAAAACGCTCCTACGGGAAGTCAAATTAATATATTCCACGCGGACGCCCGTTTCCATATTTACCTGTCACAATCACAAACGTGGAGTATACTCGTTTTACCTTTGTTTTATAATAGACTGCAAACCAGTGCTTTTCTATGTCCTTACTTTGTTTCAGTCCAATGCACAGAAACCATTTCTCATTAGATGTTTCTTTCGGCACGAACGGTGGTTATACTGCAGTGGACACGCTGTCACTGTGGCCCAATTAAACATCTGCATAATTCAAGGCTGGTTTGATTAAGAGAAACCACAAAACCGACTCCAAGTTAAATAAATAAAAAAGCACGTCTAACGGTTTAACTTTCGTTCGCGACTAGTCGATAAAACCGACTCCCAGTTAAATAAATAAAAAAGCACATCTAAAGGTTTAACTTTCGTTCGCGACTAGTCGACAAAACCGACTCCCAGTTAAATAAATAAAAAAGCACATCTAAAGGTTTAACTTTCGTTCGCGACTAGTCGACAGTTGTGTTCTATATTTAGCCAGTTTGCTGTTTGACCAGCAAATAATGCATGTATGTGTCTGGTATGATTTGTGATATATATATATATATATATTATATATAATAGTTATATATAGTACATAATAAGCTAATTATTAATTTACTGAAATTATTTACGAAATTATATACATGTCTTCAGTAATTAGTTTTTGTTTCGTTTTATTATTTACGTCGATTTTACAATTGCAATTCATAAAACACATTTTAGCGGTCAATATTTTAGAATAGACATAAGTTTTACTGTATAACTTATTTTACAAAAATAATCAGACCGCGCATTTCACTATGAGATGCTGAATCTGGAGACGACTGGATGTCTTTCTTTTAATAACTGCCAACACTGAATTGGAGTTGTTACCTGTTGCTACGTCGTGACTCATACTCCCCTGTCAACTGCCGCCGTCTACCTACCTAAGTGACAGACACCTGTTAACACGTCTCTTAATTCCGTAGCGCCAAACTGGACTCGAGCAATGGTACTATAATTATACGTCACGGGGGTCAAGACTCCACAACGTCCTCACGGAATGTCCAACAGGTCGGTCAACTTTACGGAACAACAGATTGCGAGATACTGGACTACTGTCGTCGCTTGCCTGTTCTATATAACGAACTTTGGGGACCGTCTCAAAGTGAGCAATGTGCAGAAGTGCAGAAGTGCACAATGAACCCGACCGCGGCTTAACATGTGTCGTCACACCTACCTAACAGCCTCGCAACGAACTGCACTCAAATATTATCAACCAATAAAAATTTTTCAAGACGAATTATCCAGAGGAACACACCAACGCGATAATGTTATAATCCCGCGTAGAGTCCACTTTTTGATACGCACCCCCGAAGAAGAACGCAGCAAACGCGGCATACCGCGAAGTAAACGGAATCGACAGCACTCCGATAGACGTTTCAGTGCGGCACTCAAAGATGGAAATTCTACTTAATTGCATTAGTGCACACTAAATTACACATGTTCCCGGGATAAATCCATAATGGACAATTGATGCTGAGTCGCGAAGACAACTCAAGCCGTGTACACGCTTAACGCACTGAGTCTGTGAGTAGCGGGAACACGGCTCGATTAGATGACCGGAAGTGCATCAACAGACGACATTAGCGCATCAATGAATTCGATTCCCCCGCTTGTAAATGCACCGAAGGCGCATCTTCATTTGGAACAGGTTTTCGTTACGGATAGTCGCCGAATATTCAAATTAATAACATCATTGGCCGCTTCGTTATGTCTGATGGTGATCTGTAATGTTAATTAGGCCCCGCAGGATGATCCACTAAGGCAGACGTCAATTGAACTCCATCCTAGGGACCGTATCAAAAAGTTTATTAATTTGCAGGAATTTGCGGGATTATTGGCAGTAGAGTTATTTTGGAAGATCCAACAAGTAACATTCGACACCTGTCTATCTCGCTTCGATATTTCAATTTGTAAAAGATTAAATACAATTTTACATTAAATGTCCATTAGACACACGTGAATCGACGAAAAAAGTTCGGGTTAATAAACATAACTTGTGTGTTGCATCCTCGCAATGCTATGCCGATGCAGGTTATCATATGTGATGGATCTTCCGGTAAAACACGGAACTGAACGTTCTCCTATAGTTGATGCGTGGCTAAGAACTCGCTCTGTTCGGCAAGTGCAATTTGTTTTGATTCATCCAAATGCAGATCACACGGAATAACTGTTGTTAATTAAAATGCTGTTCCATGTCCGTGATGCTTTAAGCGCACGCACATACACACAGGCACCCACACACAAATATACGCACACGCACGCACGCACGCACAAACACACACACACAGACACACACTTGCACCGATTAATTAAACATCACGGTTTCCAGTAAACTTGTGTCGTGAAATAGGAGAGCCTCGCGCCAGATCAAAACGCCAAAGTTCAATAATATCCTTAACACGACAGACTAAACAAGGTGGCGGGTGGTCCGTAGCCGCAGAATGAGGCGGTCGCTGTTTATTGGCAAACTGCAGCTCGACCTGGGTGCGTAGCCTCGAGTTACTGCTATCGCTGCTCTAGAAAAACATGATATTTATATCATAACTCTGTCGTTTCTGCGTCATCATGTTGCATTACCAGAAGCGCGCGGTGCGTGGCGTTGGTTTACGTTTAGCACAACGTAATAGCAAAAATATATTTACATTCAACAGATCCTATTGTACAAGAAGGGCATAGAACGGAACTGAAAACGACCACGGCGGTCGCTCTCAAAGTCAGAATAATAGGCTTATGTATAGTGCGCGACCACGCGTAAGAATGTCTTCATGCTAAGACTAGACACAAAATACACAGTTCCCAACTAATAAAGCCTTCACTTTCGCGTACAAAGCACCCGATTCTAGTACTTTCTTCCTCGAGAAGGGCAAGTCTTCCTGTTTCGACTAGATTAGTCCTAAGCCGTCCAGATTCAAGCTTTCCTGTCTTGACCAGGGATGGGAGTGTTTGACCGGGTCAAATTTAATATCGTCTGACAGGTCGGTGTCTGCGTAGCTTGACTGGAACCAAGTATTTAACCAGATTATCAATATATAAAATATTAATGCGCATCTATAGATAGGTCGGAAGTTGCCATGCCTAGAGACAACATTTCTGACTGCCGAACTTTGAATATATTCGAATTAAACCTGTGCAGTCCACAGGGGAAAGTTGACAACCCGGGCAAACCGCCACGTTGTTGTATCGGACACTATTAATGCCGGACAATCCAAAACCGGATCATTTGTTGCGCCGAACAGTCACTATGCCGTACTCAACTACATAGCGGCAGGCTTCTGGTGCGTGCTAACGTAAGTAACAAGATAACCGTTTTTAAATCGCTTTCGGGACACATTTTTTTCATAATTTATAAAACAGCCGTCGCAGCAGTAATTATATACTCTACTGACAATAAGGTTCAGTGACTCGTAAACTCAAGGGCACGGGGTTAATCGAGTTGCCTACCCTTGCTATACGTATCTCAACAACGGGCAATCTATACCCCTTCAGGGAAAATGTTCATTCATAAATTACACGCTATCTAAACAAACTCAGATCGAACAGGATTACGTATAATTGTGCAACATATAACGGGTATCTAGAATTATCTTGTAAACACATCCGTCTGAGAAAATTCGATCCTGGGGCACCAGCGGAGGAATTTTACGACTGCAATATTCGTTAAGTTCAGCGCTGGATCTGATAGCGATCCGACCATGCATGCTGACGTTAGCATGATAACCTAATCAGATTACTTTTTCTAAGAATTATCAGTGGTAATTAATGAGGCGTCAAAGCGAATTTGAATGTATAGCGCCACTGTCCGTGGTTGCCTGAGTGCACGTTTACATATAATATACAATTACGCCTTTAATTCGTATAACACATGCGTCATAAAAACAGGAACGTTTTGACACTAATCAGCAAAGCTACGGATCACAGACCAAATGTCTGCGTTATGTAATTATTTAGCCCTATGTGCGACGTCTTTTCTCATTCGAGAAACACGTGCACAAATGCGAACGACGTAGAAGTAATAAAAAAATACTTATTAATAATATTATTAATTATGTATAATTTACTGCATTATGTATAAGGCATTGTGTATTATTTGTTATTTGTGATTTTTAAAATTCTGATTTATTATGTATTAATCATTATTTACTAGTTATTATTTGTTGTGTATTAATTATTAATGTTATTATTATTATTATTATTGTTATATCATGACCAGCAACAACAGGGTTTATTCTATAACACCTCGGAGAAAAACTATCACAAAAGTAGTGCGATCTCCTATAGACATGATGTTACACGTCCACCCCATTGCGATCTCCTATAGACATGACGTTACACGTCCATCCCATTGTGATCTCCTATAGACATGACGCTACACGTCCACCCCATTGCGATCTCCTATAGACATGACGTTACACGTCCATCCCATTGCGATCTCCTATAGACATGACGTCACACGTCCACCCCATTGCAATCTCCTACAGACATGACGTTACACGTCCACCCAATTGCGATCTCCTATAGACATGACGTTGACGTTACACGTCCACCCCATTGCGATCTCCTATAGACATGACGCTACACGTCCACCCCATTGCGATCTCCTACAGACATGACGTTACACGTCCACCCCATTGCGATCTCCTATAGACTTGATGCTACACGTCTACCCCATTGCGATCTCCTATAGATATGATAGATATGACGCTACACGTCCACCCCATTGCGATCTCCTATAGACATGACGTTACACGTCCACCCCATTGCGATCTTCTATAGGTATGACGTTACACGTCCACCCCATAGCGATTTCCTGTAGACATGACGCTGCACGTCCAACTATTGCGATCTCCTATAGACATGACGCTACACGTCCACCCCATTGCGCACGTTCAGCACGAGCTGCACCGGGTCATCTGCCTCTCTGGCCTGTCTCCGCCGCCAGACCGCGCAAGTTCGATGTGACAACTGAGTTAGGCGCACGATTCAATTACTGATAATTCCCTCACGGGATGTCATAGTTACTATTCCATGGTCGAGCGCTTTGACGAAGTCTCGCCCAGTCGAACAAACACAGAAGCGACACGCGGCGGCGGTAACGAGCGACGACAGGTAGAATCACAGTCGCAGGGAGTGGAGCCGATAAACAAACACGTTATCCCGACTGATGAACTGCGCGTGACACGGGAGTCGTGAAACGTACAAACAAACAAACCCAACCACCCGCAATGGCGATACTTATTAGTGGCAAAACGCTTTTGAAGACTTCTTACAAGAAAGTATGTTCTCTGTATTCCGCTAGAATAGATGGGTTGAAGATCAAACAAAGCGGGCGTACATGTAATGTGATCTAGATGCAAGACCCGTAGTTATAATATAATAATGCTATATATGTGTACATATGCGCGTGAACGTGTGTAAATGTGCATGTGTATTCGAGAAATTCTGAAATAGGGGAAGTGTACCGATACCGATATTGGACCTGTACCTAAACTGGACCACGGTTCGTCCTGAGTACCTAAACTGGACCACTAGTAATAAGATCGCAGTGACGCCCAATGGATGCTTCACACAACATACCGTCTATATACAGAGCGAAAAATGACGGCCAACGCGGAGACGCGTAAAAGGTCATAAACATTTATTTGTATCCATCTCGTTGTAATATTTAACCAACTTTGAAGGTGTGATGCAATGGCGGTCACATGGCAGACTGTACACGATTACAATAGTTTGTTGTATGAGGTCTGTGTAACGTACACGAGGAGCATGAAGACGGAAAACTGTACAGTCTCCGAGAACCACATCGAAGAAGTTAATTATGCCTTCAACCGATGTTGGACCAGTCCGGGTGCCCTACATTGGACCACTGGTCCAATCTAAGACACCCGTAGTTCATAATACGTACCATCCCAACACACATGAGATGTGGAAATGTGTCATAATGTTGAAATTTCTGCATGTGTGTATTAGACTCCTGTTTCTAGCTCGGGGCTTTATTGAGTGAGAGGGGAGGCCTACATTGTTAAATACCGGGATGGGTTACAAATATGGGAATACAATCCTCCATAGCGAAATATAAATTTAAGAATTAGTGTCACTAAAATTGTCATATTACCCCTTTTTCCGTGCACATACAACGCACCGTCTCCAATCCTTTGATCGGGTTTTCTATAAATCTCGGATTACCTGTTACAATAAGGAAAGTGACAGTTGGCTGACGACCGAAAAACTACAGTCACCCCAGTCTGCCGTATCTTCAGAAGGCCATACGTACGCTCTGCTTCCGTGGCAACTACTGTCAGTGGTTTCAGGCGCACACACATCTGGCCTTGTGATCGGAACGTACGGACTGATGCAGATTTCGCTGCGGCTGGAAGGTTCGAGTTGTCCTACTCAGAAACTGGTATAGATGTTCCGTCGAATTCTGCCAGAGATGCTACTATGCAGAATGACAACTCATCAAATGCAACAAACACGTCCGCGAGCGAGCAAGAGTCCAACAACCGAAGCCTGGCCACGAGCGAGCAACAATCCACTGATCCATGTCCGTCCACATGCAACATACGTAGTGGTTTGAGGTGTGTCAGATGGACAAGATCTCGATATGTAGCAGGATGGACAACGAAGACAATTTGAAGGACCTGCGAATGAGAATACGAGAAATGACTTCCGCTGATGCGCTACGATCCAACATGATTGCACATATACTAGACAACTTTGGCCTTTATGAAAACATTGATGAGAGGACGGTGAACGCAGATCTGCCCCAGAGACTGTGTTGTGCGTCTATCGTGGACAGAATCGCATCGATGGCGAATCCCAGTGAATTGGTTGGGGAGATCGAGATCGTTGCGACGGCCCGCCGACTATGACGACCAGTGCCTGTCTGCGTTGGTGAGAGTGTACTTGAATTTGAAACATAATTTCAGAAGTCTCGTGTAATTACGGTCATATAACTAAATCTGAGTGAAGATGCCGGTCATTTTGAAGCATTAGTCCCAAGCACGGGGCAGCTGACCAATCAACCAGAGCTCGGTAGAAAACTCACTGCTCCTGCAAAGCTGACTCCCATCCCCCAAAAACTGCGATTTTCAGGGCCAAGAGAAGAACCACCAAGTCGGAAATGATAACCTTCTGTCCATATAAAAAAGTAATAACAAACGTCAAAACCCACAAAAGTAGGCTTAACTGAACCGTTGGCAGGAAAAACAGAAAGACAAGAAATTCAGTTAAGACAGGAAAAATACAAAAACGGCAGCTTTTTCCTGTCAGCCAAAACAAAAAGAGCAATTAAAATGACAACGAACCTTGCTGCTGTGGGACGAAGAGCGAAAAGAAACCTTGGTGAAATGTGTAGACTGTGGGACAAGGACACACCTGAGTGTGATGGAGGCACGTCCCATAACTAGCCATGTGACATGTGTTGGTAAGAGATCGCATTGGTAATTTGGTGATCAGGGACCATCAATTACTAACTGGTAACTGCGATTATTAGACACTTTACTGGCCATTATTTCGTTGGTTTGTTCGTTTATCCGTGACAGGTTCTATCATGGAAATCAAATTGTTGGTGTATTCATCTATTCACGACAAAATCGTTTGTTCTCAGTTCAAAACTAAATTATGCCGAATCTATTTGGTGGTGATATGTCAGTTGTATGCTCACTGGAACGCCATAGGTTTCGTGATTTGTGCATTAAGCCACTACCTTTTTTCTCATAAATCTGAACTGTGTGTTGAACCTTGGTTTCTTTCAAAACATTAAGAATTGACGGATGACGTATATTGAACCAGTAGCACCTATATTGGACCACCTGGTCCAATATCAGGACCACTGTAGTCCAATATATGTCACATATTACTCAAATTGGACCAATCAAGAAAAAACAGTGTTTTTACTCTTTTTTTATATAACAAATACATTGACGTTATTCCATGCTTGCACAGATAGCTTGTAGTACCTCGTGGCCTGGCCCTTAATAATCACGTACAGGATTGGAGATAGAGGGCTCGGAAATTAGAGGGTTCAATATTAGTACACTCCCTCTACATAAGCCCGCAGGCATACGCATACACGCACTCGGGCGCACACACGTACGCACGCACACACACACACACACACACATACACACACTAACAAACGGGATACCAGGCTACTCAATGCACACCGAATCGTCATCATTCACATCGGGGAGGGTACGGTTATGACGAGAAAGACATGTAAATCGGTAGGCGTGGCAGTGGGTGGGCTCCAGGCGACGTTACCAGCCGTCCAGCCCCGCCCCCAACAGTAGTGTATAGGAAGTAGTGTTGTGGCTCTCGTTGCTCGCTGGACAGATAAGCTCGCATTGAAGCAAGCAGCGGTGGTCCTAAATAGAAATTACAACAGAGATAAGGCAGTTATATAAACTATCATTAACGAACTTCAAAAGCGGGACTATTCTGCAGCGAACAATGTCTTGAGGCAGCGGTGACCGACATACGGCGTGCGGTCTGTGTATACAGACAAAGAATGATCGTGTGTTTGACACTTCGCCGGCGACACGGTCACTCGGTTCAGTGTGTACTAATATACAGTACGACTGTGCCATAGTGGACGTGATTAACAATTGTGTAACTGGTGTGTGTGTGTGTGTGTGTGTGTGTGTGTGTGTGTGTGTGTGTGTGTGTGTGTGTGTGTGTGTGTGTGTGTGTGTGTGTGTGTGTGTGTGTGTGTGTGTGTGTGCGCGCGCGCGCGCGCGCATGTGTGTATGTGTGCGCGGTTTACATGATTCCGTTACTCCTAACTTTTAGCGTATAGATTTAGCTAAGACACTGTTAACATATGAACGTGTTCCATAATTCAAACAATTTATAATATATAAACAATTCCATCGCATTATCAACATCATCATCATTAGAGCCAAGTACGAACTGTTACATACATGGACTTTGCCTCAAGGTTTACCAGAAATGTTGAAGACACAATGAAATGTGGGATGCGAGAACACTCGAGAAGATTCTGAGACGTCAGAGTGAACGCGGACACTACGAGAACACTCGAGAAGATTCTGAGACGTCAGAGTGAACGCGGACACTACGAGAACACTCGAGAAGATTCTGAGACGTCAGAGTGAATGCGGACACTACGAGAACACTCGAGAAGATTCTGAGACGTCAGAGTGAACGCGGACACTACGAGAGCACACTGCGCTGAACGAGGCGAGAACGAAGGCGACAACTGGACAAAGATCTGCATCTGAAGGCGTCCCAGGGGAGTGGACATAATTACCGCGAGTGACCATATCATAGATAGACGTTAATTAAGTAATAACTGGACACGCGTTAGAGAGGCCAGTCGGCGTGTGCCACGAACAAGCGGGATTCGCCTAATCAAAGATGATTGGCGCTAGAACCAGCACCTAATTTCATCGCCGGAAGTTGTGGGTGGATCGTAATGATTCGAAGCGAGTCTATTGGAGTGGACGGAAGGGGACGGAATCAGCTTAACCCGCGGACCAGATGGCTGGACTCCGACCGGACATAGTAGAGAGAGAGGGTCAGTCAGATACCCGAGTCGGGCAAACCCTGCAGCTTCCGGTTGGACATACAAATGGGGTGATTGGGTAGACTCGAAGAAACTTTGATTCCCGCGTTAGATCATTTGTAATATAGAATACACGGATACATCTATGAATTATTCAGTGAAATCAGTATCAGAATTTAATTTTAGCTAGCGTACATTTCATATTTAACAATGAGATTAAAATAATAATAATTGCATTCGTGAATCTTGAATGATAACGAGTGGTCAAGTGCTCAAAAGTAGTTATCAGTCTACTTATTGGAACTGGCATAAGTAAATGAATACCCACAACTTCCGGCGATGAAATTAGGTGCTGGCACAAGTAAATGAATATTGGTTCATCGGCGCGACGATTAACACACGTCACACACTACAGCTACTCACTGGTACTGGGCCAATGATGCAGCTAAATGTAGCTGCAGAACAGGCCTTGAGTCAAGCCAACGCCACACCCCGGCAGGAGAGAACAGTTGATGACAACCAACTACAGAGTTTATAGTGATAAACTACAGACACAAAGCGGACTTTGAACCTTACGGAAAGATCTGAGAGAAAATGTCTGGGAGTCAAAAATGTCCGAATTGAAATGTCCGTAACACAAATATCCGGGATGTAAAGGTATGGGTTGGAATGTCAGTAACCAAAATGTTCGTAACCGAAATGTACTGGATCACATTGTCCTGGGTCACCACCAGGGATGGGTCAAGTACAAGTACAATGTACTTAAGTACAAGTACAAGTACTTTCAATTTTGCCAAGTCTAAGTACACGTACAAGTACTCGTCTAAACATGTAGGCAAATACAAGTGTAAGTACTTTATGAAAAAACTCAAGTACTAGTACAAAGTACTCTGAAAATGTTAGTCACGTATAGTCAAGTACATTGAACGCTACATTTCGACATATCTGAGGTTCTGAAGAGATTGCAATTGACTGCTATTCAGTCATTATCTTAAGCCAAGGCAGTTACATTGAATGTCTACGACAAAAACCCACAATATAAGTAAACTGGTGGTTTTGGAATATCTGAAGCCATTATAGCTGATCAATAGATCAGTTAGTGTTAGTTTATCCCATGTAATTGACTCGTGGCTTCAACTCTAAGCTGACATGTTTGTAAGTGCCTGTGCTTCTCCTTCCCTTTATGTTTCGTATTATGAAGTTTTGTGCACAATAAGAATAAATATACGGTAATTTTCACTGTAGCGAATGCTTTTCAATTCTTCAGATAGAGCCAAATAATTATCGAACACATAAAAAGTACTTGGAAAAGTACTTTGACGGTCAAGTCCAAGTATAGTACTTGCTGTATGTAAGTACACAACTACTCGAGTACTTGAACCAATCCCTGGTCACCATGTCTTCACACGCCGTCACCTGTCACTGGACGTGTCACCTGTCGTCCGGCTGAGTCTGTCGTCCACTGGCCGCAGTGATACCCTAGATCTCGGTAAAGCTGACCGCAGGGTTTATGATTATGATTGATTCAAGACCTCAAGTGTTCTAACTATGTTTATACGTGTCAGTGTCAGCCCATGGGGGTGTCACCGAGGTGACACGCAAACGACGGATGACATTGTGTCTCCGTTACCGCTATCGGAATTTACCTTTCAGTGCACTAACAAGTGCATTAATTTCTACATAATTATTATATTAACGATGTTTAATGAATGCTGCACCGACGGGCCTGCCTACCGTAATTGCGAGAACTATGCCGAACAGATAGTCTGCAGTGTAATAAGTATTGTATGTTGCATTTTGATAGATGTTGTTGCCGCAGTGTTTACATAACGAGTGATATGTGTACATAATGTTAGATATATCGTACAGCAATGCCGTACACGTAACGACGACAAGCCGACGGCATAAGTGGGTGGCCAACGCTTAGCATTCATTGGGGCGTTGGTGAAAACTACAGACCCATACGTACCAGTCCTCGGGGCTACAGGCAGGAGGCGGACCGACTTAATGACACCAAGGATTAGACCAGTGATACGAACGTAACTTGGTGACACAACGGATTAAGCCAGCGTCACAACAGTTCTACGGGTTGATACGATGTATCAGAACCAGTGATTCGACGGATCAACCTATTTACACAACACATCAAAACCAGTGATTCGACGGATCAATATATTACTACGAACACCTGGTGATATATTACGGATCAACCTATTGACATAATGATCAACATTTTGACACAACGGATCTAGCCATTAATACGACGTATCAAACTATTTACATAAAGGATCTACCTATTTACACCACGGATCAACCAATTGGTACAACGGATCAACCTATCGAAATAACGAATCTACCTGCTGACGTTACAGATCACCGACTTCTGTTTCATGAAACACGTGGATATCCTTTGGACACCAATGAGGTGGGTTCCATGATGGGAACTGTGTTGTGTCGCCAGTGCTCCCACCGAGGAACAAATGTGCCCACCCCATCGTGGGGTATAAATACCATGTGCCCCCTCAAAAAGCCTTCTACTCATAATGAAGTACAAATGCATATACTGACACACATCGAGTAGCCTTAAGTGCATATGCCATTAAAATACACTGTATATAAAGTAGGTTTACAGTGAACTGTACCGTGAATACGTTTGGCCGAAATGAACATAGTCGCCACGTGGTCGCAAGTACCCAGTAAATAGTAAACAATGTAAAATACACTTATTCTTCATGCAACCGCCTGAAAAGTCGTGATTCAACTGTGGTTATGCATTCTGTACAATGACGAGGTAACTGTATCTAATACTTACCCAGTGATTAGTGACCAGTTGTCAGTCGTCAGTGGGCACCGGGGATGACCGCGGACACCTGTGTAATACTGACACGCAAACTATCCGGTGAGATTGACACTACACGTCGTCGATGCAGACCACACAACGATCGATGCGACGGCGGACCCACCATAGCGGCACAATGACCGCTCTCTGGCCGGTTGGAAAACACTTCAGCGATACGTATAACGGCTGGACACTGGAGTGACCAGTGGCGCCGGAACCGCTGCAAGGCTACTCTTGGACAGGTCTGTCACGCGGTGTGCGGGCACTGGTGGGCGTCGACTGCACCGACGTTCTCCCCGTAGTCTCTGCATGACCGAGTCTCTGTCAGTCTCGCGCACCGACACTGCCGCACACAGACACGCAGGCAAACACACAGACGCGCCGCGTCTGAAAACCCGGCCGTTTTGACTGGATTAACCACGTGGAGGGCTTGGTAGAAACCGTTTTGGTGGGGGGGGGGGGGGGGGTACCCGTCGATGTGGTGGATCTAGTTAGTGGCGGCCGACTTCGTGAAACGAAGAATTACATTTTTGACACGAATGTGTATGACGATGTGTCAAAACTAGTGACTTGACGGATCAACCTATTAACAGGTTCGGATAAAGCTAGTGACACAACCGATCAACCTACTGATATGGCAGATCATCGACGCTTATTTCTAATACATATGAAACACGATGCTAACTCTTCTACTTCCGTTTACATTAAATATAAGTAAGCACACACTACTAATGTATTTCTGTCATAAACGTCAAGTCTATATTTTCCGACTGTCTCTACACATTGATCGTTCTACAGAATCTACACCACTTTGAGACGGTGGTACGCTCACGACTATCGACGATTGGTCTGTGAAGGCCTTCTTTGTGGGATCCGAATGCACCAGTTGCACCATTGTTAATCCGACGCTGCTCATCACCACACACACAGCTACACACATACCGTAATTGTTGAGCAAGATTCGTCTTTGCGTATAAGCTGGGTGCGTCAGCTCGCTATGTCGGCTCAAAAGGCAGCGTGGATGGGGCACACCCCGAAGCAGTTCGTTCGCTTGACCCCATGTTTACAATTGCTTGCATGGTGACTAAACGACCACCCACCCGACTGCGACCACTTAGATTCTAAACACAGATAGTATACTTAACCTTAGTGACCAGCCGATCCTTGAAAAAGTATAAATAGCCTTCACTGACAGCCTTATATCACATCAAAAAAGGCTCATATTATATCCGGCATTACCTAATATTTATCTCCGGGAGCGTAACTGCTGTCGTCATGTTGTGAATCCTGAAGCCAATACGAATTAACTTTGTTTTTGTGCGAAGACGGGCAGATTGTCCTCAGGCAAACCTTAGTGTCGCTGAGTACGATTTCAAAGGTCATATAGTTCTTCTAGAGCTTCGGGCTGTCACGATGCTGCCTACGAGCCACGCTCTCTAACTAGGTTTCCTCATCAGGCTCTCTATGTTCGACTCATCCATTGAGTCACGTGACGCCGGCCCCAAAATCAACAGCCACACATCAGAATGAAAAACTCGATTTGGCGTCCACGAATTGAGAAATCATTATTATTTGTATAGCGCGTAACTAAGGCTGACCCGGCCGTTTGTTAGCATGCGTTGTGTAAAACTGAGCATTCCGTCGTGGTTTCATCGTATAAATAATTAATTATCTGTATCTGACAGTGTCAACTGAGTGATTGACATATGTCAGTCAACGTTAAGCGGAATAGTAAATTCGCATGTCGTTTATAGCCGATATTGTTTGTATATTTCAGTGTTTTTGCATGGTACCAACGGCGATCTTGCATTGAAGGGACCGTATTAATGGGAATAGCGCAAATATATACTCAAACATCACACATATAATCTGACTAAAAATCCTTGACGCAGATTACCACAAACAACAGTGCCTGGGGGGGGGGGGGGCTACATATGACGTCACATATAGCGTCATAGAATTATTATTGGATTACGATAGTTACAAAATAGCTAGCCGTCTGTTATTTTGATTACACATTAATAGACATGCGACATGCTGTTTGTTTTTTAAAAGATGATGTCGACGATTGATCTTGTGATAAGAATTATCAATGTTACGCTGCTAAAGCAATTCCATTCAATAATATACAAAGTAGTACTTGAAATAATCCTTGCCATGACGGCCGAGTCTACACACTCGTGTTTGCGACCTCTCACCCTTCTAGTTGTCAGAAGTAGACTCAGACCCCAAAATGTGTTGGACAAGTTGACAACATTCAACGCACTTCACGTCGCGTATATTAATCAACCCGCGTGTGAGAGGTAGGGAGGGAGGGAGGGAGGGAGGGAGGGAGGGAGGGAGGGAGGGAGGGAGGGAGGGAGGGAGGGAGGCAGGGAGGCAGGGAGATAATGAGGAGGGAGGGAGGGAGGGAGGGAGGGAGGGAGGGAGGGAGGGAGGGAGGGAGGGAGGGAGGGAGGGAGGGAGGGAGGGAGGGAGGGAGGGAGGGAGGGAGGGAGGGAGGGAGGGAGGGAGGGAGGGAGGGAGGGAGGGAGGGAGGGAGGGAGGGAGGGAGGGAGGGAGGGAGGGAGGGAAAGAGGGAGGGAGGCAGGCAGGCAGGCAGGCAGGCAGGCAGGCAGGCAGGCAGGCAGCCAGGCAGGCAGGCAGGCAGGCAGGCAGGCAGGCAGGCAGGCAGGCAGGCAGGGAGGGAGGGAGGGAGGGAGGGAAGGAGGGATGCAGGGAGGCAGGGAGAGGCAGGGAGGGAGGTAGGGAGGCATATAGGCAGGCAGGCAGGCAGGCAGGCAGGCAGGCAGGCAGGCAGGCAGGCAGGCAGGCAGGCAGGCAGGCAGGCAGGCAGGGAGGGAGGGAGGGAGGGAGGCAGGGAGGGAGGGACGGAGGGAGGAGGGAGGGAGGGAGGCAGGGAGGGAGGCAGGGAGGCAGGCAGGCAGGCAGGGAGGGAGGGAGGGAGGGAGGGAGGGAGGGAGGGAGGGAGGGAGGGAGGGAGGGAGGGAGGGAGGGAGGGTGGGAGGGAGGGAGGGAGGAACGGAGGGAGGGAGGGAGGGAGGGAGGGAGGGAGGGAGGGAGGGAGGGAGGGAGGGAGGGAGGGAGGGAGGGAGGGAGGGAGGGAGGGAGGGAGGGAGGGAAGGAGGCAGGCAGGCAGGCAGGCAGGGAGGGAGGGAGGGAGGGAGGGAGGGAGGGAGGGAGGGAGGGAGGGAGGGAAGCAGGCAGGCAGGCAGGCAGGCAGGCAGGCAGGCAGGCAGGCAGGCAGGCAGGGAGGGAGGGAGGGAGGGAGGGAGGGAGGGAGGGAGGGAGGGAGGGAGGGAGGGAGGGAGGGAGGGAGGGAGGGAGGGAGGGAGGGAGGGAGGGAGGGAGGGAGGGAGGGAGGGAGTTAGGGAGGGAGGGAGGGAGGGAGGGAGGGAGGGAGGCAGGGAGGCAGGGAGGCAGGGAGGCAGGGAGGCAGGGAGAGAGAGAGAGAGATGAGAAGGGTGAGGCAATCGCAATATGCTGGTGACGGTCATTGCAGGTTTCGTGTGTTTTAACGAGCCAGACTTACGAAACAACAATACGACTCATTTGCTATTGCTATTGCTATTGCTATTGTTGTTGTTATTGCAACAAGCTAACATACATCAATACTGTATGATCAACATTATATCTATCCACTAGTGTAATAATTGGATTTTAAACTTGGTAATCATACGGTGGTGTCTGATCTATCGAGTACATAACGATTCTGATTAAATGTCAACAACGGTTTCTTTTATACCGCGTAATGCAGGGCCAAGGCAAAATAAGAAACGGGGCGCCACGAACAATGAAACGGCGCCGTCGAACTTTATTTAATAGTGGATTCCCACACTCTGCTCTCGTGGTCGCGGCGTTCTCGCTCTATCACTTATATAAATGTACCCCTATTCAGACGCACCAGCAGCTAATAACGCAGTGCAGACCGAAGCCGCGCCAATCTTTGCCATGAACCTATTGAAACGAGTACATAGGCGTTTAAATTAGAACCGATCTGTTGTACTCGTAACATTCCACATACAACCATTCATTGATTACAAATATAGTTGGACTTGGTTTGCACCGATAGCGAGCCGGGAGCGTCGTTCGAAGCAAGTCGCGCGAATCCACTACCGCCAGGCGGCGACACGCGTTGGTCAAACAAAACAGCGACATTGCGACATGGCGAAAAATCAGTGGGCGACTTGTTGAACTTTGGGATTGGACAGGGTCCAGCTAAATGGCCTTATAATTGTTCTTCTTATTTCTGAATATTGTCGGCAACTACAGAGGAGCGCTGATCTGTATTAATTGGACGTCAAGAACGGATCTGGTAGCGGTATTAATGAGGCGACAGCTAGATCAAAGAGCTATGTTTTAATGACTTGCTAAACATGTACGAAACCACTAGAATCGCTTACCCAATGCACTCATCAATTATAGATATTATAGGAAACGAACGTCTGCATTAAAGGCTGGCACCGTGCCCGCGTCACGAAATTGGCTCCGGGACACACGCCATTTGGCGTAGTCGTACACGCAATAGGTGGACTGTTTATTCAGAGAAATAATGGTTGAGTTGGATACAATTTGCTGCTATAGAATCTACTCTATGAAAATGTGTCTTTGGGTATTGTAAGTATATAACGAGTTAGATCGCTGTTACACTAAATAATGCCAGATATCGTATCATCTTTATGTTGTAACATAATTTATTCACCACCCAAATCTGTTTTCGCAAACCACACTATAAAATATAACTTGGCCTTTAACCATCCAATGTAAATATGGTATTCCAATCGAGACATTCGCTGAGATATGATTAAGTGATAATGAATCAATTGCAGTTCGTTAAAGCACATCATTGAGGTCAAAACTTAATTACAGTTTTTAATGTATAATGAGATTTTATTATCAAAAACGATCAAACTCTGTACGTTTAAACACCAATTTAAATACCCCCTGGAATACACTTGTCTGTACTTATAACTCACCGGAGTGAAGGTAAACATGATTAAAGATTACATTGATAATATGTGTTACTATAATAACTTCACAATAACTATTATTGTTATTATTGTATAATAGTAATAATAATAATACTTTCGAAATTATACTATCTAAAATGCGTCGTCGTTATTTAGAGCATGTATGACGCAATTCACGCTCGCCTTTAGACAGGTCACGCTATTCTAAGCAATGTCACCACTGTAACAGACACATGGCCAAAGCTAAATCAGATTATTATACAAATATGGTTATAACTAAGTCTGATAATCCACGTCAGTCATGGAACTGCATCTATAACATTCTACTTAGACGGCCTGTTCCATCGCTACCTGATCATGTATCAATTAAGTCTCTATGTGATTCGTTCACTAGTCACGTTAAGAATAAAATCAGTATTATTCGTTCTGCTTTCCCATGTCATACTTTAAGTAATGTCAATATGGACTTTCCACAAGTAAATTATCTACTTGTATCATTTGAACATGCAACAGATGATGAAGTTAGGAAAATAATGATGTCCTTCCCAAATAAATCTTGTGAACTTGATCAATTTCCAACAATACTGCTAAAAGCATATATTGATACGTTAATTGGACCTATACCGAATATTATAAATGCATCACTTTGCTCCAATTGCTTTGTGCTTTGTACTCCAATGCAGCGTAGTAAACTTGATTATTTTTTTCCTACGCGTATTTTGAATCAGCATTTCACGCCAGCAAGCTGCTTTTATCATATTCGTGATCTTCGCCGTATTCGCAGGTATATGTAATTTTGTGTTGCTAAAACTTGTCTGGCAAGGGTAGTTATAAGATCTCCTCGTTTTTCTCGGTCTGTACTACTTTTGAAGTCTTTGCATTGGCTTCCTGCACGATATCGTATAATATTTAAGCTATGCACCATTATATATCAGGAACTGTCCAGTAAACAACCGTCTTATTTGCATTCATTATTTACTCCTGTAAGAAAACCTATCCAGCTTCGGTCATCTAGTCCTGACCTACTTTTTGTTCCTAGAGTCAACACCGATATTGAAACTAGGGCTTTTTCTGTTGCTGCACCAAATCTTTGGAATATGCTCCCTCTTCGTGTTAGATCAGTTGAAAATATTACAAAATACCCATCTGTTGACAACTGGAATACTGCTTATGGATTTTGCGATTGACCAATCCTTTTGTCTTGAAGTTAGCTTATTACTATTATATCACAGTGGAAAAATACTGGCGTGACAGTGTGATGTTCGTTGACCATTCAGCTCACTCTAGTTCAATCCACGCTCGGTCTAAGGTGGCTTAAACGTGGATTAAAGCGACGAAATCATATTACTCAAAGTTTAAGTGTGCGTTCAAGCAAGTCCGAACAAACACGATTTAGACGACACAGCCCCTGTTTCGGATCGAACACACTGTCAGCTCGAGATTTATTCCGGTCTTTAACTCTGCGTGAAGGCAAACTTAAGTCGACATAACTTGCATTCCATGAAAATCGCCTTTTTAAATTGTACGTTACGCTTATGGCCGAAGTTAATAATTGAACTGCTGAATCACTGTTGCAATGGCATAATCACTATTACTACGCCTTTGTTTTGTTATCGCGGCCAGTGTGCGTGCGCAACATTTTAATTCTTCCTCATTGTTGGTGTTTAATTATTATATTAAATATTTTATTATTATTATAATTATTGTATTATTATTATTATTATTGCTGTGTTATATTACCAAAAACTGGCGTCAGAATCCCTGGCGACGGCGATGAAAGATAAACCCTGGTTGACATTCTGATAAAAACGAAATTATTCGAATATCGTGACGAAGGTGCCTAAGACACGATTTAATTGGCCAAATTGGATTTAATTTAATGGTCTTTCGCTGACAGTCTGGACAACGCTTTAGTCGTATTTTTGCCATTGGTCGTCACAATACAGTTGGTTTGCTTCCCTTGAAGACTTGTCCTATAGTTTTTAAACTAAACATGAATTACAGCCAACACACAGTGAGAATATCGTGAAAATTACAGTTTTTATCTCATATCACTCCTCAATGACCGATGATTGATTTCAAAATGTTGGTGAGTCGTGCCACTGTATTGTTATGAAAACGATCACGAACAATCGTGTGTCATTCTTTGAAAGTTGTGCAGCTGTGGTAAAGAAAAGAACACTTACAATACACGCATTCCCATCGCTAGTGCCCAACACATTCACACGTAATACGTGATCCTTTTCTTTTGTCAGAGGACTGTTGTGATGGCGGTTGAATCCTACTAAAGGAAGTCTGCGACCAGGAGCGGAAGCTGAGTGGTTCCAACCGGTATAACGGCAAACGTACGACTTGTGAAATACGGTATACGATTGTAACTTTTCTATATGTAGGCCTACATGCAAGGAGAGACTCAATAGAAAATAAGCGAATAATATATATGTTATACTAAATAAAGGAGAGTTCTATTTGTCACGTACGATAAAAAGAAGGGGCTTGCACTGAAGTCACGTCTGGTGCCTTTGGCACTGAACTACTTTTCTACAATAATGATTAATCTCAAGTCTTCTCGGAGCGCGCTTCGTGCTCTATGATAACGCCCCGATGTTGTCGCGTCGCTCTGCCCGGCCTTGGGCAATATAAAAATTCTTCGCTGGATTATACTATAAATCGGCTTAAGGCATAAGCCCCTGTTTGTTGGTCGTTTAGAGCGTTTGATTGATCATCGTTGTTCGTATTTAAACTTAATGTTTGCGTACTAGATTTAGACCAGGATTACGCTATTTTTGTTCAGACCGTACATTTGCAGAGAGTCTAGGGTAGCCTTAATCTGGTGAACCGAACACACGTCTGGCAATGCCAGCGGAATTGAGGGATTGAGGAACAAAAATTACACTATTCAACAAAGCAAGAACCCTACACACACGAAATACGTTAGCCGTACTACATGGGGGGTCAGAGTATAACTGCCCGGCTTCGGTGACCCGTGTTTAAACTATATGATCGTGTGAATGGGAATAAAGGTTGATGTATAAACCATCAGAAAACACAACAGTGAAGACATTCTTAGAATAGTAAATATCAAAGGACGCTCCTTTCCAGGTTCAAGTGCCAGCAATCCGGAAATGTAAGCCGTGGGGAATCGGACAGTCTCGATTATAAGAGAACAATATCGTTATAGATTAGCTATGCCTAAAGCGTCAAATAATAGCTATGTCCGTTATACAATGCCATCCCGTTAGTTTCGGTATGGTCTATGTAGTCAGCGAAATAGTTTGCATACGGCGTGATAACTCGATTATATGACGTCACCAGGTTTTGTTGCAATAGCTAATGTTATTATTCAATAAGCGAATCGTGTCCGGTTTTCTACTAACTGTGGTTATCGTTGTTATCATTAGAAATATAAGGCTTGCACACAGAAACACATCTTGCACTGGCAGCCAGGCATCGTTAATGCAAGCGAAACGTACACTACGTCCTGACATATGAAGCCATGTTGGCCGAGAGTGCAATAAATACCGGCAGATAAGGTATGACCGCTACAAGCTACACATGTAAAGATACGTTGTTGTGTGGATCTATATCCGGTAGTTCCTCAGATCACCGCCCTTTCAGTTTCACATGATAAACATGCCTGTTTACTGGATCATCAGTTGTATTTGAAAGTATTCAGCCACTTTAGTGTTGCTTCTAGAAAATAATTGTTAACATAAATGTTCCATTCGATGTTCTTCGGTGCTCTTAAATATACCATAAACCTTAGCGCATGGTGCTGGTCCCGATAAGGGGCGGCACTAGCAGCACAGCTAGCTTGATAATGTTTCAGGTTCGGCTACCTTACAACATACAACGGTTTGTTCAAGGTGACAAGTTGGTATAGTCGGTATAGATGTATCGGAAATATTTTAATTCGCGATTTGTTACATCGGATATAAATGTGTGTTGCTTATAAGAAAACCAGGGATATGTCATTAGAATTCGCAACAGGAACCTTTCCAACTGTACGCCGCTTGCAGTGCATTGTGGGTGTCGGAAGAATATTGAATTATGCATTGTACTCACGTGCTGGGTCAACTGATTCTATACAGGAATCGCAAAAATGGCCAAACGTCTTGAATTCACACCAGTAAGAGATCGGACCCGCGGACCTATGGCTTGTTGTTTCAACGCAGCATTGACGTTGCCCACGTTATCACGGAACACCCTCGCCTCTAGCTCGCAGTACAACTGTAGCACCGTGTATAGTATGACCAAGCAGTGCCGGCGTGCACTGCCAACGGGAGATTATGAAGGCAATAAGATGAGTTGTCAGAGAACGTCCACCTACGCAGCAATCTCAGAAACCGCACCCAGAATCCTCTAAGCGACTGGCACCCCCGACCTGAACGCGGGCATAGGCGGATGACCTTCAATGTCTCCGAAGGCACAGTGGCGAGGTTTTTTGTTCTAACGAACCACGGACAATTGCTCAACGGACAGTTGCCCACCGGACAGTTGCTTAACGGACAGTTGCCCGACGGACAGTTGCCCACTGGACAGTTGCCAACAAGTTTCCACTGCACAGGACTACGGGGAGAAAGGCGAAAGCAACTGACTACGTCGGGACACAAATTCATCTCGTTGCACATTAACCTTATATCATTGCTAACACAAAGCTCGGATCCAGTATCATGACACTGGGCGCTACGTTGCAGACGGTATATTGACCTACACCAGTAGGTAATCGGTCCTGTCTCCCATATACGTGTTGTATCCAACCCAGACAGTTAAGGTAGTTAGTTAGACCACTTCATTATTTTCGTCAAACGACACTTAGTTGCACCTTTTCGAAAATCGGTCAAGCGGTATTCCTTAGATTTACACAGTGCATTGGGTATCAATGGCGAGCGGCTAGCAGCCGTTCACTACACATGTTTGAAATCTCTAATGTAGTTGTGCAGAAAACAAACTGCAGCCACTTATCCCAAACAAACGTTTTCCACAATTTCGCACATCACACACACAATTCACTCATTCCAAAGAACGAGTGAATCATGTGGACATGACTTTACAGCGGACTAATCCAACAGATGGTGTGTCCCCTACGCCAACTATCGCTTTAGAAGAATTTCGTGAACCCTGTATATTTGGGTGTCGTTTATCCCGACGTGTTTTGGCAGAATCATATTTGGAAGGATTACTGAAGATGGGCGTGGCCGTCGATTTAAGGGTCGCGAGCACCCGACAGCTGGTTTTCCTCATCGTTCCCTTGTACTAGGATGAGGTACTTCCGGTGCTGGTGCACCCCTTTGTCTGCCCCCCCCCCCCCCACCACTGCTCCCTATCAGCAGCCCCACTCCCTCCGCCTTTCATCTTCCTCCGTCTTTCTCAAATCCTCTTCATCTGAAATCGCTCTTCAACGCCCAACATCTAATCTGGCAAGTCGGGTCTAAGTTCGGTTCATGTACTTGATGAACTGTGCATTTCAAGATGCATCAGTTTTGCGTTCACGTTTACTATTCGTGCTTTTACGCACGCGAGTAGGTTTGACAGTTGGTAATTTAGCTAGTAAGTAAAAACCTATATATTTATATTTCTAAATAACTAACTAAATAATCAAAAAATCATATATTTATGCTCTCATAAAATTTAGCATGCGGTCTAACGTATTATAATAATCAGAACATCGCAGCAGAGGAAATAAGTAGCTTTTTTTCAGTATTTACCTCAACGCGTACTTAGTAAGTAAGATCCTATCTATATATCTTTCTAAATAACTAAGTATGCGTTGAGGTAAATACTGAGAAAAAGATTACTTTTTCCCCTGCGATGTTCGGATTACCATAATACGTAAGAGTGCTTGCTAGATTTCATGCCGTATAATGTCGGAAGGGTTGGTGGTGGCATGATGATTTTTAACGTAATGTCTTCGTTAGTTCACTAATCACGAACACTATTATTTGTTTCTAAATGGGTAAATAAATATTGGTTGAAGTCACTCGTTCTCTGCTACACTCGTAACTCCTGTAGAGCCTATTTCTCATCTATGCATGATATTCTACCATGTATCCTACATTCGTCACCGTATGACTGTCATTATCATATTTGTCCTTCTGCCCTGCGAATGTATTTCCATCAGCCAGCGAGCAACCATGCACGGTGAATCCGAAACATTGCCGCGTGCTTGCCTCTCCGTCTCCGTTTGCTTATGGCCAGCTATGGCGAGAATTGAGAGTATTTCTAATAGGCTGCTGATAAGGAGCAGTGGAGGACTGCAGCAAGCATCTACATCATCGGAAGGAGATGTTGCAGCTTGGTCGGGTTAACAGTTTGTCGGAGTACTAAGTTGGAGCATCGACACTCTCCCGTGCATATTATGCAAGAAGCGATTGACGTTCTCGACTGACGAAGACTCGATCAACGTCAGACGGGTCGTAGTATTGTTCGCCAGTTATGTATCCGTGTGTGTTGTGTTGTGTATCGATCAGTGTATCCGTTGTAATGTCCTTGTGCCACTGTGTTCAGATAACTCCACTTTGTATATTGTGTCGTGAACAATATGCCCGTGTACCCAACGTCTTGCATACAAATTGATTAGAAACAATCGGGCACGGCAACGGATACAAACTTACCCGGTACGCACGGACACTACACAGGTGTATTACAAGTGGGGGTCGTATAGTGCACAATATAACGTCATTGTAGATGAACGAGATAACGCACAACTACGAGATAAAGTCAAAGCGTTGTGATCTCATTGATTCGTTTCTGACGATATTGTCACAGTCACCGATCAATGCACAGTATATTTCGTGATTACGTGATTCAGCTGCCAAGTTTTAAGGTAGATTAATTAGCGTCGATAAATAGCCGAGCGCACACACAGAGCGGTAGGTATAATGGCAAGTCGGACCTTCGTCACGCTTGACCGCACATAGAGTACTGCATTGAGAGAGTGTGCAATACTGGACGTGACGTCCAGTGTTGCACACTCTCTCAATGATGACGATATGCGCAATATATTGGGTGCCTTCTTATATACTGATAACGCAAATGCCGCCACAGATAATGGTTACGCAATAGATTTCTTGACTGTGTCTATGTACCGCAATCGCAAGAAGACGCAATTGACGCTACATATGACGACATGCACAATAGATTTGTTGACTTCTGCCGATAATGCAAGAAGGCCATACTACCTGGTTGATAGGATATATACTGTCTTCACAAAGTTGAACAACTTGAGTATTTGACAACAAGCGTTATGTACCACGTGTAATAGCACACTTGGAAGTCAACTGTTAAACGTTAAGCAGTTGTCCGGTCAATGAGTCGTACATAAACCAAATCTTGGCGCATCGAGGTGCGTTAAGGTAGCACTGCTCGCGAGTATTGGCGATGTAGAGCCACATAAATCTCGGCGAACAACGATGAGTACAATATATTTACAATACAACTGAAATTGGAACTTGGTAGATTCCTCATACCAACTAGCATATTGTGTTAACTCCGTGTCTGCGTGTTAACACTGTCTTCAACTCATTGGGAATATTATATGTACAATTACAAATTAGTAAATGTATACAATATGTACATACAAACAATGCTAATCAAATTACACTTGACGGGGATTGTGATGCCTACCTATAAATACAGGAAGCAGTTATTAATTTATTAATAATTATTTCCCTGCACCGAGTCGTATCGAATATTTCCCTGCCTCTTCCAATACCCGGAACATAGGTGCTAGTTGTGATGTATGAACGGATTTATTGATTTACATGCACTAATTTCCCATCGTACGACAGCTGTTGATAAGAATACAGTTAACATGTTGCCTTGTATATATTAGCCGGATACATACTCGGCATCGTGGCATTATAACAAAGCGCGCCACCAAACCCTGCGACGATTAATCAAACAGCGAATTGGACTACCATAGTCGTTGTAACCTTGTAACCTTGTTAGCTTCATAAATAAATCGTTCATTATATCGCCAGTGTTGAATTGACCACTAATGTAATTGATAATGCGAGTGAGCCACGCTGACCGCTGTTTGTCCTGAGTTGGGTGATGAGCCATGTATGTGGTAAGGTGATTATCGTCCACCTCTACGCCAAGAGACGTGGTCAACAACAGGCAGCGAGTCTCGGGAAGGAACCAGTCACGGTGACCAGTCTGGACGTAATATTTAATATTAGCATAGGTACAACGTGGAGAGAGAGAGAGAGAGAGAGAGAGAGAGAGAGAGAGAGAGAGAGAGAGAGAGAGAGAGAGAGAGAGAGAGAGAGAGAGAGAGAGAGAGAGAGAGAGGAGAGAGAGAGAGAGAGAGAGAGAGAGAGAGAGAGAGAGAGAGAGAGAGAGAGAGAGAGAGAGAGAGAGAGAGAGAGAGAGAGAGAGAGAGAGAGAGAGAGAGAGAGAGAGAGAGAGAGAGAGAGAGAGAGAGAGAGAGAGAGAGAGAGAGAGAGAGAGAGAGAGAGAGAGAGAGAGAGAGCAGTGTCCGTGTTGGAATCCAGGCGGTTGTCGTAACGTTGTTTATACGTTAGCGTATACCATGCCATGACACCTTACTGACAGCGACCTCTCTGTTGCGAACAAACCAGAAGCTACATGATCGGTTTGGTCGTCGACCGTGCGGGAATCCGATACCCTGCGAATTACAACAACGCGGTGAAGAGAAGCGAAAGAGAACACTCACCAAACCAACGGCCAGATAGTGAGGCCTAATGGTAGTCGTAGTAGTAGTAGTAGTAGTAGTAGTAGTAGTAGTAGAAGTAGTAGTAGTAGTAGTAGTAGTAGCAGTGGTAAATTACCCACCTTCGGTACACGAGAGATCTCAGCTAGCCGAGGAGCGTGCGACCAAGGCAGTCAGTGACTGGACAGTCTGTACGACCTGTCTCCGTCCACTGGTGGGCGAGTAAGCGCCGAGCCTGTGTCGGCCAGTAGTGTGCGGGCAGTCAGCGAGCCGCGAGCCAAATTAAAGAGTTAAGTGGTGGTGGACGTCACAAATCCGCGCCGCTCTTTGGTTGGCTGAACTCGGAGGCACGCGGATTAGCCGAACACGGCGATCTGAACGCCCGCGGGATAATCGCCACCCACCGCGGCAGCCCCCCCCCCCGCACGCCGCCGTCAATCAATAGACCCAATGTAATTACATATAAGTGAACAAACAAAGCTTGCGTTTAATCGGTCCCACTATGCAGCGGCTGCAGGGACTCCGGCGATTGTTTCTCGTTGCCCGGATTTATGGCGCGAGCGGTCAAGACATGCCCCGGTTGAGACGTCGGAACCGGAGCCGCGTTCACGGGGAACAAACGTGCGTTGCGACATTGACCGCGGCGACAACAAAGTTAGGGCCGCCGACTAAGCACTTAGCACCCTTTAATAACACATATAATTTGGCTTGCCTGAACGTACATGTTTGCCGACTGATATTAGGTAAACACAGCGCATATCGGGCGAACAGTCTCCGGCTTTGATCGCAGCGTTCATATATACTAGTGCGCCATTAGCGCTTACGAGATTATAGATTTTTCATTGAGAATTTTGATGGCATTTCTATGAACTTCGTTACCGGTTCCGTGTGCTATGTCAGTTAATAGTGTCCAACTGTTCGAAGTTTGCAGTAGCTGAGTGAATGTTTTTGCACCAAGAACACTGATATTTAAAATAGCTTTGACGTTTTCGTGTGAAATGGGTGCGGATAGTTTAGGAGCACATTACTGCAGATTTACATTGGATGCACAT